>OX387651.1:5000000-6250000 GCA_947568875.1 Fissipunctia ypsillon | reverse complement strand
TGGTCTCTCGGTAGCTTATTCTAGCGTCACTGAGATACGACCAAACTTTCTCATGTGTTCCACAAAACTGGCTCCTATTTATAAGCCCCAAACAGTTGGTCCTTTTAAGAATGTCCAAAACGTTTGGCCAACAATTTCATCAAAAAATAAAGCTTGATAACAAACATTTGCCAAATAGTTTGATGAAAATAATGAACTCAAGAAATTATACTAACAATTTTACAGTTCAATGAACAATTATATTTTGGTAAAATTGAAATTGTTAAAAGTTTATCGTTTATAGGTCAATGATTCAGTTAAGCCAGTTATGTTTGAACTTTGAAGTGTTTCAAAATACATGGGCAAAGAGGTCTTACTACTAAATTGCTTTGTGTCCATAGATATAGCATGATAATTTCTATATATCTCGCTAGGCTTTGATATCTTTGAAATTAATTTACGCTGTCTTAATTAATACCTTGGGTTTTTTTGCATAAGTGCCGTAAAAATCTAAGAGGAATAAAAAATGTCATAATTATTGTCAACAGTGTATATGTAATTAAGTGAATATCACCTAACATTCAAAATCAAAATATTTTATTTCACATAAACCTACATGGGTACTTCTAAAACGTTAGAAGCTAGGAGCATGGTTCCAATTGGTCGTTTCCTAAGGTGAAGTGCCGGTGAAGTGCCGGCAAGAATTTCCACGGTTACTCTTTCAAAAATAATTGGCTTTTAGAATGTTTTCAAATTACAGTGTTAATCGGTATGGGAGGAAAGTGTAGGCCTGTCAACCAGTACCAGGTACAAATAGGAAATAGCCAACAAATTGAAACATGTATAAGTATATGAGTCTATAAGGCCCGTTCCAGCCGTTAAGATACGTTCTCACATTCACAAAATAAAAGAGAATCTATTTAAAAGATAAATATAATAATAATGAGCACAATAAAAATTAAACCAAATGACATGATTGTCAATACAACTGTAACGAATCTGAGTGGAGAACATTCCACAAAAGCCACTAATGAAGAGTTGAAGTTAGAATCTGTAGTTCTTCTCCATACCTACCTTTGGGGGAGGGGGGGGGGAGGGACAACTAGAACTAATTCTATTTTCTTGTTTCCTTATATTATGTATATGCCTATTTGAAATAAATGATGGCCTCCTCTGTACTTTGCACTTTTAGATGAATAAATTCATTACATTTACAGAACACCACGAATATGAGTAAAAGTTGACTCTCACACAGTTGTTGCATTTCACAAGCGCGCTAATCATTAAAATTTAAACCTTATCTCAACGCCATAAATGTCATGATACACTCGTGACTTGCAACGACTACACCTGCAAAATATCACACTCAACCCAGAAATATCAGCAACAAGAAATAATTCATTAAAGCGATACGTTCTCTGCGCGTCAACTCCTGGCTGGTGACGACACCCGTACTACACTCGCGAGCAACCAAATCGACTCAACCCCATACAACCCATGCATATAAAGTAGTTTTTTTTTTTCGAAAAGTTAGTGTTCCATTTATAAAAAAAGTGTTTTTTTTTTAAACTTGACGTTACAGCTAATCGGTTTATTTGTTTTCGAGTAATTGCTATTTAAGTCGAAAAACGTGATTAAGAGTTGAGTTGATTTGGTTGCTCGCAAGTGTACCTATAATAATATATCTATAGGCACTTTGTCTGTCTGTTATAATTTCACGCCTAAACGGCTGAACAGATTTGGATAAAATTTGGCACACAGGTACCATGACCTGGATTCGGACATAGGATACTTTTTATCCTGGTAGTACCTATGACCCTGAGGATAATTTCTGACCTTCACGCGGGCGAAACCGTGGGCACAATCTAGTTTTCTATAAAACTTGAGTAATCTAGTCCATTCCGCAGATGGCCGGATCGCACGCAGACGACCCACTTTGCCATTTATGCCTGATTTAATTAGAATTGAATAGGGAACTGGATTTTTCTGCGAAAAGTCTTTAGAGAGTAGCGGGTTTCATTATTGGGGATAAAGTGGGTAGATTGAACTAAAGTGCATTTATAGTAGGAAGGGTTCTAGTAATTTACAAACATTTAACCTTTAGTATTAACCTTTATTATACAATTTTTTTTCTTCTCTTTTTGTCAATGCAATGGTATTTGTTGGCTTTTTCAGAACATTTTTTTTTTGTTTTTTATTCAAGTCTCTATGATAACAATTTCAAATTCGTAATTAAGTAATATTTTATTTCTTTCTACCCATCAAAATTATAGCAGGCATAAAAAACCGACGCAATTTAAAAACTCCGAATAACAATGGACTAAAAAATGCTCCACTCAATTTATACGCTTTTAGATTAAAAATATTCCCGAAGTCGTTTATATTTAATTATGAACTCTATTCTAAAGTAATTAAAGTACACATTTTTTGTCAGATAAAGAATTTTATTCGTGGACATCACGAATAAAAAGTATATTAAAATGATTACGGGCATTAAAACAAACAAAATTCATCCCGGGAGTGAAAATATACGGCGAGGCATCAAAAATATGGGCACAAAAACAATTCTATCTTCGTTAGCTAATTGTGTTCATTTGATTAACGTTTGCCTGGTTTTTTCGGTTATGTATAATAAAATTGGACCACAACATTTCATAAGGGTTATGAAATTTTGTGCTCTGGAGATTATGAAATAACTGAAGTTATCTTTTTCCATCGTGTTCATTAAAAAAACAGTGATTGAAGTAATATGAATAGTGTTGCCGTAGCGTCGTAGGCTTTTTACTACGCTGGCGTAGGCTGCGTAGCCATTTTGCTACGTCGTAGCATCATCAGAATTAGTCTCAATTGATTTCGATTAGCCGATTCTTTGCAGTATTGCAACATGTTTCGAGCTTATATGTACATCTATGTTAATAATACTAACAATATCAGACCTTCTGAACGTTTTCCCAGTTGAGATACCAATACGGGCCTGAATGTTAAGGAGAATCTTCAACCCACATTTTAACAACAGACAGACTTGGTACTACGGCATTGATCTTAATATAGAAAGCTCTTTTACATGCATTATCAAACCCACAGCAAATAAATATCAGTAGTATAAGTAACGCAGCAATAAAATAAAAAGTGGTAACACAGCCAGTCACATAACAGTTTGTCAAACATACCTGAGCATGTAAAAGTTTTATAGACTATAAATTGCTATTAGTTGCAGACACCGCAGCTATAACTCTTCGCGAACAGTTGTGGTGGCTTTAACCCAGTCATTATTGGGTTGTCTGATAGTAACTATGAATATGAACTACGTATTGTGTTAGTCTGTGATACCTGTCTGTAAAGTGTGTTTATAGATAAAGATTATCCGAATTTTAGTGTACTGTATTTTCTACACTGTATCACAGGACACACAGTTTTTTAAGTTATTGATGACGGTGATGCTTTTTTTTATTTGAAATAGGGCTGCTCTTGACTCTAGTCTAGGTCAGAGGTGACAGAGACAAAGTCGACGATGGAGCGAGCTTACCCAGAAGAAGCCTGTTCACTCTCACTTTGAAGAGATCAGGGTTGTATGCGTTCGGAAACACAGACGCAGGCCGAGAGTTCCACTCTTTTGCTGTGCGCATCACAAAAGACATTTGGAAACGCTTAGTGCGAATTGGTGGAATAGCAAATAGGTAGGGATGGTAACCTGCAGTGCGTCTACATGTCCGATGGTAGAAGGGGGCCGGCGGAGGGGGCTTGTGGGCAGTTTAATGTTTTTTGGTCTGAGGTTCGGTTTTTGGCATGGGGCAATGGTCAAATAGATTATATCCTCCCCATTTTACCAAGTAGCACTCGTTAGTGTGTCTCATCTTAACCTAAATTACTGATATTATCTTTTTGTATCTCAATATTCATATATCACATGAATCCTGTATTGGCACTGCATTACCGTGAAATACAAAGAATGAGATACAAAAATATCGGTAATTTATTTTCTTAACTAAATTTATTCGACCGAAGACGCTTGTCACTCAATGCTAATTTCTTAGCACGATGCTATTTTCGGCTCATGGTTTTGTAGCATTATACTATGCATAAATAAATTTCTACCTTAACGTACCTAAATGTCATATCAAATAAACTTTATTGCTGCATGAAATGGCTATGCAATATTCATAGAATATTCAGGAGCTTATGAATTTTTTAACGATAGGATACATTTTGCTGCGATTTTCCTATTAATGTTGTAGAGTAAATTTCTGTTGAAAAGTGACAGGATTTTAAGAAGGATTGTGAAGTGCTCTAGACTATTAGTGTTTTTATAAAATTAAGAACTGTGAGTGGCAGACTGAGTAATTTGAAAGGCGCAGACAAATGTGTATTGATTAGGGTTCAGATGGTTTATTGCTGTATTGTTCATAGCATTGAATATCCTTTTTTTATTTCATCATGATTTGGGCACGAGTTGGGTATTACTACTAGTATTATTACTACACTATCTACTACTCACAAGGCTTGTAATTAATATAATTATATCACGGAAATTATATTTCTTGCACGAGGTTCCCTACTTTCTTGTTAAGCATCCTTGCGACGATACCTTAATCGTTTGCAGGGCAATTCAAGTCGATAGTTTATGGTTGCTCCATACTTCGCATACTTTTAAAAAATTTAAACTCTACTAAGGCTGAATTTAATTATTGTCATATAGTCATAATTTTTTTTTTTGTTATTCATTTTTGTTTTGTTTGTTTTGTTCTGTTATCCTTGTTTTTTTTTGTTTGTTTTTTTTTTGTGTTGATTTTTTGTTTATAGTATTGTTGTTTAAGTTTTAGGTGTACTAGGTATAGGTACACCTCTGCCTATCCCATCGGGGATTAGAAACATGATGTTATGTTATAATTAATTATTCCTTGTCATTTTGTGACGTAAAAGTGACTATCAACCTTCAAATGGCAGAGCAATTACGAAATTGATTATACGAAATCGTTTGATACTACGCAAGACACTTCACTTTCTGTTTACCTACTATAAGATATTATATATGAAGTGTAAAAACCTGCAACATATTGGTTTGCAAAAAAAATGTCCCCCGACATGTTATTGTTTGCCTTCAATCAAAAAACGGCTTACGCCTATAAAAACTTTAGTACCATCGTTATAGATCGCTTTACTTTCCACGGTATAATAAATAACATTATATTCTATTTACTATCAGACATCTAAATCTCACCTAAGTATATCTCACGTTAGGTACTTCATTTTTTCAATCTTCCAAAGCTATCTGCTTACTACAAAGTTGTTGAACGGAGTGAATCATTAGTACCTACCTACGCAAAGCTGATATCAGACGTTTCACTTTTTCATGGAACAAAACTGGCGCAATGTGAGTGTACTATAGTTGTATCTCTGTCTGACCCTTTGGGGAATAAAGGCGTGATGTTATGTTATTTGTCACTTTTTGTTCACTCTTGTTTTTCATTCGCCATCTTCCTCTCGAAGTGAAACGTCTGAACGCGAAATGAATCAAAAGTGAAAAATGAATTCAGTAGTGACCCGACCTGGAATATGGCCCTCGGCATCTTTCACTCGCCTACCAAATGATCGAAAAATGAAATGAAAGGAGCAGATGAACGTTCATTCCTATGTATTTTTCGGTGTCATGTGAACGTGAAATGAAACAAAATTGAACATTCACTCGAGTGAAGCGTCTGATATCAGCTTAAGAGTATGTTTGAACAAATATGTGCATAATTTATTCTGTGATGAGTTACTTAGTCTGTCTGCCTTCAGCCTATAATAAGTTTAAAGTGAAAGGTTTGATCATAGTTATTTTTTCGTTTTATTGTGATGAAAGTAGGCAGGCTTCTTCTGGCTAAACTCGCTTCATCGTCAACTTTGTCTCTGTCACCTCTGACGTAGACTAGAATCAAAAGCAAACATATCTTAATTTTAAAAAAAAAGTTCATTGTCACGATGTAGGTACGCTTTTAGTTGAACTGTTGATAGTAGTTTGTATATTACGTACTTTGTAGTTTTTATTTCCCAGAGGCTAATATGACATTTTTTTAGCTATCGTAAAACGTTCTTTGACGAAAATTTTAAGGCACACTATTAATATGCGATTGAAAAAGTGTTAGGTGCGGAACTTCCTCAACTGATAATTATAATAGATAATTTTACTGAAAACATTGTTATTCAGCAATAGACAGACAGATAAATGTAGCATTTTTAAGGATAATCAAAGCTATCCTAACTAATTTTATAAATGCGAAAGTGAGTTTGTTTGTTTGTTACGCTTTCGCTCTAAAATGGCTGAACTCGAATTCAATTCAATTCGAATGAAATTTGGCACATGGGTAGACAAAGGACATAGGCCATTTTTCATCCTGGATCGCAGAAGAAGTCGCGGGCAACAGCTAATTATTTCTATAAATACCTCGTTGGAGTACAAGAATAGGTATGTTATTAACTTTCCTGTGTCTATATAGGTATATATACGTATTTCTTTGATATAATATCATAAGTATTAAAGGTATTCTCTACATACTATTTGTAACACTGTTATTTAAAAAGATGTTTTTCTTCATTTCATCGTTATCATGGTCTTTCTACGTTACGTTATCACACAGAATAAAAAAAAAACATTTTTTTACCACTTTTTAAATTAATTAACCCGATTACTGTCCGTAACATGGATTCTTATTCTCCGCTAGCTATGCCCCGCGACTTCGTTCGCGTGGATGTCGGTACACAATACAGGGTGTAAGGGACAGCCCTCCGCAAACTAACAGGGTGCATTCAGCTCCTTATTCTGAATCATATTCCACCGAAAATATTTTCAGGAAAGTTTTAATTCTTTTTTATCGTAGTTTCAGTTAATATTCCTTTACTTTAATGTAAAATTACATTATCTGTACGCAGCACTCCATTTATGTAAATAAAACAGATAAAATAAAAAAAAACCAGCAATGGATGTTGAAATACTCGGCGGCCGAAAGGTCGCTGCGCTGCCGTTCGCTACGCGCGTTTTGCCACGGTAACGATACATTGCGTGTAAGGTAATAAAACAAATCAGCTTTATTGGATTCCCATAACGTTCCTGAAATAATTTCATGTGCCGGTCATCTTTTATTTATTTATTTATTTGGGACAAACAAACAGTAACACATTATATCTGCGCAAATAATATAAATAAAGATATTATATAAATGTGAAACTCACACCATCTTAGTATGATAATATACTGAATTCACACCATCAGTCTGCAGAGAGCTGTCCCTTACACCCTGTATACTAAAATAACAGCTACATTTTAATAAAACCCCCCGACCCGTCGCGTTGCATCGCCCGCCCGCGCTATTACTTCGTTTTCCCTTAGTGTTCTTGCTGACTTTTTTCTTTTTGCCCGGCTCCTAAGGGTCGTAGCGTGATGATAGCCTATAACTATCCTCGAGAATTGAGCTACCAAATGCAAAAATAATTTTTCAAATCCGGCTTTTTGTTCATAATTTCATGGGTTTTAATGTTTTTGCGCGGAAACCTAATTATTTTTCTAAAATAAAAGTAGCCTAAGTTACCCGCCGTAACACCAGCTATCTACCAATGAAAGTCCCATCAAAATCGGTCCTGCCGTTTCGGAGGTTAGCCAGAACAAACAGACAGACAAACAGGCAAACGTTTTAAAAATTTATTTTTTGTTATATGTATATATACTTTCTTATGCATTTAGTAAAAAAATGTTATTTTGACATTACAAACAGACACTTCAATTTTATTTATTTTTATAGATTATCCACACATATTCAAGATATTCATAATAACTACACAACAATACTTGGAACACCACTAAATTTCAACGAAGCGCACACCCAATTTTAGTAACCTCATAACATTTACGCGTCTAACAATGGGTCCTGATTTGCGAGCCAGTACTATGATATTACTTCTACTACGAGCTTCTAATCAGTCTATCGCAGTCCATTGTTGCAGTTTAAGGGAAGGCTGTAATATTAACAGTCACATTACACGATGATTTGTAACTAGCTGCATCGCGTTTGGGGTGCGTTAAAATAACCTTCAAGAGAGACAATAATTGTGGTTTAAAATCCCGCGAACGTTCCTGGTCGCCCACTTTTCGCCCTTATTCCCTTAGTGATAAGGTTTAAAAGTGGTTGACAGGGAACGTTTGCCTATGTACAAACTGGTAGCTGGATGGTAACTGGTATAGTCTGGAACAACCTCCCCTCTCACTTAGAGTCGGGCGTTGGTAGCTGCGCCACAGTTTTGACTTTTGCAGCCATTATCGTTTAACATTATTTTTTTTATTGTATTTGTTTTAAATAAACTATCATATTATTATTATTATACTTTAGTGAATGTAAGCATTTTTCTTACTAGTTAATATTTTTGCCACAGTATGAGCTATTCTTAAATGTATACGGCATTTGCCCGCGGCTTCACTCGCGTAGAGGTCGGAAATTATTCCACGAGAACGTACCACCAGGATATCGATAAGTATCTTATGTCCTAACCCACGCCATGGTCTACTCATGTGTCAAATTTCATCCAAAACCGTTCAACCGTTTTAGCGTGAAAGCGTAACAAACAAAAAACTCATATTATAATAGCTAGGATAGGTAGGATTAGGATTTCAGCCAATACGAGAGAATAAGATGGATGGATTCCCATCCATCCATCATCCATCAGAAGATCCCTCTTCTTCATCATTTCACCGAAAAACGCCCACTGCTGGATAAAGGCCTCCCCCAAGCACCACCAGATCCACCGGTTCTGCGCTTCTCGCATCCAGCGGATTCCTGCGGCCTTCACCAGGTCATCGGTCAACCTTGTGGGAGGCCATAATATCAAAAAAGTATGATTGTGCACTTTTTTGATATTCAACACTCTACTAATTTATTAGTCAGCTTGTCCAAATCTTTTCCTGTAACTTGTCTTATTTGGGCCCATGGTTACGGAGGCATTTTGCTCAAGCAGAGGTTGAAAACATTTTATTTCTTTTGTATGATTTGTAAGCCTGTGTTGTTGAATGTTACACAAATTGAATTATACTGCAATGAAAGCCTTATTTGGCTATTCTCGCCTCTCTATCTATACAATACGTTCCCCTTTCAGTCACACATTATGTTACGAACAATACTCCGAATAACACTAAACTTCAGGGACATAAGCGTTCACCTAGATCCAATTTCAGTAACGCAATAGTGGTTAACACGTATAACAATGGAGTCTGATTTGTGAGCCGGTACACCACAACGCGTGACCACAAATATCGCTCCCAGGCCTCCCCCAAGCACCACCAGATCCACCGGTTCTGCGCTTCTCGCATCCAGCGGATTCCTGCGGCCTTCACCAGGTCATCGGTCAACCTTGTGGGAGGCCATAATATCAAAAAAGTATGATTGTGCACTTTTTTGATATTCAACACTCTACTAATTTATTAGTCAGCTTGTCCAAATCTTTTCCTGTAACTTGTCTTATTTGGGCCCATGGTTACGGAGGCATTTTGCTCAAGCAGAGGTTGAAAACATTTTATTTCTTTTGTAAGATTTGTAAGCCTGTGTTGTTGAATGTTACACAAATTGAATTATACTGCAATGAAAGCCTTATTTAGCTATTCTCGCCTCTCTATCTATACAATACGTTCCCCTTTCAGTCACACATTATGTTACGAACAATACTCCGAATAACACTAAACTTCAGGGACATAAGCGTTCACCTAGATCCAATTTCAGTAACGCAATAGTGGTTAACACGTATAACAATGGAGTCTGATTTGTGAGCCGGTACACCACAACGCGTGACCACAATATCGCTCCCTATTGTCAAAAGCTCGGGGGAATATCTTGATTGGAACACTGTTATAAATACGTGGAACTAATCGACGGTTTAATAGTGTGGTAGTTGGAATATTTAAGTGGGGTTTATAGAACTTGGGAAAGCGACTGCTACACGGTTGCCAACCGGGTTCCGACAGATGTGACCTTGGTGATTTACAACCGTGTAGATGGTGGTTTACGGCCAAACATTGAAACAGCTTTGCCGGTTGCCAACCAAGGTCACCTCTGTCGGGGACGCGGTTGGCGACCGTATAGCAGGCGTTTAAGGAATCTATTATTTGATCATCATTTTGTATCCAACTACCGACTAATTAATTTAAGTCTGCGGCAATTTAAATTTTAACATCATTCCAGAGTGGATCATGCATTATTTTATAAAAGAGTAGAGCCTTCGTTTCCATTATTATCTGAATGAATCCACACTTTAGAACTTTCTCAGCTGGTGCACAACTTCTTGAGAATTCAAAAATATCTGAAAATGATCATATTAAATAAATGCTTTGACCTTGACAACAGTTAAGTATTTATAATAGACCTAACGTTGTATTCATTTATGAATCCATAAAAGCCTTAACCCAATTCTTTTTATTTCCCAAACTTGCGCCGAAAAGCCACAGTGTCAAAATCCTAAATCAACGATATTCAAAAACCAGATTTCCCGTTTTGTTTTATTCAGAGGTGACAAAAAATATGTCATAGCTTACAAATAAAAAGCATGATTCGTAAAAAACACGTAGAGAAGCACGTAAATCCAATTTTATTGGTACAGAAATGCAGATAGGCTAGAAACAGGCTGCCTCGTTAGAGGGGACCAAAAATATTTTTAATTTTCCTTCCTGCGTTTTGGTGGCGGGCATTGTGACCTCAGTTTGCGTTCGTTTCAAATGCGAATTTACATTTTAGAACAGTAGGAATAAGAATAATTTCGCAGTGTTTGAAAAGCATTTGGTTGTATTCCGACAGCTGTGTTGGCGGACGTGTGACGTTTGTGATTTTTGAATTCCGGGTTCGAGATCTGAATTATTTTTAACCCCTGATGGAAACAGGTGTTTTATGTTTAACGTGTGTATCTGTGTATTTGTGTATCTGTTTCTGTATCATAGCTCCCAAACGACTGAACCGATTTAGATTTTTTTTGTTTTGTGTAAAAGGTGACTTGATCGAGAGTGTTCTTAGCTATGATTCAAGAAAATCTATTCAGCAGTTTGAAGATTATTAGCTCTTTTCAAGTTGATAAATGGATGTAAGCATCTTCCACTGGTCTAATCGGGTCAGATCAAGATCAGACCTGTGAAAGATGGATAGAAGTAACAGAATTATACCTTCTGTTACTTCAATTATATTAAAATAACATAGTAACCTCGAATTGATGCTGCAGCATCACCTGGAATTTGCAGGATACCCAACTTCCTCACAAACTTACAGCAGAGGTATCGTGTTTGGGCTCACTGGGATGGTCTCAATGAATATTTCGGTTATAGATAATAATATGTGTGTCGGGGTTTTTAATTTATATTATTGTTCGTTGCTTTCTTTATGCATTTGTACAAAACGATCATTCTTCACTAATTAAAATAAATATATACAAATACATAAAATTGAAGTGTTTGTTTGTAATATCAAAATAATAGCTTTTTATTAAATGCATATGAAAGTATATACTGTACTTATAACACAAAACAGTTTTTAAAATTTTTGTCTGTCTGTTTGTTCCAGTTAATCTCCAAAACGAGTGGACCGATTTTGACGGGAGTTTGATTGGCAGATAGCTGGTGTTAGAAGGAGTAACTTGTGCTACTTTTGTTATGGAATAATAATTTGGGTTCCGCGCAAAAAAAAGAAAACCCATGAAATTGTGAACAAAAAGTCGAATTTGAAAAATTCTTTTTGGATTTAATAGCCCAATTCTCTGGTTATAGGCTATTCAACATCACACTAAGACCCTTAAGAGCCGAGACGAGAGACGAGGACGTTTTATTCTGGCTGTTATTTTAGTATATTGTGTATCTTACGACTTCCACGCGAACGAAGTCGCGGGGTACAGCTAGTTATAATATAAACATAGCTATAGTAAAAGCTATATTAGGTCTAAAATATAATTTCTTCATTATCATTCATGTTATTTCATTATCTTTTCCAGTTACCTAAATCTTATTATTTAATCAATTTAATGTAATTAGTGAAGAATGATTGTGAAAATGGTATGAAAAACAATCGTTTGTGGCTGAAGCTACTAAATTAGTGAATAAACAAATCCAATGGTACATAAGCACAAAATAATATTAATCAAAATATAGTTTCTACCATTCCAAAATAAGAATTGGCAGAGTATAAGGAACATTACGCAAACGCGAACTCTGCGTAAATTGTACGCACAGGCGCTGGTTGGAATACGCAATGCTGGAGTTACACGCATAACGACTGGTTCCGAACAAAATTATGTAACATACGATTCTGGTGTAATTTTTCTTAGAACATGTTGGATTTAAGTAGGGAGGGTAGGTGTGTTAGTTCATTCTGGCTAAGGTCATGGATTTTTGATTTATATGAATAATTCTACTTGACCAACGTCGATAAATGATGAAAATCAACGTAAGTAAAGTCAGGGAAATTAATTGTTAAGCAAATTGACTACCAACTTAAATTGTCATTATATATGTATAAATCACAATTATTGTCATTATTTTTTGACAATTATGTGAAATGGCTGTTACATTCCGCATTGACGTAGGGTCAATTTGCTTAAAAAATAATGTCCGTGACTGTATAATATAGCTTTTTTTTTTTTTTTTTGTGGATGGGAAATCATCAAATGACTTCTCCCGCTCTGGGCGGAGCGGGAGGGCGTGTCAGACTTTTACTGACTAAAACCCACCCGTGTTCCTTCTGTTGCCTGTGCCGGGGCCACGGTAACTCTTTCGAACATCCCGCAACCCTAGCTGGCATCGGCCCTAGCGGACCCCGTCAATAGTGCTGACATCTCTTTGAGGCGCGCGTGGAACACGACGCGCCGTCGACTCGGGCCTGGTCCTTACCGGACGGCGAGCTACCCATTGCTCGCCGTCCGCAAGCCCGCGCCTACGGTGGCCGGGAATCGGCTGCCGATTCCCGACGCCCAGGGCGTCTCCTGCGGCGACTAGGGGCGTGAGGGTGCAAAGCTTGCCTCTCCCTCACGCGTCCCGCCTCCTCCTTCACGAGCATTACTGCTTCGCAGAAGGAGGTAATGGCTTCCCATGCACTCTCGCTCCGTACCATGGCCTGGACCAGGGCCGGACGCGAGAGATCGCCGCCGCCGATCGCTTCCGCGAGGACACGGCGGTGCCCCGCCCAAGCCGGGCAGACTTCCACCGTATGCTCCACCGTGTCCTCCGGGCGATCCACACAGTGGTGACACCCGGGCGTTTCCTCCCGCCTTATCCGGAACAGGTACCTCCCGAAGCACCCGTGTCCGGTGAGGACCTGCGTCAGGCGGAAGGTGAGGACGCCGTGGCGCCTCTCCAGCCACTCCTCAAAGAGGGGACTTATCGCCGCAATTGTGGCGTGCCCAGCGCTGGGTTGCGACAATCGCACTCTCCATGCCGCCATGAGATCCTGGTATAATATAGCTTGGATTTTCTATCATGTTTGTAACTACTGTCGTTCGACGTCTGCTGATTTCATTTTCTATGTATCTATGACATCGACTTAAGATGTTCTAGTGGGTAGCACCTTTCACGTTGTTTCTAAAAAGTTTTTGTATAAATTCATATACAAGGAGTCCCAGACCGAGTGATCCAAAGGCAAATGGGGTAAAGCGGAGGTGGCCACTAATCTTTTCAAAGATTTAAAGTTGGGTTGTCCCCAACAGTTCAATAAAATTTCGCAGATTTAATCATTTTCAAGAAATCGACGTAGTGAGTTCAAATCTGGCTGGAAGATGTCTTGATAGTGTAGGTACTAGAGCATGTTCCTATTTACGTTCAATGTGCCTCTATTCTTACTTGTCTTTTCTATATTTTTATTAAACTATAGCGAAACTTTCAACGCAGATTTAAAAAAAAAATTGAGAACATCCTAACTTAATTTTTTTAAATTATTTATGTTACTTTGTAAAGGAAAGTGTAGTTGTAGAGTTTCCCCGCTTTAAAGTCTAAAGAAAGTAACATTATTTCTTTTCAGAATTTTCTTTGTATCCTTCTCCAGACGCAAATAAATGTGTTTATAACGAAACAAAAGATGCACTTTATTTTCAGACAAAAAAACGAAGATCTAATGCAAGGAGGTGGATAAAAGGAATTGTTTAGCAAATGTAGTAAATGCATCCAATGAATCTTTTTATGACCCTCAGCTAAATGTAAAAGGGCTGATGACCTGATAGAATGAAAGAAAATGCGTTGATTGGCATGAAAACTTAAGTGAAACAAAAACACCTTAAAACTATTAAACCAAAATGAAAACAATGCTTCGCCAAAAGGGTTCAGCATAGTGTCAGATGAAAAAAGGTAGATACGAGGCTGATTTTGCTTGATATGCAATCTGTATTTATTATTTTACCCTGGTACAGTCAACATAGTCCATGGTAACAAATTGATTTTAACTGTGGGTTTATTTGGTAGCAAGGTGGTTTTTATAGTATACAATTATCATGATACTAGTTTTTGCTCGCGGTTTCACCCGCGTGGACATTGGAAAATATCCCACGGGGACGTACTTCTGGGATTAAAAGTACCCTATGTGTTTAACTAGGTTATCAGTGTATCTGTGTGCTAAATTTCATCGAAATACGTTCTGGCGCTAATCCGGAACCTACGCTATTTCAAAAAAACATACAAATGGACGTTTGTCCATTAATAATTTTGAATGTTTATTCTCAATTACTAATTTATTGTTAATATACTATTACTAATAACGTCTTCAAATTGTCGTCAATCGTCCTCAAAAGACTATTTCAGACATTAATCTGCATAGTCCTCATATGATCTGACTACAATAATGTCTGGACTTCAAAGAGACTGTTTCTTGATCTACTCAGAGTAGTTGGATAAGAAACACCGACCTCATCTAGTCATAAAATATTATTTTTTAACGTGTAAAAGTGTTTGCAGAAACCAATTTACAGAAATTAATGATTGAAAAGTTGTGTAGAAATCGGTTGTCATGATGAGTGCATGTGATTCGGAGGAATGAGGAAAATGTCGTCAGGAAAGTTTTAAGTATGCATGTGGATGGATATACGAGTAGGAGAAGATCAAAGAAATGATGGATGGACTGTGTGAAAGGTGGCTAGACAGGGAGCGACTACCGAGATGACGACTAATAGAATAGAAGTGTGGAAGAAAAAGGCATGTTGCGCCGAGCACAAATTAATTGGGATAAGGGCAGAAAAATAATGATGATTCATTTTATTTTAATATGAAATTCTCTCATTCTCTCATGATATATTTAACACCAAAAAAGGTGCATTCAGGAAACTGTTAGTGACTTCTGTATGCGACGAATTGACTAATAATTCTAAATGGAACTGAATAAAGTAATCTGTGACTATATACCATTACAACTCCGCACACACACTCCTACACACCCACCCACACTGCACACTTGGATATGCTTAGAAGGTGCTAGCATGACATCCTGTTTATTTCTGATGCTTAAAATAAATGTAGTTATTAAATTGTAAATCCGTAATTGTCTGTAAGATTAGTTTATCTATCCTGAGTAAAATTGTTAAAGAGCTGTGGATTTTGTGAAAAAACAAATAAAATGAAATGAATGCATATTATTGAGCCCTCTCGTTTAATATTTAAATACCTGTCTCGGTGCTCTATTTCTTCAGTATAGTTTTACTTTACATGCAAATATACGAGAATTTATCTGGTTCTAGATTTTATTTATTTGGAGTCGACTCAAGCAGTACTGAACAGTCTTCGGGGACGTGGCAAAGCGACGTAGCTACTTAAATACATGCATTGCAGTGAGATCACGAGCGGGTTAAATAGCTTAGTATTATGTACTTCTAATTATATGGAACTGGTAATTTTAAAGATATTTGCTTTACATGAAGGGGAGATGGTAAACCGAGAGCGAAGGTTATATTCGAAGGATAAATGGATTGGCACGAAGTCCAAATCTATTTTGAAAAACCGTAGGTAAAGCCATCAAACATCTATAAAACATAGAAAATGCACTTTTATGAAGGATTCTTTAACAATTATAGGAATAACGTTTTAGTAAACCAACTTTTTTGCAACATTGCCATTCCACGTGGCAATGCTGCCAGTCTTCTGGGCACTTTTCCGGATCACAGCGATGCGGACGAGTACTTCGACGCCTAAGTTTCCTTTTGTTTTGTATATTTATTTGTATAGTTAGTTAGTTTTAGTTTGTTAATAGTTTAAGTTAGGTTAGGTTATTATATATTTTTTTAATAGTTTGTTAATTAATTTAGTGCATGCATAAATAGATAGAATAAAATACTTAAATAATAATAATAATATCGGGCTCTACACGAGCCCGGTGTAGATTTCTTAGCGTCCGTATCCTGGTTACGTTTTGGTTAACTCTTTTGGGGAAACTGAAGGTTTTGTTTGTGCAATTATGGACGAAGTTATTTTGACGAATAACTACCGGAGACATATTATGAAGGACGGGACGGTTGACGTGTGTCGGGCATGCCACCGTCCGGGTGAGTCTATCAGACATATCATCTCTGGTTGTTCTCGTCTGGATAACGGCGAGTACTTGCACAGACATAACCAAGTGGCCAGGATTATTCACCAGCAACTTGCTTTGAAATACAAACTTGTGGACTCTGAGGTACCGTATTACAAGTATGTGCCCGACCCAGTTCTCGAAAATGACCATGTCACGTTGTACTGGGATCGGTCTATCATTACTGACAGGACTATTGTCGCCAATAAGCCTGATATAGTGGTGATAGATCGATTAGCGCGCCGCGCAATGATAATCGATGGTACCATCCCACATGACGAGAACCTCGTGAAAGCTAAGAAAGAGAAACAAATAAAATATCTCGACTTAGCACACGAGGTTGTTGACATGTGGAATGTGACCTCGGCTGTCATTGTTCCGATTGTCGTAACGGCCAATGGCCTGATAGCCGAAAGCCTCGACCAACATCTCTCGAGGCTCTCTTTAGGCGGTTGGATCAAGAGCCTGATTCAGAAGGCAGTACTCCTCGATACGGCTCGTATTGTGAGGAGGTTCCTGTCTCTGCAGCCCTAACCACTGGTAGCTTGGACCCTGCTCCCGATACCGGCGGATCTCTATTTTTTTATATTTTTAAATGTTTTTTTTGTATATATTTTTATTAGAAATATTAAAAATGTAAATAGATAAGAAAATAGTAAAGAAACGAATAATAACAATATATATAATAACCCCATCGCCGTATCTCTACGTTGACGTCGTGATGGGGCTTGCGCGCTCCGAACTCTAGGTCTGTGCCGGTGGAGGTTTCTTTGCCGGAACAGGTCTAGGATGAGGAGCCAGACCAAGAGAGATACAGAAACCCGCAGGGCAGCATGTGGCGAGCTGCTGGGCAGTACGACCCCACGTACCCTATCTCCCGGGAGAAGTCATGTTCCTCATCTCTGGCTTGCCTTTATTGGCCGGCTGGAGTGAACACTGACGAGAACTGACCTCCCACCTCATTCTTGCCTTTATTGGCTGGCTTGAGTAGAGATTCGCAAGAGCAAACGTGCTCGGAGGAAGGAAGTAGTCCAGTAAGATGCTGGTAGGGATCTTGACCGTACTTCCGGGATTGTCCTGATAGCCGTGGAATACCTCTCCACTCCTCTTAAGCACCTCAAGACATGTTGCCCCCTTGTCGCTACGACACTATGTGCTAGCGACCGTTTCCGGGGGCCCATTGTTGAGTGTGCAAGTCACCCCCTGCCATTTTATCCGTGTATTGTATTTATCAAACATTGGTCAGGCAGGGGCCATAGTCCTTCCATAGTTTTAGATAACCAGTCCACTTTAGCCATCCAAACCCATAGCCCAATATTTTTTTTGTCTCCATATCCTGCAATAGTCCTACACCAACCGGGAGTTGTCCTTGGGTGCACTTGCATAGTACGCACAAGGATAATCGTCGGTTGGTGCCTCATTTCCATTGAAAGCGTCTAACGGGCCTCTGCGAGTTGGCTTCGGCCCCTCATATGCCTTTCAAAGGTCCGGGACCCTAGGGTCCCGAGAAATATAAAAAAAAAAAAAAAAAAAAGAGATATATAATAATAATCAACATAAATTAAAAACCAAAGCAGACAACGTCCCCGTAGAGCGAAAAGTCACTAAATCTAAAAAGAAGAGTCAGAAGTTTGTCTCAAGTTATATAGTTCTTATAATACAAACTTTATTTTATTTCCTTTGACATAAAGCTAAAAACATGAAGGTATGTAATGTCAACCCAAAATTATGACGATTTATATTTTCAAAGACTTTAACTCTCATTAACTCAAAACATGGCTTTACGACTTAATGACTTTTCGCTTTACAAGGACGATAAGCACTCCATGTAAGAAAATGGAAATACTGGTACTGGTGGTTTTATTAGAAGCTGATCCCAATTTAATGTAGTAAGGAAAAGGCTAGGCAGATCATGGCGATGATAATTACACAATAGTTTGACGATAGAAGGAACGTAAAGGCGCACTTTCCTTTTGTCGTCTAGATTATCTTATCCTAACACTTGAACAGATTCATTTCCTATCAACCAAACGCGAACATTCTATTTATCTCGTTCCTACATTCGATATACTTGCCATAACAAGAAAACTTTCCTATTTGTATGGGTATTAAGAACTTGCAATAAATCTAGTCGAACTATTCTTAGTATACGAAATTAACGTTCAAGGACTCGGATCAAAGAATTAATGGAAATTATAATTACGTTGTCAGTACTTACGAATGAATATATATAACCGTTTGAATATTTACACACATGAGTGCACTTTAGTCATGTAAGCAAATAGGTATACTTCATACGATGAGAATATTTTTTGTTATTATGGCAATGTCAAAAAACCAGCCGAGTGCGAGTCAGACTCGCACACGAATTGTTCTTCGTGTGTGAGTCTGACTCGCACTCACATTGCCATATTAAAAATGGAACCCCGTGCTGCCATACAATTTTAAAAAAATAACTTCAGAAAAAAAACACTTTTCTTGTATGGAGACCCCTTTTAATTTTTAACAAATCCTCAATCTGTTAAAATTTTGACTGTCTACCTTACGGTTCATGAGATACAGCCCGCTGACAGACATACGGATGGACGAACGGACGGACAGCCGGACGGACAACGGAGGCTTAGTAATAGGGTTCCGTTTGGCACCCTTCGGGTACAGAACCCTACAAATGTGCGTTGCAAGGTGCCCAGACAAATTATTTGAAGCAAACTATATAATCATATATCATATACAAAATATATTCACCATGATACTGTTAGGAGACACATGAGACATAATCAACTTTGTCTCCGGGCTCGGTTCTGCCATGTCTCTCGTTTTACAGAGAACCGTAGGCGTCAGGGCCTTATCATTAGTCCCATCAGTGACCTGTCTGATTCATTGTCGTCCTATAAGGGAATGCTCACACAATTTTCGGGTCGGCCTCTTTCGGCACATCCGGGTGGCAAAATCGAATATACAGGGTCAAATTAAATTAGACGTGATGAGTAATGATATGGAAGTAAGATAAAAAATAAAAAAAAAAACAAAAATGATTTGATGTTTTTTTTTTTGGGGCAACGACCGTAGTTTGTTACATGAAGTATTAGTTGAGAAAATCAGTTTTATTTTGTTATATCGTGTTTATATATCGTTACCCAGCACATCTGTGAAGTTTACACATAAAAAAACAGCTGATATTTCAAGTGACTACATTAACTGCGGACGATGACTCCACAAAAAATAGCATCAAATTAATATTATTTTTTGTTTTATCATGTTTACCCGTCGCGTCTGCGGGGTTTCGCTAGCTAATTTAATTTGACCCTGTTTGTAGATATATATTCGGCAAAAAGTCGCTCGGTTTAGTTTGAATTGTGTCTAGCCGACCCGAGCATGATTATGCGAGGGTAGATGCCGAACGAAGTTTGACAATCGGCACGAGCCGAGTGAAAGCCGAATAATTGCTTCGGGTCGGCTTAGTTGTTCAACAAATACTGCCGAATCCAATGTACCTACCTGAACAAGTTTGTAAACATAAAACCCGACCAAGTGCGTGTCAGAGCACGCACAGTGAAGAGTTCCGTAGTTGGGATGAATTTATCCTAAGAACAAACTTAACATCGTAGTTGAAAAACATGTTCCCCCATGCAAATGCATGCAGTTGAAATCAACTGCAAATGTAAGTTTGTACGCAAAATTTTGACTGATTTACCATGTTAGTTCAAAACCATAGACTTTTTATAAATTTTCTTGTAATCTAAAAGTATAGAACTATTGTCTGTATTTTTAAATAAATTTTTGGCTCAGCAGTTTCGGAGTTAATGGGGATAATGGTAAATTTTCATATATTTTTTTAATAACTATTTATTTTTTTACCGTGGGCAGTAAGATTTTTTGTTTGATATCACACGGTATAGTTTGTAAAACTTTTTTTTTAATTTACTTATTTGGCTCCGAAAAGTGAAACCCATATTCAAAATTCATTTATTTACGTTACACGTTCGTGTTTGGGTCACAGAAATTCAAAATGTGTACCAAATTTCAACTCAATCGGTCCAGTAGATTCGGAGCTAATTGGCTCTGACAAACAGACAGACAGACACACGAGTAATCCTGTAAAGGTTCCGTTTTTTCATTCGGACGTATGGAGCCATAAAAAAACCTTCCATACAGCATAAATAAATTAATTTGTATGTACACACAACTTTTTGTAAAGCAAGTACCTTATTTTCATGATCGTTTCTAGGTCTCCTATCTAGGTCCAAGGTCGACACAAGATCCTAGATTATTACTGTTCTGACAAAGAACTGTAATCTTGAAAGAAAGTCTTGGATTAAAATAGATCGTGTTAGTTTCATAGCAGATTGTGTGTTTTGTCTTACTACAGTGGTTGCCATGTGTATACTGCTTAGTAACAGTTATTTTGTTTAACCTTGGTAACTATGTTATTCGAGTTAAGTTAGGGTAACTTTATTGATAAACTAAACAGGATTTATGTTCAATGTACCTAAGGACGTTATTCGGATGAGGTGATGATGATCTCTTTGTACATTTTTAATCCTATATCTGATGGATACTGCCTAATTTATACACAGTGTCCTGTTAGCGCCAGGCTCGCTTACCTACTGAATCTATATGGGGCAGGCGTTATACAATGTATCGCTACCATAGCGGCATTAATTTAACAGAGTATGGCTAGTTGCCAGTAATCATAATAATATAATAATTTAAAAAATAATGTAATGTAACTAATGTTGAAAAGAATGTAATATTGTAGTGTTAATTGTAATTTCATGTAATTATATTAATTTTGCATACCGTAAAAACGGTGAGACATGTAGCTCCATGCATTTTATCTAACACCTTTGTAATTTACCATGTTTCTGGCAAATAAATAAATAAAATAAGATAAGATAAATCATAAAAATTGTAATAGGATTATAGAGGCATGAGGAACAGGGTGTAAAGTTCACTCATCCTCCATAGAAAAGGGAGGATCCTCCGACCAGACGGGTGTTGTGTCTGGTGGGCTACTGCCCGACGGTTGATGTCGGGATGTTGTATATATGCTAGTCGCGCGGTAAACTCTGTTTGCGCGATGCAGGATTTTGCGTGACGTCAGTGTGACGCGTTCCATTGTGGCGATGCCGCCACAGGATAAAAGAATTCATAAATTGAAAAATTAAAATTTTCAAACAAACTAAATAATAAAGCTCTCTCTTTCCTTCAATATTCGCCTATTCTTTGCACGTTATTCGTTTTAATTTTATTGTTTTATTGGTGCGATGTTATGATCCGTGACCCCAGCAAATGACCTCTGTGCTACAGTTTTTAAGTACAGGTTACTCTAAGATGCTATTTAAGAAAATCTATACAAATAAATAAAATTGAAGTGTCTGTTTGTAATGTCAAAATAACACCTATTTACTAAATGCATTATGATAATAAGTACGGTACTTACGAGTATAACAAAAAAAAAAAAACATTTTTTTTAATTTTTTGTTTGTCTGGTTGTTCCGGCTACTTTCCGAAACGGCTGGACCGATTTTGATAGGACTTTCACTGGCAGATAGCTTATGTCATAGGGAGTAACTTAGGCTAATTTTATTCTCGAAAAATAATTAGGGTTCCGCACAAAAAAAAAACCATGAAATTTAAGCTATTTTGCGCTGATCTCTGGAACTACCAGTCGGATTTGAAAAAATCTTTTTCCATTTGGTAGCCGAACTCTCGAAAATGGTTATGGTTATTTAACATCTCGCTACGACCCTCAGGAGCCGAGCAAATAAAAACTCAGAATGAACGCTAAGCGAAAACGAAGTAATATCGCGGCAGGGCGATGCAACGTGGCGGGTCGGAGGACGAGGGAGTTTTAATAAAATGTGGCTGTTATTTTAGTATATTCTGTATCTTAAGACTTACATGCAAACGAAGTCATGGGACACAGCTAGTTGTAAATAAATCAATAAATAATAACGTTTAATGAAATTAATATATATTCATAAACCGAAAACGCTAAACCGTAAGCGTGTGTTCAATTAATGTCGCCATTAAAAAACGGCACGCTGTGTACGAAAGTCAGAAGCAATATTGAATTGTTTTTTTTAACGATCGCGTCGCCGCATAATTAATTTTGAAAAACTAATTCTAAATTCGCTTGAGAGATCGGAGTCATTTTTCTACCAGCCTGCATGATGAGAGATTCCCTTTTGCAGACTACCTTTACAGAATCTATCTACTTACTACGCGCCGTTTTTGGGGTTCGGTACCTCAAAAGGAAAAACGGAACCTTCATATGTTTGTCTGTCTGTCACGACCCTTTTTCTCAGGAACGCGCGAAGGTATCAATTTGAAATTAATATGAGATATGTAGTAGGTCTACGTTCCCTTGAAGCTCTAAAGAAATTAAACTTCAAGTCAACGCAATAAAAAATACGGCTATTTATGCGGCATAGATAGGTAGATAGATAGATAAAATACTCTTTACTATGCATACCATCAATATATGACTGCATTTTGATACTCGCAAATAGATCAAAACCTTTAGGGTATTTCCCGTTGACCTAGCATCTACAAATTTGGCAAGAAGCAAGGTCTCACAGCAAACTAAATGTCCGAAAAACGTTAATTTGTAGTTTCACCATTTTTTTTGCGATTACAAAGCAGTTGGAGAATTTCCCGTGACGTATATACGGGAGAACATTTTTTCAACTCCAAAGTTAAGTTTGTTCTTAGGATAAACTCATCCCACCTACGGAACCCTTCAGAGTGCGTGGACCGACACGCACTTGGCCGATCTTTCTTTGTCTTTTCTCTTGTCAACACGAGCTATACAAAAGTAACTAATGTTAATGTAGTGTAGTTTTTTTTTACTAATGTAGAAGTAAAAATACTAACCAGACTGTAAGATGTGAAGCCAAAGGTATTGTTACTCGTCAATATACTCTTTGTATGCACTGGTTATCCATATAACAGACAAAGAAACCTTTCACGTGAATAGTAGTCAGACAGTAAGTAATTATAACACGTCCATGACACATAGCATGAAGCTCTAAGGCAGATTTATACTCCAATCTCGCACTCACAGTCGCTTCGCGATTCAACCTTAGATATTTCTTATTGATGACGTAACTTATAAGCTGAGAGCGTGTTTTGTTTTGTGACATGTATAATAAAGAGTGAAGAAAGGGTTATACTTTGTAGTGTCACATCTAAGTATGTAATGGGGACTTCGAAAGTCAATTAGTTAGGTAGCGTTATTGCATGACAGATAGGTGTACATTATCTAGTGGTCTTCAGAAAAAGGAATTGAGCCATCTGTAGGTATCTATGGTATTTTTATAGAACAACGGACATACTTAATAAATATTAAAATATATGACAACAGCTGTGGTAGGTGACGTAGCTAAAACGGCTGCCCGACTTAAATGGGACTGGGCAGGACATGTCTGCGCATGCGCGTTACAAACTGTGGGCCCAAATAGCACAGAACTGGTGCCCTGAGACAGTGAGGTCGGGTCGCGGTAGACCAAACCTCTTTTAAAAATGATTAGCTTTTACAATGTTTTCAAATTACAGTTTTTCTAATAGGTATATGAGGACAGTGTAGGCCTGTCTGTCAACAAGTACCAGGTACTTAACAAAATAGAAAAAGATCTGCAAATCTACGTTTGCGTTCAGAAAATATAAAAGTTAAATAAAATTATTTAAAATAAAAACTCATAAACCACATGACATGATTGCCATTACAACTATTACAAATAAGAATTAATGTCCTGTCCACAAAAGCCACTAATAAATAGTTGAAACTATAATTGAATGTATATAATATCAACTATTGAAGAGATATCAAGGATGCATGTAAAAAAATAAAAATAAACATCGTAATTTGGGAGCAGTTACTAGACATTTACATACTTATGTCGTTAATGAGGTATCAGGGAAGACGTCGCGAGATGTTTGAAAGAGTTACCGTGGTCCCGGCACAGGTAACTGAAGGAACACGGGTGGGTTTTAGTCAGTAAAAGTCTGACTCGCCTTCCCGCTCCACCCTGAGCGGGAGAAGTCATTTAATAATTTCCCACCCAAAAAAAAGAAAGGAAGCCACATGTGCAGAAGGAATTATTGCCAAACTTCTCTGTCTTCAACGTAGTCTTCAATCTTATAATATGCTATGTTGATAAGGACACGTTTGATGTTGGTTTTGAATTTTCCATCGTTAAGTTCTGTAACTGACTTTGGAAACTTGTTGTTCACTTTTTGATAGCTAAATATTAATCCCGCTACCGTCTACAACTTGCTGTCATCACAAAAGCAGTATCTATTCAGAGGTGTCGACTCCCAGGTACGTTTCGGACTTATCTCTGCCGTGAATAATGCCCCGGAGCGGTGATCGACGACTGACGACATTTCAGGATCGCGCCACTTTCCGCCGGTCCCGGGATTTTTACTAATACCACTATGGGACGGAAATAATCTTTGTTTTGTTGACATCTATGTTTGTTTCGGGGTTTGCTCTTATAGTGGTTTTATTTTATAGACTGTAAAAGTGATAATATACTCAACATATATAAGTTTGTTGCTACTGCAAGAAACGATTTGAATGTGTATGTAACTCACGGTGCATGTTCAAGAGTTTCTGACTAGTTTTAGGCAAGAACTGATCTCTCAAGGAGATAGTGAATTTATGATGTTCATAAACTTCATAAATTCACTACAAAAAAATGTTATATTTGTGTGCTCATGTTGTGGGTAGGTAGGTGGGTAGTCACAATAAAAAATAACTTGGCATACATTTTTACAGATTTTTTTTTCCAATAAAAGACTTTTGTATGATATAATAGAATTCATAAAGATTTAGTGGGAAGGTTCGCTGAAGGTTGAGAGGTTGGAAGGTTGGTGATGGTTGTAAGGGTCGTCGCCTATCCGCTTATACCGCAGAAACCCTTTCCTAATGACCTTGACCAAACGTCGCCTCGTAAAGATGTGAAATAATTTTTCGAATCGTTGCACATCCCTTTGACCTCTTACGAAATACAGTAGCGGTCAGAACTCTAACGCCAGCATTACAAAACTATCGCATCGTTGCTCGTCGTACTTCAGACCTATTTCTATTTAGTAATTTCACACAAACATACACACCTGTATATTGCACTCTTTCATCACGAACCAAACAGAAAAAGCGCGGTATATAGTCATCATCATAGGCCTATCGCGGCACGCAGTCTTTTTCGGATTATGTTAGTGAGAAAAAGACAGCGAATATTTTAAACTAGTCACATAATACGAGTAGTTGAGGGTGGATTTGAAATAAAATCAATTTTCTGACTATAGTTAGAACGATGTGACATTGTTGGTTGATGAACTTAGTTACGATTGTTTGTGTTATTAATATTAGAGGCGTTGAGTTTGAAGATTTTTATTGAAAAGGCAAGCAAATATAAATATTGAAGCCAGGGCGAACATTGTAGCCTTGCATAACAATGGGTGTAATATATCTGAAATATCCGATGAAACCAGATTTTGTGTCAGTTATTTTGTTGTTTATGATTTTATTTGTTCTCTTATGTGGCGCTTCAAAATGTCTGATGAGGATTTCTTTTTTTTTTTAGAGAGATACAGTGAGACGTTTTATGAAGAGATTTGAGGAAGAGGGGAGTCTTAAGAGCCTTGTAAGTAGTGGTAGGCCGCCATTTATTAACCAGTCTTAGCGACGCTTTATGGTTGGTGAATATGAAACGAATGGTTTCATACCTACAAGACGATTTGCTGAAGAATTTGATACGTCATTGCGCACTGTTCGCCGTGCACTCCATGCCGAAGGCCTCCATCATCGAACACCAGCAAAAAAACCGTTTTTAACACGCAAAGGCATACGAACGGAACGGGACGGTTGTGTTTTGCACGATAATATTTAGACTTTGATTGGGAGATTACTGTATTTACTGACGAGAAGACTTTCAAATCGTGTCAAAAAGGAAGACTTCGTTTGTAGCGCAGAGACAATAGATGTTGTTCTGACAGTAATATTATAAATAATGTGGAGTCAGGATGAATTAGTATGAATATGTGGGGATGGATTAGCGCTCAAGGGCAAGGTGAGTTGGCATTTATACCGACGCGGGCCAACAGCTCCAATTACGTCGAGGTTTTGAGCGACACAATGCTACCGCTATGTATAACCAGTGTATGAAATTGGTGAATTTTATGTGGTTCTAGATAATTGTCCGATACATTGTGCCAGTATTGTTCATGAGGCCTCCATGCGTCGACGTCTTCTTGAGTGCATTGATAATAATGGAGATCACACTAAATATTAATAAAAAATATAATATTAAATGTTATCAGGGGAATTCAGGGGATACATTCGCCATAATAGTAATAAGTAAGTGATCGTAAGATTGTAGGATTGAAGTTTAGTTTCAATGTTCTTTTTCTTGAGAAAATGAATAAATTAAGCTATAACCTCAATAAACCAGAAACAACTCATTTTAGTAGCAACCAAAATGATTTACGAACAAATTAGGTATTTTATTTATTTCAAAGTTTGGAATATATCTAAGTTTTAAAGGTTGTTAATAACATGAATAAATGTTCCCATGAAAAGTTTTTTTTTTTTTTTTTAATTAAATGGCCTTACTTTACTTTATTTTTACCCTATATTGTCATAGTATTAACGAAACTCAAGAAACAGTTGAACTCTGACACGAAAACGAAAAAACAAAAAGAGTCGAAAGCGCACACTGAGGTTCGAACCTTCTCCACTTCACGCAAACACAATAAAAGTCACCACTCATGCGAACCTGCCATTGCTGCTTATAATTTTCACTTCGAATTTTAGTATTGCTCTTAAATAGGCCTTGTGGCCGACAATAATTTATTAAGAAAAAAAATATAAGTAGGTAGTTGTAGGTATCTTTATTTAGTGTTGACCACGCATGCATCTGACCAACCAACAACACACTTTCGTAATTATACTGTGTGCGCGTTACTGTCTGCATTAAAACATCACACAGAGATAGGCGCAGATCTGACGTGCAGGCAAAAATGATCATTCTGGTGGCAGTCCACTTAAGACCGTTGATTGTATCTAAGCTTGAACAAAATAACTGTCTAACTAGCGCATTTACAGACGGTCTTTAACAATTTTATTTTATAAAAAGAACCAGCAGGGCAATTGCGTAATACACTTACAGCAGGAATCGGTTTCATTTTGACAGTTTAATAACAATCATTGCGTTATTTACGCTGTCGAGCAGACCAATTTTTCGAACATATGAAGCAATGGATTAGCAATTTGCTTCAAAATCATTTAGACTCTGATTGATGGCGTGTTACGCAATTAGGGTGCAGATTCCACTTGGCTATAGCAGTAATAACAATAAAACTTCTATTGTGTCTCGTTTGCGTCCCGCAAAGTGTTAATAATTAATTACAATCTAGCCCAAAAACTACTAAACAATTTTAATCTAACTTATAAGTTTATGTGATGATTATTTTAAAACTTAATGTCGATTGTACCGTACACCAGACCGTTGCAAATATTTTTTTATAACAATAATGATAGTTATTAAACTATAATTAGTTTGCCACGTAGGTATGATCGATGTCAGTCAAAGATATGACCGAGTCTGTACATTTCAATTTTGTTCACATCAGCCTAGATATGCGCGGTGGCTCTGTGCGGCTGCAGTTATTGTTAAAAAAAAAACGATAGTATGACAGATAAGTATAGCTGTTATACATAAGCACTGTCTTGTTGGTCTAGTGGTCGCAAGCGCTACTGCTGAGCATGACGTCGTGGGTTCGATTCCCAGGTCGCACAAAGTGTTATTGGGTGTTTCTATCAGAAAATTCTCAGTAGCAGTCCGGTGTCTGGATTTGTGCCCGGTTGATGGCAACAGGCTCGCCCCCTATTACATGGGACCTAAACATTACTGGCGGGTGTACTATAAGTACACCTCTGCCTTACTCTTCGGGGAAAACAGTCGAGATGTTATGTATGTGTTAAGTTAAATTTTACTGCAGACAACCTACACTTTGATAGATAATAATAATTATAGCTGTTATACTTAAGTACCAATTCACTTCGGGCACTTTCGAGTGGAGCATTTGCCAACTCTATCTAAATGATAGAAAATTCCTTGACCTCTTTTTTCGTCGTGACCTTCACTTTCATCTTTATCTGCGTGGTTTACCTCTATCCCTCTTCCTCTTTCCTTTTAAATTTATCACCAGAGGAAATTACAAATTAAAATCTGTAGCCATATTGGAAAACGTTTTTGACGTCATCAACTTCAAATTCAAGCTTCACCTAAATAAATTAACTCTGCTCGAATTTAAACTTAAAACTGACGTGGCTAAATTCATTTTCGTTTGAAGTTTTGTTGGGTTAACCATGAAGAGTAAATTTTTTGTAACATTAAAGAGTTTCTGCATTTGACATCTCTTTGTTGTCGCTACGTTTCGAAGTTCTTTGTCGCTCAATATCTACAAAAAGACTGTGAGTTGTACTTTATATTTTATTTTAGAACGTTCCACTTAGTGCTTTCCACTTGTAAGGTAAGTGATTAATAGTAGTGCGTATGAATCGCCGAATAAACTCGGTTACAACATAACTACTAGCGAATTTTTGTGGCAAAAAACCTTCGAGAAGTAAAGATTAAATCAAAATTACTATGATCCATTTTAATTGTAATTTTATTTTATTTTAAATTATCTTTTTTATAATAATGTATAATATTGTTTGATGTTTTCTTTAGTTTTACCTGAATTAAATTATTTTTATTTATTATTTATTTTAATTCTCGAGGAGAAATCGGAAATCGAAATCTTAGGAGCTCGTGGCTAAGTAATAATAGCCGCACGGGTCGATCCATCAGGTTAAGCTACGCTTGCCGGGGTTGGTTCGTGGATGGGTGACCATCTTTACATACCGAGACTCCTCCGTGCCTCGGAAAGCACGTTTAGCCGTTGGTCCCGGCTGTCATTCGTGGATCTTCGACAGTCGTTACGGGTCGTCAGAAGCCCGAAAGTCTGACAACCAGTCTTACCAAGAGGTATCGTATTACCCAGTTACTGGGTTATGGAGGTCAGATAGGCAGTCGCTCCATGTAAAATAATGGTATTCAGCTGCGTCCGGTTAGACTGGAAGCCGATCCCAACATAGTTGGGAAAAGGCTAGACAGATGATGATACTTATGGCGTACATAATAAAGGATATTCTATCTATCAGCATTAACACCAGTATTCCATGTCAAACTTTCAATATGAAATTCCCAACAGCCCTACAAAGTGTTACACTATAGAACTATAAGGAATAACCCACAATCTTCGTTCCTGCTAGGATATTGGAAATATAAGGCTTCACTATTGAAATAGTTTTGCTCAAGTCTTGAATGTTATTCGAAATTTCGAGTTTATGCAAATAGACCCTTGTATTTGTCACAGCATAATTGGAAAAATCGTATTTTTGCCAAAATCCTAGGATTTTTGTAAAAGAACGGGTTAAAGAAAATCCTAGGATTTTTTGAAAAGGAACGGAATAACGAAAATCCTAGGATTTTTAGAAAAGAACGGGTTAACGAAGATCCTAGGATTTTTGAAGGGAACCAGGTTATTGAAAACTAAGACAGATTTTTGCAAAAAAACAGCTTATGTTAGGTAGGTAAACCGCGAACAACGACGATGAGTTTGAACACTGATTGGCCGACATGAAAGCTTTGCACTGACGGATGCGCTGATGGGTTAATGCTGCTAGATGCGAGTCATGTTCTGACCAACCAGAATAAAGATGTTATGAATTGACTCTACTAGTAGCAAATCAGTAACCAAGTTTCCAATCGTCATAATTAGACAATTTTTTTTAGAAAATCCTAATAAAAGCTAGCAATATCGTTCTTAGTTTTCAATAATTCAGTCTTTTGCAAAAATCCTAGGATTTTCGTATAAAAGCGATATTTCCAACGAACATGCGTCAAGCAACTATCCTACTTTGGCTTTAGAAATTTCGATGTCTTGCCTTTTATTCTATTGTATCTGTATCGTATGAAGGAATCTTTATGTGTCTTAAAATATTTTGTTTATGTTCGATAAGTTCTTGCTCGTTATCTTGTTACAATAGTACAAAGGGATAGTTTATTCAAAAACAATGTTTATAAATTCGATTTCTTATCTGATTCATTTGTAAAAACATTGGCTGGTATAGAACCACAAAATATTATCTTAGAACCAAACGCGAAACCGAGTCGAGAAATATTGTAACCCTTTTTTCCATCTATCTATATAACGAGTTAGGCATTTATTATTTTGTAGGTATTATCTACAAAATAATATACCTCAAGAAGAAGACTCTAAGAAAACAGGATTTCATAAAAAATAATAATTTAACTACTATATGAAAGAAAAGTTAACATAACATAACATCACGCCTTGTTTCCCCGAAGGGTTAGGCAGAGGTTTACCTATATAGTACACCCACATTTCGCTAGTTATGTTTAAGTCCCATGTAATAGGGGGCGAGCTATTGCCAATAGAAAAGATATAATCTTTTTATAAGGCCTGACATTTTAATCATCAGGTAACTTTTATCTGAGGAATAAATATGATGGTTTGACGCCATACTTATTATTCGGATAAAAAAATCTAAAGTTTAATCGGCTATATATTATACTCGTTAAAATTTCGGAAAATATCTGTTCTAGTTCATAAAATACGAACTTTCATACTATTTATCGGTTTAAGCCACAGCACTATTAAAATAGGTACAACACCACTCTATGAAAACAGTCTATGGTGGTGATCTCGCAAGTCTGTATTTTATTTATCAAAATCATTTTAGTATTTCAAATTACAACAACATCGGTGTTTTTCAAATTATTATTCCACAAACATGGCCTTTTTCCATGCTTTATTTAGAAAACACGTGTACCAATTTACGTAAAGTAGATCGAGAGGGGCCGTTCGCTTTGATGTTCACTTGTTCAGTAATAATAGCCACTCAACATCAGGCAGATAATTTAGGTTCCATTGAAATATAGACCAAAATAGTTCTCAATAGTCAATATACTCAAATGTCAATAGTTTATTACATTCCACAATGTGTTTACTTACGTGGTAACGTAAAATTATATAACGTGTATCTGGATGTGCGACATTAAATAAAAACGAGCATAGTACTAATCCATTGAGACATTTTAAAACACGAAGGTTAGTAGTTAATGGAAAATTTAAAAATTGCAATTTTGAAATAAAATAAATAGCAGAATCAACTGCATAAAAAGTAAATACGCTTTATCTACGAAAAGACACTGACCAACGGTGCGGTGCGGGGCGTGGCGGCGGTGGAGCGGGGCGCATGTAGGTAGGCACAGGCACTTTAGTCGGAGAACAATACAAACGCAGATAATATAATCATATGAGTCATTTAGTTTCAAAACCCCCTAAAACGATTTTATCCTAAAATCAACCTTATATTATTATAAGACAGCGTTTTATTAGTACTTCAAGTTTGGTCATTCAGTTAGTGTTAAATTCCTCTAAAACGCCAACAAAAATAGAATGATGTAAGTACAAAAATGATTATTGTCTATAACATTTATCGACGACGAGAAGTTTTTACTAGTTGGTGAAAAATAAACAAAACTTATTTTAGTGGCTTTTGAAACTAGACGACTCATATGTTTTTCACAGGTTCTTGACCTTACAATGTTTATCTATTCACTCAGATCTACATCATGTTGAAAAATAAGAAAATGAAAAATAATTTCCTGTAGCTGAAGTATTCATTGGAGTTGATTGATTTTTGTATACGGGTAAAGAACATGATTCTCTTTACGTGGTTTAAAGGAATGTCAATCGTCCTGTTCCACCTTGTATGTGGCCATTGTGGACCCTGCCGGGCACAGTAAAATAGTAGGAAGCTTTTTTCAGCATATACATAGTATAGGTTACTATGTTATACACAGTAGGTACAGCTTCTTTCATTTCATCTACAATATTAAGATAAAAATATAAATCAGGTATGATTTCTTCAATTTTATTTTTTATTTTACTAGAAAAAAAAAATAAGAGCACTAAATGTTTGTTCAATTAAAGTTTCTAGGTCAATTTCTCTGTTAATATTTAACCTAGTTAGGATAAAACTGCTAACAGGTGACCTCAATCTAAGATCATTATAACCGCACAAATTATTGTGAAGAATTGATTTCTAATTCAAAGTTCCTACGTATCTTCAACAAACAAACAACTGTAGAAACTCCACCCAAAGGATCTTAAACAACGAAAACAAACCTTCTTCTCTCATCAAGAACTTGAACAAAAGTAGTACAAAAACATTCGCGGGTCAAACTGGGCCACAGGGTCGAAACCCTCAAAATTATGCAAATCCTTGTAGCGACGTTGACGAGTTGAATTTTTAATTTCTAAAGAAAACTTTGGCAATGACAATTGAATTAGAATGGCCCGCAGGTGGACAAAGGCATAAAATATTAATTTATTCTTGTGTTCTTAGGGAGCATTTTAATTATTAGGGTTAGTAAGGTGGTGAACCTGAGAGGAATACGTTTTGTTATTTACACAAAACTAAGACTACAATTTTGTGTCACTAATGCTGCATGCAGCTCAAAATATTTGTTACCAAACATAATAAAGATGGAGATGTCAAGTACTTCTTTATACATGGTGTTTTAATTTAAATAACTGAAACCTCTTAAGAGTTCATTATGAACTACTTTTACTATTAGACAAACCACGAAATCGCGAAAAAACAATCATCTACTCCATACATTTCATATGTTATTCAAAATGTATGGAGCAGCTGATTTTTTTTCGTGATTCCATGGTTGGTCCTATAGTGTACAATGACCGCTTAGGAGGTTTCCAGTCATTTTATTACCCCTTGTATAATAAATATCATCTTATAGCACCTATCTAAGAATCATCGCTGATGAATGGACAAACCTCTTAAAGAAAATCGTATCTAAATCGGTCAAACCATTTTGGAGATAAATGGGAATATTCGTTTTTTGCACACACTCAACCTCTCACCCTAAACGCATTCATACACCTTCTTCGTTCCGTCATGGGTAAGAAATAAGTTTTTCCAAACCATTAACTCCCAGCCAATGAGATTCAAGTGGATTTAATGAAGTTTTCGAACTGCGTAGTTTCAGGTTTCATCAGATTCGTGAACACCACAAGGGCATACGTCGCAGTTCGAAAACCTTTTTAAGGTGAAAGTGCCAGGGCAGCCCGCGAAATTCAAATTTTCTTACGTTTTTTGCAATTTGCAGATATAATGTTATTATGTTGATTAAAATAAGATTCGCGTCCGTAACAAATACATATGTTATTACGTAATAACAGAATTATACTATTTTATGAAATATTAACATTTGAGGATAACTTAAGGAGTTATGTTACTGATTCTAATGATTATAATTCTGTAAATACATAATTGTTACGGTGGCGAATCATAATTTAATCAACGTACACCAGCGACCATATAACCCGGGTTATATGGTCGCTGACGTACACCCATACACAGAGCTGCAAATTACAAAAATCGCAAGAAAAAATTAATTTCGCGGGCTACCTTAGCGCTTCCCCCTTAAATTGTTTCAAATTGCAACTAAAAAGAGGACTATAAATATCATTGATTATCCTGCCGATCTGTTCTGTTGTGAATGTGGTTCTCACATGATCTGACCAATATAATGTCTGAGGTTTTTAAAGAGACTATGACCTTTGAATTGGTTTCGGTGTTTCTTCTCGGAGTATTCGGTTATGAAACACCGACCTTATCTAATTTTATTAATAACTATATCTTTTTGACGTATAAAGGGTTTTTAAAGGCAATTTAAATAAATACCCTCGCCCCCTCTTACATGGGACTTAAAAATAACTTACTAAACGTGGGTCTACTATAGGTACACCTCTGCCTAACCCTTCGGGGCAACAAGGCGTGATACTATGTGTTTAAATAAATAAAATATCATTTATCAATAAACTTTGAATTCATTATTTGAATTTGCCGATTTTATTTGTACCAATAGCGACATGCGAAACACGGAAACTTAAATAATTTCAATATTGCCCTGGCGTTTATTATGAACGCGTGGTTTTCATTAAAATTCCACAATGGTGTCCTGCAGACAAAGTTCAGTAAAAGGAGTTTAACTCATTAAAGAAGTGTAATTTAGCTGTTGCTTTATTATAATCTTCAACGATTTTGGCATGTGTTAACTCGTTCGTTTTGTAAACGAAAATATCTTGAAATTATTAATATTTCGGTTTCGTACAAACTATGTAGAAACACTCTTCATCTGAAACATTTTTGGATCTTACTTACTTGATACAAATCGCGGCATCGAATTTTGAATTTAAGTCCAAATGCATCTCGAAATCCCGTCATGACTGAAATGGAAACAAGTTTATTCAAATTGGCAACATGTTTGCAGAAAATGTGAAATAACAAGGCAAGATACTAAAACATGCTTTTCCAATAATCAATATACAGAAAAATTTTACAAACAAACATACTAATAGATGTAATATCAACTATACTAGCACAAGTAGATAAAGTTCATGCAAAAGTTGTCTCGTTAAAAATAATAGTTAGGTAACGTTAAAAATAACGGTATATAACCAGTGTTATATATGTTTTAAACATGGAGTCATCTTACAGAACATGCAATTTTAAAAATTCCGGGATATTTTGCTCCACTTTGAATTTTATTCGTATAAAGGAATTTTCCATATTTATATGAAGAATTTAGTTTTACGTACCTACTGGGTTGTGCAACTAAATTTTTGATAGAAAACTTAGTTGGGAAACTGTTTCTACACTGTTTTAGTAGAAAAGTTAAAGTGTATTCATGGGGAAAATTTGGTTGAAACGTGTAAAAGACGCTGCATCAAAATTTATTTCGATCTTTAACCAAGTTTGTTTTTCCGGCTTACTGTTTCTTTAAAATATATTGATACTAGCTTTTGTCTGCGGCTTCGCCCGCGTGGATGTCGGTAAATTATCCCACGGGAACGTACTACTGGGATCAAAAGTACCCTATGTTCCGTAATACTCTATTGGTTTACGCGGCGCACGCCAGAAATGTCCCAGTTGGCATGATTTTTTCCGATATCTTTGACAATCATCATATATCAGCCAATTTATAAAAAAAAAATAAACTAATTATACACCTGAAACTTCCTCATGAGTCGTTTCGTCCATTGATAAAAACTGCATGAAAATCCATTTGGTAGTTTTTGAGTTTATCGCGTTCAGATAGACAGACGCGACGGGAGGACTTTGTTTAGTTAAAATATAATATATAGTTAATAAATTCTGACTGAGTGGACCGAATTGAATAAACATTATAAAGAAAAACTACCGACTTCAAAAAAAATCACTACAAGTGAAAAATAACTTTTATTTCGGAAGTTTGTGTCTTTGGTTTTTTTGTTTTTGCCACAGACTTCCGAAATTAAAGTAATTTTTCACTATGTAGTATTTTTCTTGGAAGTCAGTTGTTTTTTTTTTTATAAATAAGTTTTTATTTTCCACTTTTGAGTTGTGGTACCTACCCCACCCAAATTCGTGTAAATAACAGTGACAGGAAGTTATTATAACATCATCAATATACACTAAATAAAAAAAAAAACCTATTTTTGAAGGTAACTTAAAAACCACTCATCAGAATTTGACCAAATGTATATGTGACCACGTCAGGAGGCTTCAATACCAGGACCTTTCAAATAAAAAACTTTGCGAAATGGGAAATATATGCCGCGCTAAGTCATGTCGGAAGTTTGGAAGGCGTAGTTTTATCTGGATTGGACGCCGTCGTCAGCAAGTTATTAAATCAACCACATGACGACAGATCATTGACGAAATCTGTCTTCTGATAATGAAGACCACACATAACATACGACTCAGGTAGCGCAATTAGAAGCATACTAACATTAAAATCATTTATAGCCAGAGTGCAAACTCAAACTCAAAGCATTTATTTCAATTAAACCAATTACAGGCACTTTTGAATTGTTAAAGAGTCAGTCAGTTAGTCAGAAAATTGAAGCTAGTCGCCCATTCCAAAACGTAGATCTCTATGGAGAAGAATGGGCAAGAAACTCCATGGACACTCTTTTAAATCAAAATTGTTACAAAATCCTGGGTACATTGTTCTTGTTGCTTCTATATGTGAGAACAATGTAAAAAATAGATAATTAAAACAATTCAAAATATAAGATTAAAAATAAACCCTGGCAGCTAAGAGATGACCAGTCTCCACTGACGGCGCCCGTTCACGAACATGACGCGTGGATCAGCACCATCCAGTTCAACCATTTTGTGCATCTCATGACAATTCCAATAAACCCAAACACGGCTAGGATACATTGTTTTATTACGAAGTTCCGGTGTCTACCTTCCAGCTTCATCATCAGATCAGTTCGATGGCACCATTTTCAACAGAACCATTTATTAAAATTTTTTCGTCATAGTCGCTTAACTATCTTAATCGAGATATCTTTTCGCCACCTGCGAAATACTTATCATTCAGGAGTTCCCGTGGCCATCTATGGTCTTCTTCGTCAGTTCCACTTCACCAAATGATACTTTCTGAATGCAAATGCTTGATTTGTTGATGAATATATCAAAATCGCTATATGTATGCCTATAATCTTTGAGGATTTCCCTCAATTCCTCATGGATCCTATCATCAGAACTGGATTTTCTTAAAAATGTGACCAATCTGGAAGTCTGTCTTTTCAAAAAAAAAAAAAAAAATCCTAATCGGTTTTTAAATGACGGAAGTAACAATTAATAATAAAAAAAACAAACAACCGACTTGAGAACCTCCTCCTTTTTTGAAGTCCGTTAAAAATAAAGACTGTTTGAATGTTAGCTCAAGAAGTCAAGATACGAATTATGACTACATTTCCAATTTCTTAAACCTCTTAAAAAGTGGAACACAAAATTTTGATATTACTTCTGATTTTTAAAATCAACCCCTATTTTACCCCCTTATGATTTTTCAAAAACGTTAAACCATACGAATTCTAATTCCTACCAAAAGCATAAATTTTAATTTTCGTATCCCTGACTTAAGAAATGCTGGATTTTCCATACAAACTTTCATCCCCTATATCAAACCCTGTAGGATTAATTTTGAAACAAAAAGTAGCCTACATCCTACCCAAAAATGCCATCTATCTCCTTGCCAAATTTTATCGAAATCCGTTCAGTGATTTAGGTGTGAAAAGGTAACATACAGACAGACAGAGTTACTTTCGAATTTATATTAGTATATGGATATCTATTTATTGTGCATTTTTTAATCTTCAAAACCTTTGCATTGAATATTATTACTTTGTATCTATCTATATAAAATTAAAGAAAAAAACGTACAACTGACTTGAGAACCTACTCCTTTTTTTGAATTCGGTTTGGGCCACTGGGTCTCCGACGACCTTTGTGACAATCAGGATATTGAGAGGGAGCGCAGGGCGCTGTCTGTCCGGTGTAATATGTTGGCTGGCAGGTTCGCACGATATACTCGACCAGTAAAAGTGACTTTATCTAAGGCATATTGTCAGTCGTTTTACATGTGCAGCCTGTGTACCAACTTTACGCAGCGGGCGTACAGTGCACTGCGCGTGCAGGGGGCCAACCACCACCTCTTAAAGCAGTATTATTTGAATGTTACTTCAGTGTGAGAAAAAGATGAAGCTATATAGGACGTCTAGCTCCATCTCTTTCCCACACTCAAGTAAGATTACAATAATACTGCTTTAAGAGGTGGTGGTCTAGCTCCTGTACAACAATGCTTTCAGGATACTGTTAGGGTTTACGCGGTGTTGTAGTGCCTCAACTATGTTTACTGAGGCGCGGACTGATGATTTTTCGCGATCATAAGGAAACGGAGCGCTTCGCTACTAAGTCGCCTACGAAACAGCTCCAACGGCGTCCTGAAGGTATTGTCCGAGCGGTGGGATCTGCCCCTGTTGCAGAGGTGGATTCAGCTTCATAGTAGCGCCTCCCCTCGTATGATGTAGCTAATATTTTGTGTTGTGTTTTATTCTTATTATTGTGAATGACATGTGTATGTATCTTAATTTTTTTATTGGATTTGAATGTTTGTGGATTATTATTTTATTTAATTTTATTATTTGATTGTATATGTCTGATTTTTATGTCAATTTAATTTAATTGAATGGAGTTTGTCTGAAAAAAAAAATATACATAAAAAGAAAAGTCCTGACTGACTGACTGACTCATCAACGCCCAGCCCAAACCCGTAGACATAGAAAGCTGAAATTTTGCAAAGAGGTTTTCTATAATGTAGACAAGGAATAAGGAAGGATGTTTTGAAATTCAACCCCTAAGGGTTATAATATAATAATAATAATAGGGGAAGAAAATTTGTATGGAAAATCGTCATTTTTGTAGTTTAAACATGAAAATTGATATTCAGCATTCTGGTTAAAAATTAAAAACCAATTGTTTCAGCGTTTTTGGAAAATCATCCCCTGAGGGGGGAAAATAGGGGATGAAAGTTTGTATTCGTCATGGGTGTCGTTTTTATAGTTTTCTAGGGTGATTAAGCCAATAGTGACGTCAAAATGTAAATCCAAGACGACGGCAGCGAAAATTTTGTTTTTGCTTTAAATCATACGTGTGAAGAAACTTCGTTCCTGACGAGGGTCCCCCGACCGCACACGTTTTTTGTCCTCCAGCAATCATATATCAATCCGCGCGCCGCTTCTCGGATACTATATAAGAATTGCGAGAAGACATTGTTTACCTGGATTAACACATTGGGTATTTTTAATCCCGGTAGTACGTTCCCGTGAGATATTTTCCGACATCCACGCGGGCGAAGCCGCGGCAAAAGCCAGTATTACACAATTATATGAATACGATTAATCTTTGACCAAAGTGACATGATCTTTTACGGGTTAACGCTGTCACATCTATATTCCATACTTTACATACATACAAATAAATAAATAAAATTGAAACAGTGTCTGCTTGTAATGTCCAAATAACAGCTTTTTACTAAATGCATATGAAAGTATATATGGTACTAATAACTAAAAAGCAAATTTTAAGATTTTTAGTCTGTCTGTCTGGTTGTTCCGGCTAATCTTCGAAACGGCTGAATCGATTTTGACGGGACTTTCACTGGCAGATAGCTGATGTTATAAGGTGTAACTTAGCGTACTTTTATTTTAGAAAAATAATTAGGGTTCAGCGCAATAAAAATAAAAACCTTGAAATTGTGAACAAAATTCGATTCAAATAGGGAAGTATTCAAGCGGGCGAAGCCGCGGGCAACAGCTAGTTGTTAATAAAAAACGTGTGCGGTCGGGAGACCCCCGTAAGGAACGAAGTTACATCTCACGTATGATTTATAACAAAACTAAAATTTTCGCAGCCGCCATCTTGGATTTACATTCTGACCTCACTATCGTCTTTAGCACCCTCGAAAGCCATGAAAACGACACCCATGACGACAAATTTGAAAATTTTCGCAGCCGCCATCTTGTATTTTGATTTTGACTTCACTGTCGGCTTTAACACCATCGAAAACCACGAAAACGACACCCATGATGAAAAATTTTTAAATTTTCGCAGCCGCCACCTTGGGTTTTCATTTTGACCAAATCCACACTTTCTCACGAGAGTGAAAGTCGCATGGAGTCACATAACGCTTTTTCGTTACGTGACGATTTCTACCAGTTTACTCACACCACAAGCCGAGTTAAAGAACTTCGTTCCAATAATAGCAAAACAATTTTTAAACACCTGATTTTAATAACTCATAATATAACCTTTATTGTAAATACAGAGAACTTAATGGTACTTGGAACGCAAATTCTGATTTTTGAGCTGAAAAATATGGTGGTAAGAAACGTTTGCCTTATAAAGGGTACACCCACTTTTTTAGGGTTCGTTCCTTCCATTAAAAGATACACGAGTCCAGTTTGCAGCTAGAAATAGATTAGTAAACATTCTCGTTTCACGGGAACAGTTTGTCTAGTAGAACTCAAACTAAACTAACATAATCTAGCCTAAGCAAATATAACCTTTTTGTAACATATCAGCGTTTTCAGTTTGACAACCTCCACAGCTGAATGTAATACGTACTCCACGCAATTAAAAATATGAGTTCTATTAGAGCCTACTGTAGCGAAAAGAAAATAAAAAAGAAGGAGAAGCCACTTTTTTGCTACAACACGTTTAATTTTGTTTGAAATAAAAGTAGAAAAAACATTAAAAGGTAAAAAAAATGAATATTATGGTATCAAGAGAGTTGCAGGTTGATTTTGTGTGAAGGAAAAATAATTAGAGAACTTTGGTCCGATAGGTACGCGAATAACGAAAGAGGAATAAAACGTACTAACTAGTCGATTGCAATCGCTTTGTAAGTAACGCTACCAAAATATATCGTTATGGAAAAAGATCAGAGAACCAAGGTATCTCGCATTTTACAGATTTGAAAATAAAATTAAGTAGTCAATGAATTTAAAAAAATCCGCAGAGGGTTACTAACTACACTGTTAAATTAGTACGTAAAAATATCATAGAAAAACCGTGGCATAACGTAATTGCGTCCGGCGAGGTGACGTAGACTGTAGGGAGTTGTAGTTCTCTGTTCAGGAACTGGCGTTGGTTGCGAGACCTTCAGCGGTCAAGATGCGGTCCAACTCTCGACGTTGGCCAAGGACGTCCAGCGTTATTTTAGGCCAAAACCTGGAGGCCGAAAGGCGGCCTGTTCAAAGCTATTCAATCCTAAGACAAAATGAATTAGGGTTAGACCAGCGTGATCAGACTGAACTTCCGATTGAGGAAAACTGTTAAAAGATACGTACCAGGAAAAATAAAGATGAAATCACCAGACTCGCACTTAATATACAATACTCAATATTGCTTTACCATAATATACTAATAGGAAGGCACGGATATAGTGTGCTTCACTTGAAAATAACTCGTTAATTTTCCACAAACTGGGTCAGTATCAATTGATTCAACTTTTGCAACTGAAGAAAAAATGGGGACCCATCTGTCAGAAGAAAAATAATTCGAATCACGAAATAAAAAGATAAAAATCGACCAGGCTCACATACAAACGGAAAAAAGGTTGACCATAAAGAACCAAAAAGTTTTGACATGCAGAGTTATGCTGCACTACCTAACTCTTCTCATTTAGATAAGATTTTGGTACTACATAGGAAAGACCAAGCAAGACGAAAGTATTTACTAATATACTCTCATGATAGAAATAGAATGCCCAACACTAGGTGCCAAATGAATGCCTCAATAAAAGTGCACTGTTTTATTTTCGACTTTAGACGCTAAGCCGAGCGTTGAAAATCCAACAGTCTAGAATTAGTGAAACTATAAGTATTGGTCTAGAAACCAATTTTTACACCCAGTAAGACCAACCGTCTACTTACCAAAGCCGCTGTTTGAGTATTTGATCACACCACAGAACCCTATTTAAGAGCGTCCATCGCGCGCGGGCTGGCTACGTCACATTTCTAGAGGTTTTTCGTGATAATTTTATTAAATTTTTTAAATCAAAGGACAATTTTCTCTGTCAAATACTTAGATCATTGGTACAAATAATTAAAATTTAAAATATAAATTAATTGACAATATGTGATTTTCTAAGAGTAAATACCAAAGTAAATATCATAAATAGCATACATATTTATAAATAGCAATGATCTAAGTATTTGTTAGAGGAAATTGTTCTTTGATTTAAATTTAATAAAATAATCACGAAAAACCTCTAGAAATACGACGTTGCCAGCCCGCGCGCCATAAACGCTCTTAACCAAGTACAGGTTTATTCTAACTGCATACAAACACGCGATACCATCGAATTGAACTCCTGTACCTAGAAATCCATATCATGGCCGTTCAATCGCTAATTAATCCCGTTTATTGGTAATAATACTGAGCAAAGGCCGAGAAGCTGCCCTTTGATCAAACTGTTTAGGTGTGTTAAGCATCGTTTTGTGTGATCCCCATGGAAGGTTGTGGCCTGTGTCATGAGCGGGGCGGTAGTGATAGCGGGTTGTTGAGTACAGCGGAGTAACTGAAAGAATAATATTATAGCCTAGTATACTGTGGGGGAGGGAAGTAATTGGAAAAGAGGTTTTCGATACCCCTTGTGCATGTTTATATCTCCTAGGACATCAAGGTGGCGCTACCATGGTCGTGCTGCTAACAAAATATACTCAGCTTTATGATGGGTATCTCACCAGGCGTCCGGTTGGTTGCTCAACTAACCATACATTTTTGACAGTGAGACCATGGTTCCGCCACCATGGTGTCCTAGTGAGATAGGGCCTTAAGAATCGGAAATGTACGTTATCACGTATATTTCGATGCCTACTTTCATAAAACTCAACTCTGTTTGATTCAATTGCCATTACACTAAGGCCTACTTGCACCGCAAATCACTAATGCATTTAAGAGGGCTGTCGCATTTTGTCACTCCTCTCGCTCACACGAGATAAAATTTAAAAAAAAAAGTGAAATGAAAAGATTGTTTTTACAAAAATGTAATCAATTGGCGAACTAATAAATAATATTAATTTAAAAGGTAATTATTAAAAACACATTTTTATTGTGGCATTTCTTTAAATCATCTCAAAAACAGATTATAATACTTATTGGGCTGAGTTTATTAGATAACACATTAGAAATGTGTTTTTAATAATTATCTATTAAATGAATATTATTTATTAGTTCGCCAATTTATTACATTTTTCAAAAAGCACCTTTTCATTTAACATTCTTAGAAAATTGGTCCCATGTGAGCGAGAGAGATGACAAAATGCGATAGCCCTCGTAACGTTTAACGTGTATAAAACATCGTTGTGTCTTTCATTTTTAAAAAAATTTACAGAAATAGAACGATGTTTTAAATTCGTTTGGTGATATTTTGTGGTGCAAGTAGGCCGTTATTTTGCTTTTTTTTTTTTGGATCGGAAATCATCAAATGACTTCTCCCGCTCTGGGCGTGTCAGACTTTTACTGACTAAAACCCACCCGTGTTCCTTCTGTTGCCTGTGCCGGGGCCACGGTAACTCTTTCGAATATCCCGCAATCCCGGCTGTGCAAGTAGGCCTAAAAGAGTTATGCAACAACTATTAAACAATTCAATAGCACTGTTACGCTTCTCGCCCCGCTTCCTTGATACTACGTGGAGCAACCTAAAGAAAATGGCCAAAATTTTCATTGTCAATAAAATTAATACAAGGAAAAAAAGATCATGATGTTATTTATTTATGAAGATGACATGCATCATACTGACCAGTAGCTAATGCTCGAAGAAAAGAGCAATAATAATAATCGCATGACCCACTTTAACTTCAGTTTTCAAACAAAATGGATGAAAATGGGCCAAAAATCCCGTAAAAAGAGAAACTAGGTAACAGCTCTCCTGTAGTAGTACTGTAGCGAGATAGTGTTCACGGCTCGCGATATTTACTTCACTAAATGCATTGAGCTCGCTATTCTTGGTGTAAAGGGCGCCATTCATAGCGCTTCAGTGTGCGATTTTCAAATGGCAGCGATTGTGAATGTCAGCTGTTGAAAATATTAAATGTGTGTTGGATTGTGTGTCGCGACAGTGTTTTCGCCTTGTGATGTTGTGCTCAGTGGCTGGGATTGCATATTACAATTTCAGCAAGAGTAAACCTCAGTTTTTCTTGTCAAAAAGTCAATATCATGACATTTCCTTATTAAGATTTTGATCAAACTGCTTTGCATGTGAGTTTGAATTCTAATTCAAAATTTTCTAGAGCATTTAAATTAAAGTTCTATTCTTAATTTTTATCTTCTAACTTGATTATTTACAATTTTGGAACGTCATTCTGATCTTCTTATATTTAATAGATGGACTGTACCGTCACAATTTAATAAGACACTGCATTAAAATGTAAAAGTCTGCCACATTCATATTTACGACTCTTTTAATTTCAACGTCTGCCAGTGAATGTCCAAATAAAACCTTTTGTAGAACTACGAGTACAATGAAGTGAATATTTTAATGTTACTTTCTTAGTCTGTCGTGAATGCAACTTTGTAAAATTACTTACGCCAGTGAAATAAATTACCTCTAAGTTTAGACACAGTAGGTACATCCTTTTTAATTTTACACGTTTCTTAATATAAATTAAGCCGTTCGCACGGACGTAAAAATATCGCGGCGGGATTTTATCGCGTACTGGTTTTTTAAGTCTCGGTGTAGAGCCGAGTATTGAGAATCCAACAGAGTGCATTTCAGCGTGTCGAAAAAACATACTGTTGGATTTTCAACTCTCGGCACTAAGCAGAGCGTTGAAAATACAGCGCGCGAAAAAAAATCGCTGCGATTATGTTACGTCCGTGCTAACGTCGGCTTATTCTGGCTAACAAGATATTGCGTGGGCATGTGTGGAAAAAAAGAATACAAATCCACTAGTTACTATTTTTTTAGTAGGTATAAAAACACGGGAGGATATTTTTAAAGTGCCTAAGGGCTGATTTAACCTGAATAAAACTAACTTGAGCTGATTAAAACTAACGTCTGACAGTTTTTGTATGGAAAATCTGTCAAAAATTATAAATTTATTCGCTGGATTAGACTTATACTAGATAAAAAAGTTTGATCGAATTCGCCCTGAATGCAACTAACAATGAGAAAATAAAGAAAAAATCCAAATCGAATTCTTCATTTCGTACTTTTTCAGAAGGTGCGACAATTTGTTACAACAAATTATGTTTAGAACAAATTGCTCGATCGAGATCGAGCAATTTACCTACCTAGGTATTGTATTAGCTTAATAATTCGATATTATTTCACAAAACTACATAAAAACATAACTATATAAAAACTACATAGTTCTGTTGTATCTGTCTACACCTTGTGAAAATATTTGGTAAGGATTTATTTTACGTCATAAGTCTCATAAAGGTAATTTTCGTCTAAATACCACTTACATTGCTTATAACTTGGAGAAGAAGCTTGAAGACTAAGATAAAGGTTTATAAACATAGTCTGGACCGCAATCAAGCCATCTGACACCCAAACAGACTGTTGTCTGAGTTTCTAAATTTGTTGAACCTAAATTGTTTCAAATTCTGTATTGCTTATTATTTATTTATTTATTATAACTTTATGCACAAGTAAAAAACAATACTGTACAAAGGCGGACTTAATGCCTGAGGCATTTTCTACCAGTCAACCTTAAGTAACCTTATTAATATTTCAAAGTGACCTCTCAAAGTCGTAGGTCAAATATAAACGACATGGTTGTTAAGCATTTTGTCTTGTGTTTTCCAGATAAACAAGCATGTCTAGTTTTGTAAGCACTAATTTTATTTAATAATAAAGCTTGATTGTGATAGATTACAGTGAATGAAAATGATTAATTTGTACTAATGTGTGTGAGTTTAATATTTGTTTGTTTTACATACATACATAAACTCACGTCTTCTTCCCATGGGTGTAGACAGAAACTACAGAACGCCATACATCCTTAAATACTCATTTTGCCTCGTTTACGTTCATACATCTGGTCATATAAGCACGCCGGTTCGAGCACTACGCATCTGAACTTTCTGAAGAACATCACCAATAAGGTCACTATATATCTTCTTAGAGCGCCCCCTCCCGGATTTTCCGTCTCCTTTCATTCATCCTCTTAACATGACCAAACCATCCAAGCATCCTCTTTTCAATTTTTGTCACTACATTTGTTTGTTGTGTTTGTTTTTAATTGGTGCTGTATTTTAATTAAATCTAAAAATGACAATTATGCTCTTTTATCAATAAATCCAATGAAGTTATCCTGATATAGGAAGGTACGTAGATATTGGTATCACTAAGAAAAACTGGAGTAAAAAATGAAATGTGGTAAAAAGGTATTACGCGCCTTATGTCATCGGCAAACAACTCTGCCTATTCCTCAGGGAATTAATAGACGAATTGCATGATGAAACTTTATTTTATTCTATCACTAGTGACCCGCCGTACTTTGCATGGTGTTTTCGACTGGACAAAACATGGAGATTTATTTATTTTAAGTTAGTTTAATATATACACACATATACACATAAACCTCCCGGAATTTATTTATTTATTTGCCAGAAACATGATAAGTTACAAAGGTGTTACATAAAATGCATGGAATTAATGAAATGAATAAATTTTACATATAAATGATAGCAAAAACTGATGAGATGTTACGGGGAGTAACTTGGGCTACTTTTATTTTAGAAAAATAATTAGGGTTCCACGCAAAAAATTAAAACCCATGAAATTATGAAAAAAAAGTCGGATTCGAAAAATTCGTTTTACATTTGGTAGCCCAATTTTTGAGGATAGTTATAGGCTATTTACCATCACGCTACGACCATTAGGAGCCGAGCAAAAGTAAAAAAGTCAGAAAGAACACTAAGCGAAAACGAAGTAATAGCGCTGGGGCAATGCAACGCGACGGGTCGGGGGACGAGGGAGTTTTATTATGCATTTTCTAAAGCCCTTCAATACTTGTATTCTTGTAGAAATACGATTAAATTCTAATTAGTCGAACTGAATATAAACGTCGCAGCCGAATTGTACAATACGGCGTAGTACATAACGTCTAGCCGAAATACATTAAAGTGCTTTTTTTCTATTACGGCTGATTGAAGATCAGCCGGATTGTCATTGCGTTACATTTTACAATACAGCTACCCACGTTTAGACGCATTGCAGAATGGCTTATCTGCAGTCACAATTAGCATTTGGTGTAGCTTCTAATGCCGAATCGGTCGCAATAACTAAGGTAGAGCACTCTGAACCATTGGTTCAGATTAGGTTAGGTTAGAACTGTAACCAACCACGCGCGAGCCAAGCGAACGAAGCGAGCGGTGACGCGGCAGCGGCCGGAGATCGGTACTTCTAAGTTAGTTGCAGTTATTTGGCTATTTAGAATTTTTAGAACTGACTTTCATGAAATTCTGAAAAGTTTATATTAAAATAAATTGTCCAATCACTGTTTTCACTCGAGTTTGGGTAATTTTCACTCATATTAGTAGTTTTATTTATTTTTGTTACGGATGCGATTATTGTTGTCACGACACACAGAGTCACGAGCGTCATAATTTAGAACTAAAATCTACATCTTCACACTGTTTTACATAACGTCTAACCGTTGACGCGCTCCATTGATAAACGCAAAACGTTTAAACAATCTGGCGTGTTAAAGTTCAGTAATTGCGTATTACAATAATTGTATTGTGTCATTCAGTGGTTTTACATAAAGGCACTGTTTTGTAAAACAACAGTAATTAGCCGTTTTGTAAAACAGTGGATTCTATAATCCGTCTGCGACATAAATACCATTGTCGTTATATTCAACTCAACTTATTTTAATTATTCCTCTTCCTTTCAAAGTTAGGAACCACGCAAAACCGACCATGGAACAAACCCAATTCATAATATTATCAATAATTTTAACCTACAACTTGTAGGCTTCCAATGCCCCTACGAAGGGTTCTTAGTTAATCCGATGATAGGTTTTCTCATTCTCGACTCTGTATTATCCTTTGATAGCACATTTTAATTTATGCGGGTTGCCATAAATTAATAATATCATATCGTAAATTCAATTGCTAAAACTTTGTTATTAACGCAGTGTTTTTGCTTTGAAACGTGATTAGATTCTGAATTAATCTGTGACGAATATTTTTGAGAAAAGTAATGATAGGTTTGATAGTCTATTACAAAGTTTTAGTTTACTAAGTTTTAGGCATAATTTTTTTAAAAGACTTGTTATTTTGCCTTACTTTGTGTGAGCGAGTATTTCTACTGTATATGTGAGTGCCTGCGTTTATTATCTGAATATTATGCAGTTTTCATTTTACAATTCAAACAGATTAATGGCGCTTTCATAAGCAATCAATGGTTAAAATTTTACATAAAACCATCGCTAATGACCTTTGGGGACATAATTTATGGTAATACAAATAAGCTCTCTTACATTATTATGAAGGGGTCTTGATACTTAATGAATGGTCATCCTTCCACGGACTGACCGCGATAAGAACCTTGCTGATAAAGCAACCCACGTGTCTGGTATCAAGCAACAAGCAACTCTGTAAGTAAGAAACTGAAATTCACTTTCATAAATCAAGTTGCCGTCCAGTATCGGCGTGCAGTACTTACTTACAAAGAAACTATAAGTTTTACTCACAGCTCTGTTTATGTTAAACTTGGGCGAATTCTCTGAGAATTCCTGCACCTGTGACATTAACTTTATTAATTTAGTAAGTACAGTCGCGTACAGTCTGTTGTACTGTGGAACTAATAACCTGTATATGTATATACCTTGGAAAAAAGCCAATAAGTGTCGCCAGCTTATGTTCAGAGTGAGAGAGTAAGTGCGGTTTTTTCTGGATAAAACGTGCGATAGCAGTTTTTAATTTTCCAGAAATACGTATTGGCGTGCATATCTATTGACTAGCGCCCTAATTGTGTAGCACAAATTAGCATAATCAGTAACCTCTAAACGATAGCAAAAAAAATCCGTCTGCTGGGATACAGGCCTTCGTTCTATGAGAGGGAGTAGGCCATAACCCACCACGAATGTCGGTGGATGTCGCATGTCATCGAATTTTTGGTCTTAGGATGTTTTCCTTCACTGTATTGCACTAATTATCTACTGATATTCGGGAAACTCATGATCTTACCTAATATTAATTGCTTTGATCTTCCTGATGTGCCATAAAATATAATTTGTTGAATTGTCACATTGAAAAGCTTTTGCAGTTGCAGGTGTATAGCAATTGGAATGTCACTTCCTAAGCTTTAAAAGTGATTTTAATATCATTTAGGTGTCTAGTATTTCGAATGGATGAAATACCTATTAGCAAAACAGGTTTATTTTGGCGATGATTCTTTTGCATAAAAAATTTTACAAACCACATTTTCTTCAGAAAATTCAAAAAATCTCTCACCTTAAAATTTTCGCTTTCTAATAAATGAAGTAAGTATTAATAAAACATACATACATACATGACGCAGATTAAAGGCACAATGGTTAAATATCAAGTTATCTGGCTATTGTTCAATACAAGAGAGGATCGCTTTTGAAAGTATCGCACTCATTACAAATTATAATAAATTCGCCTCTGTGTTAAGTCCTACCTTAAAGGCGCTTGCTCACCGGAGCATTCGCCTGTAATGTAACAATCCGAGATTCAGTTTTGAGCATTACGTTACAATACTGCCTCATTGACTGACGAGCCTGTAATGTAACAATCCGAGATTCAGTTTTGAGCATTACGTTACAATACTGCCTCACTGACTGACGAGCCTGTAATGTAACAATCCGAGATTCGGTTTTGAGCATTACGTTACAATACTGCCTCACTGACTGACGAGCTTGTAATGTAACAATCCGAGATTCAGTTTTGAGCATTACGTTACAATACTGCCTCACTGACTGACGAGCCTGTAATGTAACAATCCGAGATTCAGTTTTGAGCAATACGTTACAATACTGCCTCACTGACTGACGAGCCTGTAATGTAACAATCCGAGATTCGCTTTTGAGCATTACGTTACAATAATGCCTCATTGACTGACGAGCCTGTAATGTAACAATCCGAGATTCGGTTTTGAGCATTATGTTACAATACTGCCTCACTGACTGACGAGCTTGTAATGTAACAATCCGAGATTCAGTTTTGAGCATTACGTTACAATACTGCCTCACTGACTGACGAGCCTGTAATGTAACAATCCGAGATTCAGTTTTGAGCATTACGTTACAATACTGCCTCACTGACTGACGAGCCTGTAATGTAACAATCCGAGATTCAGTTTTGAGCATAACGTTACAATACTGCCTCATTGACTGACGAGCCTGTAATGTAACAATCCGAGATTCAGTTTTGAGCATAACGTTACAATACTGCCTCATTGACTGACGAGCCTGTAATGTAACAATCCGAGATTCGGTTTTGAGCATTACGTTACAATACTGCCTCATTGACTGACGAGCCTGCAATGTATCAATCCAAGATTCGATTAAATTCACATTCATGTTATAAATTTAATTGTATCGCGGGTGCTTCCCACTCAGCACTATTGCATTAGAGGCGAATGGTCCCGGTCCCCGTGAATGTAATGTTACAAATTGTATCATTATAAATACAACACACACACACTGTCGGTTCTCCTCACTCACTGATGTAATGCTCGAACCTGAACTGTTACATTAAAGGCGAATGCTCCCGGTGAGGGAGCGCCTTAATATGCGATCTGGCAATTATTGTAGGGTAACTCTGTTTCATATAATTATGTGATAAATTCTCAAATATATTTTGTGACGGAAACTGTCTGAAACGGTATGGCAACGAATATGAAAATGCTGCGAATTGCGAAAAGATTACTTCTAGAAATATACGAAACTTTAACGTTACTCAATTCCGTAGTTTTGAGTTCATTGATGTATTTACAACGAAAGATGTAACTTACAGCTATCACCTGAACTCTCGTCTCACACCCACAGCCATGTTTCTTTTCCTACAATTCAAAAGCAATATAAAACCTTCACACATTACTTAACCCCTAATCTAGATTCCTAGAAAACAAGAGACGAACCTACAAAGCCCAATTTTGTTCAGCCATTGTCAAACCAGGACCCCAATTGCGGAATACCTCCACTTTCTATCACTATCCGAAGAACTTTGAACGAAATGGCTAATTTATTGTTCCATATTTGAAAAATTCGTATGCTCGACAACATAAATGACGCAATGAATGTGGTTAATTTGTCAAAATGAAAAGCATTACCATTGTATGTGTGTTACGCAACTACCCCGCAGAAATGTCCCAGGCAAACGGGATATACGCTCACAGTACTTCAACGACTCACAGAAAACCATTGTTACAGAGAAAGGCTGAAGTTCAAAAGGATACAATGTAGCCACGATTCTATATGAACGAATAATGTAGCGTATATCGCGGTTCTAAATCATTTACAAAAGACGAAGGTTACTTATCTGAGAGAGATGTTTCAACAAAGACATGTGACCCAACTATGACGTTTCAATGTTGAAGCTTTTGCAGTGAAAGGCTTTAAAATTAGTATTCAGAGTTTATTATGAAGTTTGCCTTGTTTGATAATATGAAATGTTCGATTTTTTCTTACTTGTTTTGTGTAAAAATGTTCAGAAAATCATGTATATCATGTATGTATGGTTTAATTTTTAATAGTATTAAACTACGCAAGTGTTGTTTTGGTAACTTTTGGTGTGTGAATTATTTGCTACTTTATTACTTATTATTTAATTGTTGTACTCCTATATTTACAGTTGTAAATGACAAAAATCTGCACAATTGAGATATTTTCACGGAAACCGGGAAGGTATACTTTATTTTTTGTTTTTTTTTTTTGTTCCCTAGAAGGTATACCTAGGTACCTACTAGAAACACCAATCAAGTGTGAGAAAAGAAAACAGAAACGAAAAACATAAAAAATATGATTTATTATTATTTGTCATGATTCTTAGAAAACTTTAACTAGCTAGCTATTATAATCCCAGGATTAGGGTAGGTTTGTGTTCCACACGCGTCTCAAAGAGATGTCAGCACTATTGACGGGGTCCGCTAGGGCCGATGCCAGCTAGGGTTGCGGGATGTTCGAAAGAGTTACCGTGACCCCGGCACAGGCAACTGAAGAGAACACGAGTGGGTTTTAGTCAGTAAAAGTCTGACATGTCCTCCCGCTTCGCCCAGAGCGGGAGAAGTAATTTGATGATTTCCCATCCAAAAAAAAAAGGATTAGGGTAGGTACTGTGACAGACAGACATACCTTTTGGAAAAGGAAACAAAAGCATGAATAGAAAGTAATTCTGGAAATTCTGCAATTATTATAATTAAGTATTATTATAATAAAGAGCTTTTTTTTAATTAAAATATTAGTTTTTTTTACCATTTTGCTTTAATAAAACCTACATCCCGAGAGTTGTTACTGCTTTACTGCAGTAGAAGAGCCTAAGCAACTCTGATTTAATTTTAATGTAATAATATTGAACTAGCGCGCTTGCAAAGCGCTAAACCAAAACATAATACAATTTTGATGCATAAAAATCTAACAGAAATATCAAGTTTACTTAGAGTAGATTTGCACTTTGAAGATACACCCTGAGATATTACAGTGGGCCAAAAGCGTAAATCATCGCCAAACTTTTGTTTACGACCGAGATAACCACGCCACCGTGCCTCGCGACGCCACCGTCATTTTAGTTTTATCAAGCGAATTGTTTATGTTCTCATGTTGTGTATGTGTTTTGTGTTGCGTTGGGTATTATGATTAAATTATTTTAAGTTTTTAGCTGAATTTTCTGTATATTTTCGTGGCTTTTGGGATTAAAGGAGTCGTGATATATGTATATGGCTTGATAATAATGCATTTTTAATTATAGCACCTTTTCATTTTGCTAATCTCTTTTGTTAGATTGTTGTGTACAGTTACATTTTTTATAAACTGTTCAGTACAAAGTCTAAGAATGTCGCACTGAAAATATAAGACACAAATGTTCTTTAGTTCTTTTTATTTTTTGTTAAAGCTAAAATGTATTTGCTCTTTAATATATTAACTCAATGTGCTCCGGCTTAAACTTATTTATGGCGGATTTGATTTGAGGACCCAAATGCCGCGTGTTTCCGCCATCTTGACTCAAGGTCGCCGGTCGATTTTGTGCCAAGACTTATGTGTGTATGGCCTAGAAGATAGTCGACTTGTGACGATTTCTTTTCAAGACAAACATTTTTAGTGTAGAATTATGTTTCTTGTAACTTTTTGTTTTGCCCGTTAGGTAGATTATTAAAAATTATTGGACACGTATTTGTCTTTTTTTACGTAATCAAAAGATTACGGCGATACATTGAGTAAAAATGTGGCATGACGTCACTCCTTACTAGATTTTTTATACTTAGTTGTGACGTAGCGAGCCCCCCCCCCCCTCCCCAACTTTAATGCATTTAGTCTAATTCATTTGTATTAATATGATAAAGCAAAAACACGTGTCTAATATTTTTTATTATCTTACTGACGGACTAAATATAATTTCTTTTTTTTTTTATCTAGGCATCATCCATATTCATAGTATCATTTATTGCAGATTGAATGCCTTTCAATCGGTGGGCTGAAGACTTTTGGACATGGACCGGTTAAAACTGACTGAAAAAAGGTTGATTCCAGACTGTGAAGATGATGAAGATGATGATAAGTGTTGACATTTGAAGAGGCGCTGAGACAAATTTCAAGGTTAGTCCAACTGTTTGACTAAAGCTCCATTTACACGGTGCAAGCTTCTGGAAAATTCAAGAGCAATAATCGCATGCAATTAAGGTGAAAGCGCCAGGGTAGCCCGCGAAATTCAAATTTTCATACGTTTTTGGCAATCTGCAGATTAGTATTAGGTTGCATATTGATTAAAATATGATTCGCGACTGCAACAAATATGTATTTACAGAATTATAGTCATTAAAGTCATCAATACAACTCTCTAAGATCAAGTAATTCTATTGAATGACTATTTCATGAAATCTTAACATTTCAGGATTATACTAACTTAAGGAATTGTATTACTGATTCTAATATTATAATTCTGTAAATGCATATTTGTTACGGTCGCGTAACATACTTTAATCAACATACACCCAAACACTGAGCTGTAAATTGCAAAAATCGTAAGAAAGTTTAAATTTCGCGGGCTACCTTAGCGCTTCCCCCTTAAGCACGCTCAATTTTATTGCCATTCAAGAATTGCATGCAGTTGCATTATTGTATGCCATTGTATGGGAATCGCACGTGTGTAAATAGTTATTTACAACGCGTGCGATTCCCATAAAATGTCATCCAATAATTTAATGCAAGTTTTGCCATTCCATAAAATTGCAAGGCGATTATTGCATGCAAATGTGGCCGAGTTGCACGTCCTTGTACAATTGATTCAAGTATTGCCCGTATTTGCGCTACCAAATATGTCATTAAATTTTTATTGAACGTCTTCTCAAGATTTTTTTAACTTGATTCGTTTGTTCTCAATTGTAGAGTTGAATGCGATTTTATCGCACGTGCAATTTTATTGTACGTGCTGTTTATACCTACCTATACCAGTTTTGAACGGCAACTAACTTAATGATAATTGCCCTTCAATTTTAAGGTATGCCACAGGCAATAAACTTGCACCGTGTAAATGGAGCTTTAGGTACGTTTTTTTTTTTGAAAGTTTATAATTATTTATCCACTTGATTAGAAAAAGGCTGAAAAGGTGCGGAGTGCAAACCCACGAATTGTTACTCGGCTGTTCAAAGAATGTTGGGCTATAGCGGCTAAAATTGCCAATTTGACATAACTTTTAAACATAAACTGAGCTGTATCAAAGGACCTAAAACTAATTTAATTTATTCCAGAACGTTCATAATTTACTGCTGATTCAAGGAAATAAAGCGAATGAAATCTAAAACCTAATTTCGTTAATTGACTCTCGGATTCCGTCGCTAATCTATGAACACTTAGAGACTCATTTACGAATTAATTACGTACACTGTTATTTTAAACTGTTCCACGAATTTGCTTTGTCTATGGGAACTCGTCGTTCTTTCGTTCGTTCTCAAAAGGAAAAAACGAAACCCCTATATTATCACTCGTGTGTCTGTTTGTCTCTCTGTGACCCAAACATTGACGAGTTACGTAAATAAATTAGTTTTAAATGTGGGGGTCACGTTTGGGGGGCAAATAAGAAAAAAAGTTTTGCAAACTTTACCGTGTGACATTTCTAATGAAAGGGCTTACTGTGAGGGTCTCAAATAGATTTTTGTTAAATAAATAGTTTAAACGTTATTTAAGAAAGTAGACGAAAATTGACCATGACCCTCTTATCTCCGAAACTGCGGAGCCAAAAAAAAAATACGGAAAATGAGTCTATACTTATAGATTACTAGCAAACCTATAAGACTAGTAGTCAATGGTCTTAAAACAACACGGTAAAACTCTCAATATTGTGCGTACAAATTTACATTTGCAGTTGGAATGTATAGGAGAACACGTTTTTCAACCACAATGTTAAGTTTGTTCTTGGGATAATTCTATCTCTTCTTTCTTCATCCCAATTACAGACCCCTGCATTGTGCGTGGTCCGACACGCACTTGGTCAGTTTTTCGTTACTACGTCTTCTTTTAAACCGCGCCGTTGTCTTATCACATCAGTTGACCTACCTGGCCTACTTTTTTTTTTTGTGGATGGGAAATCATCAGATGACTTCTCCCGCTCTGGGCGGAGCGGGAGGGCGTGTCAGACTTTTACTGACTAAAACCCACCCGTGTTCCTTCTGTTGCCTGTGCCGGGGCCACGGTAACTCTTTCGAACATCCCGCAACCCCGGCTGGCATCGGTCCTAGCGGACCCCTTCAATGCTGCTGACATCTCTTTGAGGCGCGCGTAGAACACAAGGCGCCGTCGACTCGGGCCTGGTCCTTACCGGACGGCGAGCTACCCATTGCTCGCCGTCCGCAAGCCCGCGCCTACGGTGGCCGGGAATCGGCTGCCAATTCCCGACGCCCAGGGCGTCTCCTGCGGCGACTAGGGGCGTGAGGGCGCAAAGCTTGCCTCTCCCTCACGCGTCCCGCCTCCTCCTTCGCGAGCATTACTGCTTCGCAGAAGGAGGTAATGGCTTCCCATGTACTCTCGCTCCGTACCATGGCCTGGACCAGGGCCGGACGTGAGAGATCGCCGCCGCCGATCGCTTCCGCGAGGACACGGCGGTGCTCCGCCCAAGCCGGGCAGACCTCCACCGTATGCTCCACCGTGTCCTCCGGGCGATCCACACAGTGGTGACACCCGGGCGTTTCCTCCCGCCTTATCCGGAACAGGTACCTCCCGAAGCACCCGTGTCCGGTGAGGACCTGCGTCAGGCGGAAGGTGAGGACGCCGTGGCGCCTCTCCAGCCACTCCTCAAAGAGGGGACTTATCGCCGCAATTGTGGCGTGCCCATACCTGACCTACTTAACACACCGTTTTAAATTACATATTTTTTTGTTTTTCGTGCACTGATCCTAACTTAACAAAAAATCTCTATCTATCTTAAAGTATATAGTCGTGATGAAGCATACTTTAAAGCTACGACCTTCTTCAATCTTCTAAACCCGAGTCTATGTGAACTACACCTTTTTTTTGGATGGGAAATCATCAAATGACTTCTCCCGCTCTGGGCGTAGCGGGAGGGCGTGTCAGACTTTCACTGACTAAAACCCACCCGTGTTCCTTCAGTTGCCTGTGCCGGGGCCATGGTAACTCTTTCGAACATCTCGCTACCCTAGCTGGCATGTGTGAACTACACCTGAGGGGCAATTCCAGTAATTTTAAGAACACAATCTTTCAGTCACAATCTGTCAAAAACTGTATAGCGTTTACCTACATTTTTAACATTAGATGGTCGCTGAGATGAGATTGTGACTATATTTTGAACTTTTTTAATTACGCGAATGGGCCTTCAGATTACTGTCAACTCATTTCCTTTGTTAAACTCCGAAAAAGTAGATAAACTTGTTTGTAAATACACAAACAATGAAATTGGATGGCATTTGTGCTAAGTTTTCTTTCCAATTGTTATACATATGTATGTAGTTTATGCCTTGTCTATTACTCCATTGATACATCTTCTATACATTTTCAGTAAGATGAAAAAATGTTTTTTTTAAACATCAATAATAATATGAATTACTTTATTTAAAAACATTCTACGTATTTTACGTGCAGTGACATTTTAAAAATGAAAATGACAGTGACATTTAAATGATGGTTTCATGCATTGATGGATTTGAAGAATAAAATAGTAGGTACTTGCAACAACTCCTGATCATCACTTAAATACTCAATTAAAATACAACTATTCCGACATAGTCTTTCACACAAAAAGCTAATTATTAAAAAAAAATAACAAAAATCCGACTGCAAAAACACAACTGAATAAAGAAAGAAAAACTAGCATTATTATCTATTGAACTTTGTTTTTTGTAAGGTATCGTAGGCAGGGACAAACAAAAGCTACACCGTATTTCAGGTTAATGGTTTGTCCCCGCTTGCGATACCTCACAAAAAACAAAGTTCAAATAGACAATAATGCTTATTCTTCTCCATTCAGTTATGTGTTTTTGCTTTATTTCAAACTAATTAAAGTACAAGTTGTTCAGCTAAGTAAATGGTAGCATAAAAATGTTATATCTATACTTAATATTATAAAGCTGAAGAGTTTGTTTGTTTGTTTGGTTGAACGCGCTAATCTCAGGAACTACTAGTTTGAATTAAAAATTATTTTAGTGTTGAATAGCCCATACATCGAGGAAGGCTATAGGCTCTATATTATCACGCTACGACTAATAGGAGCGGAGCATCAATGAAAAATGTTGCAAAAACGGGGAAAATTTATTCCTTTTGAGAGCGTCCGTTGCGTGCGCTGCGTAAACGGTAAGTTACGCAAAATTCATGTATGACGGAATTATTCCTCTTAAAAAATTCAAAAAAAAAATCTACGATAGCATATGTCAATCTTTTAAGTTTGGCTCACTATAACTTTTTTAATGGTAGGTAATCAAATTATTTATTTTTAAGTATTTATTTATTTACAGGGTTTTTTATTTAAAGAATATGTCACCCCGGTTATTGAATACAATAACAAACTAGCCTAAGCGCAACCTTGTACCTATAATAATAATAATATGATAAAGTGTTCTGGCCTCACCTGACAATGGTGAGTACAGAACGCTAGAAGTTTACATTAAAATGACTGTCAAAAGCTTGACGTCTTCGGACCCCAATACGACTACATTTCGTCAAGATGTGATGCACATCTTCTATAACTCCACAGACAGCACAATTGGGTGAATCAACTTTGCGCATCATAAAACCAAAACTATTGAGAGGAACGTGGCCGGATCGGAGTCTCAAAGCCGTCACAACTTCTGTTTGTTATAAAATAATGTATTATTTGTGAAGGTGTTTTCATAAACATGGTATTAATCCTTATCCAAATAAATTGTTACATAATCAAGGTTGATTAAGTACATATAAATTCCTCTTTAAATTATTCGAATCGGACCTTCCGTTTATAAATTACGACGGGTATAAAAATGCTTAAACTAAGAAAAATGCACTTGGGCTATTAGTTACCTACACATTTTATTTTTATTGACTGTTTGAATGCGCTAATCTCTATCACTGCCAGTCGGGTTTAATAAATTCTTTTTGCATTTTATAGCCCAATTCATGAGGAAGGCTATAGGTATGTAACATTAAGCTAGGACTCTTAAAAGCCGAGCAAAAAGAAAAAAAGTAAGAACGAGCCCTAATCGAAAACGAAGTAACAGTGCGGGCAGGCGATGCGATGCGACTGGTAGGTCGGGGGGACAAGAAATTTCACGCGGACGAAGTCGTGGGTGGAAGCTAGTTATGTATATTTGGAAGTGACTCATTACTAGCTTATAATTGATACCAATATTGTTGTATGTAATTTATTAAAAAAAAAATCTTTCCTTCCATTTTTTCTTGTATTTGCAGATGCAATATATAAATATTATATAGCCTATGTCATTCCTACAATGACGACGAATTTAAAGACACCTTATATGTTAAAATCCATCGAGTCGTTTAGGCTATAGATCGTGCCAAAGAAATAGACATACATACATACTCTCGAAAAACATTACCCTCCTTCTTTTGCTGTCAGATAAAAAGAATATACAAAGTGAGCGGGAACGCGTCCAATAAACATTGTCACATTCAATACCAGTGCAGAAACTGACACACACATAGGAACCTTTACATCGAACAAACGAAAGTCGCCTTTGTGCATCGTCCACAATTCCGTGCGGTTAAGTGCAAAATATTTGTTCTGGCACCGAAGAACGGGGATTCAATGTGGTAAAATAAACTGTGGATCTTTTGTGTGTGGCCTAATGCTATTGACCCGGTATGTACACGTCTTTCACACCTGTGGAGTAATTGAAAGAAAAAAAAGAAATAAGTTTATTTGCGGTAAACATGACGCAAAAAAAGAACACAAACACAAAAAAGAAACAAGTTGGGCAAGAATTGCGTAACACACACTCCAATTGCAATGCCTTTCATTGTGACAATTCGACAACATTAATACGAAACCGAGACAACGATTCGACGATTCGATCCGATTCGATTCTACGTTATTGGGAAGACGAATTTTTCGAACTGTAAAGGAATGGATTAGGAATGTGATTCAAAATTGTCCGGATTGTAAAACAAAATGTGTTACGCAATTAGGGTGCTGTACCTTATTACACTGACGGGTGATGGTGTTGTTTGTCGATTCCATTGGCTACTTAGTGTAATTTGTTCCTGATATTTTGACTTCTTTGGCTATTATATTTACAGAGTAAGAGATCGTGGCTAAGTAATAACAGCCGCACGGGTCGATCCATCAGGTTAAGCTACGCTTGACGGGGTTGTCCGTGGATGAGTGACCATCTTTACATACCGAGACTCCTCCGTGCCTCGGAAAGCACGTTAATCCGTTGGTCCCGGCTGTCATGCGTAGATCTTTGACAGTCATTACGGGTCGTCAAAAGCCCGAAAGTCTGACAACCACTCATATCAAAGGGTACCGTATTACCCAGTTACTGGGTTGTGGAGGTCAGATAGGCAGTCGTTCCATATAAAATACTGGTATTCAGCTGCATCCGGTTAGACTTGTAGCCGACCCCAACATAGTTGGGAAAAGGTTTAGGGATTGTGTAAGAGATCGTAATTACTTAGTTATATATAGTAAGGATCTAGTAGGCAACCATACGGACAGATGTTTTACACCTTACCATTTCTAGGACTTAACATGTTCCTAGCAAATGGGATCATATAAAAAGAGTGAATGAGACAAACGTAATTGTTTTTAACATGCTTTTATTAGCTTCACTTGTAACTAACTAACAGTGTAAGAAAATCTTGGAAGTCAATTTAACCTACTCATAATTTTCGTATATAGTTCGGAAGACAATACTATAAATTGGTATCGTGGAGCTGATCTGATGATGAAGCCAGGAGGTGGATAGTGGAACGCAAAAGTTACATCATATGTGCCCTTATTAAAAAAGCATATAGACTACGTTGAAGACAGGGAAGTTTGGCGTTAATTCCTTCTGCACATGTGGCTTCCCTGATACCTCATTAAAAATATTGCAATTTCACTAATTTGTTACACTTCCAGGTAAAATTGAAATCATACATTTTATATGGTAAATAAATTATATTATTGCTTGAGTAATTTATATCAATACCGATAAAATGTACACAAAATTTTCAAAAAAAAACTAAACCTTCATTTTTAAAGCGAATTCAATTTTCAATATTTTGATCACTGTGGGTCGTCTGAAATTGGGACAATCATTTAATTTATTTTTAATATTTCTGGTAAAAATAAATATCCTTAGTAATTTATTTAAAGCTTTTGCTTTTTAATCGCCAATGTATAGGGAACTTAATTTCAATTAAAAAAAATTGCATTTTTACTGGGTCACATGGATTTTTTTTTCTGTTAAGACTTATAGGAGTTATTATTGAAAATGTTTTTGACACGGGTAACGTTTTTTTTATTCCAGTCCATAAAAAAAACTGTATTTCTATATTTCCATTACTAAATAGTTTCCAAACGCCCACTTTTCGTCACAATTGTCACAAAATAGTTATCAAAAAACTAGTAGGTACTTAGAGAGTTAATTCAGTGAATTTCTTAACACGTTTACAAACTAAATAGGACTGATCCCATTGTTAAGTCATAGTCCGAGATACGCAAGAATTGTATTACGTTAAGAAAGGCCTTGATCTCGTGTAGAAGATTTGATGGGATTTAATTAAGTCGAGATAGACTTGTTCTAGGTAATGTCATCTACGTAATGGAGTACTTATTTCCTAGTGGGAAGTGGAAGTAGAAGATAAAAAAAATGTTTTAAGGAGCAAAAATATGTTCTGTCTCCATGTTCGATGTTTTGTCATACACGAAATAGTATGAATTTCTAATTTAACTTGAGGTTATATCAGTACTTACGTTTATAAAAATGGAATTTATACTTCTTTTCTAGCCAATAAATTTTCGTTTTGCAGAAAAAAAATCTATTTCTATAATAATTAAAATAAACAAAATGCAACAAAATTTCACGTAATTTCCCTCTCCACTACGTCCAGAAAAAACGAAAAAAAGAAACCCGTTGTTTTATTTCTTCACAATTAACAAAAAGCGTGCAGACTTTTTTACTCCATCATTTGCTATTTCTAGAGACCCTGCAACTCTTATTTTTCAATTTACTTAGTCGCCCATCCCAGTAAAACAAACCTTCAGATACTAAACTTTCCCCACAAACTGATAAAGAATCTAATTTATACCTTTACTGGGAAAATTTCTAAGAGAACTTTAGGAGAAAAGATCGCACTCACTGTTGATTTTGCGAATGAATTATACTGATTACGTTGCAATATATAAAGTTGTTATCTTCGTTATTAATGTTGGCCAAATATTTTGGGCACCAGGTGTATTTATTTTATTGTTTTAATGGAAGAAAATAAATAATTTTCAAGATCAGCGAAAACATTAGGTACCATTCTTGTAACTATATAATAGGTGCTTAGTTACAAGCAAGGACCATTTAAGTAAGGGAAAAAGTATTGGCAAGACATAGTCTACTTTGCATCAATTTATAAAAAAACAACTAACAAATCAAAATTTGAATCTAGAAGCTTATAAGAAACAAAATAAAATCCGGTAACAACATTACCTCAGCTTAGCCATAACTCTTAATTAGTAAGAACGTCAGGTAATTTCGCGTGAGCAATTAAAAGTGTAAAAAGTGGTTCGCTAATTATTCGCCATCCCACAATGCATTAAGGAAGAGGGATGAATAATTTTCGGGACAATTATAAATCTGCTCAGTCGCGCAAAACTAATTTATATTGTCAAGAAAGAAAATGTATGGACATTTTAAGAAAGTAGGGAATCATTGTTTAGGAAAAAAGATCTGGGAAAGAATAAAAACCTCGCAATGGAGTCAATTAAGAGTATAATAAATTAACTGACAACAGTAGGTAATTCTATCGGTAGGTTTTTCTATTAATTTTGTGACAGAGCGAAGTTAAAGGAAATACCTATTGTTTTCAGTAATTATAATAATACATATGTGGCTTTAAATCTTCTCCGAGAGCTGAGAGTACCGGGTCCTGATGACAAGACCCGATACTCTCTCGACTTCAAAAAAGGAAGGAGGTTATCATTTCGACATGTATGGGTGTAATAAGGAAATGCAACATGACATTGACATAATTATGTTAATCTATTAGAGATTCCAACCAAATATACAAAATTTTAGGGGCATGTAAGATGGTAATAGGCTCGCCACCTATTTACATGGGACTTAAACATAACTGGCGAAATGTGGGTGTGCTATAGGTGCACCTCTGCCTAACCCTTCGGGGAAACAAGGCGTGATGTTATGTTATGTGTAATATAATACTAACGTGTATTACTGACCCTTTGGATGCAAGCGGATTGTGTAAATGTTTCGGCCGATATTATTTTACCACTGAGTATGCTACTAACCACAAAGCTTAGAAACTCGATATTACATATTTAGCCACATCAACTATTCGAAGTACTACTCTTTATTCCAAAATATTTCATATTCCCCAAGATATGACAATTTCTCCAAAGATATTCAGTATTCGCCCATGGCTGGTATTATGACGAATCTACAGAGTCTATACGCGGGAGTAAGCCTGGATATTAAATTCTACACCAAGTTACGATACAGATCCTTCAGATTTATTCGTGTGCAGAATCGGTCGGTATCGGTATCCGTCGTTCAGGTTCCAATTTCTATTACAGTTTAAACTAGTAACGTTCATAGTGATTTTGGAGTATGATGCTACATGTTTTGGTAGTTGTTAAGTGATTTTGTACCAGAAGAAATTAATACAAAAGTTAAGAAATTGTTGTGTTTAAAATATTTCTTTGGTAAAAATCTCTCATAATTTTAATTATTCTGTCACTTTGTAAAAAAAAATAGCGAAGTGCGTGTCGGACCACACACAAGGAAAGGTTCCGTAGTTGGGGTGAATTTATCCCAAGAACGAAGTTAACATTGTAGTTGAAAAAACATTCTCTCCGTACATTCCAACTGCAAATCTAAGTTGGTACGCACAATATTGAGAGATTTATCATGTTATTTTAAGACCTCTTCTTCTTCTCTTCTTCTTTTAAGACTTCTTACAGATTTTCATGTAATCTATAAGTATAGAACTATTTTCTGTATTTTTTTTTAAATTTTAGGCTTTTAGGGGAAACGGTAAATTTTCATCTACTTCCGTAAATAGCTTTAAAACTATTGATTTTAAAATTATAAAAACGGACAAACGGTCACACGGTTCAATATGCAAAAAAAAACTTGTTTGCCTCCCAAAAGTGACTGAGTGAGTGAGTGGTCAAAATTAGTTTATTTACATTAGACGTTCGTGTTTGGGTCACAGAAATTCATAATATGTGTACCAAATTTCAACTCACTCGGTCCATTAGATTCGGAGCAAAATAGTTGTGACAGACGGACAGACAGACACACGAGTGATCCTATAAGGGTTCCGTTTTTTCATTCGGACGTACGAAACCCTAAAAACCAACATCAATGCAATTAATTAGCATTGCTGTTGGTTTGATTTACAGACTTTCCGCTTTATCCATTGTGTCACCACAACGTATTCAGTAATAGCTTCTATCACTGTAGCAAGTTTCCACTAGCGATAATCCATAACCATATCGCGCCTTTTCAGGAAAAACATCGTAAGCGCCTAAAATCATAAAACTATTTTTTCTTCGTAACCTCTTTATTAGACAGTTTTACATCTTGTCGCGGTTACTCTTAAATTTTATTTTAAATTTACACGACTTTATTGTTGTAAAAAATTATCTTTTCCTCTAAAAAGTGCAAATTGTCGCTTACGATGTTCTTCCTGAAAAGGCTCGATATTCTGTCAGGACACCCATCGCATCAACATGCTTACTGAAAACCGTGGGTTGTTATAATAAAAAATTCTTTGTTCGTTCCATTTCGGTATTTGAATTCAAAAAGTTTGAACTAAATGGCTCGGAAGACAAAAAACGTCGCCTCTCATGACACAGCAACTGCAAGTGACACTCCCATGTTGCAAGAGTAACAGACTGCAAGCTTTCGTCCACCGAAGTAACTTATTTTCCCGTTTTAACTTGTGGGGAAACCTTTTAAACTTTCTTAACTTCCACACAGATCGGGGAGTAGAAGAAAAGCATGGATATAACACAATAGATACTTTTTCTCGTTAAAGTTTTTAATTTACTACGATTTAAAACCGTTCGTAGTAGTTAAATTAGGTATTGGCAAACAAACCTAACGTAATACACCAATAAAATCACAGTTATGGTGTGGTAAAATTAGCTATTGATAGGATTTTTGGTATTTTAGCGTCCATTTTATCTTGAGATCTCATCGCACGCTACGACTCACCCACACTTAACAACAAACAAAATAACATAAAACTGTACCAAATCGGAACTTAACAAAACATCTACAGCTCAACAAATAAGACGAACGATAAACGCGATTACAAAAAACAACATAAGCGTTTGCTGAATTTGTACCATAAAAATATATCCTACCAAGGAGTCCTGACTAAATTGGCAACATCAAGTTGTACGCACTATTTTGTTTTACTACAACACTCAAGCGTAGTGAAGTGCAAATGGCCTTCCTTCTGCTGAAAATTTCATATTTTCAGGAGTTTATGCGTTTGTTTTCGTTTTGTTATTTTTGAGGAGTAAAATAAAACACCAGGTATGTTTTAGTTGTGTTCTTAAAGATTTATACCACAGTATAAAGTAGTCTTTTGAGCAAAAATGAATTGCTAAATGTTTTATTTTTTCGGTTTCGGTTCAAAAATATTTTGTTCACACCTTTAACTTGCTTAAACCTATTAACTGAAAACAAATTCCAAGTTCTCAGGTAAATTCTTCGTAAGTAATCTCTTAACATTTTCTTTGAGACATCAAATCTCGTATTCTATCTTAAACTACATTTTCTGTGACAATTTAGTGAAGGTCTGTTTTACTATTCATTTTCTCTTATGTGTGAAGCTCAAAGCAAATCCAGGAACTCGGGCTGCAAAATGTCAACAGTATTTCAGAATATTCGAATATTTTTGATAAATCTGCGTATGAAAACTAGAAATCGCAAAGTTCATTTTACTTTGTATGCACAATTTGGCACCTAATCGTAAATCCTGGCTTTTTTATTTGCTAGTAATAATTGTTTGAAAGTGTATTTTCACTACTGTGGAAGTCTAAATAATTAAAGGTTAATTTCCTTGCTTTCTTTAATTAGACTTTTTCCGATAATGTTTGGATGTGCTTTCAATAAATAAGATGCGCTTTTTTACTGCCAAATCATGTATCAAACAATATGCCAGAAAAAAATACAGGTAAAAAAAAAAACAGGAAATAAATTCTCCCCAACCGGACAAAATTACGACTTTATAAATATGGCGCAACCGAATTCCTTTTACGATACATATTACATGCAAAAACAGTCGTTCGATCACCACTGACAAACAAGATTAGAAGTTGATTTATACCGACGACTTATTCTGATAACAGCTTTCCTTCTTTTGACGTAAACAACGGGCCGATTGCTCGTTTGAGACTTAGAATACTAAAAGAGGTAGTAATAAGAAAGCACAACACTGCAATCAATACATCTCTTTCTTTCTTGCGACACATTCTATGAGTTAGAAAAAGTACGCTATATTTTTCTCTCTTGCTTTTTGTCTGCCATAGACATATTGGTCAATAGGCAGACTATAAAGTTGTCTCAATTTTAGACGGTTTCAGTATTGATACTGTGAGCAGGTAACTAATGTGGCTACGACATGTACAGTCAAAAAAAAGCAGTATAAGCTAGCCTCTTATTCTATTAAAACTACGAACTAAGCTAGGCCATCTAAAGGTCGAAGTGTTACAACCGACGTACAGTTGACTGTACAAACGTGGAAGGTCTATTTCTTTGTTGATTCTATAAGGTTCGGAAATAGGGAGGTCAGTGAGGTGATTCGTCAGTTTTGTTTTGATAGATGCTTTCGTTACTTTGTGTAGGACGACTTTGCGTAGGACGGATTAGGACAAGAGTTTAGAAATGCTGATCTAGGTTAAGGAGTGTGTTAGTAAGTCAACACAGTGACCTAAATTGAACAAAACAAGTTACAGGGTAAAGTAGAAAGATCTGTTGTAGAAGTAAATAGTGATAGATCGGTAGGTTGATATAATTTTTTGATTTGCAACATCATTTTTTTTTTGTTTTTGGGGGATGGTATCTCGCAGGTCAACGTAGGAAGTTGTCAGCTGTTTAACCGGACTTTTCTGTGGGTGTCTCAATAAATTAAGGCCTCCAGCCAGGCATAAGGGCACCTCCTGTGGAGTACGGACCTCGGCTTAGGGCGTCGCTGGGGGAGAACAGCAAGGGACAGGCTGGATCGGATTGACTTGCAACATCATCATTATTATCTGGCCCTTATACCATTTTATTAGGAGTCGGCGCAACATGTTGCGCAAATATTCTTCCATACTTATTCTATTAGTCGTCATCTCAGTAGTCAACCATATCATCTTTCACACAGTCCGTCCATCGTTTCTTTGGTCTACCTTTTTGATTTGCCATATTGAAACAAAAATAAGTTCATTTAGATATTAGAATCAATCGTGGCTAAGTAACAACAGCCGCACGGGTCGATCGATCAGGTTAAGCTACGCTTGCCGGGGTTGTCCGTGGATGGGTGACCATCTTTATATACCGAGACTCCTCCGTGCCTCGGAAAGCACGTTAAGCCGTTGATCCCGGCTGTCATTCGTAGATCTTTGACAGTCTTTACAGGTCGTCAGAAGCCCGAAAGTCTGACAACCAGTCTTACCAAGGAGTGTCGTATTACCCAGTTACTGGGTTGTGGAGGTCAGATAGGCAGTCCATCCATGTAAAATACTGGTATTCAGCTGCATCCGGTTAGACTGGAAGCCGACCCCAACATAATTGGGACAAGGCTAGGCAGATTGATTGTTTTTTTAGATATTAGATTCAATATAATGCAGCAAATAATTAAAGATTAGAAATAATAAAAGGATATTTGGCTCAGTTGAAAGGGTTTACAGAAACCTGAAAGTAACTAACGATCTATTTTGTACCCAATAGAAAAACATTTGACAAACAATCACTGATTAGATCAAACATTCTCGTACAGCTATTTACATATCAACGTAAACACACTTTTTAAACATGCTGTACGTTCTTTTATCAGTTTTATCCGCTCACACAGCGCGACGGGATCTAATTACTGTGCCTCTGTCGCCGTGTTGACGTTCACCGTTTTTGTGCACCCCTTACATGCGTCGAATTGCGACTGAGTTCGGTCTCGTTCCGGTTTCGTGTGGAAAAACCACTGATTTTATTTTCAATACTTTTTGGAGTTAGTTGTCAGTTTTCATCAGTGTTTTTGTTTTGGTGGTGATTTGTGAATGGAAACTGTAAACAGTTTGAAACTGTATTTACGCACCTACTGCTGCGAATACTTCGATCAGTGTACGGATCAGTTTGTCGCGATAATCGGAGGAACAATAAAATTGTTGTAGGGAAGCTTTAGAAATATCTATTTGCAGCAATGAAATATAATTTCTTAAATGATAAATGATTTTATTTCTGTAAGTAGGTTTATACAAACACTTTTACACGTCAAACATTTTTTTTTAAACTAGATGAGACTGGGGTTTCCTATCTGACTACTCTGAGAAGAAAGGCCGAAACAAACTCAGAGGTCACAGTCTCTTTTAAAGTCCAGACATAATCTTGGTCATTTCATGTGAAGACCATGTAGGTTGGTGTCTGAAATGGTCTTTTGAGGAAAGAACCACACAGATTGAGTGGACCTGTCCAGTCAGTGCAAGCATCTGTCAGTAATCGTACAGCTCAACATAAAAGTTAAGGAGCTCAACGATTCGACGAACAATACCAAAGAAAGGACATTTGGGTAGGCCGCATAATTTACTCAAACTGGCAAACTATGATTAAAGCTGAGAGAAAAAAAAATAAAACAAGGACCCACATAGTCTTCACATTCACAGTAATTAAAATAATATAACATTTTACAAAGTAAATATTCATGTCATTGTATATATAAAATTCATCAATGACAATGTGTATACACGAAAAAAAAATTAATAAAAAAAGAAATTAAAAAAGAAATTAAGAAATTAATTGGAGCAGCTCAATCCCACGCCTCTTCACGTCTTGTTGCAGATTACTTGATTTTACCACTAGCTTTATTATAAGTAGGTACTAGATAGTTCAGCATACCGCGTCTCTGTCGCCGTGCTGACGTTCACCGTTTTTATTGACCCCTTACGTGCGTCGAATTGCGATTGAGGTCGGTTTCATTCCGGTTTCGTGCGGAAAAAAAAATATTTTCAGTATTTTGTGGAGTTTGCTGTCGTAGTTTTCGTCAGTGTTTTTGCTGTGGTAATTGGAGGACTCAAAATTGTCAGCAGCCTCAAATTTTAATTACATAAATAATAATGCCAGTCGATTATTATCCCACTGGAAGGTAAAGGAGCCTTCTCATACAGAGAAGGCATGTGCACTGATCACCACGCTTGTTTCAGATGGATTGACGATTTCAGACTTATATTTATTTTAAGTCCAGGTTTCCTCACGGCGTTTTCCTTCACCGATATCAATGAAGTCCAAGATAAAGTGAGACTTTAATTAGATTCCATCTGCCTAGCCTTTTCCAAACAATGTTGGGGTCGGCTTCGAGTCTAACCGGATGCAGCTGAAAACCAGTATTTTACATAGAGCGACTGCCTATCTGACCTCCACAACCCAGTAACTGGGTAATACGATACCCCTTGGTAAGACAGGGTGTCAGACTTTCGGGCTTCTGACTACCCCTAACGACTGTTAAAGATCCAAGAATGACAGCCCGGACCGATAGCTTAACATGCTTTCCGAGGCACGGAGGGGTCTCGACTTTAATTACAAACCCCTGCGAAAACTTGTTTTTTTACAAATCATGGCATGGACCAAATGTTATGGAGAAACTTTGGAAAGGTCCATTTCTAGTAATGAACTAGATTAGGCTGTATAGATTGCTTATTGCAGGTTACCTGATTTGACCTCTGGCTTTATTATACTAGATAGGCTAGCAAACACTTACACAAGGCTGTATGAAATGACTGAAAAATATCCTGTTTAATACCTACTCGAAACAGTAAACAGTTCCATTTTATTAATCAACTAGCTGTGCCTGCGGCTTCGTTCACGTGGGCGATTAGCCGGAACAACTGACAAAAATTTTAAGAATTGTTTTATTTTTATAATTATTGTATATACGTTCATATGCATTTAGTAAAAAGCTGTTATTTTCACATTACAAACAGACACTTCAATTTTACTTATTTGTATGTCTAAATAGTCAAATGGTTCAAGTCTCATTTATTATTTTGAAAAGACGGTACGATTTATTTCACAGAGAGATCACATTCAGATCATAGAGAGAGAGAGAGAGAGAGAGAGAGAGAGAGATTATATTGGGTACTAGCTGTGCCCTGCGACTTCGTTTGCGTGGAAGTCGTAAGATACATAATATACTAAAATAACAGCCACATAAAACATAAAACTCCTTCGTCCCTCGACCCGTCGCGTTGCATCGCCCGCCCGCACTATTACTTCGTTATCGTTTAGTGTTTTTGTGACTTTTTTCTTTTTGTTCGGCACCTACGGGCCATAGCGTGATATTAAGTAGCCTATAACTATCTTCAAGAAGGAACCAAAATGCAAAAAGATTTTTTCAAATCCGTTTTTTTGATCACAATTTCATAGGTTTTATTTTTTTTTGTGTGGAACTAATTATTTTTATAAAATAAAGTAGCCTCAGTTACTCCCCGTAACATCAGCTATCTGCCAGTGAACGTCAAGTCAAAACTGGTCCAGCCGTTTCGGAGATTAGGTGGAACAAACAGACAGACAGACATACAGACAAAAATTTTAAAAATTGCTTTTTTGTTCTGAGTACCGTATGTACTTTTTATGCATTTAGTAAAAAGTTGTTATTTTGATATTACAAACAGACACTTCAATTTTATTTATTTGTATAGTGTATATATTTAACTTTAATTTGATCTACTTCACAATATTCAATCTGAATAAGAATGTCTCCATGGTAAAGATGATCCGTTGTTTCTACTTTTGTCTTTGGACGAAAACAATTGTATCACTTGCCATCTTTGGCATATTGTAGGCCTTGAATGAAATATGGAGTCTCAGTTTTATGAGAAATCAGTTTTGCACTGTGGAAATTTAGATGTAACTTGATCGCTCTTCTAACTTTTAATTTCGATACTGATATAAAACAAGCATTTTTACTTGGTATCAATTGTCGTTCTTTCTTTGTAATTCTTTTCAGTTTGAGGCAAAAGCGCCAGGGTCGTCCGAGAAATTCAAATTGTCTTACGTTTTTTGTAATTTGCAGGACAGTATATTAAGTTGTTTGATGACTAAAATATGAATATAATAATATTAAAGTCGTAAATACCTACAACTCTCTAAGACCAAGTAATCGTATTTAATGACTATTTCATGATATTTCTGATTATAATTCTTTAAATACATATTTGTTACGGTCGGAAATCATACTTTAATCAACATGCACCCAGACACTGAGTTGCAAATTGCAAAAATCATAAGAAAATTTGAATTTCGCGGGCTACCCTAAGGTAGCCCGCGAAATTCAAATTTTGGTGCCTTAAGGGGGAAGCGCTAACGCTTCCCCCTTAAGGCACCAGTATTTAAGGCATTGCTTATCAAAATCAAACGTCATTTATTCAAATAAGCTGAGACTCAGCACTTTTTAAACGTCAAAATTATTTAAGGCAGTCCTCTGAAACGCCCGCTCTTCATCACACCCTGGCAGATATAATTAGACTAGAGACTCTAATTAGACATATTATGTTTCATGGGCTATAAATGCCGTAAATACCTATCTTTTTCTACCCACCATTTAGCCCCACATAATTAAACACCACTTAAAAACTTCAGAAAATACACAAACCAAATAATAACCCAATAATAACCACCAACTTCGCCAAAACAAGTTACAAAGCTAAAGCAAACGATGTTAGTAAGGAAAGCTTGAAAATGTAAATTTTACTTTTCAATTAGCAACATAGATACAAGATAGCTAATGAATTTGTATACAGATCCTTGAGGAACGCTTGCGTTAAAGAAATCTACATCTATACAAATAAATAAAATTGAAGTGTCTGTTTGTAATGTCAAAATAACAGCTTTTACTAAATGCAAATGAAAGTATAATACAACAACTTATAACAGAAAAGCAATTTTTAAAATTTTTGTCTGTCGGTCTGTTTATTTGTTCCGGTTAATCTCCGAAACGTCTGAACCGACTTTTACAGGACTTTCACTGGCAGATAGCTGATGTTACGGGAAGTAACTTATGCTACTTCTATTTTATAAAAACAATTAGAGATCCGCGCAAAAAAATTAAAATCCATGAAATTGTGAACAAAAAATCGGATTTAAATAATATTTTTGCATTTGGTAGCCCAATTCTCGAGGACAGATATAGGCTATTTAACATCACGCTAAGAACCTTAGGAGCCGAGCAAAAAGAAAAACGTCCGAAAGAACACTAAACGAAAACGAAGTAACAGCGCGGGCGGAGATGCAACGCGACGGGTCGGGGGACGAGAGAGTTTTATTAAAATGTGATTATTATTTTAGTATATTGTGCACCTTACGAATTCCACACGAACGAAGTCGCGAGGCACAGCTAGTCGTACATAGAATATGAGAGTGGAAAAGACTTCAGGAATGTGTGGTCTCAAGATGTTGATCCCTTGGAGAAAGTTGTTCAGTTTGACGCTGTATAAACATGTTTTTATTAAATTGTCTTTATGTTCGGGGTTAATAGAAACCAGGAGCAAAGCTTTTCAGATCGCATAATGTTGGGTTCCAATGGTCAAAAAACCTACCCTTGCTTATTTACGAATTAACTTAAAGAATTATGCTTGTGTCTTAATACCCGAAAGAAATAAATGTTAACAACAACACACACATAATGATAAAATTACACGATGAATTGAGCAACTCTAAACAGAAGTATTCGAAGCTTTCGTTCAAAATGATTCATTTAATAAACCCTACACGGACCGAGGAGGCTTTAATAAATTCTTACCGAAATCCCCACAAAGATGTTTTGCTTAAATATAATCAAGAACGTTGAGCAACGGACCGCCAACACAATGGCAGAATTATTACAGCATACCATTACAATTTCCTTAGATGCTGTTATTAATTTAATGTGGGTTTATTTTTTTTTTGTTTCTTTCCTTATGGAGAGTTCAAGTGTCTTTGACATCTAGCTGTGAATTATAATTTTTCGTCGCCTTTATTGCTTTAATTACTAGAAAGATGAGGAAAAGATACTCAGTAACTGGGTTGTGGAGGTCAGATAGGCAATCGCTCCATGTATTTCGTTTGGCCATACCAATGCTCCTGACCCCGATACGATACCCTTTAGCCTTAAAGCGTAAAAATAACTCTCGGTGTATTGTCCTTCGCGCTCGGCGGCCTGTAGCGCTTTGTGAGTGCACCGGGCATGGATCAATCTAGCTACTCGCTAAGAATAGGTTTTGCTGTGACAGTTCTTCTTGTTTTTGTTTTTTCTTTTATTATTTGAGATAGGTTTACTTAAGTATAAGTGAACTTCTCGGGAACAAATGATTTTCTCGGAAAACCCATTTCTACGAACTGGTGAGTTATGTGTTTTGTAACTTTATCGGTTACGGAACCTCCATCAAAGCAATTACGGGCGACCAATATTGGCTCTACGTACCAACTTATTCACCAATACCAAGTTGAAAATTGACGAAGCACAAAAGTAATTTAAAATCTATCGGGATTTTAACATGTCACCAATATTGGCCACACAAACCAACACCAAGATGAAAATTGCTAATACTAACGGTTATTCCTCTCCAAGGCTACCCTTTATGTTTGTCCATGTCACGATATTCGATACGCCAGCGCAGCGATGTCAATATTGTTTGACGAAAATTCCACACACAAAGCTTTCAGGTTTTCTCGACATGTCGGTTCTAAGGCCGACACTACGACGAGGGAAAATGCGGTGTTTGTGTTACTGACATCCATGTCGCGCAGAGCCAATGAAAAGATTATTTTATAGGTATTTTTAGCAAAAGGTGACTCTGTTTTGTATCGAAGGAAATCATTGTATATTTATAACAGTGAAAGGTAGATTGGGAAAGGGTTTTATACGGAATTTTTTAAATTAGAGTTATTCTTTTCATAAAAGCAATTTTGTTTCCAAAAGGACTCAACTCAGCAGCCTGTCGGGGCCTAAGTCTACTAATATACAGGGTGTCCCAGACCGAGTGCTCCAAAGGCAAATGGGGTAAAGCGCAGTTGGCCACCTATCATTTAAAATTTTTAAAGTTGGGATATCAACAGTCTCAACAGTTCAGAATTCGCAAATTTAATCATTTTCAAGAAACCAACGTAGTGAGTTCAAATCTGGCTGGGTGATGCCTCGATAGTGTAGGTACAAGATTATGTTCCTATTTACGTTCTGTGTGGCTCTGCAACGTTTCAGATTTTATTTTCACTTGTTTTTTCCAACCTTTCATTCAACTTTAGAGAAACTTTCTAGCCCAGATTAAAAAAAAAAATTGAGAATATCTCAACTTCAAAATTTTTAAACGATAGGTTTCACCTCCGCTTTACCCCATTTGCATTTGGACCACTCGGTCTGGTACACCCCGTACAAACGTTGCAATAGTTTTACCATTGTGATTTCTACCTCGCTCACAATGAAGATACAACATACATAGCAACACTGCAACAGTGTTAACTTTATAATATGTTTTAGTCTAATAAATCTAATTTTAAAATAAGCTACCAGAAACCATTGCGAAAGAAACCATCTAACAAATCCTATATAACTTTATCAATCAATCAATCAATAAACTCAGCTTATCGCAGTCCACTGCTGGACATAGGCTTCTCCCAAGCTGCACCACAACACCTTGTCCTCCACCTCCGTCTAACTTTGTACTTGCTGACAATGTTGTTCAAAGCATTGGTTACTAAGTTAGTTGTACAAACATCTTGCCTAAACTTGCTCTACTCTAAATATACACGTATCAGAACGGTAAACTAATGAAGACTAATCAATACCCTGTTAATGTATTTGTGGTTGACAAGCTGTCTGCGTCATTCGAGTCAATGGACGATGCCGAATGCATGGTCTGTCTGCCATTGACAGCATAGGTGTGTCTGTTACAGAAGTAGGTACTGTAGAGATTTTAACCGGGCGTGCTATAAGCATACAACCTTCGTAGGTTTAAGTGATGACTAGTTTAAAAAAAAACTTAAAAAAAAACAATCGACCCCAAAAAAAAAAACACTAAAAGTGAAAAGTAACTTTAATTTCAGAAGTCGGTGTCTTTACATCTGTATTTTAGAATGTTTGCTAAGTTATTTTTCACTTTGTAGTGTTTTTTTTGGAAGTTAGTTGTTTTTTTGTAAAAAAAAGTTTTTTATTTTCACTTTTTAGTGGGTCGGTTTGTAATTTATCTAAGTTACAATAGCTTAATGTCAAAATTGATGAGCATTTGACATTAGGCTATTGTATCTTAGATTATTACAAACCGACCCACAAAAAGGGAAGAATAAAAAACTTTTTTACAAAAAAAAACAACTAACTTCCAAAAAAAAACACTACAATGTGAAAAATAACTTTTATTTCGGAAGTCAGTGGCAAAAACTAAAATACAGATCCAAAGACACCGACTTCCGAAATTAACGTTATTTTTCACTTTGTAGTGTTTTTTTGGAAGTTGGCTGAGTTTTTTTTTTAAGTTATTTTTTAAACCCGCCGTTTGCTAGTTTCAGTTTTAAAACATTAGAATAATTAAATGACTATTTGCCCTGTTCTTTTTCTAATATTTATTTTGAAAGAAGCCATGGAGACAAATGAAATGAATTGACCTACATGTCTATGATAAAAATGAAATAGTTGGTAAAAGTTATGGCAGATCCTAGCGGCGCAGCTACAATTATCATTAAAGAGAAGCCGAAGAAAAAATTGTTCAGTTTTCTTAAACTCAGACAAAAAATTGCAGGCATTTATGTAATGGTTTTGTTTGTTTGCTCACATTATTTGGCTTAAGAAGAGTGGTGGTTCCGAAGGGAAGCCGATAGGAATCGGGTTGTATGAAGCCTTCGCCTCTGGCAGATCCATCCATTTTGGGCCAAGCTAACCGGAGCCAACAAATTCCATAATCGGAACATATTCGGGTATAAAAACTTTAATAAAATTTGTTTTCACGATCTTTTTGTTAACGAAGTGGGCAACGGTCCAAGCTGAGACTGTTACGTACGAAACCGCACACGCATAGCCATAAAGGTCAATTTGGTTTTTGAAAATATTAAATTCTTTAACGGTATTTTCACCGTCTATGCTTCCACATATCTACAAACACTCCAAAAAAACCGTACTTTGAAAATCCGTGTCACATTCCAGTAATTGTGAAGACCATCAATCTAGGAAATGACTCAAACTTAGATATTATTATAAAACACATAAATTACTGTAACAATCTACACTTCTACGTCTAGTTATTATATAATATTTATCATGTCACTAAGTACCATTCCTGGAACTGAATACCACCAACTTCCAAAAACATTCAAATTAATCGAATTGAAACTACGGGATCGTAATAAGGGCTGTTATCACTATAAAAGGAGTGTGGTTATACTATAGTATAGTTACATATTCCGTCACAGAGTATATCACGGCAAACCCACTTAATGTATGCCGTCGACGAAGCTGACACAGGCGACTCTATTACTCACGGCCTGTAGAATTTATGAACCGAATAACACACAGTGTCGAGCTATTGGAAACGTGATACTAATGTTGATAGAGTTCTTGTTAAAGGAGATGAAATGAAGAACTGTGGTGCGGAAACTGGACCTTTTTTATGGGCTGTGGCGTTACTGAAATTAGTGGGAGACTCAAACTCAAAAACTCAAACTCAAAGCATTTATTTCAAATAAACCAATTACAGGCACTTTTGAATTGTCAAAGAGTCGGTCAGTTAGTCAGAAAGTTAAAGGTAGTTGCCCATTCCAAAGCGTAGATCTCTATGGAGAAGAACGGGCAAGAAACTCCACGGACACTCTTTTAATTTAAAATATTGTTGCAAAATATTGGTTATATCACTCATTTTGAAATCCTAAGTATGCGAAAACAATGTAGAAAGACGTGCACGTTAAAAGAGTTATGTGAGCATTTTGAAGAGCAAGAATAGGCCTATGTTGAGCAGAAGAATTCAATTGAATTCGTTGAGTTTGAACTGCCATATTGCAATTAGGGATAAGATATGAACAATTTGAGCACGTACTACATTTTTAAATATAATTATAAACCTCAATCTGAAGTAAAAATAAATCAAATAATGTCATATAGTTCCCCACTTTTCTTCAAATTATGAATATAAAATGATTGTGCGAAATTGCTTCTAATATACGAGATAACCTATGCAAACACTAGATTCACAGTATGCACTCTCCTCATGTATAATAATATCTCTGTTAATTATTCCTTCTGTCACAATATCCCACGAGGGTGTCAAAATTACTTCATAATTGAGCCAAATAACAAAACATTCGCCAAACTTCCTGATTCAAATTTTATTTCAGTTCCAAAGTAAACTATTCCACCAATTAAATCTTCAAACTTTACAAAGTATTACAAACTTGTTACTTTGCGGGTCACGTGACCCATAGCCCGACGTGACTACTAGCAATCTACCCTTTACTACCGAAGTTGGTATCCACCCAGGAATCTGAGGAAATATAGAAGGGTAGTTAGATAAAGTCATTACACGAACTGTAGGCCATTAAGCGTCTTGTTGTTGAACCCTAATATTGTATGCATCGTCGCCTGTACCAACATTGAATCTCAATTCACGTTCAGATAATCACCGATTGATGTCATTCACACAGGGTCATTGAATGTGACTATGATTAGGTGAGAATTAGTAACGATTATAATGTTGGCAGCGGGCAAATTAGTTCCATGAGTTACTATTATGTGATATCGGTGGGTATTTAGTTAGATTGATATTATAGGGAATTGTTATTGAAATTGAGGATGGATTTATGATTGGTTCCTATATGTCACTCAATGAATCGTTATTCTGATGGATGTTTTTTTAATTTTCAACTTTACTTAGGTATCATTCTGTTCGGTACTTTACTGACTGGCAGTAGCAAGAAAATGCGAGGATATTTTTTGTTATGTTTTAACGTATTTCTGTACAAAGCAAGATTTATACGTTGTATATTTAGATAAGACAACTCCCACTGCACTATCTTAAGTCAAGAAGCGTATTTATTTAAAATTTAATAAAAATGCTAAACTTTTATCTAGGAGTTCATTCACCTAAGACTCGGTCAGGACACTATTCATTCACAACTCGTCACAATTTTACCGCAGTATTTAGTTTCTTTTCTTTTTACGTACAAAAACAAACAAAGGTTTGGGTTAGGTTAGACCGAAAGCGTGGGTGAGGGAAAATTGGTAAACGCTACATAAGCTCTAATGGAAAAAAAACGATCAAGTGCGTGTCGAACCATGCACAGTGAATGTTCCGTAGTTGGGATTAATTAATCCCAACAACAAATTTAACATTTTATTTGAAAAACATGTTCCCTCATACATTCGAACTTAAGTTTGTACGCACAATATTGAGAGATTTACCATGTTATTTTAAGACCATAGACTTCCTATAGGACTCCTCTTCTTCTTATTTCCTGTAATAGGTAGGTATAGAACTATTCTCTGTATTATTTTATTTTCAAAATTTTTGAAAATAAAAAAGTACAGTACAGTCCGTAGTTTCGGAGATAAGGGGAGAATTTTCATCTATTTTCTTTAATAACTTTAAAACTCAATAATTTAAAATTATAAAAAAAAATCGCAACTGGCGTGCGCGTATGACCAAATGTACGAACGTAAAGAAGCCAAAGGGAGTATATAAGGATTGTTTACGTTCTGGGGTTTCTGCCTACCCCTATGGGAAGAAGGCGTGTGTTTATGTATGTATCTATTTATGTAAAAAATATACCTAATTGAGACTCATTTGATACGTCTCACGGTACAGATTGCAATACTTTTTTTATTTCTTACTTGTCTCCCAAAACTGACCCCCTTATTAAAAAAATATTTATTTACGTAACACTTTCGTGTTTTGGTCATAGAAATTCATCTGTGTACCAAATTTCAACTTAATCGATCCATTAGATTCCGAGTAAATTGGCTGTGATAGACAGACCCACGAGTGATCCTATAAGGGTTCCGTTTTTTCACTCGGACGTACGGAACCCTAAAAAATAGTAATTATGTTTCTAAATTATATTTCGTCAGTCATAATATAAAAAATATTGTTTATTATATTATTCTATAAAATTATTTATTAAAAAAATCATTATAGATACGTATACCTAAGTGTGAGGGTCTGGCTTATTGATACGAGCTACGGGTGTGGGTGTCATCTCAAAACTTTGGTCAAATTCTAGTGCAGTATTTACAATAAAACTATTAATTACTCATTACAAACAAAATTATTCCAATTTTTACTTAAAACTAAAAATTACGAAATAAAAAAGTTATTTAAAAAAAAAATCGACTTCAAAAATAGGCTTAAATTTCGGAAGTCGGTGGCAACAAACTAAAATACAGATCTCAAGACACCGACTTCCGAAATTAAAGTTATTACATAATTTTGAGTTAATTTATTTTTCAAGTCGATTTAGTTTTTTTTAATTCCTTTTTTAATGCACCTCGTTTGTCTAGTGGTCGCAAGCACTACTGCTCTGCATGATGTTCAGGGTTCGATTCCCAGCTCGGGCTAAGTGTTATTGGGTTAAACAGTCTGGAGTCTGGATTAGTGACAGATTGATTGCAATAGACTCGCCCCTCCCTACATGGGACTTAAATATAACCGGCGAAATGTGGGTGTACTATTCTGTACTTTAGTGCTGTTTAATAAAGCAGAAAATTATGAATAAAACTTTTTTTTTAATGTCAGATTGTCGTCTGTCATGTATAGGTTTTATTGAATAGTCCCCGGGCTCCGCCGGATGAAACCCCAATATTTTGATGCTGTCAATACTCATTTACACTCCCAGTAACAAGATGACAACACTTAAGTTACACTTATTTACAGGCTGTTTGGTAAAACAATATGCCCCTAAAGCTAAGCGAGAAATGAGTGTACCTGAGCGAGCTTTACTAAGCCTCACTTTTAAAGTTATTAATATTTATGAGAGCTATTTTATCGATGCTGCTAGTTTCTAGCCATAACAGTACATCGGTTAAACATTATTAAGGGCTCGACTGTAGTATTACTATGCAAATGGGAATTTCGCATCGCGTCAAACAATGGCTATATAAATGTAATTGATTGATGCGAGGCTCTCTTGCTTCGGTATACAGAGGTGATTTTTATGGTGGAATAAATTTGCCTTTGTTGAGGATCTTTGTTTTATAGTGGGGTTTGTGATGCTGCAGGGGAGGTAATGTTAGTAGTTTTTTTTCTTTGAAGAGCGGGTATTGATAGTGCAATAATGGAGGATTCGTAGAGCTTGACGGGCGAATAGTTAAGTAATCTACTTAGTTAAGTGAACAGAATTTCAGGCAGCATCCTGTTTTGGTCATGAACGGTACCTGCATGAACTTGTCTAACAGACTGCTTAAATTCTACTTACGGACTTAAATAAACTTTTATTCCCAATTCTTCGCTCAAATTCCGCCATTCGTGGTCACAAGCTGATTGAATGACGAAACGATTTTTTTTTTTATGAACCAAAAGTTTAATACGTCATACTGATCATAAAAATTTACAACAATTTTACACTGCAATCTGTTTAGAAAAGTTACCCCTTAATATGCGTTACTTGGTTTACAAACCTATAAGGAACACAGCTATATTACAAGTTATCTAATTACCAAAGTTCCATCCATTTGTCCAAGTTGGGCACACAATATATTGTGAGGTGTTTGTTTACAATTCGTCTAGATAATATGCAAATTGGGGAGCAGTGAGTCGGCAAGTTAGATGTTTCGGGAACTATGCATAGCGCGCTTACTTATGGCAAATATGGTCGATTTGGCTCGTACCACTATCGTGTGAGAATTTGAAATGAATGATTTCTACAGTACGCGTCAAATTTTATGTCGGCTCTGAAGTGGGCTACTCGCTGCGCAGTACCCCACCCCTCACCCCCGCTGACACGTGAATTTAATACTGCGCAGCGGCTCGCCTCATATTCCGAGCCACCATAAAATAATGCTAAGTAGGTAAGCCGTGATAATTCTTAGTAGTTTTTTAATTACTTCGATTATGTACCTTTTTCAAGCTATCCTACTCTTAGGTTACAATTTCTTTCTTATATTTTGACGCGCAATGAAAACTTCTTCAAACGTTCAGTCCATCTCAGGAAGTCCTCTTAGGTAGCCAATCTTCAAACAAGGCAGTCAATCATGAAAGCAAATCTTTGCACCGACAGTAGTGGCCGCAACGTCTCTCAGAGTCCTGTTTGCTAACATCCACGACTCTGGCGGCATACGGAATACGTTATCGCGACTCGTATGTGGGTGGAATTGCCGTCATCAATAGACAATTTTGTTAATGTCTCGTGTGTAATCAGGAATTCACGTTTGTATCACAGAGGCACACACATCACCAATTCCGTAAATTATTGACGCTCTGCTCAACATTATTTTATTTGCATCAGTGACTGAGCGAAAAATATATTTTTCGTTTTTCCAGGAAAAATATTTTATTAAGTAACTCGATACCTACATGTTATTTTTCGCGTTTCCACGTACAATCAGGTTTCTTTGATTCTTAAAATCATTGGAGGAGCTTGACATGTTGTTGAATTGAATGAACAGACGATGTAGTCGTTTGGAACAGTTCACGCATATTTATTTTTCCTCTTACACGGTAACGTTACAATTTTATTAAAATAAGGATTGTATGCAGCCAAGCGTTAATAATATCTGACTTTGATACATTTTGATTCACATACTTTACGGTCTGAAAAACAAAATATGATCGTGACAATCAGAATCGTATCTACCATTTATATCCTCCGATCCTGCATTTTTTAAGGTCAAAGATATATCGCAGATGGATTATGGAATCCGGTGTTTAAAAAAAGCCGGTAATTGTTTTACGCATTACGTTTTACAAAACTGCTACCCACGTTTAGATGTAATGCAGAACGGCTTATCTGCAGTCACAATCAGCGTTTGGTGTGGCTTCTAATGCCAAATTAGTCGAAGTAACTAAGCTAGGGCACCCTGACCAATTGGTTTAGGGTAGGTTAGAACTGTGACCAAAAGCGCGCGAGCCGAGCAAGCGGTGCCGCGGTAGTGTCTGGCGAGCGCTACTTCCAAGGCGGTCGCAGTTAATTGGCTATTTAGCATTTTTAGGACTAACTTTCATAAAACTCTAATAGCTTTATATTAAAATGGTCCTTAAAATTACTTTTCACTTATTTCTTGTTTCGGACGCCATTTCTGTTGTTATGACACACAGAGCCACGAGCGACAACATTTAGAACTAAAATCTACAGTTTGGCGTTTCATTTCACGCTGTTTAACATAATCTCTAATCGTTGACCCACTGCATTGATAAATAGAAAAAGTTTATGCAACACTGCATGTTAAAATTCAGAAATTATGAAAAACCGCTAAACATCGTTCAGCTATTTTATATAATGGCGCTGATTTGTAAAACAGCTAGCGGTTATGTAAAACAGCCAATAAGCAATCCATCTGCGACAGATACACACTTACCACGGACACAACCAGGCTCAATAAAGAAAAATGCATACGTAATCAGCCTGTAATGGTCCCACTGCTGGGACACAGACCTCCTCTCGGTGAGAGGGATTGGAGCGTTATCCACCACGGCCCAGTGCGGGTTGGTAGATGTCACATGTCTTCGAATTTTTAGTTCTAGAATATGCCAGTTTCCTCACGATGTTTTCCTTCGCCGTTTTGAGAGCAATGGTAATGAAATAATTTACACAAAGTAAAGCGCCTGTCTGGGTTCGAACTTACGACCTACAACTCGTAAGTTGCGGCTGTTACCATTGGGCCACATGGAAAAATGTTTGTCACAAATGTTTATCCCAGTGGTAAAGTCAGCATGACTCCAAGCTTTCTATATCGCCTTTAAAAATGGAGATGCTTGTACATGCGGAAAAGTTTCCAGGCACCAATTCCACATGCACTTTAAATCCAACCAGAATGAGTATAAATTATGCATTGTGTAAATATGTGTACCTACCAGACTTGCCTATGGACTGAAACCCGCAGTATTTACTTCAAGAAGAACCTTGAAAATGGAGATAAACTTTTCCCTAAAAGTAAACAGCACATAAATAAACCACCTCAACTAATTACTAGAGACACTTTCCCAAACCATTAGATAACAGCACTAGCTATTCATTCATAAATCTCTGCTAAGAACCCAACTCCGGTCGAAACAAAAAGCAACGAACATGTCTATGTATAATGCTGATCTGAACTAATTCTTGAATGTATGCCAAGTCGGACCACGATTTTCGCTGACCTTAAACATAGGGTGGCCCAATTTCGGCGATGCAAGTTGCAAATATAGTATAGTATAGTATTTGGGAATATTTTTGTGTCCATATTTGCATACGTAGCTATGAGCTGGTTTATTGGCTTATTTTTTTTATGACGTAATGTGGAGTTGTTATGGGATAAGACGGAATGTCGTTTGTCGTTATCAGATGTGACATTTTCTGTCTTTTATTTTGGTATTTTATGTTTTACACGCCTTCTTCCCAGAGAGGTACGCAGAAACTACAGAACGCCACCTGCTACGTTCCTTACTTACTCCTTTTGCCTCGTTTACGTTCGTACATCTGGTCATACACGCACGCTGGTTGCGAGTACTATGCACCTCACCTTTCTGAAGGACATCACCAATAAGATCACTATATGTCTTCCTAGGGCGTCCCCTCCCGGCGTTTCCACTGACATCTGCCGTGTAAATACTTTTTGTTAATCGACTTTCATATATCCTCTCAACATGACCAAACCATCTAAGCATACTCTTTTTAATGTAACATAACATAACATCACGCCTTGTTTCCCCAAAGGGTTAGGCAGAGTTGCACCTATATGGGTATACACCCACATTTCGCCAGTTATGTCCCATGTAATAGGTGGCGAGCCTATTGCCATCTACCGGGCACAAATCCAGACTCCGGGCTGCTACTGAGAAATTCCAGATAGAAAAACCCAATAACACTTTGCCCGACCTGGGAATCGAACCCAGGACCTCATGCTCAGCAGTAGCGCTTGCGACCACTAGACCAACGAGATAGTCTTTTCAATTTTTATCACTACATCTTCTTTTAAGCCACACCGTTGCTTTATCACGTCATTTCTGTATGTTTTGTCTTGCTTATTTTTCGCTGTGTGTGAAAATACGATAAAAATCCAGAAATATTTTGAAACTGAAAAAAACAATCCGAAAAGACCGCATTCAAAGCGAAACCCACCAATAAATCACTATAAACAAGTTTATTGACACAAACTGCAATTGCACAAACAGTTTCATTTAATAAAAAGGTAGGTATATGAAAAAGGAATTTCCATTTACAATTGAATTTCAGGGCTACACGTTTTCATGAAATTGAACAGAGCCAAAAATAAAATTCACCACCCTTCCATTGCGAAGTCATTGACATCAGTCTACTCGCATATTGGAATAGATTCGATCGTTCAAAGTTCATTCACTTATTTTCTTCTCTGCTATCTACCAAAATACCTCAAATTCACTCAGTTCCAATACATTCCGATCATACAAAACAATCCAAAAACGAACTCGATCACCTCTGAGAGTCTGAGGTCATAATTCGCATGAAATAGGAATAAAACCAACCTGTAAGTGTAGCACTGCAGGGTAACACACAGAGAATGCATGAGCTTTAAATCACCACGAATGTTCATTGTGTGTAGGCAATTTAGAATTTTTTTTTAAGTCGGTCCAGGGAGGTGAGTTCCATTCATAATTTTACATTCTAAGTTCGCCTACTTAGTAAAACACTAATGCTACGGCTACATTGTCGCGTTGTCGCGAAGTACGCGTCAAACTTTATGGCAGCCTTGAAGTGCGCTACTCGCTGCGCAGTACCCCACCCCTCACTCCCGCTGGCACATGAATTTGATACTACGCAGCGACTCGCCTCATGTTCCAAGCCGCCATAAAGTTTGCATCGGGCTGTACACTTCGCGCGCTCTCTTTTGGACAGCGAGACGTCGAGCGGTGTGCGAGAGAGAGCGCGCGAAGTGTAGATAATGTAGCCGTAGCATTACGGTGAAGAAAATTATCGTAAGGAAACCATTACTTAGATTTGACAGGATTATCTGACTTCAATGCTCCAAAGTCCAGACTATTAAAATATAACTAAGTCTTACACTAAGCATTCACTCCGTCAACACTTAGTCTTGCATTTTGGACCAACACTTGAATTTAAGCCCTTTAAGTAATGAACTCCGAGCATTTACAGGGATTAAGCTGAAGGAATATTTAGAATTGTTTTAAGAGAGAATTATTTTAAAAGAATGCTTTAGTAAATTGTAGCCGCTGAACCGGATTTCATCAAACAACAACTATGTTCACTTAAATGTTTTCGAGTAGTTTATTTACTAGATTAACTTGGCTTGGGAAAGGATTACAAAGGTTGTTTCAAATAGTTTTCTGTACAGGCCTTTTAGTTTGTTCGTAGTCTTTTATTGTGCTTCAATCATTTATACAGGGTGTAAGGGACAGCCCTCCACAAACTAACAGGGTGCATTCAGCTCCTTATTTTGAATCATATTCCACCGAAAATACGATAAAAAAAAATCATTTTTTTATCGTATTTTCAGTAACTATTCCTTTAATTCAATGTAAAATTACATTATCTGTATGCAGCACTCCATTTATGTAAATAAAACAGCTAAAATCCAAAAATCAGCAATGGATGTTGAAATACTCGGCGGCCGAAGGCTCGCTGCGCTGCCGTTGCTACGCGTGTTTTGCCACGGTAACGATACATTGCGTGTGAGGGAATAAAACAAATCAGACTTATTGGATTCCCTTAACGTTCCTGAAATAATTTCATGTACCGGTCATCTTAGTATGATATGCTGAATTCACCCCATCAGTCTGCGGAGAGCAGTCCCATACACCCTGTATATGCCTACATATACTGGCATGCCATTTTGCTGATCAGCGTCTTGGTTTTAGGGTTTCGTACTCGAAGAGAAACGAAAACGGAACATTATTACTAAGGCTCCACTGTCCGTCCATCAGACCGTCCGTCTGTCTGTCAGCGGCCTGTATCTCATGAAGCATAATAGGAAGACAGTTGCAATTTTCACAGATTGTTTATTTATTATTTATTTATTTATTGAAACTTTATGCACAAGTAAAAAAATACTGTAAAAAGGCGTACTTAACGTCTGAGGCATTTTCTACCAGTTAACCTAAATGTGATGCAGAGACAAAACATGGCAGGTGCAAGATACGGGATATATAGCTCGGAAATAACTATAAAATACAAGAATAAATAATACTAATAGAGTAGTGTAGTGACTAGTGTATTTCTATTGCCGCCATAACAACAAATAATAAAAATTAAATTAAATCAAAAAATAAGAAAAAAATAAAACTAATAATTGAATTTTTTTTTTCGTTTATTTTTTAATTTGTTTTAGATATTGTTTTTTATTTTGTTTCTTTTTTAAATTGCATTGCATGCTGCACCGGCTGACGTCATCACGTCAACGCCGGGTGTCGCTGAAAACCAGCGCTGGGGCTCTGTCTCGCATAGGGTTGCAGCATTATGCTGAGCGATGGCCGTTTTGCGTGGATGTGACGCATATTTTCCCCAACTTGTTTCTTTTTGTGTTTGTGTTCTTTTTTTGCGTCATGTTTACCGCAAATAAACATATGTTCTTTCTTTTTCTTTTCTTTCTTTTTCTTTCTTTCTAAAAATTAAAGAGTGTCCCCATTTAAGTATTTTTTTTTTTTACTAAAGTAAAAAACGTAGTGTTCGATATTGTACGTTGTTACGGAACCATTCGTGTGCGAGTCCGACTCGCCCTTGGCCAATTTTTCTCAGTTTAGTATGTGTCAGCGTCTTCCTGAAGCCTGAGAAATTTTTGAATCGAAAATACAACTGACCTGATATAATATTTTGGTTTATTTTTTTTTTTTGCCATAAGCACAATTTAGTCGGTATCACCCACAGATATTAAAAAAGTTTTAAAACTACATAATAAATATGTAGGTACGAAGCGATTATTTGCAATTTTAAAATCGTTTGAATTTACATTCACTCCACACGTTCGTGCTTGGCACACTAATCAATGGAAAAAAAAAACAAGAATATTTTCAGAATGGCATAGGAAACCTTCAAAATGTTGATGAATTTTTATTCTTTACAAGAACGAAGAAAAAAACATTAAAGGTAGACAACAACACCCGTCAGCTAATAACTATCATCAATCACGGTTGTTGTTGTACCGCAATGGAGCCTAGATTTTTTTAAACTGACCAGGCCCACTTTTACAAGTTTTTTTTTTATAGTCTTATTTTTCTTAATAGTTTCATAGTAATAAAAAACGTAATTTTGACGGAATCAGGTGTTTGACATAAGTTTTAGGGTTCAAGATGACTACGAACTACCTAGTCAATGTGCCGAAATTGAAAGGCAGAAAAAATTACAGGAACTTTTGCTACGGAGAATTTTCCTTGTGCTTGAGGGAACGCTTCATGGTGTTAAGCCAGTTGAAGCAAGGTGCTGAGAATTCCTTTGTGCTTCATTGTGTCAAGCCAGTTGAAGGAAAATCGATTGAATGACTATCGATTCAACGCTGTACGTGCATATCAAGAATGTGGAAAGGAGTGGAACTCTCTGCCTGCGTCTGTGTTTCCGAACGCATACAACCCCGATCTCCTCAAAGTGATAGTGAATAGGCTTCTTCTGGGTAAGCTCGCTCCATCACTGACTTTGTCTCTGTCACCTCTGACCTAGACTAGAGTCAAGAGCAAACCTATCTCAAACAAAAAAATAATGTGTCGACATCTAAAGATTTGTGGGATAAACTAAAGAGTTTATTTGATGATTCGGGACTTTCACGGAAGATAAGCCTGTTGCTTAACTTGACCTCGATTCGTCTGGAAAACAGTGATTCAATGGCGTCATACGTAATATAAATGATGGAATCTGGACAGCAGTTAAGCGGAACTGGTCCAAATAAGTGATGATCTGATAGGATGTCTTTAATTTGCTGGATTAACTGACAAAATATATGCCGATGATAATGGTAATTGAACCTAACGGAATTTGTATCTCAACGGACGCCATTAAAACCAAATTATTTGACACGGAGGAATCGGATGTCGGCAAACATAGTTATGCAAAGTGCATTTGCAAAGTTTGCAAAAATGGCCACACAGAAGTAAAAATGAGTCTATGGTCTGTGGCAAAGAATAAAAAGATGTCGGTTCATCGGGCTCATTCAACAAATCACATGTCAGACCTACCAAGGGGCATCGTATACGTCGCGTTGAATAGCCCGCCCGCGCTATTACTTCGTTTTTGCTTAGTGTTTTTTTTTCCTTTTGCTCGGCTCCTAAGGGTCGTAGCGTGATGTTAAAGAGCCTATAACTATCCTCGAGAAACGGGCTACCAAATGCAAAATGAATTGTTCAAATCCGACTTTTTGTTCAAAATTTCATGGGTTTTAGTTTTTTTTTTTTTGCGCGGAACCCTTATTATTTTTCTAAAATGAAAGTAGTTTAAGTTACCCGCCGTTACATCAGCTATCTGCCAGTGATAGTCCCGTCAAAATCGGTCCAGCCGTTTCGGAGATTAGCCGGAACAAACAGACAGACAGACAAAAATGTTAAAAATTGCTTTTTTGTTATAAGAACCGTTTATACTTTCCTACGCATTTAGTAAAAAGTTGTTATTTTAACATTACAAACAGACATTTCAATTTTATTTATTTGTATAGAAAATACTAAGGGTCCCGCGAAAAAAAAAATAAACCCATGAAATAATGAATAAAAAGTCAAACTGAAAAAAATCGTTTTGCATTTGGTAGCCCAATTCTCGAGGATGGTTATAGGCTATTTAATATCACGCTACGATCCTTAGTAACCGAGCAAAAAGAAAAAAGTCTGAAAGAACGCTAAGTGAAAACGAAGTAATAGTACGGGCGGGCGATGCAACGCGACGGGTCGGGGGACGAAGGGATTTGATTAAAATGTGGCTGTTATTTTAGTATATTGTGTATCTTACGACTTCCACGCGAACGAATTTTTTTTTTTTTTTTTTTTTTTTAATAAATATTATCAAACAAAGTTTCTTCTCTTTTCTAGTCTTTCAAGATTTGGATGAATAAAACTGGTTAACCATACCTAAAACTTGTACATAATAAACACAATCACCTTCATTTCTCAGAAATCAAATAAACTTAATACAAAGAACAAATCTTTTCAGCCGAAAAAAGGCGAATTCCGTCCATTTTTTGCCTTGTTCACTATATTAATTCCAAGCTAAAAGATTCCCGTTTATTCTTGAATCTTTCTCGCCTGGCGATCGTTAACCCACGCTTTGTAGTCTTCTTTTAAACAATAAAAGCAAATTGAATAAGAAGGGAGCCCTTCATAAGATATTTCAAAAGCTCCCGTTTTAATTGAGAAAATAAACTCTGGGTTAGTAATGTTGGCTTGCAGTGTTTGCGGGTTGAATGTAGATTAAGGAAGAAGGTTTTCTTTGGTACATACTCGTAGATATTCTTGTTTAGGAGTTGGTGGTGTAAATAGTTGTTTATATAATTACTTACGTTCTTGGTTTGAGATGCATTTTCATATAGAATCATATGGTAAAAATCCTAATATCCAAATTTTGATCTTATTTAAGGGTTTTTTTAAAATTAATTTCTACACATATAATTTCTAGTTTTTTTAGGGGAGATCCACAATGCTCGTAAAACAATTGCCACTAGACACAATCCAAGGCCGATTTGTTCGTGTTTTCAGAGATATTGTTTCTCTAAAAGACTTCTCCTAAATACCCCTCTTATCATAAAGAACCTTTCAAGCTCCTTCATGACATACATAATAGATATCTAAGGTCAACGGAAAACTTGAGACTAGAGATGCCGATGCATTCCACCAGTTTCAATGATAAATATTTTACAGTTCAAGCAGTACAGTAATGGAATACCTTGCATGTCGATAAGGCGTGCCCAATCTTTTTTTTAAATTATGTTAACATAAAATAACATCACGCCTTGTTTCCCCGAAGGGTTAGGCAGAGGTGTACCTATAGTGCACCCACATTTCGCCAGTTATGTTTAAGTCCCATGTAATAGGGGGCGAGCCTATTGCCATCTACCGGGCACAAATCCAGACTCCGGGCTGCTACTGAGAAATTCCAGATAGAAAAACCCAATAACACTTTGCCCGACTTAGGAACACAACACCCACCTACCTACCTAGGACCTAGGAAAACATTAAACATCATTTGTATGTTCTTTGCATGTGTTTTATGATTATTATTGTATACTAGCTATGCCCCGCGACTTGGTTCGCGTGGATGTCGTAAGATACACAATATACTAAAATAACAGCCACATTTTAATAAAACTCCCTCGTCCCCCGACCCGTCGTCAACCGTCGCGTTGAATCATCCGCTCGCACTAATACTTCGTTTTCGCTTAGTGCTCTTTCTGACTTTTTTTCTTTTTGCTCGACTCCTAAGGGTTATAGCGTAATGTTAAATAGCCTATAACTATCTTTGAGAATTGGGCTACCAAAGGCAAAAATATTTTTTCAAATCTGACTTTTGGTTCATAATTTCATGGGTTTTAATTTTTTTGCGCGGAACCCTAATTATTTTTCTAAAATAAAAGTAGCCTAAGTTACCCGCCGTAACATCAGCTATCTGCCAGTGAAATCAGTTCAACCGTTTCGGAGATTAGAAACACACACAGTTCCGGAACACACAGACAGACAGAAAAAAATTTAAAAAATTGCTTTTTTGTGATAAGTACCGTATATACTTTCTTATGCATTTATAAAAAGTTGTTAGTTTGACATTATAAACAGGCACTTCAATTTTATTTATTTGTATAGATATATAAATGGTACACCACAGGCTACCTACAGTACTGTCTCTCATTTCTTCCTTAATCCATCCAAAGGTTGTCTTTAAAAGATCGCTCTTAGCGATAAGACCGCCCATTGTGTCACCTCTTGTAAAATTTATATTTTCATATCTGTAATATACTTATGGTGTAAATAGTAAAGAGTATTCTATCTATCTATCTAACTCTCCTTGTTGTAAGTACCTATATTTTGACCTGAACTGAACAAATTTATTTTTATTTACCTATTTATTAAGCAAGGCACACCGACGACATATTTACAAGGATAGTAAAAATAAGTTCAATACTGTGTAAATAAACTAAATAAACTTACACGCATGCCCAGCGTTCAACAAATGACCTGATCCCTCCCCATGGAGGAAGATGATCCTCATTATTTTGGTGCCATGTGACTTCAATAAAGGAATCGCTCCAGACTTCTACCACTTCTTCATCTTCGCCAAGAGAATGCCTATTAATTTTTCCTTGCTAAACAACATCCAATTTCCCAACATGTAATTATCCTATTCACAGATGGAAAAACAGTTTCGGTTACAAAAACAATAAATATTGTGTGCCTTATCATAAATATCTGTAAACCTAAAGGTAGGCCACTGATATTGGAAAGTAATTTAATTTTATCATTGTTTCCAACACATTTATTGTTTTCGTTAGAGTTATATTCACGTATGCTTTCGTAATAACACCCAGTTTCATTATTTCAGGGTTGTTTGTAGTTTCGTTTTTTTTGGATATATTTTTGTTGCGTAATTACTTTTTGGGACTGTTTTATTCGGCTAGTAGGACCAGAATTTATGAAATTATTTGCTAGATAAGTTAACTGGAATCTGTCTCAAGGTTCTGAAGCAAGTCTGCAAACAAACGCATTAGGTATAATGAAGCTGGAATTTTACCTGGTTTAAGAGTTTAAGAAACTACAGCTTCTCCTGATGTGAAGAAATACTGAGCAAGCCGTACGATACAATTATTTATACAAGGTGTCCCAGACCGAGTGGTCCAATGGCAATTGGGATAAAGTGGAGGTGGCCACCTATCATTTAACAATTTTAAAGCTCTCAATTCTTTTTTTATCTGGACTAGAAAGTTTCGCTAAAGTTTAATAAAAAGAAAAGACAAGTGAAAATAAAATCAGAAGCGTTGCAGAGCCACACTGAACGTGAATAGGAACATAATCTTGTAGCTACACTATCAAGGCATCTTCCAGCCAGATTTGAACTCACTACATCGATTTCATCTGCCTAGCCTTTTCCCAACTATGTTGGGGTCGGCTTCCAGTCTAACCGGATGCAGCTGAATACCAGTATTTTACATGGAGCGACTGCCTATCTGACCTCCACAACCCAGTTACTGGGTAATACGATACCCCTTGGTAAGACTGGTTGTCAGACTTTCGGGCTTCTGACGACCCGTAACGACTGTCAAAGATACACGAATGACAGCCGGGACCAACGGCTTAACGTGCTTTCCGAGGCACGGAGGGGTCTTGATATGTAAAGATGGTCACCTATCCACGGACCAACCGCGGCAAGCGTAGCTTAACCTGACCGATCGACCCGTGCGGCTGTTATTTCTTAGCCACAAGCCCCTCACTACGTCGATTTCTTGAAAATTATTAAATTAGCGAAATTTTCTGAACTGTTGAGAATATTCCAACTTTAAAAATTGTAAATGATAGGTGGCCACCTCCACTTTACCCCATTTCCCTTTGGACCCCTCGGTCTGGGACACCCTGTATAATTTTATCGTGCGGCATGCTCAGTATTTCTTCACATCAGGAGAAGCTCTAGTTTCTTAAGCCAGGTAAAATTGCCTTTGGACCACTCGGTCTGGGACACCTGTATACAGCTAATAAAATACAGTGCAAGTCTTATAACATCGATGATAACTCCGCCTATTTATAAGCAAGCCCATAACGTTTGCACTATTGTGACACAGGCCTCCTTTCGTGAGAGAATACGCCCACCTATTATATATGTACATAAACTATTTCTTAATTATCCAGGAGCACCTATTGTTACCTCTCCTGATGTGTAAGTATATCAGGAGAGGTAAAATAATAATCTCTTCCTCATCTATTTCCCAGAAAAGCTGACCCTTCATGACGTGACAAACACGAAAACAAAACATTAGACCCCATTCCTAATCCTTCAAATATTAAATCATATAATTTAACAACGTAATGAAATAGCAACCCTTACCTAAATTCAATTACTATAAGAGACCGTATATGTTATGATTTACGACTTTCAATAATAAGGCACAATATCCGAGGGGCATAATATAAATGAAGGGTATGTTTACCTGAACTTAATATGGAAGATTTTCATTTTAGATCCGACACCTTTGCATATAATAGATGAAAATTTAATTTTGTTTATCAGTTTGTTGGGTGAGATTGTGGCCGCGTTTTTGTTTGAGATATTGGAGAAATATGGATTGATTTTTTGTATAGGATCTTGTAAGATAAAGACTGGCTTTCCGGTAAGAATAGTCAACCATATCAGGGTACATCAGTGGTAACATTTAAAGCACCTTTATATCTTAGTAATAAAGGCGGTTTTTCTAGTCCACTGATGTGTGGTTGACTGTACCTGTGATGAACGCAATCCTTTTACCCGACTGCAGCGAAGCCAAAAAAGGAAGGTTATGTGTTTTGCCTATATGTTTGTATGTATGTCCCTATCTTCCCTCGTAACTACTAAACGGCTGAACCGATTTGATGAATGGTATGTCATTAGATTCGTCTTTATTGCTCAAGTGTCACTAGGTAAAATAAATTAAAATGATAAAAAATCAAAATGGCGGATTTTTGGAGCCAAAAGTATGTTTAAAAAAAAATCTCCCAAATCTATCGAGTGGGGTATCAAAATTAAGGGTTTTAAAAGGTGATTACAAAATATAAACAATTTATATGTTTAGATGTAATTTGGAATGAGAAACAATAAAAAAAACAATTGCGAAATTTTGGAGTGAGTGAGTAAGAGACCGTTATCAGCCGATTATAAGTGGGTATTGTATTTACGACTGTTACCTAAAGCGCTACTTACTACAGTGAGAGAAAAATAATCCCAGCAATTCATTTTATTAATTTACGATTTGAGTTTGTAACTGCCTACTTTTGAATAGCATCAGACGGACCTATATTTGCTCAGATAGCAACGGTTGTAGTGTTAGGCGTCGTCCTAATACAACGCGACTATACGATCATCGCGCGAGAAAGTGATGCGACCATCACGTGGTCGCGCGATAACAAAAACTGGGTGTCCTAATAGAACGCGGTAATCTCGCGAATTAACGGGACCTGTCTTGCCCTTCACCACGCTCTCGACAGACGCGACGCGATTATCGTGCGAAATCAATTAGGAGACCTATTCGACATCAGTATATCGGTAAGTAAAATTATTATTAATTTAATTTATTTTATTAACTTCAGATATAGTGAATTTAGTATACTTACGAAATTATGTTAGTAACCAAGATTAAAATACACACTACAGTCATACAATTATATCTAAAATTAAATAACAACAGTACATTACTCACATAAATAAAATTAAAATTACAATCATCTTTAAATTGTCAAAAATGTTTAAAATCATAAATATTATTTAAAATCAAGAAATCAATTAAAATATTTAAATTCAATAATAATGTAATAATTTATTTTGTCACCGTGACCTTAGTTCTAATATTTTATTTTTTTGTTGTTGAGAAAAATCGTTCGACTGTGGGTGCATTGTCTCGCTGAAACAAGCGAAATAAACCGTCGCCTGCCTGGACCGACACCTATGACTTACATAAATGCTTCGCCTCGGCACCGTGAGATTGTTGCCACCCAAGATCCATTTGCTAAGACCAGCATAACACCAAGAGCACACAACGTCACTATGCAAACTGTACGGAAGTGAATAAACAAAATACTTAATACCATTACATCTTCAAAACTTTCACAGCATAATTAGCCATAATAAAATAAGCCGGTGGTACTGGAGTGTGAGTGATGTTATTGTTACTGGATCAGATTCTATTTTTTATCTATGTGACATGTTTATTCACTCCGTCCATTGTTTATTGAATAATTGCAATGTTCAGAAGTATAAGGCTTATTCGTTGGGCTACTAACACTTTAATTTTTCGATGCGAAATTATGTTATAGTATCATTTAGTAGACGTTAACGCACTCACTCTACGAATGCGATGTGTGCGTGGCTGTCATTGTGAGTAGTACGTACAGTAGCGATATAATTTTGTAGTGTGTGTGATTGGTTACTTAACTATTTAGGAGCTTATAATAATAGTCTCGATCTCGCCTTCAGTCAAAAGACTCGGGAAAGCTCGGCAACCGAACTTTGCCGAAGTTATTCCTACGAATAGATTCCATGAAATTCTATTAGGACACGCTTATGTGTACAAAGAAATTAAAAAATATTTTTCCAGACGGACTTATCGTGAAAATTAATATCAAACATAATTTATAAAGTTTATTCATAGATCTTGTTTAACTTAACGGTGACACTTCTAATGAATTTGTTACAAAGCGAATTTAAATTAAAGTCGTTTTTTTTTTGCGAAACAAAAGTTATTAAATTAAAAGCATCTGAATAATGTTCATTTGTTTTGTACAGCCTTTTAGCGAAGCTTGTTATTTAGTTTATTGTATAAATTACTTATTAGCAAAAGACTTGTAGGTATGATAAGCTATGCCAATGCAGACCAGTATGACTTCAAAATATCAGTTAAATCACTTCAGACAACTCAAAAAAATCATAATCCATTCTTTTCAAACTGTTTTTACCTTTGCACCCGCAGCTTCATAAAGTATCTCTCATGCGATATAGTACATGCATAGTACAATCAACCTATAACGTTCCCACTGCTGGGACACAGGCCTCCTCTCTGTGAAAGGGAGCGGGCCATAATCCACCACGCGCGGTCAGTGCGGAGATTTTTACAGGACAGACCGGTCTATTCTGTAAAAATCTAATCTTGAAAACTTAAGCGAAGAGAGCTTGAAGTGAGCTGTCAGTGCACCTGATACTAGGGACTGACACTGTTGACAGCTCACTTCAAGCTCACCTGCGTAAGTTTTCACGGGGGGATTTTTACAGAATACATTGGCTGGTTGGTGGATGCGATAAGCGATACACGTTAACTCATTGCGAATAAAAATAATAAACACAATACAATATCCAATGTTGTTTTAAACTTTTAAACAAACCCAATTCAAAAATAAATTCATTTCAAACTTCGAACTGATACGCAAATTCAAATTGTAAAGCCACATCTACACATAGGTACAGTTTTCGATAAACCAGACAATGAACCTCGCTAAAAACTTTGGACTCGCGTGCAGAATTGAAATGTGCAGACACCCATAGGGGCCTTGACCTAGCATACAAGACAAAGACTTTGTAAATTGGCTTAAAAATGGAAGTTTAAGGGTTCAAGTGTATGATTTTGTTCACTAGTATGATGGTTCAAAATGTCTAAATTAAATGTTCGGAGGAAAGGGCCAATGAAAGAAGAGATGAACATTTACAGCTTTATAAGCAGAAATCTGTTGTACGCTATCTCGTTTGCGTGTCTTTTTAACCGACGACAAAAAAGGAGGATTACTTAGGAATTGACGCGAATATATGTATATAGGTATATATTATATTTTATGTAGAACCACGTGTAACTTTTTACAGGGTAGTCCGATTTGAATGATTCTTCTTGTAATCGGTATAACCTCGAAGTTGGTCCCACGTATAATTTATTAACTTTGCTTGGGTAGTTTTTGAGTTCGCTTCAATAATACATATTTTTTCAACTTAGTCTATGTGGATGATGTTACAATAATTTCCTGTCACTGTGATTTACATAGCATGTAGAGGTATTCGAATTTGTGTGGGGTAAAGGCCTCCATACAAAACTGCGATGCGAATTCGCAGTTTTGTGTTGGAGCCCTTTGGTAGGTTACCACAACAAAAAAGTGAAAAATAAATGTTTTTTTTTTTGTATTTCATCATTTTATAATACAGATATCCAGGATGAAATATAGCCTATGTTCTTCTCCAGATCCCAGGCTCTCAATCTGTCAAATTACATAACGATCGGTTGAGTGGCGTGACAAGGTAACAGACATACAGCCAGACAGAGCTACTTTCGCATTTATATTAAGGTGAAAGCGCCAGGGTAGCCTGCGAAATTAAAATTTTCTTACGTTTTTCGCAATTTGCAGGTCAGTATTAGGTTGTATATTGATTAAAATATGATTCGCGACCGTAACAAATATATATTTACAGAATTATAATCATTAAAGTCATAAATACAACTCTCTAAGACCAAGTAATTCTATTGAATGACTATTTCATGAAATCTTAACATTTCAGGATTATACTAACTTAAGGAATTTTATTACTGATTCCAATATTATAATTCTATAAATACACATTTGTTACGGTTGCGTATCATACTTTAATCAACATACACCCAAACACTGAGCTGCGAATTACAAAAATCATAAGAGAATTTGAATTTCGTGGCTACCCTGGCGCTTCTTCTTCGATGATTCTTCGATGTCTATGGTTATAATAATCATCACGGGTAATAATGAAAGATGTAGCATTTTCTACAAACGCCTTATATTGGGTTCGTAGTTACCTACCACTTAAGCATAATCAGCCTATAATGTTCCCACTGCTGGGACACAGGCCTCCTCTCTGTGAGAGGGAGTGGGCCGTAATCCACCACGCGGGCCCAGTGCGGGTTGGTAAATGTCACATGTCTACAAATATTTGGTTCTAGGACATGCCGGTTTCCTCACGATGTTTTTCTTCACCGTTTTGAGGGCAGTAGCGATGAAATAATTTACACAAAGTTTAGTGCCTGTCAGGGTTCAAACCTACGACTCGACTCGACTCGTAAGTTTCGGTCGTTACCGCTGGGCCACCACTGCTGTCAATATAATAATATGTAAGTTAATATCTAAGCGTCATACTTTAATAAAAAACTTAAGTGTATTCACATCTCCTGCATGAATTACTCAAGTATTTTTTACTCTGAAACCCTGAGAGTCTTGTGACGAAATATTAAGCTGGCTAAAGAAAAAGTGTCTTTAAAATATACTCTAGATTTTTTAAAGAACCTTCTTAGACTTGAGACACGCTTAATTTTCTTAAAATGGAGACGGGCTTGCGTTTTTTGCATATGATGTTGCGGAATAAAAGCGACAAAAACTTTAATAAACATTTGATTATGTAAGTTATCTTATTACCATTTATTATCTCTAATAAAATATTGGTCTTATTTAGAGAAACACTTGGCATTTTTCTGCGTGAACACTTTATTTTAAAAACAGACATATCGAATTCTCTGGAGTGTACGACTAAACGCCGACAGACACTACGCCGACAGACTGAACACCGACAAGACATTACTTCAACGGGACTCTTCGCCGACAGAGCATAATATAATATACATGCATAATCTAGGTACAATTATACCTTAGGTCTGATAGCAGGTCGACGGAGCCCCGCTGGGTGGGGCTCCTATTTCTGTGTGCAGGTTTTAAAGGAACCCAAACAAACCGAACCTCAGGGTGCCTTCGGGGTGCCTGTCTGTGAAGTGTCCTGTCGGCGAAGAGTCCCGTCGAAGTAAAGTCTTGTCGGTGTTCAGTCTATCGGCGTAGTGTCTGTCGGCTTTTAGTCGTACACTGAATTCTCTGTACATATTCTCTGTACATCTGTATATTAAACTCAAACTCAACTCAAAGCATTTATTTCATTTAAACCAATTACAGGCACTTTTGAATTGTCAAAGAGTCGGTCAGTTAGTCAGAAAGTTGAAGCTAGTTGCCCATTCCAAAACATAGATCTCTGTAGAGAAGAACGGGCAAGCAACTCCAAGGACACTCTTTTAAATCAAGATTATTACAAAATCCTGCGTACATTATTATTGTTGCTTCTTTATGTGAGAACAATGTAAACAATGTAAAAAAAGAATTAAAACAATTCAAAATATAAGATTAAACTTATGCGGTACAATTTAGTAACAGTTAAGAGATGACCCAGTCTCAACTGACGGCTCCCGTTCACGAACATAACGCGTGAATCAGCACCATCCAGCTCAAACATTTTGAGGGGAGGCAGGCATAAATAATGATTTTTCAGGTTTTCATCTTTTTGACTAAACGACCTTTTGTGTTACAGAAAATGGGTAGAGTACAGAAAGTACGAAGAATGAAGAAGAATCTTAGAGATTTCGGCTAATATACATATTATGCCTATATGAAATATTCATGTTCACCGATTTAAAAAAAAAAAACTAAAATCAAATATTTCACCAACACAAGTAAATGTTGCAATATACATGAAAATATAACTTCTACATCAGTACCTTAAAATAAAAACAATATTCGAACATAAATTCACGTCAATACTGATCTTAGTCATGCAGGTAACAAGTGTTAGCTCACAGCATCCCTATAACGAGATAAAATCCTTCACAGAGTGCTCGAACTAAGTTTGATTTAATAAATCTTTGCTTCGCCATATTCCCCGGTTCAAAGGCGACGACTTTGAGTTATATATTTTTGATGGCTAGTGCTTCTGGAGATGAATAGTGGGTTTCAGGATTTAAGCAATTATTTTCGTAAGCTCATAGAGTAAGGTAAGTATTTATAATAGTTAATTTATTTTATCTTTAAAAAATACGATTGCTTCTTAAGAGGGCTGTCACATTTTGTCTCTTGCTCATACGGGATCAAATTAAAAAAAATGTTAAATGAAAAGATGCTTTTTTTGAAAAATGTAATCAATGGGCGACCTACTAAATAATATCAATTTAATAGGTAATTATTAAAAACACATTTTTAATTATGGCATTTATTTAAATTATCTCAAAAACAGATTACAATACTTATTGCGCTAAGTTTATTAGATAACACAATAGAAATTAGTTTTTAATAACTACCTATTAAATTAATATTATTTAGTAGGTCGCCCATTGATTACATTTTTCAAAAAAGCATCTTTTCATTTAACATTCTTAAAAATTTGATCCCGTGTGAGCGAGAGAGGTGACAAAATGTGAAAGCCCTCTTAGGCGAAATCGTATATAGGTTGTTAAATAATCCTTAACAGAATAACCAACTTTTAATGAAACTTATGCTACAGCTCTTAAAGAGACATAAAATTATGTATCATACTGTGCAAAAAACGCAACCCGCTGCGCAAAGGCGCGTGTGTGTGGGGGAGGGGGGTATGTTTGTGTGTGTACTGTGGTTAACTGGTAGAAAATGCTCATGGCATTAAGTCCGACTCTGTACATTTGTGTGCTTAAAGTATTAATCTATACATCTAGGTATATCTATACATCTATACAAATAAATAAAATTGAAGTGTCTGTTTGTAATGTCAAAATATTTTTTTTTACTAAATGCATAAGAATATATAATATATTTATATAAACGGTACATAAAATAAAAAAGCAATTTTAACATTTTTGTCTGTCTGTCTGTTTGTTCCGGCTAATCTCCGAAACGGTTGGACCGACGGGACTTTTCTTGCAGATAGCTGATGTTACGGCGGGTAACTTAGGCGACTTTTAGATATTTATAGGCTCCTTAACATCACGCTACGACCCTTAGGAGCCTTTTTAATAAGTATGTTGTGCATGCCTTTAAAGTGATATACTTACAAAGCATTGAAAACTCGTGATTATCTGATAATATCCTTGTAAATATGTCGTCGGAGTGCCTTGCTTAATAAATAAATAACAGAAATCCGACACAAATACCCTATCACTTCTCAAAGTCCCAAATCAGCTTTGAAAGCACTTCTTATTGTCCAAAAGATTTAAATTTACATACCTAACACTGAAGTGGCCAATACTCGTCTGTTTCATCACCTTCAAAGTTCTAAGTTGGAGCAAAGTTTAATGCTAAACAAAGCAAAGACTTGCCCTCATTGTAAACCAGAGTGAAAGTGAAGTTTAAACAAGTTTGTAATTAGTGTCGAGTGATAAGAGGTCCTGACAGTGAATTTGTAGAGGGGACAAAATATCTGGAAGATAATTAGGTAGATAATAACAGGATGATTGCGGTTGGCCGGACGTGTGTGAAATATGAGCGTATAAAATTTTGGAATGGCTAGCTTTGAAGTAAGGCCGTTTTAGAGCACAATGCGATTCGATGGAGAGTCGCTTTGTTAGCGTTTGCGGTGTTTAAGTCCAGGGCTGGGTTGAAAGGCTTAATAAGGGACTGTATTTGGGTCTCTTTATGATTTGTTAGCTGGAAGTGTTTTGATTTATGATTTAATTATGTAGTTGTGTTGTCGTTGCATACTTAAATCCTGTTCTTTTAAAAGAAAGCTACAATTAAATAAATAAATAATATTTGGTGTGTTTGCAAAACACTATTGTATTGGGGTCATCCTGTAAAGATAGTGAGTGTAAATTTAAATAAATAAATAAACAATTATCAATCACTAGCTTCTGCCCGCGACTTTCGTCAGCGTGGAAGTCAACTATACCATGAAACATATCCTATCCTACCAACTCAGCCTATCGCAGTCCACTGCTGGACACAGGCCTCTCCCAGGCTACGCCACAACACCTTCTCCTCCACCTTCCACATCCAGTCGGTCCCAGCCATCTTCTTAAGGTCGTCAGTACATCTAGCTGCGGGGCGTCCCACACTACGTTTGCCGATACGTGGTCTCCACTCCAAGACTCGTCTGCTCCACCGGCCATTGGTCCTTCGACAAACATGGCCATCCCATTGCCACTTCAGTTTGCTTACTCTGCAGGCTATGTCGGTTACTCCGGTTCTTTTGCGAATAACTTCATTCCTGATTTCCTATCCTATGGCACTCGACAATAGCTTTCGATCAGTGCATGATTTTTGTAATCGAATCCGTATTTCCAAAAATTATCTTTTACAAGCAAATAAACATTTTTACCTCTTTATAATAACATTAGTTTAGATTCAAATATCTTATAACTTTGCTACAAAAATACTCATTCCTATAATAAAAATAATCTACTTAAACAGGTAAAATAATATTACCTACCCGATCAATTTACTAGGAAGGAAGGAAACTGATTGATTCCACAGGTAATTTCTTTCTGCCCTATTAAATAATTATTATTCTATGAAGTGTTTATTTTGACTACAGTAAACAGGCCTTATATTGTATACGGATAATGTTCCGCGAAAACATCGCGTTTTCAGGGTATTATTTTCCTCAATTTGTTATATTAATATCCAACATAGAATATAAAATGTGTTGAAGAAGGAAAGTTTTATAGTTATGAGAATTTATTGGGGAAAGCTAGGTGTTAGATGGCCCTGCTAATAACTGTTGGAGAGATGTTATAAGCATTTTGATTAAAAAAAATCAAAACAAAAACATATATAGGAAGTACAATAATATGTAATGTATGTATAAAAGTATAGTATAATATAGCTTCATAATAAATGTCCAGAAGCGCACAGGCACATGTCGTAGGTACAGAATAAAATCCGCTGTTTTTTATGAAAAAACATCTTCTAGCTACCCGTGGATTTGGCCTCTGAAACAGTTATAAATAATTATAACATGTAACACAGCTTCTTGTTGCCCTAGAATTTGTCCAAGGTTTTGAGATGTTTCCCCTTTGACACCACACCCGCAGCTCGTATCAATAAGCCAGGCCGTCACACTTACACGTCTTATTAGTCCATATCTTGTGAACTACTGAACCGATTTTGATGAAACTGGCAGAGTTTCCCAAGGTGAAGTAAATGTAAGCCAAAAAAATGGTCACAATCCTATTAATAGTTTCGAAGAAGTACGTGGAAAAACATACATACAAACACATACATACACCCATAAAATTTTGTATATTCGATTGGAAGCCCTAATAGATTATCATAATTATGTCAATATATTGCAGAATCCAATAAATATTACATACATACATATGTACGTGTCGAATTGATAACCTTCTTTTTTAGAAGTCGGTTAACGTAACCTTACAAATAAATTAATGAAATCAACAACATACAACCAACAACGACACATCTCCATACTCCATTCTGTCAAGTCTATAAAACCGTTATATTATAATCTATGCCAGTATCGGACGCTCGGTGTTAATTAGTAAACTATGACAAAGGAAACAAGACCCCTCACCTTGCCTTCAGCTTCAAAGTCCCTCATTAAAATGGAGTAGTAACTTAGTTGCTATAAGATCCGTGTTCTGCGTTCCTTTTATGTTTAATGAGCAAATAAATTGGAAAAAGGCATACGGTTTGAGACAATGCGATGCGATTCTTTGGCAGAAAGTCTTTTAAGTGTGTTTCTGGGGAAGTTTTGTTGTGTTGTTCGTCTTGATTTCTTGAAAATTCTATGAATGCGTGATATTTTGATCTTTAATGTTCAATTAGACACCTTATTTATTTTAAACAAGCTGTGCCCCGCAACTTCTTTGGTGTGGAAGTCGAGGAAGATACACAATATATCTAATAACAGTCACATTTTAATAAACCTTCCTCGTCCCGCGACCCGCCGCGCTGTATCGCCCGCCCGCGTTATTACTTCGTTTTCGCTTAGTGTTTTTCTGACTTGTTTCCTTTTGCTCTGCTCTTAAGGGTCGTAGCGTGATGTTAACTAACCTACAACTATCTTCGAGAATTGGGCTACCAAATGCAAAGAGAATTTTTCAAATCCGACTGGTGGTTCCAGAGATTAGCGTTTTATTTTTTTACGCGGAACCCTAAATATTTTTCTAAAATAAAAGTAGCCTAAATTACTTCTTTTAACATCAGCTATCTTCCAATGAAAGTCCCGTCAAAACCAGTCTAGCCGTTTCGTAGATTAGCCGGAATAAAAAGACAGACAGACAGAAAAAAAAATTGTCTTTAATATGCTTTTATTAGCTTCACTTGTAACTAACAATGTAAAAAAATCCTGGAAGTCAATTTTTACCTACTTATAATTATCGTATCGGCATGAAACTTTGTATGTACATATAGTTCGGAAGACAATACTATAAGTTGGCATCTTGGAGCTGATCTGATGATAGAGCCAGGAGTTGGATAGTGGAACTCTTCAGTGGCTACTAGTAAACCCATCAAGTTTGGGCTCATATGAAAAATATCCAAATGTTATATACCCATGACATTTACGTAACTACTCTTTAAATGACACAGCAATGCACCTTGACAGTAAAAATAAATGTTGGAATGACACAACTTTAGTCACTTAATAGCTACATACACAACGTCTCGATAGAATATCGGTTAGTTGTTTCCCATATTAAGTATAACATACCCTACGCTTATAACCCTCGGATGCTTTCTATCCATGATAAATCAGTGCAAACACCGTCTTACGTATTGCAGCATAACTCTGCATGTCAAAACTTTTTGGTTTAATGTCAACCTTTTTTCCGTTTCATCATTGATTCTGGTCGATTTTTTTTTACCTTTTTATTTCATGATTCGAATTATTTTTGTCTGACAGATGGGTCCTCATTTTTTTCAGTATGAAGCGTCAGTTGCAAAAAGTTGAGCTGTTGATACTGACCCAGTTAGTTGAAAATTTACGTGTAATTTGAGTAATCATATTTAATACGATTTTCTTGGTTATATAAAAATAATAGCAAGCTGCTATCATCGTCGCTTGTCTTCAACTTTGGTGTGTATTCCTGTTATGTTGTTGCCGTACTAGGATTATGTATGGTCTTTTTTACCTTCCGTGCTAATATCCGCTATTTATTGTCATAGGAACGTTTCTTTCAAGTTGGAATCCCATACTTCCATGGTTTGAGTCGGGAAGTTTCATCTTAATTTTGCCTGGTACGTATCTTTTAATCATTTTCCTCAATCGTAAGTTCAGTCTGATCACTCTGGTCTAACCCGAATTCATTTTGTCTTAGGATTAATCAGTTTAGAACAGGCCATCTTTCGGCCTCCAGGTTCTGGCCCAAATAAATGCTTGACATCGACGGTCAACACGGAGTTATTGGCCGCATCCAGCCGCGAAGGCCACACAACCACGTGGACCACTCTGCCAGCGCCTCCTGCTGTCTACGACACCTCGCTGGTCGTAATTACGTTGGACAACGATTTTTTACGATATTTTTTATATACTAGCTAAGTAATGTAGTTAGTTTAATTCTCTGCTATTTATCTTTTTATTTTACATAAATCAAGCAGCAACTTTTTTATACTTTTAATATTAATTTTTTTTACTTTTTATATTAAATTGCAATGTTTTCCTATTTTTTTTAAAGAACAAAATTAAATGTGAACAAGTGTTTTCCTTCCTTTTTTTCGCTACAGTATGCAACACTTAACGTTACCAGATTTTTATAGAAATGCAACCTTTAACCACAAAACAGATAGGTACAGAATGTCAGTTCCATACAACCAGCGAAAACGCAAGCACACAGACACGCGCCTGTATCCAGGGAGTTCTTGTACATTTGCGACTAGCAATCGTTTGAGATCGCCGTACGTACGCGTCTATCTGTGCATACACCGGTTTTCACTAGTTGTATGGAGCCGGCCTTCTTTACCTATTTATTTGGTCCTGCAACTTCCGCATTCACCTGTACGCTGTTCATCCATCCAACTAATCCTTTAATCACCTCATACGCCACTTGCACACGATGCGAATATTAGGTTCAGTCGTGTCTGCCATCGATATAGTTTATTAAACGGGAGAGTCGTTTCTTATTGAACTCCGAATGCATACACGTCGGACTGCATTCATGATCTTCACATCTGGAGAATGAAAAAAAATACGAAATTATAGTGGTTACTCTCCAACGCATATCGTTGTCTCAGAAACTATTGACCCTACACACAAAAACATTGGAAGTGGTATTCTTTGCAAACCGTATCTATGAGGAGTTAAAAATGGAATTTCGACAATCCGTTTTATTACGACAATATGAGGAGCCCGTGTTCAGTGGTGGATTACCTTAATGTAGGGTACTTAATTGTGTGGTCCCATTAAAACAGACGACTGAAAACTAACTCAGAGGACTTGCTGAGATTCAGCTGTAGGTACAAGCTGACATACAAAACCGCAAGAGAATAGCAATCTATTCACAGTCAGAAACGTTTCCACCCCAAATAATTCTTAGAACAAAATGAAACCCAAAAACGGTGTTTAAAGGGCAATATTAAAATTAATTAAATATTGAGGTCGCGTATAGCTCGTAATTCTGCTTTAATTTTAATTAAGGATAGCGGACTGGAGTCACAGATGTCGGGAACTGATGTTTATTTTATGTCTTGTATATATTTCAAAGCTAGCTTTATTGCTAATGATATTTCTGAAGATCTTTTGAGCCACATTGCGGTTGGATTAGAGTTGGATTTATTATTTCTTGGAAATATATATGAGAGGGTGCGTACGGACCAAGCGTGAGATCTTTATTGGTATTAGTTTTTGAATCAAAGTGATTATGAGAGATAAATCATAGTCTCTACAACGCGTATTTTATTATCTTTACGAACATTACATCAAACGTACAAAATTTTCTTAGATACTTAATATTTCTAGATCCTTCAAAAGACTCAAACTAAAATTCATATTTACATTCCGTTTTCCCGTTTCAACAGGCAAATATAAAATCCCCTTTAGTAGAACATTTAAAAACAAAAGTACACAAATTAACTGACAATCACACGAGTAATTTAAAACACGATCGAGGTGAAATGAAAGCAATAAATAAAACAGTGGGCACATGGGGATTGAAGAAAAATAAACATTATCCCGGCCAGTGTTGTTTCCAACGAGCGGGAATTAAAGGAAAATATAGAAAGGATCAGCTGCTTATCAGCTGTGGCTGGGGCAACAGATAACTGGGGAAATAATATGGTGAAAGATTAGTTCATGGAGCGCAGGTGTGGGAAAATGCAGGGCCATTGATAGGAATAGAAATATAATAGAAAATTGTTTTATCCAGGTAACACATAAATAGATACACAGTTTAAAGACAAATTAAGACGTTGTAAGTGGCTTAAAATATTATCGGAAAGGTAGGTAACATTAGTGTTAGTTGCCAGTGAGCCACAGACTACACAGTTAGTCGGTATCTTGGGGCTGTTTTTTTTTTTGTGGATGGGAAATCATCAAATGACTTCTCCCACTCTGGGCGGAGCGGCAGGGCGTGTCAGACTTTTACTGACTAAAACCCACACGTGCTCCTTCTGTTGCCTGTGCCGGGGCCACGGTAACTCTTTCGAACATCCTGCGATCTTGGGGCTTGATGATGGAACAAAAATAGCTAGAATATTGTCGCTCGTAGTGATCTAAGTGAAAGGTATAATCTATACTTCTGTCTACATTAAAAAAAAATAAAAGACACTCTGAAAGCACTAATCGATTCAAAATATTTTTTTTACTGGTACAGGGTCTTTTAGGATGACAATAGGCTATTGTAGTTCGGATAAAAGGAGCTAACTGACATTTGGTTTCCAACGAAGCGAAAAGCGATGCTACCGGCAGAAGCAAGTGTTATGTATGCATTCAAGATTATTTGATTTTCATACATTTTAGAAATTCAACGAAACACTTCCAATTGTTTTTCAAAACTTATTGAAACAACAGAGGTAACCTCAGTGACCACAAGTTAAACGAAAGCAGAACTAAAATAATATATCACTACTAACTAAAAACAAAAGAATTCCAGCCAGCACTATTGCAATCTATAAATCGAATAACTTTCTCTTGTTACTTGTAGGTGAATGTGTTTTATAGTTTCACAACTACAGCAGTGCAAACATGAAGAATTTCTTGAAGGACAAAACTCATACTAAGGAGGAAAGTATATTAGGACAGTATCACAATGGTTTACTTCATTACACTAACATGGTGAAATAGATAAATAAAGAAATGCAGACAGATATTATGAGGAAACTATTTGGTTTGCTTAGGCTACGCAGGAAACAAAACAGAGATAATAAATGTATGTGCTTGAGATGAAATCGTTACTATTCGGTAGCCTGGAATATTTAGATGTTCATAATTTACTTACACAAGTAAATGATGTGACTAGCGTGATTTCAAATAAGATTAAGGAGGCGTGCGCGCATGGCCAGAAGCCCAATTCCCGTAATTAAAAACGTTCAAAATCTAGTCGCAATCTCATCTCAGCGACAATCAACTGTCAAAAACTTGTAACTTGTCAAAAATGTAGGGGAAATTATAGGTATTTTTGACATATTGAGACTGAGATATGAGGGGCAATTCTCGTTATTTTAAAAACATTCACAGTCTGGTCTCAGTCTCAATATGTCAAAAATACCTATAATTTCCCTACATTTTTGACATTTGATAGTCGCTTAGATGAGATTTCGACTAGATTTTGAACGTTTTTAGTTTCGAGAATTGGGCTTCAGACTGTGAAAGTTCTTAAAATTACGGGAATTGCCCCTCTGATGTATGAATGTAAATGAGGCAAAAGGAGTTTGTGAGGATCGTAGTAGGTGGCGTTCTGTATATTCTGCCTACCCCCGTGCGAAGAAGGCGTGAGTTTCTGTATGTTTATGTATGTATTAAGGAGGAACATGAGAGAAAAAATACAACATTTAGGTCCAGTTACACAATAAATCACTAAATACGTTTAGCGCTAGACGTATTTAGAGATATATGGTGCAAACGGGCCTTAAGAGCGTTTACGACGTACGGCATTTCATACAAACTTTCAAGTCCTTGTTTTTCGAAATGAATAAACCGATTTTAATGAAACTTCATACTCATCAGCAGGATATATAGGTCTATGTATCCTGCTGATGCGTATGACGTTTAATTAAAATCGGTTCATTGGTTTCGAAAAACAAGGACTTGAAAGTTTGTATGAAATGCCGTACGTCGTAAACGCTCCTAAGGATCATTAAAACGGGGGTAATGTTTTTGTCACCTATTTTTGCATCTTACGCCAGTCACTGTAGACACAAAAATCGCGTTAGGTCGCAATAAATTGCACTGTACTCATTTTTTAGGTTATTTTTAGAAGCTGCAAACTTTGGTTTACACTATTAATCTATCCTTCCAACATCCCAAAACATCAATATACTGCAATTTTTCGCGATCTACTATATATTAAATGGCTGGACTATCTTCACTATCTAAGGATTAAAAATATGAAACACTAACTCCATACAAGCTCATTTCTATGTTATGAAGTTGTCAGCAAGATGATAGTTATTGTGGCAATGTTCCTTTTGCATTACACAAACCTGTTTCAGCTTATATTTGAAATAAAATTCTCTTATAACTCCAACCATAAGAAATGCGAGCTTATTTCTACGCGGTGTACTGTAATCCTCGGTGTAAATTACAAAACGTTCCATTTTTAGGGTTCCGTAGTCAACAAGGAACCCTTACAGTTTCGCCATGACCGTCCATCCGTCCGTCCGCAGCTTAGCTCAGAGACTCTTGGTACTAGAAAGCTATAATTTGTCATGGATATACATATTAATTACGCCGACAAAGTAGTAAAATAAAATCATGAAAAATATTTTTTTTAGGTTACCTCCTGTGCACGTAAAGTAGGGATGTTTCTTTTTCTCGATGAAAACAGTTTTAAGGGATCTGTTTCTGAAATATTAAGCTTTAAAGTGCTAATTTTTGTTAGAGTCAAGTGCCCCCCCCCCCCCCCCCCCAGCTAAACGGTTAGTTCTGGATAAGTGAAAAAATTCACGGTAGTAGTATATACAATGCAGTTAAAAGGAAAACTATCACAGCTAAGTAGGCTTTACAAGTTAACGAGTAAAGTCGACCAACGTACATTTGCAGTTGGAATGTTTTAGAGAACATGTTTTTCAACTACAATTTTAAGTTTGTTCTTGGGATAAACTCATCCCAACTACGGAATCCTTCATTGTGCGTGGTCCGACACGCACTTGGCTGGTTTTTTATTAGTACGCTAAAAGAAAATAAAGTTCAACATTAACCCCGAGACGAGATATTAGTAGTTCATAAACTTGCACGAATAACTAACAAACTGCAGAATGAATTCCGAACATTTACACCGGAATACGCAACTAGCTTGCTTCTTTCATTTACATTAAAATGCTTATATATAATAATAGCAGCGCCCCGTGGTTTCACCCGGATAAGTCTCGATCCCGTAGGGATGTCGGAATAAAAAGTATCCTATAGCTAATCCAGGTTACTATCTGTGTGTACTAGGGTTGCGGGATGTTCGAAAGAGTTACCGTGGCCCCGGCACAGGCAACAGAAGGAACACGGGTGGGTTTTAGTCAGTAAAAGTCTGACACGCCCTCCCGCTCCGCCCAGAGCGGGAGAAGTCATTTGATGATTTCCCATCCACAAATAAAAAAAAAAAAAAGGTTACTATCTGTGTGCTAAATTTCAGCCAAATCTGTTCTCAGCAGTTTTTGTGTGAAAGAGTAACAAGCATCCATCCATCCATCCCCACAAACTTTCGCGTTTATAATATTATTAGTAGGATAGGATATAACATAAGTAACTATTTACACTAAGTACTAAATTAAATGACTAACTAACTACTTATACAAATAAGTACAAAAACAAAAGGACACTTACACTGTTTGTCCACCACCACCGTCAACGGGATGTCAACGTGAAACGAGATTATTCAAACCGAACGTCACGTCCGGCGGTGGTGTGCAGTTGACACGCGGCCATAGTAAATGTATTCTCGTACTGTATGTATACTCATTCTCGTTGACGTCCCGTTGATGGTGCCGGTGGACAAACGGCCTTAGGCGTTGAAGTACTCGTCCGCATCACTGTCATCCAGAAACGTGCCCAGAAGACTGGCAGCTGTACCACGTTGAATGACAATGCTAATTCTTTGGCCAAAGAACGAGCCAGCGCTCTGGTCACGAAGTATGAAGTATCGACCTGTCGACGAGAAATTTCCTTGCTTGAAACTGTTGCTTACTAAGTAATTTTTCTTGAATTATGTTACGTTTATGTCGGTTATTAGGAAGTATACTGCATTGCGACATACTATCTACAAAACGGGAAATGTAAACACAATTCACGTTTTAAAATCTGTACAAAGATTTTCGTATTTTCCTTCGACTTGTGTGAAAAGGGTGTGTTTGTTTCAAGAAATGCAAACTGTTTTATTTATTTATTCAAATAAATAAAATTGAAGTGTCTGTTTGTAATATCATAATAACAGTTTGTTTTTACTAAATGTATATGAAGTTAATACGGTACTTATAACAAAAAAAACATTATTTTGTTTAAATTTTTGTCTCTGTCTGTCTGTTTGTTTGTTCCGGCTAATCTCCGAATCGGCTGGACCGATTTTGACAAGACTTTCACTGGCAGATAGCTGGTGTTATAAGGAGTAACTACGGTTTCTTTTATTTTAGAAAAAGCATTAGGGATCCGCACAAAGAAATTAAAACCCATGAAATTGTTAATTTCAAAAATTATTTTTGAATTTGGTAGCCCAATTCTCAAATATGGTGATATGCTATTTACCATCACGCTACGACCCTTAGGAGCCGAGCAAAAAGAAAAAAGACAGAAAGAACGCTAAGTGAAAATGAAGTAATAGCGCGGGCGGGCGATGCAACGCGGCGAGTCCGGGGACGAGGGAGTTTTATTAAAATCTGGTTATTATTTTAGTATATTGTGTATCTTACGAATTGTATGCGAATGAAGTCGTGGGGCACAGCTAGTATTAAGTAAGGAAGCAGGTAGTGCGTAGTTACATTGTAAAGCTAATTTGGGGCGTTTGATGACTGAAGAGTCGGTAAAAAGTTTAGTAACAAAACTGTTTGTTTTACTATCATTGCAAGTAAAATTATGTAAAGGTATATTAAGAAAATGCATGGATAGAAACCCCTGATTTATAATTTTTGAAGCAATACACAAAAAGATTGTGGGTTCAAATCCGGGCAAGTACCAATGTGTATTTTCCAACTCATAATTATGTACTATCGAGGAAGCTTACATTTGACCAATTTGAAAATAAAATCCCATGTCCCACATCTGTTAGCAAGCGTTACTATATCGGCCGAGCGCTGCAAGCAAGAATAGTCCTTACGGTATATAGATGTTGACTCTGAGTTGCCGCGAGAAATCGTGGCACGGCGGACAGAGCTCCGGCAGGATCTCATGGCGGCATGGAGAGTGCGATTGTCGCAACCCAGCGCTGGGCACGCCACAATTGCGGCGATAAGTCCCCTCTTTGAGGAGTGGCTGGAGAGGCGCCACGGCGTCCTCACCTTCCGCCTGACGCAGGTCCTCACCGGACACGGGTGCTTCCGGAGGTACCTGTTCCGGATAAGGCGGGAGGAAACGCCCGGGTGTCACCACTGTGTGGATCGCCCGGAAGACACGGTGGAGCATACGGTGGAGGTCTGCCCGGCTTGGGCGGAGCACCGCCGTGTCCTCGCGGAAGCGATCGGCGGCGGCGATCTCTCGCGTCCGGCCCTGGTCCAGGCCATGGTACGGAGCGAGAGTGCATGGGAAGCCATTACCTCCTTCTGCGAAGCAGTAATGCTCGTGAAGGAGGAGGCGGGACGCGTGAGGGAGAGGCAAGCTTTGCACCCTCACGCCCCTAGTCGCCGCAGGAGACGCCCTGGGCGTCGGGAATTGGCAGCCGATTCCCGGCCACCGTAGGCGCGGGCTTGCGGACGGCGAGCAATGGGTAGCTCGCCGTCCGGTAAGGACCAAGCCCGAGTCGACGGCGCGTCGTGTTCCACGCGCGCCCCAAAGAGATGTCAGCACTATTGACGGGGTCCGCAAGGGCCGATGCCAGCTAGGGTTGCGGGATGTTCGAAAGAGTCACCGTGGCCCCGGCACAGGCAACAGAAGGAACACGGGTGGGTTTTAATCAGTAAAAGTCCCACATCTGTTAGCAAGCGTTACTATATCGGCCGAGCGCTGCAAGCAAGAATAGTCCTTACGGTATATAGATGTTCGTTCCTCCCGTGGTACTTTCTGGAGTTTACCTTGGACATTACTGACATTGGTGAAGGAAATACATCCTGAGGAAACATGGGCTTATATTTAATACAAGTCTGGATTCGCCGACCCGGCTTAAGCAAGCGTGGTGGCCTTTACCTTGCGGTGGTACAATAACAGGCTGGTATGTAAACATGAAATTTAAAAACGAAGCTCTTGTTTTTATTGTCTTTATTAAAAAGTTCGATCCAAAACTGAGGACTATAATTTTGACCTTTTTTCTTCCAGAATAAAGGTAAAGACGGTTTTACGGGTCTTGTTTCAGGAGAGACAGCCCATCCATCACTAAGCAAGGAGCGTCAGTAATTTATACAAACCTTACACTCGAAAAAGTCTCTAAGCTTCGTTCGTCACGCTCAACAAATCTGTCAGAGGCCAGATACAAATTTTATAATTATCTTTTAATACGACTACGACTTTTACAAAAACATGAGCATGAGGTCCTGGGTTCGATTCCCAGGTCGGGCAAAGTGTTATTGGCTTTTCTTATCTGGGATTTCTCAGTATCAGCCCGGAATTGTGCCCGGTTGATGGAAATAGGGTCGTCCCCTATTTCTTGAGACTTAAACATAACTCGCGAAATGTGGGTGTACTATAGGTACACCTCTGCCCAACCCTTCGGTGAAACAAGGTGTGATGTTATGCGTTATGTTATTTACAAAAAGATTACATTGATATATTATGTCAAGAGGTGTTAGGCATTTTACAGGAAGCAAAAAGATGGGGAAAGTATAGAAGAAGAACGTTTGGCCCATCTCGGACATTAGGTCAGTTTCCTGACCTAGGCTGTCACACAAATGGGATCTAGTACGTTTCCCCGGAGACGTGGGAACCCCGAAGCCTCTTTATATGCTCAAGACGGACACTATGAGCTTTAATACTGTAGGAGGCAAAATTCTCATCTTTCAACTGACGAAGGATTTCTTCCCAAAAAAAGATTCGTAAAATCTTCAAGCATTTTTTATTATTACATTTCGGAATAAGCTGCTTATAAAACACTTCACATTTGGCAAAGCAACAACAAAAACCTGAAACTCCCCACAACTATGCATAAAACTGCGAGCATTTACTAGAAAACAACCGTATGCACTTTGCATGTTCTTACAAAATTGCTGCACTGTACTTCGGTTAACGACCCATGGCCGACTTCTAAACACTCCTCTACAGAATCCGGACCACCTTTTATATTTCGCTAATAGCATGGCCGCCAAGCTCACAGCCACAATGTATGAAAGATGAGATTATTACGAAATATGTGGGCTAGGAACGGTGCCCTATTTAGCGGGAATTTTTGACGGAATTTTTAAGTTTTGCTGGCGAGAATGTTGGTTAACAGTAAGAAGGTTTTTTATGTTCACATATACATACAAGGTGTAACATAAATAACGCACAACCTCTTATGGGGTCTTTGTACTCATCATTATGAACAACTTTTACTATTGGACCAAACCTGAAATCGTGAAAAAAAATCTGCTGTTCACTTATGTTCGCATGACTCGCCAAAATGTAGGGAACAGCTGATTTTTTTTCGCGATTTCAGGTTTAGTCCCATAGTAAAAGTTGTTCATAATGATGAGTACAATAACCCCTAAAGAGGTTGTGCGTTATTTATGTTACACCTTGTATATGTTCACGTACACATGTTCATATTTAAGGGTGTGCGACATACCATCAAACTGAACAACGTTCTCTATGAGACCAACATCGTAATCGACACTTTAATATCATATAACCACACATTTCTGATACACGCTGTATTAGAGAACGTTGTAGTAACCGATCTTAGCTATATGAGTAGAAGTAGATGACCCAGCAGGCCAGCAAGTAGGAATCGATTTCATTTTGATAGTTTAGCACCATTCATTGCGATATGTACGTTCTTGAACAGATAAATTTTTCGAACATAAGAAGCAATGGATTAGCAATATGCTTCAAAATCATTCAGATTGTAACTGATAATCTGTTACGCAATTAGGGTGCTATTCATGAAAGTCAAAATTAACAGAGACATCATTATCTATCTCGAGATCATTTATTATAACACAACTAAAAAATAAGCATTTTATTTCTGAATAAAGCTAACAGTGACCCTTGATTTATAATGTCAAAACAAAAACCTTATCACCTAAAAGACCTCTAGTAAAATTAAATAGGCATATCAGTGACGCAGCACGCATTGGTCCCACTATTCAAATAAATTAGACCAGGGCCTGAATATGAATTGCAGAAAAATTTAAAGACCGTTATTGAAAAGGGGTACTTACCTAGTCTCTACACTGGAATTCTTTTCACAGGCATTTTTTATATAAATTTTGTTTGAAAATGGACAACCCGCAGTAATCTTGCCCAAATGTTTTCTTAAGTAAAGGCCTTTATTACGTGTAGCTGTTGTAATCTGATATTGAGCCTCCTTTCAGGATTTATGACACTGAAATAACATTCACCCTTCTCTAACGCTGTGTACATACATATTTCTTTGTGACTGAAATTATGTTCATTTTTTATAGGGGATAAATAATAGAGACTAGATAGATGTATTATTTGCAATGTAATAAATGGTTTTATTTGAAAACAAGGCCTGGATTATTTTTATTAGATTATTAAAATTACAGGGAAAGCACTGAAAAATTGAATATTTAAATTTAAAGTTTTGAACAGAATTAGGCCTCGTAGAAATTGATAAAAGGATTTTAAGAGATAGCGAGAAAATGTAGACTTTTGATTCGAAAAAAAGGAGAATATACACCAAACTAGGTTATGTACCCTACTATAGTTATTTCATGGTGCATTATTAAATTATAATCGCAATCTTTACAGCAAATAACATAACATCACGCTTTGTTTCCCCGAAGGGTTGGGCAGAGGTGTACCTATAGTACACCCACATTTCGCCAGTTATGTTTAAGTCCCATGTAAAAGGGGCAAGCCTATTGCCATCTAGCGGGCACAAATCCAGACCCCAGGCTGACTCTGAGTTGCCGCGAGAAATCGTGGCACGGCGGACAGAGCTCCGGCAGGATCTCATGGCGGCATGGAGAGTGCGATTGTCGCAACCCAGCGCTGGGCACGCCACAATTGCGGCGATAAGTCCCCTCTTTGAGGAGTGGCTGGAGAGGCGCCACGGCGTCCTCACCTTCCGCCTGACGCAGGTCCTCACCGGACACGGGTGCTTCGGGAGGTACCTGTTCCGGATAAGGCGGGAGGAAACGCCCGGGTGTCACCACTGTGTGGATCGCCCGGAGGACACGGTGGAGCATACGGTGGAGGTCTGCCCGGCTTGGGCGGAGCACCGCCGTGTCCTCGCGGAAGCGATCGGCGGCGGCGATCTCTCGCGTCCGGCCCTGGTCCAGGCCATGGTACGGAGCGAGAGTGCATGGGAAGCCATTACCTCCTTCTGCGAAGCAGTAATGCTCGTGAAGGAGGAGGCGGGACGCGTGAGGGAGAGGCAAGCTTTGCACCCTCACGCCCCTAGTCGCCGCAGGAGACGCCCTGGGCGTCGGGAATTGGCAGCCGATTCCCGGCCACCGTAGGCGCGGGCTTGCGGACGGCGAGCAATGGGTAGCTCGCCGTCCGGTAAGGACCAAGCCCGAGTCGACGGCGCGTCGTGTTCCACGCGCGCCTCAAAGAGATGTCAGCACTATTGACGGGGTCCGCTAGGGCCGATGCCAGCTAGGGTTGCGGGATGTTCGAAAGAGTTACCGTGGCCCCGGCACAGGCAACAGAAGGAACACGGGTGGGTTTTAGTCAGTAAAAGTCTGACACGCCCTCCCGCTCCGCCCAGAGCGGGAGAAGTCATTTGATGATTTCCCATCCACAAAAAAAAAAAAAAAAAAAAAGGCTGACTCTGAGAAATGGAAAAACCCAAATTCAAGATAGAAAAACCCAATATCACTTTGCCCGGATAAGTATGCTGAAATAAAAGGAAATGAATAAACACATACAAAACTCGTTATAAAGATTTCGTAAACCCTTTGTTTGGAAAATGTCTGTTTCTAACCGAACAAGAAAAGGCGCTTATAGAAACAATTGAAAGTGGTTTTCAATATTTCATAGACTTCGATTGTTTCAATAACTTACGTGTGTCAGAAAGGCGAGAGAATCTATTTTGCTGGCATATAGACAAAGCCGAATTCGGGTTTCAGGTAGTAGTTTTTCTTTACAATATCTACTAACTATTACGTTTCTATTGAATGGAGTAATATTCGTCTGGAATAACACTTTTGCGTCACTGACACTGTTCATATTTTAACCGACTTTAAAAAAGGAGAAGGTTAATGTTCGTCTCTATGTATTTTTTTTTAAAGTACGTTCAGCGATATTTTCGTCAATTGTGAACTGATTTAAAAAAATATATTTTCATTTGTTTGAAAAAGCTTGCGCAGAGGTTCAATATAAATTTTATTAACTTTGCTTGAGTAGTTTTCGAGTTAGCTTCGATAATACGTAATTATTCCACTTTGTGTATCTTGATGATGTTATAACACTTCCTGTCATTGTTGTTTACATAGCATGCAGTGGTATACGAATTGGCGTGGGTTAGGTACCATAACTAAAAAGTGAAAATTAAAAAAACTTTTTTCCAAAAAAAAAAAACAACCGACTTGCAAAAAAACACTAAAAAGTGAAAAATTACTTTAATTTCGGAAGTCGGTGTGACTTCCGAAATTAAAGTAATTTTTCACCTTTCAAGTCGGTGCGACTTCCGAAATTAAAGTAAGTTTTTGTTTTTTTTTTGGACAAAAGTTTTTTATGTAATCTGCATAGTACCTTTCCCATTTATGTTTCCTTTGGGTAGGTAACTTTGTTTGTCCAAAAGCGTTTTTTTTTTCTTATGATGTCAAATATAAAGACACTTGCTGATATGACCATAATTTTGATATAATAAAGTCGGGAAAGTATATCTTCTTTGAAAATATTCATGCATAACTTTGAGCTGTTTTCCTCGGACGCGAGGCGATCTTGGCACGACATCATGCATTCTATATGACCTTTGTTTTGTCAATGTTCATAACGTATGTATCTTCTAACATATTGGGTAAGAATATTCAGTGCATTTGTATCTTTCATCTCTTATTCGTATTAGTTTTCATCAGTTTAATAACGCCTTTAAACCTCTTAAACCGCCCTCTTAAACCGTTCATTACCATCAATAAATTTTTGCAACGAGCAAAACCTATTCCACACACAAGCACCACTTAGACCAACCAAACACACCTCTAACATTATTTACACAAATTGTAATTACAAAATTTCCAATTCATCGGTCGACCAAACTTGACTTGTGTAATATCCGAAATTTTTGATCCAAGTACCCATTAAATTCTCGATTTACCACGGTTAGGCTTACGTGATCTGAATCATCGATTACAACCCTTTTTTCTATAAACTTGTGCGCACACTAAACTCTAATACCTTCGCCGTAACTGACAGGGGAGAAATCTTGAAAAATATGTAGATACTCGCTGTTGCCCGCGGCTTCGCCCGCGTGGATGTCAATACATCCCTATTTGCATCGGATTTTGTTCACAATTTCAAGGGTTATAATGTTTTTGCACAGAACCCTTATTCTTTTTCTAAAAATAAAAGTCAAGCCGAAGTTACTTTTTGTAACCTCAGCTATCTGCCACTGAAAGTCCTGTCAAAATCGGTCCAGCCGTTTCGGAGATTAGCTGGAACAAACAGAGAGACAGACAAAAAATTTTTAAAATTGTTTTATTTGTTACAAGTACCATATTACCTACACTTGCTTAATCATTAAGTAAAAAAGCTGTTATTTTGAAATTACAAACAGACACTTCAATTTTATTTATTTGTATAGATTGTGTGCTTTAGGGAAGCGAGTTTCTTCAAACTTGATAGGAATTGAGCAAATATAACTAAACTGGGCGTGTTTTGAGTCCGCAGATTGTGGTAGACAATATGTGCACACAATCATAAACTCACGTCTATTCCTCATGAGGATAGGCAGAAACTACACAACGCCCTACTGCCGCTGTGGTACGTTTGTGGTGATATCGATCTGTGTCATGTACCATTATAGTCCCACCGGTAAAATAGTGTTTTGACAATTAAAACTATAACTGGTGTAATATATTCAGCATAATCAGCCTATAATGTTTCCACTGCTGAGACACAGGCCTCCTCTCGGTGAGAGAGAGTGAGCCGTAATCCACCACGCGGGCCCAGTGCGGATTAGTATATATTTTCAGAGTGAGTTAGTAAATGAGCTAACTCAAAGATGTTTAGATTTTCGTTATCGTTCAATATAAAACATATAAGGTGTGTATTCATACACGAAATCTCTTAAGGGGTCATTGTACTCATCAATATGAACAACTTTTACTATGGGACCAAACCTGAAATCGCGAAAAAAAATCTTCTGTTCCGTACATTTATGTTCGCATAACTCGTCAAAATCTAGGGACCAGCAGATTTTTATTTCGCGATTTTAGGGTTGGTACCGTAGTAAAAGTTGTTCATATTGATGAGTACAATGACCCCTTAAGAGATTTCGTGTATGAATAGATACACTTTATATATTTTTTGTTCTGTCAAAATTATTAGATAAATTACTGTAAATAGTATTGATAAGTTACGCCTATTGATATACAATCGTCTTCTTATTGATTTTCAGAAGTAATTGGGTTCCCGAGAGTTTCGAATTTAATTTCCTTATAATTAATTTCATCTTTGAAGGTAAAGACCAAAGAGAACCGTTGTTCTGCAGCTTAGTGTTAATTAACAAAGATATATTTACGAAACTTTTTTCTTCTTTTGAGCTTTACCTTGATCTTATGCCAATACTTGCCGATTTACAATTAGTTTCTTTAATTTTTTGAAGTTTGTAAAGTTAGTCACAATAAGCTAAAACATCACACTTGTTTGTCAAGAGGGTAATCAGATATTGCAGCATTGTCCTACCAACCATCCATGTATGCACATTCTAAGTTCACATTACTTTTAAACGAAAAGAAAAAGGTTTTTCTACAAAAAAAAAAAAACTTTTCTTAATCGCAATTCATTTCCCAGCTTTGTGTGCACAGCCCAAGAAACCTTTAGATCTGAATTTTATTTAGCACGCCCTTCAAACTTTTGAAACAAATTACGTTACGGCATTGAAATAAAACTAAGAATTTTCATTCGAATATCATCATGGTCGTTGTGGATTAAAGTGCAAAAATATTCACATTTCTAAGACATATTATTTTGCTTCTAAATCCAGCTTTGGATTTGGATAAAAGAACATAATCACATTCGTTTATCGTTGAAACTGACTTCATATGATCAAATGACTTTTTGGTCTTAGTAGGCAAGTTTTAGTATAGAAACTAGCTGTTGCCCGCGGCTTCGCCCACGTGGATGTCAATACATCCCTATTTGAATCGGATTTTGTTCACAATTTCATGGGTTTTAATTTTTTTGCGCGGAATATTTTTCTAAAATAAACGTACCCTTCGTTTCTCTTATAACATCAACTATCTTCCAGTGAAAGTCCTGTCAAAATCGCTCCAGCTGTTTCGGAGATAAGCCGGTACAAACAGACAGACAGACAAAAATTGCTTTTTCGTTATAAGTATCGTATATACTGTCATATGCATTTATAGGCCGACCGCATAGCTGAGACGTTTCCTGAGGTAGCAGCGCGGTGAGGGAGGGGTGATAGTTGTCACAAGTTGACGAATCACTGAGTTTTCGCATCACGTCACCACACCCCTCCCTCACTGCACTGCTACCTCAGGCAACGTCTCAGTTATGCGGTCGGCCTATAGTAAAAAGCTGTTAATTGACATTACAAACAGATACTTCAATTTTATTCATTTGTATAGATGTATGCCCCCTGCCCCCGACTATTATGATTGATCCGTTGGTCTAGTGGTCGCAAGCGCGACTGTTGTGGGGTAATTGGGTTTTTCCATTAGGAACTTCTCAGTAACAGTCCAGAGTTTGGAAGAAGGCAGTGTGATACCCCCGTGCCTTAGATAGCACGTTAAGCCGTTGATCCTGCGCCTGATTTCTCTCCAGTCTTTTCGGACTATTAGAGTGAATGAAGAGTGTACACGTATGTCTAGTATATTACACACTAGTGTACTATAATATCTTCCGCGCCGATGCCTAGTCTCAGCTGAGATTGGACGCCATGGCCGATATTTGATCTGGAGGACAGTTATTATGAGTATTTTTCCATGATATAATGTATTAAGCTCTATAGATCATCATCATGTCACTGAAAGACGTCCACTGCTGGACATAGGTCTTTCCCAGGCACCGCCACTTCGACCGGTTCTGTGCTTCTTGCATCCAGCGGATTCCTACGGCATTCACAATTAAGGTCATCGGTCCACCTTGTGGGAGGCCTTCCGACGCTACGTCTTCCAGTACGCGGTCGCCACTCCAGAACCGTTCAGCCCCATCGGCCATTTGTTCGTGCTTCGCCCACTGCCACTTAAGTTTGGCAATTTTTCGGGCTATGTTGTGTAGCGAAAAAAAAAATAAAAAGACGGAAAATTCACTTTTCTGCTACGACACGTTTAATTTAGTTTTTAAAATAAAAATAAAAAATAACATTAAAAGGTAAAAAAATGAATATTATTGTATAAAAAAGTTGCAGGTTGTCTTGTGTGAAGGGAATAAAATAGAGAACTTTGGTCCGATAGGTACGCGAATAACGAACGAGAAAATAAACGTACTATCTAGTCGATTGCAATCACTAATTAGTAACGCTACCAAAACATATCGTTATAAAAAAAATTGAGAACCAAGGTATCTCGCATTTTACAAATAAAATTAAATAGTTAATGAATTAAAAAAATCTCGTACTATCTACACTAAATAAAAATATCATAAAAAAAACCGTGGCATAAGTAATTGCGTCCGGCGAGGTGACGTAGACTGTAGATTGTCGCAGGTTCAGGAACTGGCGTTGTTTGTGAAACCTTCAGTGGTCTAAATGCGGTCCAACTCTCGACGTTGGCCAAGGACGTCCAGCGTAATTTTAGGCCAAAACCTGGAGGCCGAAAGGCGGCCTGTTCAAAGCTGTTCAATCCTAAGACAAAATGAATTAGGGTTAGACCAGCGTGATCAGACTGAACTTCCGATTGAGGAAAACTGTTAAAAGATACGTACCAGAAAAAATAAAGATGAATGCTTAGAATAATACTTAATATACCATTCTCAATATAATTTTGCCATAAGGTATTAATAGGACGGCAGAGATAGTCTGGTTCACTTGAAAAAAACTCGATAATTTTCCACAAACTGGGTCCGTCAATTGATTCAACTTTTGCAACTAGAAAAAAATGGGGACCCATCTGTCAGAAGAAAAATAATTCGAATCACGAAATAAAAAGATAAAAATCGACCAGGCTCAAATACAAACGGAAAAAAGGTTGATTATAAAGAACCAAAAAGTTTTGACATGCAGAGTTATGCTGCAGTTGGTAACCTTTGTTCTCCTGCAGAGCTCATCATTTGATCACGTAGGGAAACTCCAAGCATAGCCTTCTCCGTTGCCTTGTGGGTGAGTTTTAGCCTTCTAATAAGGCCATTGTGAGCTCTATAGATAGATTGATGGAACTTCTAACCTTTACTCTATTATAATCTTTTAAAGACACATAGCGTTCTATAACAGACAACGTAGATATCATACGAATAATATGTAAAATTAGACGCTTTCATCAACTTCATGTAATTTTATCTTTTGTCAAAATTTTAATAAAACTCTTTATTACATTTCGTCATGAGCGTTATATTTGAGAACGACTTTATGGCAGACTGTTACTGTTAACTGAACAATGGTAAAGTTTTAGCTTTCATTCGTCGCTCCATCCTTTTATTTGAATTTTGCGTAGGCAGAATTTTAACTAATATCTTGAGTTTTCAGAATACTTGGTAGTACCTACTTCAAAAGCCTCATATGTGCATCTCGTTTTCTAAGGTTTTCATTATCCATAAAATTTCGTATTCTATGGAGGATGAAAACCTTAGAAAACGAGACAGGTTATTAAAAAAATGTCATTTAACTATCTGTCATAATATTATATCAACACTAGATTTTTCCCGCGGCTTTGCCCACGTTGGTAGCGGAAAATATCCAAAGGAAACGTAACCGGGATTAAAAGTATCCTACGTAAATCTTACTTACCCAGGGCATGGTATATCTGTGTGCCAAATTCCATCCAAATCCCTTCAGTCGCTAAGGCGTGAAACGATAACAGACACGATTCACTTTCACATTTATAGTAGATAACTTGGTCGTCATCAGCTGCCTAGCATTTTTTCATCAACTAGCATGCCCTAGAACTAAAAATTCAATGTTATGTGACATTCACCGAGCCCGGGTGATGTATTACGACTCGCTTCCCCTCACAGGAATATTTCCCAACAGTGGGAACATTACATGAGATACCTCAAAGTCGGCTTTACCCGTTTGCATTTATACTAAGTTACACTTAAATGAATGCATAAATGTTGCACACAAAAAAAATGAATAAATGTTGCAATAATATGTAAGCTTTCATTTGGGTATTTCCTAGTGATAGAGGAAACCGGTAGTTACAATTAATAACAATGGCATCTATGAAAAAGTGGCTACCAATTCTCTTGAGCATCGAACTTACACTTACCTACTTAGTTAAAAGCTAGCTAGCTGGACGACTTTTTACGCAAAGACGTCCAAAAATCCAGGCTTACAAACTTTAGGTCCGTTAGTTTGAGCACCTATTACTGAGTTACTGAATATTTGGTACTGAGTAATACGTAGTGACAAGGGTTGAGAAAGGTATGCCTTCTAGTTCAGCCATGTGTAAAATATGAGTCAAACGCGATTAACTGTAAGGATTTATAGAGAAAAGTGTTTTCGGTGTTCGCCGTGAAAAATTGTATGCATGTCGGAATTATACATATAAATAATAATATGATATGCAAAATCCTAAAAAAATAACTGGCACAATTTCATAATATTTTGAAATTGTTGGGTGTGTCTAAATCTACCCAAAGATGAGAAAATTCACCACAAAATGTTGTTACTTCGTGGTGCAAAGGTCCCACCTATCTTGTTTGCTAAAACCTTCTACAACACTATTCAAAAGAGACGCGATGAGTGTAATAATCTCATAACGGTTATAATTAAAACAAAAAAAGAATACTGTCCAGCCGATCTATTCTGTAAACATCACACCGTGAGCACTTAGGTGAAGTGAGTTTGAAGTGAGCTCAATCCCTAGTAGAGTAAGGTGGGATAACAGTTCACATCACGCTCACTTCACCTAAATTTTCACGGTGGGATCTTTCCAGAATAGCACCACAGAATGCAAATCACATTCACCCAAAACAATTTATTATATTTAAAAAAAGAACTCGGTACAGTTCAATCCAAATTCAAATTCATAAATCTAAAACAAGAAACAAGAAACATACACAGAAATTCCTTTTACCAACCTTCACGATCATTCCCGTTATCGACAAACATCGCATTTGAGTACAAAGTTTTCGTTTATAAATCAGCGCAGTATGTAACCGCCAGAAGTTGCCGCCTGCTCCTGACAAGACAGGCTCCTTCAACTTTTGAACTGGGGATTTGTCTTTTGAAAACCCACCGTTTGGCTTGGTTTATGTGTGTTTTTTGCATTTGTATGGTTGAATTTGTTTTGGGTTACTGGTTTGGAGTTGTTTATGGGTAGAGATACTTTGTTTTTTTTTCATAGTAGATGATTATGCCGTCTATACATAAAAACAAGCAGCTTTTTTATGAATTCTCTTAACGCCTGTAGAAGATTGATTTGCAGGAAAGCAAAATTGCCTTTTACTTCTATACCACGAAGATGGAGCTGTACTCTTAAAATATGAGAGTACCAAATTGCGGCTGCTAAAATGAAAGTCACCTACTCAAGAATTTGGCAATAAGTCTTAACAAAATCTTAATTAAAGAAAACCAATAATATCTTATCTTCATGTTTTACCGATCATGAAACAAAACTCCGTCGCAAGCCATTTTAGTCCACTTGTAATCTGATTGAAAGCCTAAACAAAATTTGATCTCGCTCAAACAAACGACCAATTTGAGCACAATCAACGATAAATTGTTTATTGCTTATAAAAGCCCAAATAATATTCTATCTTTGAGTTATTCTACGGAACTAAGACATCTGATATTAAATTGAATCTACATCGAATCGTCTTCAGAAATGAGTTCCAAGACGGCCTTCGGGATGTTATATTAAAAGAAAAGTGAAACGAGACTTAAATTAAATTCTGGACATCTGTCGTACACTCTGACGTAATACGATGAAAGATTCAGCATTAATGAATATTTGAATTAATAATTCCTTATTAGAATTAATATTTTGTAATTAATGTTAAAATAAATGTTGCTATGGAGGAATTTTGACAAGATTTTATAAGTTCGCATAGGTTAGTGAGGGATTTGTTCTAGAAACATGCCATTATTATTTTGTTCACATTTTGTTGTTTGCTCTAAAAGACTTGTTTACGTTTCTTTTTTCTGAATGGGCCTGCTCTTGACCTCAATCTTGCTTGATGGAAAAGTCTATAATGGAACGAGCGTGGCTAGAAGATGCCTGTTCACTCTTGCTTTGAACGTAGGCTGGTCAAAGGTGGACTAGGGACCCACACAGACGCTAGCAGAGCGTTCTAGACTTTGGCTGCGCGCATAATAAATGTGGAGGAGAAGCACTGAGTACGACTGGTCGGGATATCAACCAAGTGCAGATGGTACCCTGCAGTACGTCTGGTAGTAAAACGGAAGATCAGGTCGTGGAGCTCCTGTGCACACTCTCCGAAGTACATTAAGCAACATTACGTTATGAGCCAGGCTGTGAAGCCCAGCCACCAACGTCTCGTCACCAATAAGCCTTTTTGCTCTGCGTTCCACCGAGTCAAAAGTAGCAAGCTGGTATTTTGCTGAGTCATCCCACGTGGTATTTCGTTATACAAAAACCACATCTTTTAATTTGTTTATTTATTTAGTGTTTATTTGTTTATTGATTAAAAAACAAAAACTTTTGTCACTTGAAACTTGAGACCATAGTAGGCTCTGTATTAATAGAGGCTGATTTTGAAAACATGCGACAAAATTTAAGGGGGTGTTATACCCATCAATATGAACAAGATAAGATGATCGCCGATAGATCGTATGATAACATACGACTCAAGTAGCGCAATTTGAAGCATATTACCATTAAAATCATTTATAGCCATATTGCATCTCATGACAATTCCAATAAGCCCAAACACGGGTTACAATACATTGTTTTATTACGGAGTTCCGGTGCCTATCTTTCGGCTCCATCATCAGGATAAAATCAGAAATAACGACGAAGACGCGACGCCAGCAGCCAAGGCAACGGTCGCGAACGCTGCGCCCTGCATGCGCGGCGCCCCAGTCTCTGAGCGCAACTGCGCCGCAGTCGTCAGTAAAATAACAATTTCATCCGTGACATTTGTATTTGTATACGTAAAGTGAAACATTGTATTTTTAGTTTATTTTTTGTGTTTCTGTTTTAGTACGAGTGCGTGTGTATATATGTTTTTTAATTTTATTTTCAGGTAAGTTTAACTCTGTAAGACTAAGTGTTTTATATGTCCAATGCCGGCTGTAGCGACGCCGGAAATTGTGCCAGTCAACCATTTTTTATGTTTCTGTTTTAGTACGAGTGCGTGTGTATATATGTTTTTTAATTTGTTTTTCAGGTAAGTTTAACTCTGTAAGTCTAAGTGTTTTATATGTTCAATGCCGGCTGTAGCGACGCCGGAAATTGTGCCAATCAACCTGCCACATCGCTTGATGTGCAGCTGGTGAAATGTCCACATTGCTCCCAGGCACGCTTTTTTAAAGGCGAACGGGGGCTGAGGATACACTATGGCAAGATCCACAAATCACATAGGGTACCAATGGGCCCCCCAGCCACATCCCCAACATCAACACCTCTTGAACAAACCTTGTGGAAAAAGCTAGCTAAATTCAAAAATTCTACCCCAGTGCTAAAGAGAGTTCCCCGGGGCGCGAGACGATCTGTTGCACTGAGTTTAGCGCAATGTCTCCGTCTTGCGACCCAGGAGAACTCACAAAGTGCCTGGGAGCAGTTACTTACTTTCCCTTATAGGATTCTGCATGTTCAAAAAAATCTGGCAACTAAAAAAACCTTAACGAACCTAATTAAAGAAAATTGTAACAATTTGACCCCAATTTTAGATCCAAAATTACCCGCATTCAATAACCTATCACAAAAAAACTTATGTTCACATGTGGAATCCAAATTAGGTGAAGGTGACATCAGGGGAACGGCCAGGATACTGTTTAGCAGCGATGTGGTGGCGCCTTACTCTCCAGAAACGCTAACAGCTCTAGAGAGTAAACACCCAGCGCCTGCGGATGGTCTCACCTTTCCCGACCCACCTGACTCTCCCAACCTAAATTCAACCTTCCTGAACGTTTCGGCCCCCCAGTTGATTGCAGCCGTGAGCTCCTTTCGAAGTGGTTCCGCCGGCGGCCTCGATGGCCTGACTCCACAACATATAAAGGATCTACTGAGTTCAGGCGCCGGGGAAGCTGGTGAGGCGCTTTTGAAGGAGGGATTAACCTCATGCTCACTGGCGGTGTGAACGAGGCCGTCGTGGATGTCTTGTACGGGGCCAACTTATGCGCCCTGCGCAAGAAGGACAGCGGCATTCGTCCCATTGCCGTTGGGTGCACCTACAGGCGTACGGCAGCCAAAATATGCTGTAAGCTTTACAGCGAAACGCTTACAGCTAAGTTTCAGCCCCTGCAGCTTGGTTTTGGCTTGAAAGGGGGCTGTGAGGCTGCCGTACATGCCCTTTCCACCTTTTTAAACTTCGACAAAGGTGAGGTCATCCTCAAGGTTGACGTGAAGAACGCCTTTAACTCTGTAAACAGGGACACTTTGTTGGCTGAAGTCAAAAAGGAACTACCCGAAATTTATGGTTTTATGTGGCAATGTTACAGGTACCCTTCCAAATTATTATACAAGGACAATGTTTTGGAATCTGCAGTAGGATGCCAACAAGGTGACCCTCTCGGGCCAGTCATTTTCAGCTTGGCTATTCATCCAATTATCCAGAAACTAAATTCAAAATTTAACGTGTGGTATTTAGACGATGGAACTCTAGGAGGTGATGCAGACACCGTTTTGAAAGACCTAAAACTTCTCAAACATGAATTTAAATCTATTGGCTTGGACCTTAACCCCTCAAAATGTGAAATCTATCTTCCTGACATTACTGACAGACAACTGACCCTAGATAAATTTAATGTAATAGCCCCACAAATTAAAATTTTAGAAGAAAGTTCACTGCACCTCCTAGGTTCCCCAATTTTAGAAGACAGCTTTTCTCCTTTCATCGACGAAAAAATCAAAAACTTCAACGACATTTCGGACAGACTCTCCAAAATTAATTTACATTCGGCATTCACCCTGATTAGATACTGCGGTTTTGGCCCAAATTTTATATATTTTCTACGTTCTTCTCCTTTATGGAAGCAGCCACATCTGTTGGACAAAATTGACCAAAGTATCCGCAGCACACTAACATCTATTTTAAATGTGGCCTTGGACGACCGAGCGTGGCTTCAAGCCACACTACCCATCCGTTTTGGCGGCCTCGGCATCCGCAAAATTACCAGTATTAGCTTACCGGCGTTCCTGTCCTCTGTTCACAGCACTGAAAAGTTGACCGGGAAAATTTTAGCTCCCTCACTGGTGGACTCTGAAGTGCCCTGCTTGAGTGATGCGGTGAACGCCTGGATAGCGGCTTGCCCGGATACAGATCGGCTCGTGAACCCATCTTCCCAGAGACAGTGGGATGAGCCGCTCTGCAGGTTGGTACGGAATAATCTTATCAATACGTCCACCAATACTGCTGAGCGTGCCCGCCTGCTGGCTGTGGGTGAATGGGAGTCGGGCCTCTGGCTTCAAGCACTACCGTCACCCAACATAGGCACTTTGCTGGGTGACTCCACCTTCCGGCTCGCTACTTGTTTGCGTCTAGGCGCTCCATGCGGGGCTCCACATCGCTGCCAGTGCGGTGAAGCCGTCGTGACTGAGTGACAAGAGCACGACGGATAATGTCATTAATGCTGGCGTGCCGTGCTATCCGGCCTGCGCTCTTACTACAAGACAGGCCATGATGTCCGAGGCAGTCGACGGCTTCACCGCACTGGCAGCGATGTGGAGCCCCGCATGGAGCGCCCAGACGCAGACAAGTAGCGAGCCGGAAGGTGGAGTCACCCAGCAAAGTGCCTATGTTGGGTGACGGTAGTGCTTGAAGCCAGAGGCCCGACTCCCATTCACCCACACGTTGGGTTCAAGTGATGCCAGCTGTTTTAGAACCCAACAGCTTGGCACGCGACGATGGCAAGAGACCAGACGGAATGACCATAATGCCTTGGAAGTTAGGCAGGCCTTTGGTGTGGGATGCAACATGTGTCGACACCCTTGCACCATCCCATCTTCCTAGTACGGCTGGCTGTGCTGGGGCGGCTGCTTCAGGTGCGGAAAACCTCAAACGGCGAAAATATTCCGATCTTTTTGGGAGTTATATGTTCGAGCCGTTTGGGGTTGAAACACTAGGGCCATGGGGTCCGAGTGCCCACTTGGTTTTCCGAGACATCGCCAAGCGGTTGGTCAACTCTTCACATGACCAAAGGGCTGGCCTATTCTTTGGCTAAAGAATCAGCATCGCCATACAACGTGGCAATGCTGCCAGCCTTTTGGGCACTTTTCCTGTTGACAGCGATGTGGACGAATTTTTTGATGCCCTATGATTATATATTTTTTTTTACATTTGTACATATTATAATTATTATTTTAAGTCTGTTAGCTTATATATTATGTAAATATTTTGTTCAGTTATAGTGAATAAATTTAGTGTTATAAAAGCCTTAGTTGTCTTAACAATAATTCATGCAGCTAAACCCATGTTTTCATATGTGAAATCACACAACACTCACTTAAATCACATTTGACAACACTGTTTCCACTCTATAACACATTTTTATTACCTTGATATCGATTCTAAAACTGTAATTTACAATAATTTTCTCATTTTGTTAAAAATCTTAGAATATTTTTATGACTTTTATACTTTTTCACCATTAATTGTCATCTGTCAGTTTTTTTTTCTTGTATATAATACAGTTAGAACAGTCTCCATTATAATGTTCTGTGTTAAGGTTGAGTCTTCATTGTAAACTCTTATAAACGTATTATGGTCATGTTTCCAGTTACACTGTAAGCTAGTGTGTTAAGGCCAAGTCCTCACTGTAAACGCCTTAGATGTTTCTTGCCGTCAATCAATTAAAAATATGTTGATTTAGGTTTGAAGTGTTCGAAGGCGGGGCACCCTGCCGATTCGCCGTCAGTGTACCGGCCCATAGTGCCGCTTGACGAGGTGGGTAAGCTATTTGAGCGGATTATCGCAGCCCGCCTCGTCGGCCACTTGTGCGGAGAGGGGCCGGACCTGGACGAGTGTCAGTTCGGATTTCGGTACGGGCGCTCCACCATACACGCTGTATCGCGGGTGAGAGTCCTGGCGGAGGAAACAGTGTCCCGGGGCGGGATGATGGTGGCGGTATCGTTGGACATCTCCAACGCCTTCAACACCCTGCCCTGGAGTTGTACCCGGGAGGCACTGCGCTATCACCGGGTGCCTCTCTACCGCCGCCGCCTCGTTAGGGATTATTTGTCGGAGAGGTGTGTCACCTACGTGGAACGTGATGGCGCAAACCAGCGCCTCATGTCGTGCGGTGTTCCACAGGGCTCGGTCGTAGGCCCCCTCCTGTGGAACATCGGGTACGACTGGGTGCTGAGGGGCGAACTCCAGCTGGGCGTGGACCTGACTTGCTATGCGGACGACACGCTGGTCACGGTCCGGTGGAGTTCTCACAGGGAGGCAGCGTTGCTGGCGACGGCTGCGGTATTACAGGTGGTGAAACGCATACGGCGCCTCGGCCTGGAGGTGGCCCTCAACAAGTCGGAGGCTATGGTGATCCATGGTCCTCGGCGGGCGCCGCCGCCCGGATCACATATAGAGGTCGGGGGGGTCCGGATCGCTGTCGAGTTAACCATGAAGTACCTGGGATTGGTGCTCGACAGCCGGTGGGACTTCGGACGCCACTTCTGGCGGCTGGTGCCTCAGTTGATGGGCGCGGCTGGGGAGCTGTCAACGCTGCTTCCCAATCTGAGAGGCCCGAGCACCACCTGTAGGCGACTGTACGCGGGGATCGTGCGATCGATGGCCCTGTACGGGGCCCCGATCTGGGCCGCTGACCTGACGGCCGGTAGCATTGCTGTTCTGCGGAGGCCGCAAAGAGCGATGGCCGTCAGAGTCATCAGGGGGTATTGCACGATCTCCTACGAGGCGGCTTGCGCATTGGCCGGATCCCCGCCCTGGGACCTGGAGGCGAAATTACTCGCGTCATTGTTTCGGTGGCGCGAGGAAATGCAGGCGCAAGGCGAGCGACCGATGCAGCGACAAATGGAGCAGCGTCGGTCGCAGCTTCGCGAGGTCCTGGTGGCGGAATGGCAGGACAGGCTCTCACGCCCTACCGCCAGCCTCGGCACCATCGAGGCCGTCCGGCCGGTGCTCGACCTTTGGCTTGGGAGGAGGCATGGCTCCCTGTCGTTTCGGGTGACGCAGGTGCTCTCGTGGCATGGTTGCTTCGGGAAGTAGCCCTCTTCCAGCCCCCCTAAATGGGTCCAGGGGCGACGGACTCGAGGACGTCCGTCGCCCCCATACATCGGACCCGAGGTGGCGGCGCGTAGTGTTCCACGCGCGCCCCTCTTAGACGTCGCGGGGGGAGTCAAACACCTCACTCCCCCCCTCGACACGAGGAGAGGCCCGCCGTGGCGGGCCGGCACTAGCCGGGGGTTGCGGAAGGATCGTAAGTTCCCGCGACCCTCAGCGTCGGTGTGAGATGGAACACCGGGGTGGTTTTTAGTCAGTAAGAGTCTGACAGACCCCTCTGCCCGCCCCAGGGCGGAGGACATCCATGAGGATTTCCCACCCCGAAACAAAAAAAAAAAGGTTTGAAGTGTTCGATAGGTTTTTATAAAGACCGGAGACTGAAAAAAGCGGTACTTGAGTGGTAGTCTTAAGAGTAACAGTGGAGTTTTTCTTCAATTTTATGCCCTTTTCAACACGTTTTTGTTTTAACTTTAACTAAATAATATCTATTATCTAATATTATAAAAGTGAAGTGAAAGTTTTATTTTGACAACTCTCTTCATAAGAGATATTTTGACGTCAACGGCATCCAGCGGTGTGGCACCCACGTTGTCTAGTAGCGGCGTGGCATAAGAAACCGCCGCCCTACGTCCATTCTTGAACGGAGGGACCACCAACGTTGTGACAATCCTGGGAGCGTGACGTAGGCCGTCACCGCGGTCCTCTTATTGAGCGTGAGGTGTAGTAAAGCACCTCCGCTAACATTACTCCTATTTATATCTATCCTTCTCTGGGAAGGGATATAACTAACGCCTGCCTCCATCTTGGCGTAGAACGTTGAAGGGCCGACACTACCTACCGTCCGCTGTACTTCTCTGGACGAAGATTCCAGACTTCTGGCTGCTCTCCACAAGACCCCGCTACTGCTTGAACCTTAACCCTTCTATATTACTTTTTTTTTTTTTTGTAAAATTACTGCGTAAATATTACTATTAAATATTACTGCGTAAGGACCCGGCCAACCGCGCGACTAAATGGCACTAGCGAGCTGGCCATAAAATTACAGTTTAGTGCCAACGCGACTCAGTTGACAGTGGTCCGTGTGCGGGAGTGAACGAGAATTTGCTTGTCATAAAAATGCCTAGTTGTGTGGTAAAAGGTTGCAGAAATTATGATACTAAGGTCAAAAAGGAACATGGAATATCGTATCATCGGTAAGTAACTTTACTTTAATTTTGTTACCTCTAAGTTATTAAATAAACACATTTTATAACGATAAATATTTGACTACCGAATTTTGCAATGGCCGCCATTGTGTGGACAGTACTGAACGCGCGAAGTGCACGAAGTAAATTTGTACGAACGTAATTTTTATTCATTTCATTGTTGTCCTTAGTGATTGTAATTTTTTTCGTATCTAATGTGTTTTATATTCAATAAGGGTAAAACAAAAAGATTTAAAAAAAAATAAGAAGCTTAAAAACGATACCTAATTGAAACTGAAAATTTTATTCTTAAAATATTGATATTGATATTTCTTCAGAGGAACTCGTGGCTAGATAATAACAGCCGCATGGTTCGATGTTCAAGGTTAAGCAAAGCTTGCCAAGGTTGGTCTGTGGATGGGTGACCATCTTAACATACCGAGTTTCCTCCGTGCCTCGGAAAGCACGTTAAGCCGCTGGTCCCGGCTATTATCACGCTAAGACCAATAGGAGCGGAGCGGTAATGAAAATTGCGACGCTGACGAAGTTGCGCGGGTCAACTAGTTTATAATATAAGTAAAAGTATGGATATATGGACAAACTTGCGATGACGAATCACGACTCAAATATTTTTTTTAATTACAGATTTCCGAATGATGCAACGCGAAATGAGATTTGGAGTCACATTATTAGGGAACAACGAAAGGAGCCTTATTTCAAGCCTCATAAAAACACAAGAGTATGCTCTGCTCATTTTTGTGACAATGATGTTGAAATTTCAAAAGCTGGACTCCGGAGGTTAAAAGGATCGGCTATCCTACCGCGATTTGAGATTAAGGTGTTGGCCTCACACATACCTATTTATCTGCAATAAAATTAAATAAAGTAGCACCTTGATGCTACCTACTTATAACGACATGCAATTGATTTAGTTATACTAACTACAAAAATGCGAAAAAAAAACGCATACGCGCGAACAAGGTTACGTCGAACACCTATGCGGTGCGGCAGTCACGTAGTTCGAATGAGTTATCATAGATGTCGCTATTTTTGCTTGTAGTATAAAGGCTTATAAGAAATGTTCAGTTGGGCGCATCCTCCCTTTTGAAATCATTGCCTCCGGCTAAATTGTAATATTACACCCATAAGTGGCTGTAATACACAATACATACATACAATGCGTATAGCTGAAACGGACCTGTGCTTTGTGCTGTCCAGATGTGAAGTATGGCCTCGCCTTATTTAGGATGCCCAGCTTCTTAGCTGTAGTCTGTGCTTTTTACTCGATGGTTGAGCCGAAGTTGAGATCAGAAGTCAGCTCAAAAGCTCTCGGAGGTCGGTAACTGGTACAGATGGACCTCGGATAGTAAGAGTTAACTGAAACTGGCTCCTTTTGCCGGTGAAAAGACACGCCTATGTTTTCAGAGCATTGAATTTGACCAGATTGTCTTCGCCTCACTGGGAAACGAGATCTAAGGTCAAATTCATTCTTAGAGAGGCCATGGTGGAGCATGGCCTCTCTAAGAGTAGCTGTTTCCTCTCTGCTGGCTCTTGCACTAGACAGGTAACTTTCTGAGACTGTACTGTCATCTGCGTCGCCGATAGCACCAAGTTGTAGCAAGTCGTTGATGTGCAGCAGAAATAGAGTCGCAAAAAGAACAGACCCCGGAGGAACACCGGCTTCAATAGCCATATGATCCAATGAGCAGTCATCTGTGACCACTCTGATGCAAAAATCAAGGGGTAGCCGAATGTTACCCAACAGACAAGCATGTCAAACCCTGTCAGGCCTTTGAGATATCAAGCGACACAGCAAGATCATTGCCGTGTCTCTCAATGGCCTCGCCCCAGCAATGCGTAACATACACAAGAAGATCTGCAGTTGACCGATCACGACGGAAGCTATACTGGTGGCCACTGAGGAGCTAATTGTCATCCAGGTATGCTAGCAGCTTATTGTTAACTGCCCTTTTCATCACTTTACACAGTATGGAAGTTATGGTGATTGGTCTATAGTTGACAGGATCGGCACGGTTACCCTTTTTAAGCACTGGCTGCACATTAGCAAGCTTCCAGGACTCCGGCACCACTCCAGTTTTTACACAGAGGCGATACAAGCGCGACAAGACAGGAGACAACTCAGGAGCACAGTTTTTCAGGATATCTAATATTTAGTAAATAAGTAACAAACGTTTTTTTAGCCTTATTATTGAAACTATTGACTGAGAAACTCACACAACTCATAAAAGTACAGGTTCCAGCTTCATGGTGCACCGTGTTGACTCCCAATTTTACTAACCAAGTATCAATCATAATAAATTCCCAACTCCCACCATCATTACATTTCCCCGAACAAGCTTTCGCTCGCAATATCCCCCTTATTTATAGCTGCTTACGTCAGCAAGGTTAAAAAAAAAACTAGTCTTCTGTATTACGACGTTGACGTTCCAATTTCCTTGATCCTTCCTACATAATAGAGTCAGCAGAAGCGACACTTAATTTCCAGCGAGCCGGCGACGTATTATTTACGTGAAACTATGAATAAATTCAACTGTTACTTCACTGCTCATTACTTGTTTATAATGGGATGAAACTCGGCGTATACTTGAAAAATGCTGTCTTTATTGGTCATAAATTGGTTCTGAAACAAAATTCGGGTGATTATTTTGGTAAATAAGATTGTTTTTCATTTGTTTTTATAAGAATGGTTATTTACAAACGAATAAAAGGATGAACATAACATCACGCCTTGTTTCCCCGAAGGGTTAGGCAGAGGTGTACCTATTATATTACACCCACATTTCGCCAGTTATGTTTAAGTTCCATGTAATAGGGGGCGAGCCTATTGCCATCTACCGGGCACAAATCCAGACTCCGGGCTACTACTGAGAAATTCCAGATAGAAAAACCTGCCTCGTTGGTCTAGTGGTTGCTAGCGCTACTGCTGAGCATGAGGTCCTGGGTTCGATTCCCAGCTCGGACATAAAAGGGTGAAGTTAAAGAAAATTGTGTTTGTTATTAAATTCCGGTAATTTTAAAAACGTTCGCATTCTAACTTCAGTCACAATCTATCAAAAATTGTATAGCGTTTATCTACATTTTGACATTTGATTGTCGCTGAGATGAGATCGCGACTAGATTTTGAACTTTTTTAATTAAGGGTATTGGCCTTCTGATATACAAATCGTCTGACTTTTATATATTTTTTTAATATTTTGTGAACTTTTAATGACTTTGGTAACACTAAGCTATATTTTGGCAAATACCTCAAAATAGATGCGTATTAATGAAACGGACACTTGAAAATGTGTGAAAATATTAATATTAGTAATACTCGGCAGCCACTTGACACTGTGCACTGAGCTACTTATCATTCCTCGGACGTTCTAAGAGTCAACTGGGAGCAAGCGGGTAATTTATTATTTTTCTAACTTGATGGGGTTGCAAACTATCATAATATTGCACTGTCATAATCTATAAATTATGGCTTAATGGATTTTTCTGATAGTTATAAAAGTTTTTTTGGAACAAAAAATAATCTTTAAATTAACTTTAACTGCACGAACGATTTCAAACGAATAAGTGCTTAACAATGTATTTATAGGACTCAACGGACTGCATTCTTGCCACAACTAGTGAAAATGTCGCGAAAAATAAAAAATTAAAATGTCGCGGGATGTTCGAAAGAGTTACCGTGGCCCCGGCACAGGTAACAGAAGGAACACGGGTGGGTTTTAGTCAGTAAAAGTCTGACACGCCCTCCCGCTCCGCCCAGAGCGGGAGAAGTCATTTGATGATTTCCCATCCACAAAAAAAATAAATAAATAAACTAGTGAAAATGTAGCTAAAGATGTAACCTTCGTTGTGATTTTTTTTAACTTTTTTTATAAAATATATCCTAAACAAAAGATCTTATGGGTCAGGTCATAGTTGCATATCGTATAATACAAGGTGTAACTTAAATAACGTACAACCTCTAAAGGGGTCATTGTACTCATCATTATGAACAACTTTTACTACGGGACTCAACCTGAAATCGCGAAAAAAAATCAGCTGTTCCCTAAATTTATGTTCGCATAACTCGTCAAAATGTAGAGAACATCAGATTTTTTTTTCGCGATTTCATATTTGGTCCCATAGTAAAATTTGTTCATAAAGATGAGTGCAATTACCCCTTAAAAGGTTGTGCGTTAATTCCGGGACATGTTGTGTAAGACAATGTATAGCTGAAATATTGTTGAACATCAGTACACACACCTTTATCTGACCTTCGGGAGACACAAGCTTACTTTCCGTACGAAAAAGGTAACGATACTCACTGCTGTTATCCCGGAAGGCGCATTGCCCCAACGATAGATGTCCACAACCCGCCTTAAGAGGGACAAGCTTTTAGATAAGGTTTACACTGCTAAAACCCAAAGGAGACCAAAAGTAAACAAGCAATACTTCGATATATAAGTTAAATAAATTCTTGGGTATATTTTGTCGTACATGTTATTCGGATCACAGCGGTGTCCATGATTTATTCCACGTCACGTTCGCGACTTATCAGTCTCTAGCGGGGAATCAGGCTGGCTCATATATCCTCTAGCAAAATGGAATGGAACTCTCCATAAAAACTCTTCCTTTGACTTTCGGTTCATTTTCAAGTATTTTATGTACTTGAAGGAAGGTGAGGCTTTTTGAATATTAGAGATTTTTTTCTGAGAAACTTTTAAATTATATTCAGACTAGCTTTTGCCCGCTGCTTCGCCCGTGTGGAGGTCGGAAATTATACCTTGAGACTGTCTAAAATGGCCGTCTAGCAGTACCATACCCTGATAGTTTGGTTGCTCTTGATATCTTCTATAGTTAGTGCTTTGATTACATATTTGTAGGACATTGTACATTCATTCCAAACCAACAGCTTACATTGCTGCAACAATCCCCGCTCGCTGTTTTTACAAATGTTACAAACTGGCCTTTCCTCATGAGCTAAGTTTAATGGCTGTTCAAGTACCGAATGTGCCGTTCGGCCATCATTTACCAACGTGGTGGCTATTCCAGAGGAGGCGCTGATAAAGGACAGCAACTCCGGACAGATAAAGGAAGACAGCAACTCCTTTATCTGTCCGGATTTGAGTATAAGGCAAAGGGAATATTCTTACCACCATCTTTTAAAGCTCAAAAATCAAGATTTGCGTTCCAAGTATGTATCCAATGGTTTTACTGAGGCTATATCAAGACGTATCAATAACTGACTAAATATTAAAAAAGCGTGTTCTACCAATTATACTTAAGTATAACCTATGACTATTTAGCATTGCTAAATCGTTATGACCGTTAGAGGGTTAAATCAGATTTAAAAGAAAAGTTTATCAGTACCTCCCAGGGCATACAAAAAAAAAACAAACCATCTTCACCGCTTACGATTTTTTGCATGATATTATGAAAATTAAAAAAAATATTCCTGGTTTTTTATGATTCTAAATGTCTAACTAAAAATAAATGTAAATTATTTTAATATCACATACATACAAACATAGACTCACGCCTTCTTCCCATGGGGGTAGGCAGAAACTACAGAACGCCACCTGCTACGATCCTTACATACTCCTTTTGCCTCGTTTATATTCATACATCTGGGGGCCTACCACACCACCTCTTAAAGCAGTATTATTTTAATATTACTTCAGTGTGAGAAAGAGTTGGAGCTATACAGGACGTCTAGCTCCACCTCTTTCCCACACTGAAGTAATATTAAAATAATACTGCTTTAAGAGGTGGTGGTCTAGGCTCTGATGATACACGCACGCCTGCGTAATATTTTAATATTATCAACATCAATTTGAAATTCCTACTATAGCGCCGCCTTTGACCCACGCAAGTGTAGTTACATATGTGTACGATGTTTGCCAAGTTATTTTGTGACTTTAAATATTGTAATTACTTTTGACCGAGTGGCCCGATTTTAATGAAGCAAAGACTAAAGTTGTGAATGTTACCTCAAGATACGGACTATGGAAATATTTTCAATACCTTAAATCTCAGAAAAAAGATGAAGGTACACATAAATTTCAATATTACCTACATGTGAATTTAAAATCACCCTCTATTTAACCCCCCTTTAGGGGTGATTTTACAAAAACGCTGGAACATTTAACTCTTTATTTCTTACCAAAAGCTTAAATTTGAATTTTTATATCCCTTACTTCAGAAATCATGGGTTTCCCATACAAAATTTCATCCCCTTGTAGCATCCCCCCGTAGGATTATTTAAAAAAAAATGTAGCTTATATCCGTCCCCGAGATGCCATCTATCTTCTTGCCAAATTTTATTGAAATCCGTTCAGCGGTTTAGGCGTGAAAAGGTAACAGACAGACAGACAGATTTACTTTCGAATTTATAATATTAATATGAATGCGTAAGGCGAAAAATCTGTAGTACGTAATATTACAGATATTTTTGGCCTTCCACACTGAATGTAGTTAAAAGGCTAGTAAGGCTTAAGGCTGATTTACACGGTGCGATTTAGTTGAAGCAACAATAAAGCTTGCACCGTCTAAACACTGTTTAGTAGTCCATTTCTAGCTTCAAATTTATTGTATGCAGGCAAGATACTTGCATCGTGTAAATGGTGTTTTAGTTTTAGCAACTAAGAGAACAAGATACTGAATGTGATTTTTAAGTAGGACACGGATGGTTATTGGATGCTCCTCTTTATAGGATCTGTTCTCAAAAGACTCGTTTTGGTTTCAAAGACAATTACGTAGTTTCGGGAAACTTAGAAGCATGGAAGTTTACTTAAAGCTATTCACGAATTACTTTGGCGAAAGTTTAGTATATATCTAGTTCATAACTAGAGTTCTAGGACTTTAGTTCTAGGTTTAGTAGGTTCTTAAGGAAATGTCTAAAATATTATCTTACTCGTCTCCATACAATTTGATTGTAAGTATTGACTGCCTTAAAAATATCTTTATTCAGATTTTTATCTCGACGTAAAATCAAAGTTATTTTTGTCAAAAATTACGCGACAAAAATGTCCATTCATTTTTTCCACCGCAACGGTTCATTAAAAAGGCGATGAAGTAAGTTTTAATATCATGATTCATAACCGAGTCTCGAATATTATTTTAACAAGTTACAGGTGAAAAACGTTTCAGAATTGAAAAGAAATATCTACTTCTATTTATTTCTGGAAGTTGTTTCCTTATAGAAAGTAATTTCGCAGGCCGTTGAAATCGGTTTCCATTTCAATAGAAACAAATACTGTTTTTATTTAGACTTTCTACTGATTTAGCGTTTCTTAGTAATTTGTTTTTAGTTGTAGGTTTTTGTCCACCCTTGGTAACAAGTTTTACTATATCAAAATAATATTTGCAAATAAAAATTATGTGTTTAGCGTATTAAGGTTCACTTTCGGTTGGCACAGAAATTGGAGTGATTAAGACGTGTGTTTAGTTCAATGCTTTATTTTCAACTACTTGATCTAATATGACATGCTTGAGGTTAGCCGATTTAAACATAACTATAGTTAAAAGTACAATCCTTCCCAACAGAAAGTAAATGTCTTATTTATATATTCATTGCAACGTATATTAAAAGAGTAAAGTAACTAGTACCTATTCAGATTCTAATCAAAAACTATAATATGGCATACCAAATAGTTATTTTTCCATATAATTGTTGGTTTTTTAGAGCTTACTCTTATTTTATTTCTCAATAGAGATTGAAATAAACATTTATTTTATGTAGAAACTCTCAAATACTACTTCAAATAATTACAGAATCTCCAGATAAACATTTCAAAGTTCCCAAAGCGAAATACTTTTTGCCTATCGTTTGCCTGATCGCCTCTATCCTTAAAGCCAGGTAGGTAATACAGAACTTTTCCCAACGAAAATTACTTTCGTACAAAATTTCACCCCTTATCAAATTCAATTGGAAAACTGCTGAATACCGCAAACTTTTCTAAATGAAACTACCTATTGGGCTCAGGTAAAATTTCAACAGGAGATATTCTTTTTTTTTTTGGATTAGATATTTTTTTTCCCATTCTCTGAAATTGGATTTTGTGTGTTGTTGCAAAGTGTATGAAAATATTTTTGATTTTTGTTTCTAGCACTGTGACTGTATTTGTACTTGCCGGGGTTGGTTCGTGGATGGGTGACCATCTTTACACACCGAGACTCCTCCGTGCCTCGGAAAGCACGTTAAGCCGTTGGTCCCGGCTGTCATTCGTGGATCTTTGACAGTCGTTACGGGTCGTCAGAAGCTCGAAAGTCTGACAACCAGTCTTACCAAGGGGTATCGTATTACCCAGTTACTGGGTTGTGGAGGTCAGATAGGCAGTCGCTCTATGTAAAATACTGGTATTCAGCTGCGTCCGGTTAGACTGGAAGCCGACCCCAACATAGTTGGGAATAGGCTAGGCAAATGATGACTGTGACTGTATATTTTTTGTTTCATATACTTATTTGGATTGTACCTAGTGAAACACGCTATTCACGAGTTTCAGAACCACATCGAATCACGCTTTTATTTAAACGACTAGTAGCGTAACGTTGCAAAAACGTATTTTTCTGCTTTTACGAATTTTAGTACATTTTTCAGAATGATAAAATAGCGACGGTGACTGTGCCCAGCTTTAGTCTTTAAACCGTCGTATTTTATGAATCGTATTATATTCGTCGTATTCTATTTATTTAAAAAGTTTGACTACAAAAGTTAGACAGGTATATACAGGATGTCTGAGAAAGGTGTAGCGAAAATTAAGGGTGTGGTACAGACCATCAAACTGAACAACTTTCTTCCGGAGACCATCATCGTAATCGTGAAAAAAAATCAGTCGTCCCATACAAAACTTCAATACCTACTCGACCAAATGTATAGGACGACTGATATTTTTTTTCGCGATTACGATGTTGGTCCCCGGGAGAAAGTTGTTCAGTTTAATGGTCTGTAGCACAACCTTAATTTTCGTTACACCTTTCTCAGACACCTTATATAATTATAGTGTCGCAGCATTCATACAACCCGATTCCTATCGGCTTCCCTTTGGAACAACCACTCTTCTTAGTGTCTACTATTGCCAAATAATAATGGTACCCCTGTGTGTGTAACTGTGTATCACATCACATTACAGATATTTAATACCAGTTTAACACATCATAAGACTAAAAAGATTACAAAAATGCCTAAAATTTTTTGTCTAAACAAAGATTTCCGATGACATCAGCGTCAAAATAAGCCGGCCCTCGTGTGTCAGAATGCGGTGCTAAATTTGTAGATACAGACACACGTGATTTCGTGTCCCGCAGCACCGCGTCGCTTCGTAGGTAACTGGGGAAGCCGAACTACTGCTAGTTATGACAGGGACATAAATAAAAAAGTATGTAGGCGAGAACGAGATAGAATGAATGATTGTTCTTTTTTGTGTTTGTGTTTTTTCTTCGTGTCGTGTTTACCGCAAATAAATGTATTTTATTTCTTTTCATTTTTTATAATAATATTCTTTGTTAATGTTGATTTCTTGGCACATAAATTCACGTGTATTTTATTTTCACCTGCTCTTTTGCATTTTGTTCGTTAGAATATTATAATATTTTTGTAATACAATGTTTTTCAGAAATAAAACTATACTCGGTAATTTTATCGTTTATTTCTGTAAAAAATTGATAAAATACTTTGTTTGTGTAGTGATACCGTCTCTTTGGTTACTTGACCATAGATGGCGTTAAATTTACAAAAGTAAAGTAATGACTTTATGAGTTAATTCATTTTGATGTTATCTAGAGTTTATGAGAACTGAACAATTTCTTCCTCAGCTTCCCTCTAACGATAATTGTAGCTGCGCTACTGACATATTAAAAACAAAAATTAAAAATTAAGAAAAAATACTTAATAATAAAAGGAGAAACTGACTGACTGAATGACTGACTGACTGATATATCAAAGCACAGCCGAAACTATTGGGACTATGTTAGGTTAGTTAGAAGCTAGTGAGAGAGATAGATGCGCGACCTGCGTGTCGTGCGCTTACGCGTCACAGAGCAGGGTAATATACGACTTGATTACCGACGGCCGTGTCTTATTTAACAGTGGCGACGAGTTACGGTTACCCACGCACAGAGAAAAAGCAATGGCGAATTTTATCGGATCTGCTCCTACTTTTGAGCTCGGCCAGGACTGGAACATTTTTAAAGAGAGACTTTCTCAATGGTTAACAGCAAATACGTTGTTAATAAAAACAGACGGAAAGGAAGATGTTCAGCGAAAGGCGGTATTTCTAAGTGCACTCAACAACGAGGCGTATAAGTTGGTACGCGAGTTAATTGCGCCCAATACTGTCGAGAAAATATCTTACTGTGAGTTAACTACAGAGTTAGATAAGCACTTCGTGCCAAAGAAGTCAGTGTTAGCTGAGAGATATAAATTTCATACGGCGTTGGAAATTGCAGTGGCTGTAAATAGTGCGAAACGGGCAGCACGACAATCAGCTATGGCAGCAGCATCGACAGCAACCGGCACGGAGGTGTTTAAGATAGCGGCAGGGCCATCGAAAGCGTCGATAAAGTGTAACGTGTGCGGCTATAACAACCATACAACGGACAAGTGTCGCTTCTCGAAATATAAATGTAAAAAATGCGGAGTGAAAGGTCATTTAAAAAAAATGTGTAGCAATAAAAGTGGACAAGTTAATTGCCTTCAATCGTCGGGTGACGAAAACGATGACGACGGTAAGCATATTCTCGTTTGCAATATTCGTAGTTACCGGGGCGAGCCTATGACGTTGTCTGTCGACGTAAATGGTCAATTATTATCTTTTGAAGTAGATAGTGGATCCTGTGCTACTGCCATTCCACTGAACACCTACGAAAAACATTTTAAGAACGTGCCGTTAAAGCAACCTAGTTCAGTGTTAAAAGCATACTCGGGTGAGAAATTAGACGTTGTAGGTGTAATGAAGGTTCCGATTTTTTATGGCGGTGAACGTAAAATTATTGAAATTTATGTTATAAAAGGGGCAGGCCCAGCATTGTTAGGTAGGAATTTTTTATCGTCATATAAGCTACAGTTATCAAAGGTCAATCATTGTGTTAAGTTAACGGAAATTGACTATTATTTAAACAAATACCCTACATTGTTTTCTGATACTTTAGGTAGTTTTAACAAATACAAAATAAAACTTACGTTGAAGCAAGGCAGTAAACCGGGTTTTTTTCGAGCGAGAACGGTACCCTTTTCATTAAGGAGTAAAGTCGAGAAAGAATTGAATAGATTAGTAGAAACCGGTGTATTAATTCCTGTGGAACATTCCGAATACGCGAGTCCAATAGTTCCAATACTTAAAAAAGACGGTGAGATTCGTTTGTGCGCTGATTTTTCAGTCTCTTTAAATAAATGTTTACACATTGATAAGTATCCGTTACCCAGGACTGAAGAACTTTTCTCTAAATTACATGGAGGCACACAATTCTCGCAGTTAGATTTAAGCAGTGCGTACTTGCAGCTCATGTTAGACGATGAGTCACAAAATTACACCACTATAAATACACACAAGGGATTATTCAAGTTTACGCGTTTAGTTTTCGGTCTAGCCAATGCTCCGGCAGTTTTTCAAAAAACGATGGAGAATTTGCTGAACGGTATTGAGGGGGTTCTTTGTCTGTTGGATGACGTTCTCGTTACTGGAAATACAAAGGATGAACATATGGAAAGGTTACAGCAAGTTTTCCACCGTTTACAGGAAGCTGGTTTGGTACTAAATAAAAATAAATGTAAATTATTTCAAGATACAGTGACTTACTTAGGTTTTAATATTGATAAGAAGGGTATACACACATCTCCAGACAAAGTAACAGCAATGACTAACACCAAGGCCCCAAGTAGCGTACAGGAACTAAAATCGTTTTTAGGGTTTGTCAATTACTATAGGATGTTCATTCCAAATGCATCGTCAATACTTAGTCCATTAAATCAATTGCTAAAAAAGGATGTTGTCTGGTCGTGGACAGACACTCATCAGGCTGCTTTTCATCAAATTAAGAAGGAACTGTCTTCAGCTAGAACTCTGGCACACTTTGACCCATCTTGCAAGTTAGTTTTGACAGTGGACGCGTCCCCCACAGGGCTAGGTGCAGTTTTAGCTCAAATAGAGGGAAATAGGTTAGAACGTCCTATAGCTTACGCGTCGAGGTCCCTTAGTAGTGCCGAAAGGAATTATAGCCAAATACAAAGGGAGGCAACGGCCATAGTTTTTGGCATTCGTAAATTCCATCAATACCTATATGGTGTTGCAAATCCGTTTATATTGCGTACGGATCACAAACCGTTAATGTTTATATTTCATCCCGACAAAGGCATACCAGAAGTGTCCGCAAACCGGTTACAGCGATACGCTTTATTTTTAACTAGCTATAATTATGAGATACAGTACATTCCCAGCGCTAGTAATTGTGCCGATTACTTCAGTCGGGCTGCATCCATAGCGGCGTGCAGCAGCACACGTGTTCGGCCGGTCACCGATAACAGCGACGGCGGGTCGGTCTCGATAGCAGGTGGGATCTCGGATGACTCACGTGTTTACAAGTCAATTGACAAAGCGTCGTACATTAATTTCGTGGCAGAGGGTCATTTACCAATATCGTTAAATGAGGTTTGTTTAGAGTCAAGTAAGGATAACATTTTACAGAAGGTTGCACAGTATGTACAACACGGTTGGCCTAAAATTAAAGTAAATGACAACAACATGATACCCTATTATAAATGTCGTTTTGACTTATCAAGGGAAGGTGATTGTTTGATTAGAGGACACAAGTTAATAATACCGCAGTCATTACGGAACAAAATTTTAGATGAATTACATAGACCACATTTAGGTATATTAAAAACAAAAATTGAGGCAAGATCTAGATTTTGGTGGCCCCATATAGATAAGGATATAGAAAATAAGATAGCTAATTGTAGTGTATGTTTAAGTTTACGCCCAACGCCCCCTAGGGCTCCGTTGACACCATGGCCTTTTCCAGAGCGTCCCTGGCACCGAGAACATTTAGATTTTTTTGGACCATGGCAAGGTGAAATGTACTTGATTATTATCGATGCATTTTCAAAATGGGTAGAATGTTTCTCTCTAAGTAGTGATTATTCAACGGCCTCAGTAATAGCAAAACTACAAGAAACTATGGCTAGATTCGGAATAATGCACACGTTAGTCACCGATAACGGGACCTCATTTACTAGTAAACCTTTTAGGGACTTTTGCTATCTTAATGGCATAAATCATATTACTTCACCGACATATTCGCCAGCCAGTAACGGGCAAGCAGAAATATATGTCAAAATAGTCAAAAGGTTTTTAAAAGGATTACTAAAACAAGGTACCCCTAAAAACAAAATTAAGGCGCATCTATCGGAATTCTTGTTCAGATACAGGAATTCCAAGCATACGACGACAGACAGCTCACCGGCCGAATTAATGCTCGGACGTAAATTGCGTTGCAGGTTTGATTTATTAAACACCTCAGCGGCGGTGCCTGCGCTTGAGGACACAACGTCGTCATCATTATCGTCACAAGACTTACAAACAAAAGTGCGCAAGAAGCAATCCATACAGGCTAAATATTATAAAGGAAATAGAAACATAGACTTCGATATAAATAATACTGTACTGGTTAAAGGAAGCAACAATAACAAATGGATGCAGGGTACAGTTAAAAATGAAATTGGCAAAAGTTTATATGAAATTTATTTACCAGAAAAAAACATAACCATTAAAAAACATAAAAACCAATTATATAAATTGAAATCGCACAAGATACAACAGGATAATGACATAGATTGGGCGCTTGCAGACACCACAATAGGCGAACAACATAATACGCCTCATGGTACTACTGGCGCTGCTCATTCGTCAGCTCAACAGCGACCAAGGGAAGAGGAAGAGTGGAGCGAGGCAACCTCGGAGCTCGTAGAAGTAGCCAGGGAGCCAGTAATTGAGTCAGCAGCAGACTCTGTACCACAAACAACTGATGAGCCAGTAGCCCCTAGGCCTGATCTCCGGACGGAAGCGGAAGCTCGTCCAAAATTAAGGGATATACCCCGAGCCAATTATCGGAAATTCTTTTGATTGGTAACGTTAGTTTATAATATGTGGTGGAGGGATGTTAGGTTAGTTAGAAGCTAGTGAGAGAGATAGATGCGCGACCTGCGTGTCGTGCGCTTACGCGTCACAGAGCAGGGTAATATACGACTTGATTACCGACGGCCGTGTCTTATTTAACAGACTAGGAACGTGAAATTTTGCACATGGCTTCCCTTTATAATGTAAGGGAGCACTAAGAAGGGGTTTTTGGAAATTCGACCTTTAAGGGGGTTAAAAGAGGGATTTCGTTTGTATGAAAAATTTTATTCCCTGCGTTAATAAACTTTGAAACTTGGCACGAATCTTGGTGAACCTAAGTAAATTATGAACTTAAAAAAAAAAAAACTTTGTAAGTTTTTGTTTTTCTAAACTAAGAGGAGGTTGGGGGTGTCAAAGTTTGTATGGAAGAATTTTAACGCGCAGTCCGATTAACTCGAAACTCAGCATTTATACTTAAGACTAAAAATAAAGAGTAACCTGTATAGAGGCATGAGGAACAGGGTGTAAAGTTCACTCATCCTCCATAGAAAAGGGAGGATCCTCCGACCAGACGGGTGTTGTGTCTGGTGGGCTACTGCCCGACGGTTTTTTTTTTTTTTTTTTTTTTTCCTAACTATGGCATCTCGTAGTTGGCCAAGAGTGGCCGTGACTACTTAACCGGTCAATCCTGTGGCTGCCTTAAGCTAATAACTCAAAGCCTCCAGCCAGGGGCGTGTTACTTACAAATACTAAGTGACTGCGCGCTAAGGGCACCCCCTGTGGGGTACGAACCTCGGCTTAGGGCGTCACTGGGGGGACAGCAAGTTGGGACAGGCTGGATCAAATTGGATAATGCCCGACGGTTGATGTCGGGATGTTATATATATATGCTAGTCGCGCGGTAAACTTTGATTGCGCGATGCAGGATTTTGCGTGACGTCAGTGTGACGCGTTCCATTGTGGCGATGCCGCCACACCTGTATCAGGTTTTTTCGTAAATCTATCCCTGACGGGGTGATAAGGGGAAGTCAATTTAACAGGGAAGGATTTTACTGCGTGGCTTGATTAACTTGAAAATTGGTTTATAAAATCTTTGAGTCAAGTTTTGGAAGTATCCTAAACGATATTTATTTTTTAAATTCCACCCCTGTGGGGGTGAAAAGAAGGGATACAGTTTATATGAAAAATCTTATTCCTTGGTTAATACACTTGAAACTTGGCAATATTTGCCTCTGTAAATAATAAAGATAGTCGTTTTTAGCTTTTTAAAACAACCTCTCACGGAGGATTTAGGGGGTGTCAAAACATTTTAACACGCTCTCAGATTAACTCGAAACTCGGTATTAATACTTAAAATAAAAAATAGAAAAGTACATGCTTCAGGGTTCTTCAAAAATTAACTCCTTACGGGTTGAAAAGGGTAATAAAGTGTAAGGGATGGATTTTACTGCTTGTTTCAATTAACTCGAAAATGGGTATATATTTAGTCATGTAATGGAATGGTACATACATACCAAACGCTTTAAAAAAAAAACAAGCTCTATATGTCGTGAGGAGGACACAGTTTATTTTTAAAAATCTTATTCCTTTGATGTATAAACATAAATATATTGTAAAGATCATAAATATTACTTTTCAAAAAAAAAAACTTTGGGCGGGGCGTTAAATTTTTTAGAAGAAAGTATGAAATCTACGCGAACCAAGTCGCGAGCAAAGTGCTAGTATATTTTTAAAATTGCTGTTCTTTGTAATATTTGAAACTATGATGCAGAGATTAATTGACAAAAAAATCATCATCTTCATCGCGGCTTTTAGAATACCTATTTACCTATAGCTATTTACCTTTTATACGTAAAACAACAACATTTTTAACAACATTAATCTATAAAATTTACCAAAAAACACCAAAAAAAAAATCGAAACCATTACCTATTCCAACAGATCACCTCACCAATATTTATTGTTACTCGCACAATCTTACATAACAGCATCCACAGAAAGTTTTCATATCTATGATTTATGCTTCCACTTGCGTCAATATTTGGTATCTCTCTTACAGCCGGATAGGCGTAATAGGTTCAGAAATAGCGATCTATTTTGTATAGGTATCACATCTGGGAATATACAGGGTAATAAATTACTGATGTGTAATGGAAAGATATGGTATGCAGCGAGATGGAGCAGGTTTCGATGTTTGAGTAAAGTGGTGTTTTTATTTTAATAGTTTAATAAAAAAATTAAAAGACATCAGAAATAAAGAGATCTGTAGGAGAAGAATTTCCAAACTTAAGACGCAAATATATGCCAAGTATGCCAACGGCCTTGAGTCCATAGTGCGGCCTTGAGTGCATGTTCTGTGCTGAGCTAGCGCAACGCCTCGTACGTCCACCCAGTAATATATGGGACTCGCTCATCAAGGGGCGCTGTCCCAAATAAGATGCATTATTAATTTGTTATACATTACCGGTATTATATTAAATGACAAACACTAAAAGATAAATAATTAAACTATCTTTAAAATGGTGAAGGTTTTATAAAAATACGCTTTGATAGTTTTTGCGTGATTCTCAGTTTTTTATCCCCATTAGACATAACTTTACAAATTAATTACACTAATATGTAATATAAACATAATTTAAAATATTCACATATTAAGTTATTAAGAAAATGCTTTTATTTAACATATATTTTTCCACATCATTAACCCTACTCGTTTGGAAGTGATCTTCAGTTTAAAATAACCAAAAATCAGTTATCGTCGCCTTAACTAACTAAGTGACGGCGTACTGGAAGACATAGCGTTAGAAGGCCTGCCACAAGATGGACCGATGACTTTGTGAAGGCCGCAGAAATCCGCTGGACGCGGGAACCGCAGTACCGGTCAAAATGGCGATGCTTGAGGGGTGATTGCCTGTGTCCAGCAGTAGACGTCTTTCGGCTGAAATGATAATGATGAAGTTTTTTTTTTTTTTTTTAATTTGAGATAGGTTTGCTCTTGACTCTAGTCTAGGTCAGAGATGACAGAGACAAAGTCAACGATGGAGCGAGCTTACCCAGAAGAAGCCTGTTCACTCTCACTTTGAAGAGATCGGGGTTGTATGCGTTCGGAAACACAGACGCAGGCAGAGAGTTCCACTCCTTTGCTGAGCGCATCACAAAAGACATTTGGAAACGCTTAGTCCGAATTGGTGGGATAGCAACTAGGTAAGGATGGTAACCTGCAGTGCGTCTAGATGTCCGCTGATAGAAAGGGGCCGGCGGAATGAGGTCGTGGAGTTCTTGAGCACACTCCCCGAAGTATAATCACACGGTTACGGTACGGTTTATATAGGAAACTCCTTTTACATGGGAAAATATTTGTTAAACTAAAATAAACGAGCTACTTTTTTTGTAGCCGTGCTCGCTCATCCACTTGGTGCTGATAGCTTACCAAAAAAATTATTTTAGACTAGCTGTGCCCCGCGACTTCTTTCGCATGGAAGTTGTAAGATACACAATATACTAAAATAACAGCCACATTTTAATAAAACTCCCTCGTCCCCCGACCCGCCAAGTTGCATCGTCCGCCCATGCTATTACTTCATTTTCGCTTAGCGTCTTACTGACTTTTTTCTTTTTGCTCGACTCCTAAGTGTCGTAGCGTGAGCCTATAACCATCTTCGAGAATTGGGCTACCAAATGCAAAAATAATTTTTCAAATCTGGTTTTTTGTTCACAATTTCATGAGTTTTCATTTTTTTCCGCGGAACCCTAATTCTTTTTCTTTTTATTTGTGCAGATTGTACAATAAACTAGTCTGTGTCAGTAAACCATTTTCTATGAGATTGAATAACATAAAGCTGAGATGCTGATTTTGTATAAGCAGACTTATGATTATGATGGCATTTGTATATAATTTCAATGGTTTTCATTCTCAAGTTTCAGTTGGACCGTAATAGCGTAGGTGCATGCTCTACTCAGATTGATTCTACTACAACTTCGCTATTAATTATGGTCTTAATTACAATGTCATTCAGGCACTAAGAGATACTTTTTAGATGGTTGGTGCCTATAACTTACCTAACTCATCTCATCTGCCTAGCCTTTTTCTAACTATGTTGAGGTCGGCTTCCAGTCTGACCAAATGCAGCTGAATATCAGTTTTTTGTGTGGAGCGCTACTGCTAAGCATGAGGTCCTGGGTTCAATTCCCAGGTCGGGCAGTGTTATTGGGTTTTTCTGTCTGGAATTTCTCAGTAGCAGCCCGAAGCCTGGATTTGTGCCCGGTAGATGGCAATAGGCTCGCTTCCTATTACATAGGACTTAAACATAACTGGCGAAATGTGGGTGTACTATAGGTACACCACCCTTCGGGGAAACAAGGCGTGGTGTTATGTTATGATGATATTATATGGAGTGGCTGCATATCTGACCTCCACCCAGTACAGGCTCCTACAAACAGGCGCGACACGCGACGCGAATCGCATAACTCCACTTACTGGGTTATACGATACCCCTTGGTAGACACAGAGGGGTCTCGGTATGTAAAGATGGACACCCATCCACGGAACATCCGGGGCAAACGTAGCTTAACTTGACTGACCGACACGTGCGACAGGTATTACTTAGTCTACCTACCTATTAAACAAATTAAAAGCCAATAACATCACTCTGAATTGAAACCGATACAATGCTCCCTTTTCTTTGCAAATAAATCAAAATAAATATACTGACAGAAAACTAAAAAGTTCCTATTACTTTCTAGGTTTTCTTAAATAAGATAGGTCGTTACTCAGGCAGACGGAAAACTTACATTTCCCCTTTTCCCTCGTCTCGTTTGAAAGGTTCTCTATAAAATATAATGTGGCTATTTCTGTATGTGGTATGCATATGTAATAGCGCTCACACAGATATCTTTGTGTGTGGAACAAGTACTTGTGTCTATGAAACGGTACAGTCAGGGAAATTAATTGTTAAACAAGTTGACATCCTACGTCAATTTGCTGTGTTATAGCCATTTCATACAACTGTCAAGGAATGCATAATCAGCCTATAATGTACCCACTGCTGGGATACAGGCCTCCTCTCTGTGAGAGGGAGTGGGTTTGTAATCTACCACGCGGGCCCAGTGCGGGTTGGTAGATTTCACATGTCTTCGAATTTTTAGTTCTACGATATGCCGGTTTTCTCAGGATGTTTTCCTTCACCTTTTTGAGTGCAGTCGTGATGAAATTATTACACAAAGTAATGAAACTGCCTGGTTTCGAACCTACGACCTACAACTCGTAAGTCCTCACTGAGCCACCACTGCTCTCAAGAAATGACAGTTGTGATTTGAATATTCGGATAATTTATGTTGGTAGTCAATTTGCTTAACAATTAACGTCCCAGACTTTACTTACATACTATAATATATTATGTCGGTGAATTCAACCATATTATGAGTCTGTAAGGCAAATCAGACTACTAGGTACGAGCAGGTAAAACAGTAATACTTTCCATTAAACCGAGAGAATTTAATAAATAATATCAATCATACTCGTGGCTGTGGTGGCTCAGTGGTAACGGCCGCGACTTACGAGTTGTAGGTCGTAGGTTCGAACTCAGACAGGCGCTTTACTTTGTGTAAATTATTTCATCACCACTGCTCTCAAAACGGTAAAGGTAAACTTCGTGAGGAAACCGGTAGTTCCAAGAACCAAAAATTCGAAGACATGTGACATTCACCAACCCGCACTGGGCCCGCGTCGTGGATTACGGCCCACTCCCTCTCACAAAGAGGAGGCCTGTGTCTCAGCAGTGAGAACATTATAGGCTGATAATGATGACTCGTAGATAGTGCAAGTAGTAATTAGAAGCAAGTTACAGCATCTAGATGGTAAAGATATCATCCAAGAAAATGAATATTTTTCCTGGCCTGGCGACACGAACTAAAGATAACATTAACTCAAGGCAAAACACCCAAACATAATCATAAATATTACAAAATTATACTTTCTCCCGACATCTAATTTGGCTCCACAACGACTGCCTTAATCCCACGTAAACAGCATTACAAGTACCTAATGATCCCAAAGAATAAATGAATTCTTAAGATATTAACGTAATGGAATAATTTGCACAAACTGAATGACATTGTTCATGTCCAATAGCGCTTGCGATCAATTTAAGGTCATACTATAGATATTAGAAGCTGTGTTTCAAATATCCAGTTAGTAGTGACACTCGGTGGCAATCAATTTTATTATTAGGTTTCTACTAATTTGATTAAAAGCACCCACAATCGTTTACTTTTTATAGCACCTGTTTTTTTGTCCATAATAATTTAGCTAGGTAACTAAATGCATTTAATAAACATGATTATTTTCCTTAAAATTCAAGTCTAATGCGTCCATAAATCTAAGTTATCTTAATTGAATTTGATGCAACACAACCACCACAAAAAAAAACCGGCCAAGTGCGTGTCGGACCACGCGCAATGAAGGGTTCCGTAGTTGGGATGAATTTATCCCAAGAACAAACGTTGTAGTTGAAAAAATTTTTTCCCATACGTCAAGGTCAATTCCCAAACTGCAAATGTAAGTTGTAATCGCAAAAATAAAAAACTTTTTTATTTGATAAAACTACAAATTAACCTCTCGGACGTGGAGCTATCAACTCGTTCTCGTAGTTTTCTGACTTTTTCCTTTACTTGTGCTGTGAGACTTTGGTTCTTGCCAAATTTCATGATTCTATGTCTATTGGAAGTACCCTAGTTTTGATTTATTTGCGAGTATCAAAATATATCGCATAAATGGCCGTATTTTTTTATTGCGTTGACTTGGAAGCTTGATTTTGTTTAAAATTCAAGTGACTGTAGAGTTACGTACCTATTTGATATTAATTTCAACTTGATACTTCCACGCGTTCCTGAGTAAAAGTGTCTTGACAGACAGACAGATGGTCGTACGGACGGACAACAAAGTGAAAAAAATAGCAATGTGACTATTTTAACTTGTCTGCAGTTAATAGGTAAGTAATATTGTTTTTTTCTAAGGATGTATCTACGATGTATTCAATAAAGGACATATGTAGAAAGCCCAGGCTGCTGCTGTCCACAGCTGAATATCGGGTTTCCCAAGTTGCACCAAATGGGTGATAAACAAGAGCCAATTAAAAATATTCCTAAAAAAAATACTTATAAATGTCGTAATACTTATGACGTATCTGTATGATGGAGAAGATACATCCCTCTAGTTATTGTCAGCCATATTTTAACTACTGTGGGCGTGCTATGGGTAGTGTTGGTTATTGCGCAATAGAAAAACCGTTTGCAGTTCAAATCAAATTATAATTCACGATCAAATTCATCACACTAACTGTTCACACACTGGTAGGTTACACAATTATACGGACAGTGGTCTCGAACCTACCGAAATTTCGGTATTTCTACCGATATAGGCTCTCGTTATAAATTAGTCTGTAAGTTTTTTTTTTCAATAAATAAACGAATTTGATTAAATATTGTATTTTCTGTCAAATACCCATTTTGGGTACTAATATACCGATTTCTACCGATCTCGCTCTATGACGTTCGAGACCACTGTATACGGAACGCGTGACAGTTTCTAAATTAGTTCACTGCTTGACAGCCACCGAAAAACTCAGCTTAACTCCGATGAACAGTCGACGAGCCTTATGTTGTAGACTCTGTCGAGCGCCGCTTGGTGGCGCTGGCGTCCCGATTAGTCATACGACGACTAACGTATTTCCGACACGGCCATCCTGCTTGCACACGTCCTCGTGTGATACGAACAATTGATCCACGACAGAATATTGTTCCACTCGGTTACTCCTGACCTAACTTTAGATTGATCAGGTCGAACTGTACGGTTCTATTTTAACCAAATCTTACTCTTTAATTAAATCAAACATGGTCAAATTGGGAATAATTGAAAATACAACAAACACTACCCTAGGCCGTGACCGTGTGAACGTATTTCCAACATGTATATATTTTACTGTGTGTACATAAATAATAAAATAAATAAATAAATGTTAGTTCCTACCTAAGTCATGTATTTAATTGAACCACTTTTTAATGATTACAAAAACTTTAATATTTTTCATTTGCAAGCTCTCCCACTATGTTTTATTATCTTCTACCTATAGCAACACTTGAGGTAGATGTGAAGGAAATTTAATATATCAGCCATAAACTATTAGAAATTTGCAGTCACCTATCGCTATGCTCATCCTTATTAAAGCGTAATAAAGTTCAGTTTGATTCAGAAAATGGTTTCGCAGGGGCCGTTTTAAAGTTGATTTCGAATTATCTTGATTCTCCTAAGTTGTATATAAGGAGGTAGAAACCCGAATATATGTCAGTAAATTGCATCAAAAGGTTAAAGAAACAAGATGAAGTATTTCCTTGTGTTCACTTTATTTGCGGCTTTCATAGCCTCTGTTTGTGCAGAAACTTTGAATCCGGGTGAGTAATATTTTTACCCGATTGCGTAACGCAAAGGAGGGTAATGTGTTTATCAGCCTATATATGTGTTTGTTCCTTTTTACCCGACTGCGCGACGCAGAGGAGGGTAATGTGTTTATCAGTCTATATAATGTATGTATGTATGTTTGTTCGTCTGTGGCATTTAAGAGACCAAACGCGTGGGCTGATTTTGATAATACTTACGTCAATAGACTTGTCTTAATCTTGTAAGTGTCACTAAAGGCTTGACAGTATTCAAAATTCAATATGGCGACAACCAGACGCCATAAATGTGAAAAAGAAAAAAGTTAAATTTGAGGAACTACACAATTCTAAAGGTTCTAGGGGATTATTAACTTTTTTAGATCGTTATTAATTCTTTTTAGTGAATTTCATTATTTGAATAAAGAATTTTCTTTAAGTTTTGATTAAAAATAGAAAATCAACTGTCAATCAGGATTCGTATAAAAGTGTGTAATAGCGTTTTTACAAAACCATTACAATTTGTGCATCGGAACTGAAAAAAATTGCATCGATATGGAGCAACGACATCATTTGCCACGAGAAGAGATGATGAGAGCTGTCGGACTGACTGCTCTTATGTGCACAAAACAGTGTTAACAGAAATGTATCTGCTTCTATGACAAAAATGCTGGAAGGAAATATAAACATAATACCAGCATTGATTATATTCCTCATAATAAACTAAAACCTTGGTTTACCAATATAATATCATTAGCTTCTGCCCGCGACTTCGTCCGCGTGAAATTTCTTGTCTCCCGCCCGTCGCATCGCATCGCCTGCCCGCGCTATTTCTTCGTTTTCGCTTAGCATTCTTAGCGTGATCATAAATAACCTATAGCGTCTGTCAAGAATTAAGCTATCAAATGCAAAAATATTTATTTCAAACCTGACAAGTAGTTCCAGAGATTAGCGCGTTCAAGCAAACAAACTCTGCAGCTTTATTATATTATAGTACAGATGTGCCAGTTTTCTTAGGTCATCGTATGAAATTTAAATTTGTGTCCGATTAATGAGAATAGGCTCTCACCCTTGTATGTAACTTATCACCCCGGTGGTCAACATCTGCACATGGGAGACACCGTTACCTCTCAAAAGTCAGAATGTACTATCGACAAAACGGACGCCTTTACACCTTAAATTTGCTTTTAGTACGTATACACTGATTCATTGATAAACCCCGACCCTATGGTCCTTTGTTTTACTTTGTCATAAGTACAATTGCAGCTTGCAAGCAAAATTGTTTCAAAATTGGAAAGGCTTAGTGTTTGTCGATGGTATCTACATGGGATTTAAACATAGCGAAATGAGTAGGTACAGGTATAGCAGATACTCTAAGTACCCTAGGAGGTTTCTTCGGGAATTACAGACGTAATGATGTTATACAGAAATGTTTTAACATAATAATATAACATCACGCCTGTTTCGCTGAAGGGTTAGGCAGAAGTGTATCTATAGTAATCCCACATTTCGCCAGTTTTGTTTAAGTCCCTTGTAATAAGGGGCGAGCCTATTACAATCAACCGGGCACAAATCCAGACTCCGAGCTGCTACTGAGAAATTCCTGAAATAAAAACGACCACTATACCAACGCAGTCTCACATTAAAATAAATATAGCAACAAAACTTTTAAAAGAGTAACCGTGGAGTTTCTTGCCGGTTCTTCCCCATAGGAAATGAGCAATTGGAACCGTGCATCTAGCATCTGACGTTTCATAAGTGCCAATGTAGGTATATGTGAAATAATATATTTTGAATTTGAATTCCTATATTTTGTTCCTAGGAGATGACCTGAACCTCCTAATGACTGGTCCCTGGAACAGGGTACGTCGAGGCAGCTGCGACTTCTTTGGATGCCAACGATACTGCCACAACTTTGGAGATGGCACCGGACCAAAGGGAGGAGGCGTTTGTGTTAAAAATCAATGCGACTGTAATGTGATCCCGAAAGATAATTAAATTGAAGCTTGAATAAACTATGTATGTTTTTTTTTTTACTTTTTAACACTTGTTTGTGGCCTTTCAGAACAAGATTTATCTTTAAACCCAGGTATTAACAAACCATCGAGCCATTTTTGAATTTCAAACTTTATCCCGACAAGACTAAAGTTCTAAATACAAAAACTGACTTTAAAACCGAATCTAAGGCCCAGCGCTGAATACACTAAAATTTAAGTTATTTGTGGTGCAAGCAGGAATAAGTTCTCAATTTTGTATAAAAACAATCACATCAGTAAAAAACAAATATATTATATACATACATATCATCATCACATAATTATGCTGCATCATATGTGCTGTCAATATCAAAGTGCTACCATGGACGAGCAGTTGACTCTACCTTATATATTGGCCTCACACGGAATTCTGGGCACTTCATAGTAACACCAAGGTGTCCTCTGTGTTACTGACCTACCTATCGATATGTTATTTTGTTTGTTTATCGTATAAATTCACGTGTTCTATTGACCAAACTGCACAAAAACATATCAATTTTGCTTAGTATAATTTTTATTGTAAAACTTAGTGATGTAAAGAATATTTGATTATATCTATACAAATAAATAAAATTGAAGTGTTTGTTTGTAATTTCAAAATAACAACCTTTTACTAAATACATAAGAAAGTATAAACGGAACTTATAACAAAAAAGCATTTTTTTTTTTAATTTTTGTCTGTCTGTTTGTTCCGGCTAATCTCTGTAATAGCTAAACTGATTTTGACGGAATTTTCATTCGAAGATAGCTGATGTTACGGGGAGTAACTAAGGCTACTTTTATTTTAGAAAAATAATTAGGGCTCCATGCAAAAAAAATTGAAACCTATGAAATTGTGAACAAAAAGACGGATTTGGAAAATTATTTTTGCATTTGGTATCCCAATTCTCGAGGTACATATAGGCTACTTAACATCACGCTACAACCCTGTGGACCCGAGAAAAGAAAAGTCAGAAAGAACACTAAGCGAAAACGAAGTAACAGCAAAGATAGTCTTCCATAAAATTCAACTAGATACACTTCTACAACTTTAGCTCTTTCTGTATCGCTTCCCCGCTACGCACACTTCCGTGTACCGCGTGTATAGCTTTGATAGCGTTAAGCTGCGTGGACGCCATGTTCGAGCAAGCCACGCGTGTAGCAATGACGTCGTTAATTTCTTATTCGTGCGTGGCGTGTTCGTGAGTTGCAGTGGGCGTACTCACATACATTTTCTTGCAAAGCGAAGCTAGACGCCGTGTGCGGCAGTGCGGCTGTGGCTTAACGTGTAATTATGGATGTTGCTTCTGCGGTGTCGGCCTCCCCCAACTTTCTCCATTAAGTATGAAAATATATAAACGAGAAATGATAAGGAAATGTGGAATTACCAATGATATTATGTGCTAAGTTAAAATAATTACTATGCTTAAATTAAATATGACTGGTAAGAGTGATAAACTTTAATAGGTAATTATTTAAAACATTTATTTTGACACTTTTCGTGACCCAAGGGCTGGCTTTTACCTTGGCCAGAGGCTTAATATTGCCATACAACGTGGCAATGCCGCCAGTCTCTTGGGTACATTACCAGTCGATAGCGATCTGGAGGAATTTTTCGACGCCATATTTTAGTTTTTTAATAGTTTTAGTTAGTTTAGGATATTATGTTAACAATCTGTTTCACATAATTACTTATTGTAGAGAAAATTAAAAAAAAGAAAAACACTTTTCACCACTTTAAAATTTACTAACGTAAAATTTTGGTTTTAAATAAAAATTAAAAATATAGATTAACTTTAATATAAAAAGTAAAAAAAAAGAAATAATTCGAATATAAAAAAGTTGCTAGTTGGTTTTTTAGTAACATGGTCACGCGAAAACTTAGGTCTTTCTGGGTAAAAAACACGAATTTCGTTAACGACCTATCTAATCGATTGCAATCGCCTATTTAGGGTTCGCTCACGTGATGTACGTTATAGGAAATAGAAATTAGATAACTAAGTTAACTCATGTTTGACACGGTCGTAAATTAAGATAAAATTGTCTTTCTAAAGGTATTTCTAACTACATCACTTAGCTAGAGTATAGAAAAAAATTATCCTCGTCTTGAAAACTCGCAAGTAGAAGTCTGCCGTCGAAATTACGTCCACAAGAGGTGACGTTGTAGTGGCCTTCGCAGTAGGTTGACCCAAATGGTTCAAGTTAGCCCACAGCCTCAAAAGGAGTTATCAGAACCTAAACTTGGAGGCCAAAAGACGACCTGTTCTACCTGATTTACCCTAAGACAAATGAATTAGGGTTAGACCAGAGAGATCAGACTGAACTTTCGATAGAGAAAATTATATTAAAATATACATACCAGGTTAGTAAAAATATAATTTCTCGTCTTGAAACATGGATGGATGTGATTCAAGCTTGCAATAGTTCATCCTATGACAAACAATAACGGATATTTGAACAGAAAAAAAGACCATAATTTCTCTACGGCAGCAACTTAAAGAATTACGTACCATAAGTAAAGGAAACGCGAGGCAAGAAGCAACCTTGTTTGCAATATTAAATTCAACGACGACGACAACTTTTTAGGGATCCAAGGCTGATGTAAAATATATCAGACGTAAATTTATTACATTATTCGATCAATTTCAATATACACACTTTTTGCAACTAACGCTATCTCAAAGAAAAATGGAGGACTCATATGTCAGAAAAAACAATTCAAATTTATTTGAAAAATTACTAAATAAAAAATATCGACCAAAATCAAGATAAAAAGAAAAGGTTGTCATAAGAAAACCAAAAAGTTTTAAATGCAGTGTTAGGCTGCGCTATGCTTAAATTGTTCTACGTATTCTATAGTAGAACAAAAGGCTTTTTATTTTTACATAATTAGGTATCTGTTTTTAGTTTAACGTGAATACACGTTACAGAAGTTCTTACAATTATACAACACCAGTTCATAATAAATAGGCTTCACATTTACAAACGACTAACACCAATGCTCTTTAATTTCCTTCAGAAACGACATAAATTGAGTGGAAAGCAATAATACCCGTATATGGGGGAATGTACGGTGTACGGGGCTTTATCGCATCGTACGTGATGACATTTCTATTGAGCCGATGGCACTCAACGCCATACGAGCCTTAAGACTCTCCACTTTGAAACGACGATAATTGCATGTGGAAATGGAATATAAAAATACCATTCCCTTTGTACTGAACGACGGGATTTCCGACATTTTTTAAACAAATAAGTAGGTACTCTTCATCATTTCCTGAGTGATGTGTTAAAGACGTTTTGTGAATATGTTTATTGAATTTTCTTTTCAATCACCCGGCAAAATGTAGCTAATTTTCATCGTACATTTTACTTTTGTATGTGAACCAATCTGCTCCAGCTGTATTAGAAGATACATGTTGTTGCAGCAACCTGTTACTGTAGTCCAATCCAACCATACTTACGTCAAAGGGGTTTTCAAGCATTGTACAGTGCAATAGCCAGACGTAACTTAGATGAATTGCTACACAAAGGTCTACGCAGGGGCTACGCCGTAGCCGGCCTGGCTACGACAGCTCTCAGCTACAGAGAGTGCTACATTGCGGCCATTAGTGGCTACTCATCAATTTCGATAATCGGGTCCATTATCTTATGATTTCAGTTCTATAATGCCCGGTAATTATAGGACGATAATCTTGAAATAGATTAAGAACGAATGGCCGTTAATAAAACACTATTTTTTTTTATGTAAGTAATAACAACTCACATCCATCAGCACTAAGTATTAACTTAACATTATAATAATAAGACAAACAAACAAACTGGCGAAATATGGGTGTACTATAGGTACACCTCTGCCTAAACCATCGGGGAAACAAGGCGTGATGTTATGTTATGTTTAACAAGAAAAAACTAAATTAAAAAAAAAATATATTGTATATATTCATTTGCGGCCGTGCGTACAAGAATTTAAAACATCAATGTTAATCCATGTCAAGGTTTTCCAATAATTACCTTGAATGAAATGAAATTATGCGAATGTCTAAAAATATTTTTACTATGATTTCGAATTCTAATCCAGTAGCTTTATATTCGTATTCAAAGTGTATGAATTGAAAAAGCCAATGTCACATCTAACATGAAGTAGCACTTGTATTAGAGTAATACTCCTATGAATTTGTATGCATGCATGCACTTAAGGGAAGCGACCCGTAATTGCATGACGCGATGCGGTCAGTATCAAGCTTTGTGACGTGACATTAACGCAATTGGAATTCTAGTCTAGTGGGGGACTGGTGTTTTGAAAAGGCACATTTTAAGGCACACTTTCATATATACGACACTGACGTGTTGTAGATATTTGTTGGATTTTTAATTAAATTGATGGAAAAAAAAAACAAATGTTGAATGTTTTGTTTATTGAAATGTTTTTGACACAAATTGAACGTTATGTCACAATACTGGCGTAACGTTCAAAAAATAATTTCAACAACCTCCGTCGTAATGATATTTTTATTTTTCATAAGCAATTTCTCTTAAATATTTCATTGTAGAAAACCCATTGTTCATGAACAAAATAATAATATTATTTTCCTTTTTTTTCGACATATAATTTCCGATTGGTTTCTTTACGGCTTAAATTAAATGTCAGGTCCAATAGAAAATGAAATAAGCCTGTTTTTGGCACTTTTATTCATTTTCCATATTCCGATTTATATTCGTCTGTAAGATCCTGATGATTATGGTATTTATATAATGTTTTTTTTGTCACTATCTGCAGGTGTTTTATGCCCTTCTTTGAAAGGTTTATCGAGTTGCTCATGAGCTCTTAGTATATTCGTCGCCGAGTGGTGTTTTTTCGAAAGTACTACGTAGTAGTGAAGTAATATCGACTAATATGGAGTGACACAAAAATATTTTTTTTTGGGGATTCACGTTCCTGATTGCAGTCTAGATTTCTGAGAGCGGGGAATATTGTTACTGTACTCGACCTAAAGGCAGCAGTAATGTCGTATATACAGTCAACCACACATCAGTGGTAACAATTTCACATTGACAGCGCCCTTATGTCGTAGCAGTAAAGGCAATGTTTGTAGTGAAAGTGTTTGCGTAAAATATGTAAACAGGCTTTTACCTTTTTACTTATTCTATTATTATTTAGTTTGATTTCATTTCATTTATCTTATTTCCATTAATTTGATTTAATTTGGTTTTATTTGTTGTGTTTGTTTTTATTTGGATCTGTGCTCGGTTGATGGTAATGGCCTGCCCCCTATTGCATAGGACTTAACTGGCTAAATGTGGGTTTATTATAGGTACATCTCTGTCCAATCCCTTCGGGGAAACAAGGCATGATGTTTGTTTGGTTTTATTTGATTTAATTTTATTTTACCTGATTTAATTTTATCTGATTTTTTTACTTTATTTGACTTATTATGATTTTTATGAATTTATCTTTGGCAATGAATGTTATTTATCTGAAATAAATGAATTTATAATTATATTAATTTCATGTAAATCACTATAATTAGTTGTAAATTAAAGCTCTTACAAAGACATAATTTAAAACAATTGCGTAACTGAAACAGTTGGCTCTGTTTGCTAACATTATGTTCGGTCTAATGTTGGAAGTCTAAATGTCGACCTAGTTTCCTAGACATCGATAAACGCCTCTCTTTCTATAGAAAATAGGTAACCTAGGCTCCCGCAACCCGGCTCACACTTGACACTAAAGAGGTTGTCAAACTTCGGAGCTGTTACCATTATTTTTTTACATTTAATTTTTCATACTTATTCTAAGAACTCACTAAATATTTTTACGACAAATGAACCGGAAAATGTAAGTTACCATCACCTTTTTTCTATCTAATTACGTCTTTAATTACATAGGTAATTTTTGTTATTACTTTCCAAGAAGTGAAGCTGTAAAAATAATTTAAAATTCCATTTTCAAAACACAATTACCAAATTGACTTGTATCTTGAATACAAAATATCCTCATGATTTTAAAATTTTCAAGGACTACGTTATTGGTGCTAGTTTACCAGACAAATGATTAATTTCTTGTTGGTCCTATTACGTGTTGGAAGTACAAAATTCTTTGCTCAGATTCGTTTGAGTATTTCAATTAAATAGCTTTGTTTCGAGAGGATCCCTTTTCAGAAACTAATTTAATGTTTAGGTAACAACCCAATTGTCTGTGGTATACGGAAAATTTTGTTAGAAATGCGTGACTGACAGCTGAAAATAATATGTCGTCGTATTACTAAAAGAATATCAGCAGATTATGTTTATAAAGTAACTAAAAAAGTGCTGCGCGCACAGATAACACAAATCCGGCGGCGCGCGGCGTGTGAGTCGATGCCGATGGAACGCAATGTTGCCATTCTTAATATTGTACTTAAATAATCATTTTAGATTTAGGTATTGTTTTTATTTTGTTTCTTTTTTAAATTACATTGCATGCTGCACTGGCTGACGTCATCACGTCAACGCCAGCTGTCGCTGAAAACCAGCGCTGGTCGCTCTGTCTCGCATAGGGTTGCAGCATTATGCTGAGCGATGGCCGTTTTGCGTGGATGTGACGCATATTTTCCCCCAACTTGTTTCTTTTTGTGTTTGTGTTCTTTTTTTTTGCGTCATCTTTATCGCAAATAAACGTATTTTCTTTCTTCTTTTTTCTTTCAACTAGCTGTGCCCTGCGACTTTGTTCGCGTGGAAGTCGTAACATACAGAATATACTTATATAACAGCCACATTTTAATAAAACTTCCTCGTCCCCCGACCAACCGCGTTGCATCGTCTGCCCGCGCTGTAACTTCGTTTGCGCTTAGCGTTCTTACTGACTTTTTTTTTTTTTTGCTCGGCACGTAAGAGCGTAGCTTGATGTTAAATAGCCTATAACCATATTAACTATCCCCGAGAATTGGGCTACCAAATGCAAAAATTATTTTTCAAATCTGCCGTTTTGTTCACAATTTCATGGGTTTTAATTTTTTTGCGCGGAACCTATTATTATTTTCTAAAATAGAAGAAAACATGTTTACTCCTTATAACATTAGCTATTTGCCAGTGAAAGTCTCGTCAAAATCGGTACAGCTGTTTCTGAGATTAGCCGGAACAAACAGACAGACAGATAAATATTTTAAACATTATTTTTTTGTTATTAGTATCGTATATACTTTCATATGCATTTAGTAAAAAACTGTTTTTTGACCTTACAAACAGACACTTCAATTTTATTAATTTGTATATATATAATATTTATTTATTTGGTACACCAACAGCAGTACATACATACAAAGCCTAAAGCCATTTATAGAAAACAAGAATCAAATAAAAGTGCTGGTTTTTACGGTCAAGGTGATATTTTTTAATCTATTTGACACACTTCTTCAATTTGCACTGTTAACGCCATTTCGTACAACAGTCTATGTATATACAGGTATACGCAGCATTCACCATAAATACGACAACGTAATTATCTAAGAAAACATACAAAATACAACCAGAAATGTTTCAAATTACTTAGTAGAACTGTTTGTAAAAAGGTTTGTGATGTCTACCACCGTACTACCATACCACAATCATATTCACATTTCTTCTAAAAAAAATAAACTTTGAGAAACGTTGACTTATTTTATCCTTTTTATTTGAGGTGCATTATCTGGTTAGTCTCAGTCCATATTTGATCAAATCTTTTTGGAGAGGTTCCAAAATATAACTGTTATTTTCTGAAAATACAGTAAAAAACAATGGTATAAAACGGAGTTTCTGACATTCACAGTAATTTTTGAGAAAAAGAGATTAGTGAGAAGATAAAAGTTAATATTATTTCCAGGTGATTAAGTAATAAATATGGAAACATGGATAAATATGGAATTAAATATGGATATATGGACCGGCGTGATATTTAGGTCAACAAGACTGTGCAATGGCTGATTATCATCATTTTTTTCCAGTCTTTAGTCAGTGCTAATAAAGTTTATAATTGCTGAGTAAGTGAACAAAATCCATTAACTTAATGCATCCATAAAAACTAGAGAAAAGTAGACTACTTTCCCGGGAAAAGCGTGGTGTCCGCCGGCCGCTTCCCCGCTGTAATATGACCGTCATATTACGGGATGCAACAATCCAATAGACAAAACGATCGGCAAATATCAAAACAGTTCAATACGGGCACTACCCTATAGTTTACTCAGAATACATAATAGGATTACACTCATCGAATCGGATGTTCGCCTAACCATGCAATGCGAGTCGGGGACAGAATTACCCCAGTGGACCACACCATTACAGCCCATTAATAGGGCAATTTAAACTCAGTTAACGTTTCGCGTGTTCGCTTGAAACGGCTTTTATCACGTATAATGGCGGATTTAGAACGTATTTTTGTTGTGGAAACTGCTACTGTCCTGTGTACACGTCTGTTGCACGCTGAGATTTTTCTTTTAACAGCTGTTTTTGTTAAGGGAAGGAGCAATTAATGGACAAGCAAACATTTTTAGAGTTACCGCGGTTTGGGGTTTGGTATGGACGGAAAAAGAGTTGGGAATGATTAAGTTTTGGGCAGTTGTTTGGACTATAGTGTCTATGTGAGTATGTTTTGCATTCCGATTGTCCTGTTGAGCCATTGAGCGCCAACAATTTATATATAGCTATTTTTTAAATAGGCACTACATCGACAGTAAGAATCCTAAACACATACAAAACTTACTGGTAAAAAAACCGGCCAAGTGCGTGTTTACCACGTACAATGAAGGGTTCCGCAGTTGGGATGAGTTTATCCCAATAACAAACTTAACATTGTAGTTGAAAAACATGTTCTCTAATACATTCCAACTGCAAATGTAAGTTGGTCGACTATTACTCGTTATCTTGTGATGCCTACTTAGTTGTGATAATTTTCATATGTGAAAGGAAAACTAACTGTTTAGCTGGCAGGGGGGGAAGGGGACACATGACTCTAACAAAAAATAGCACTTTAAAGCTTAATATTTCAGAAACGAATCCCTTAGTCGAAAAATTGTTTTCACAAACCTGCAATATTTTTGAAAGACCTTTCCAACAACACCCCACCACACCTTGGGATAGACGAGAAAAAAAAACATCCCCACTTTACGTGTACAGGATTTGGTTTTACCACTTTGTCGGTAAGGTAAGGTAAAAGGTAAGGGTCAGGGTTGAATTACTGCCACAAAGTTTTAACAAACAATATAGCCAATTATTTTCAATGAAATTAAGTAGTTACTTACAACAAAATTAAAAAAGTTACAAAATTATTTTTCTGTTTGCTAATTAACTTAAGTTATTTAAGGTAATTACCAAACAAAAACCTTACGTATTGTCCATTAAAAATAAAAGGCAGTATAAAAAAAAAACAAAAATTATTACTATTAGCGGTACTTAGGCCAAAGCAATTTCTTCTTTATTATTTTCTGTATAAAAACGCAGTTAATTAAGTTGGCAGGTCGTAATCCGGGGATTACAATAAACCTGCAGTAAAAGGTCTTCATAGCTTAGTGAATGAATTTAATGAGTATTTTCTGAATATATTTACGCTAAAGGTTTATTTCTCATTTTAATCATTGCTTATCGTTGTAGATGTTTTCGTTTTTAATTAATAAAATGCAAGTAGGATGATCAGATTTCTTAACGAAAAATCAAAGATATTTTATAAACTTAAAACATGAGTCCAATTATGAATGAAAACGAGACTTAAACACTACTGTGTAATAAATATAAAATACTATAAAACACTACTAATAACTCAAAATGTCGAAAGTGGTAGAAATTAAAGGATTTTGCTCTAATTTAATCATTTATATAAAACCTAGTGTAAGTATTAATAACTCTTATTAACAGAAACTTGAATGGGTATTTATTTATTTTATTTACTCAAATTTATAAAGCCATCTTCAATTCCACTTAAATTACATTTCATTTGGAACTATTGAGCCCATTCAACCGGTAAACACGTTCCATTTATTTCCAGTACTTAACCCTCAAGTCGCTATTAATTAAAATCCGGATCAAATCGTTCCATGGACGCAATTTCAAAACATTAAGCGAAAGGAACTCGGTACACTTCGTGCCAAATTGTGCACAACATTATACAACTTAAAGTCGGCTGTCTCGTCCACAGACACGCGAGGCCCATCAAACTTACCCCACTTGCAGTTAACGGGTTACCACGCGTCTTGGTAGCGTCTCAAAGAATAATAAACCATATTTCCTCAACACTAAGGTGTATAATTGTATGGTCTATGTGGAAGTATTGAGGCTACACATCCTGATCAATAATAGATTTTATAATGGATAAAAGAGTAAGACGTATTTGTAATAGCATGTTTTTTTATGGACTAGTTAAGGAATGTGTTTGGTTTTCACTTAGTTCTGTGGTAATTGGACGGAGGTCGTCCCGTTTCCTTCCCCGTACGTATCGTAGGTAACAGGGAATGGGGCAAGGAAATAATACCCTGCAATTAAAAGTATAGGTAATGTTACATAAGTTTAGTGTTACAATCCTTATGTAGATACTTTTTAGCTTTGTCCACAAAAATAGTTGTTAATTTCATAAAACCTTCATAATAAATAATAATTATGGAATAACAGACTTTCCTTGAACGTCAAGATAATAAAATGATAAAACTAATCCCTGTCCTCGATAACAAACGCCGAACTCTCTGACCTTCGGAACACAATAAGAAAATCCGTAACACTTTTGTACTCAAGTGCCCTTTAATCAAACTCATTTATTCGCTGGAACTTTTAACAAATGATCCCGGTACAGTTGCGCAGATAATCGTTATATAGATTGGAAGTGAGGCCGGGACAAACAGCGCAGTCGTTAGCAAAGTCCGTCTCAAGTTACGAACACTTTATACACACGGCTGTAATAGATGTACAACATTACGAGACTTTGAGTATTGGTACAATTGAAAAATATTGGATAACTGCTGATCACTTTAAAGGAGCCTGGTTACACATCATGATTAGAGGTGCCTTTTAGATGCCAGGAGCTAAACAACCACCTCTTAAAGCAGTATTATTGTAATCTTACTTGAGTGTGGGAAAGAGATAAATAATAATAATAATAAATATTTTTTTATTTAAATTCAATTGTACAAGAAACACTTATCTAAACACTATGCAGCATTACAACTAGGAAAAAAGAGTGTTTACGATAAACTCTGGCACCCAAAGTAAGATTTAACTTGTGTTTAGGGTGCCAGCGTCCTCGCCTATGATTTGAACATGTATGATAAGTTTGAGTTGTAAGATGAGCACAGTATATTCTTATTGAATTATAATATATTTTCTAGCTAATGCAACTATGATGTGGCCTATTTATGTACCTATGTATGGGTGCGTGTATGCGTGTGAGGGAGAGATAAATATAGTGATAACTTGTGTAAATATAAGTGTATGTAAGATGGAGCTAGACGTCTTGTATAGCTCCATTTCTTTCTCACACTGAAGTAACATTAAAATAATACTGCTTTAAGAGGTGGTGGTTGGCCCCCAGAAATAGTTTGACAAAGCCTGCGCTAGGTTTAGTGTCAAAAATAATTTAAAAGTAAAAGCTTGATTTATGTTAATGTATCTCTGCATGCCCATACTAATAATGATCGTTGACATGATTTTGATGTAAAATACAGACAGTGTTAATAATTCTAAATATATGGTAGGTTTATTTTCCATCGATTAATTGAGTCATATTAGCCTCTTCAAATATTATCCATCCTTCCGGCCAGTGTATCTCAATCATAGAGCGCTACAGTGGAGTATACCATAGATGCTTGAACTGGCCGGCACGGAAAAATACTTCCTAGATACAGTATGTTCACTAAATGAATGTGCGTTTAATTATTTATTTAATATATACATTATATAACTTAATGTTATTAGTTTTTATTATTAACCTATGTTGACCCACTGCTGGGCAAACGTCTCCCCATAGTTTTCCAATTTTCTTTGTGGCCAATCGATCAGGAACGAGTCCAAATCGTCAAGCCAGCATTTCTTAGGCCTGCCTCGGTGACGACGCCCGTCTTCAGGCACCCACTGTGTGACGATCCTGAATGTTTTTAATTACAACGTTAAATTTATGCGTGGTTAGATATTTTATCCCTTTTCTTCTCATGTTTGCTGCTGTGATGAATCCTTAGTATTCGACAAAGGTTTATTCTCCAGTTTATTTCTGTCGATTTCTATTTATCACCTGAAGTCAATTTAATATTCATCATAATAAAATTGCCTGCCTCGTTGGTCTAGTGGTCGCAAGTGCTACTGCTGAGCATGAGGTCCTGGGTTCGATTCCCAGGTCGGGCAAAGTGTTATTGGGTTTTTCTATCTGGAATTTCTCAGCCTGGAGTCTGGATTTTTGCCCGGTTGATGGCAATAGACTCGCACCCTATTACATGGGACTTGAACATAACTGGCGAAATGTGGGTGTACTATAGGTACACCTCTGCCTAACCCTTCGGGGAAACAAGGCGTGATGTTATGTTAAATTAAAGTAATTAAAGTATTCCTGGTAGTAGTCCATCTATCTTAAAAAATCCAATTTATGGAAAATTTTGTACAATACTATATTAACTGCACAGACAGTCTAACTTACATCTGCATTTTGCTATCAATCTACCTAATAACCTAACATTATGCCTTGTAACAAACATTTGAAGATCTGCCGCTATCATCCAATCAATCTACCAAGCCTTTTCCCAACTATGTTGGGGTCGGCTTCCAGTCTAACCGGATGCAGCTTTACATGAAGCGACTTCCTCCTCCATCTGACCTTCAGAACGCAGTTACTGAGTAACACGATACCACTTGATTTTTGAAATACGGAGGGGTCTCAATTTGTAATGGACACCCATCCAAACGAACCGATCGCGGCAAGAGTAGCTTAACCTTCGATCGACCAGTGCGGCTGTTATTATTTAGCCACGAGCCCCTATCTGCCCCTATCATCCACTCACAATATTATCTCTCAAAACATCGCACCAAAACCCTCCGCACGTGTCATACAAACGTCTCAAGTTTGAGAAACTCTAGCAAGTCCAATATAAAGTTTGTCAATATTTCCGTTGTAGGAGCTGATGGCCGACACTCATTGATTGGGCCAGGCCAGGCGAAAGATAAAGTTGAACTACAGTGTACGGTCCACAGAACAGCGATAGTGTGTGTGTGACTCACCGTAGGAGGGGGTAAATAGTTTTTGCAGCATGTGTAAGAATACAGGGTGTGAATGGGACTATATGTGACTCTCGGCTTCGATAAACCGTCTTTTTATACCCGTTATAGGTACCCGGTGTAGGTAAATAATATTTGCCCATCAGTGGTGCAGCTACAATCATTAGAGGGAAGCCGAAGAAAAAATAGTTCAGTTCTCATAAACTCAAACAAAAAACAGTAGGTTTTCAATCTTGTGATGAAACTGGTATTAAATATGTAATGTGATGTGATACAGAGTTACACACAGGTGTACCATATTATTTGGCAATAGTAGACACTAAGAACGGTGGTTGTTCCGAAGGGAAGCCGATAGGAATCGTGTTGTACGAAGGCTACGCCCCTGTTGCCCATCATTGATTGGTATAAATAAAGGACCAAGATTCCTTATCATACTGAATTTGTCAGTACAATTACGTATTGTTCATATCATGGAAGTGGGTGTATTGTTTTGGCGGCACGTGTAAGAAAAGATATTTGCATCTCATTAGGTATGTCAAGACATTGTGAGAGTAATTTTCTTTTAAAGGCGTTGAATATTGATTTTCATATAAGGCCCCCGATATGGAAATTTTATGAGGAGTAAATTAATTAATACAAGCGTTAACTCAAAAGCGTTACTTTTTTCTGCGCAACGTACTCCTTGCGCTCCTTTCACTTTGAAATCATGTATGTGCATACCTGTCTATAGCCGACGTGTAAACTCCAGTCATGTATCGGAGCTGACACACGCACACTTTTCATGGCCTTTGGTGAAACAATGATGAAGCCATCTAAATAAATGGCTTATACATACCAGATTTAAGATACTTTCTGGAGTTTTCTCCTTAAATCAAATCAAATTAAAACGTTTATTTCGGACAGTAACAATCTATAAGAATCTTAAGAATCGATTTTCATATAAGGCCCCCGGTATGGAAATTCTATGAGGACATGAACATAACATCACGCATTGTTTCCCCAAAGGGTTAGGCAGAGGTGTACCTATAGTAACACCCACATTTCGCCAGTTATGTTTAAGTGCCATGTAATAGGGGGCGAGCCTATTGCCATCTACCGGGCACAAATCCAGACTCCGGGCTGCTACTGAGATATTCCTGACAGAAAAACCCAATAACACTTTGCCCGACCTGGGAATCGAACCCAGGACCTCAAGCTCAGCAGTAGCGCTTGCGGCCACTAGACCAGTAGGCAGTCTATGAGCAGTGAAATTAATACAAGCGTTAAATCAAAAGCGTTACGTTTTTCTGCGCAACTTGCCTTGCGCACCTTTCACGGAGTCAACTACAGTTTTGCGTCGGAGCTGACACACACACACACACTTTTTTTTTACAGAATCCAAAGATTTAATAAAATAATAACTTCGTTGAACTCCGAATTCAACCAATAGGTACTATTTAGCAACATATTGTCATAAACATGAACATAAAATACTAAACTAAAAAGCGTTTACAATATTTCAAGCTCAAACAGACCATCAGGGCCGCGGGGCCAAGCTTAGCTTATGCAGGCAGTCGCCACGTGCCTCCATTACCACCACATGGCGCAAAATAACCGATACCTATAACATTTATATTATTTACACGTTAAGGCCTCCTTCGGTTATGCTATATATTAGAGAATGCCGTTTTAGTGGGTAAAATAACATATGTTCTAGAGGAATGAGTCTGGAATAATGATTGAATTGATAGTGGCAGAGTTAGAAAACGCTGCCATGAAGACTTGAATTTGTTCATGATGGTTTGGGGCCAAATAAGGCTAGGTAGAGAGATAAGGCTGTCGGTGAGGGAGACGTTTACTTAGCAGGGGAACAGGGGGCCAACCACCATCTCTTAAAGCAGTATTATTTTAATGATACTCCAGTATGAGAAAGAGATGGAGCAGGACGTCTAGCTACATCTCTTTCCCTCATTGAACTAAGAGTATAACAACACTGCTTTAAGAGGTGGTGGTCTAGCTCCAGTAAGGACAGATATAAAAAAAACCGGCCAAGTGCGTGACGCCAAGTGTGTGACCGCGCACAATGAAGGATTCCGCAGTTGGAATGGATTTATACCAAAAATAAACTTAACATTGTAGTTGAAAAACATGTTCTCCCATACATCGATATACGTCACGATCAATTCTCCAACTGCAAATTAAAGTTTGTAATAGGATTTGTTTTCTGTAAAACTACAAAATGATTGATCTCGGACTTTTTCATTTACTTGTGCTGTAAGACCTTGCTTCTTGTTAAATTTCATGATTCTAGGTCAACGGGAAGTACCCTATAGGTTTTGATTTATTCGCGACTATCAAAATATGTCGCATAAATGGCCGTATTTTTTTAATGCGTTGACTTAGAAGCTTGATTTTTATAGATCTCCAAGGTACTATGGACCTACGTATTTGATATTAATTTCAACTTGATAACTCTTGATAAAAAGGGTCTTGACAGACTGACAGACAGACAGACGGACAACGAAGTGATACTCTAAGGGTTCCGTTTTTTCCTTTTGAGGTACGGAACACTAAAAACAATCTAGTTCCCTCGCTTTATGTTTCAAACTGTCAAACTCAAACTCAAAGCATTTATTTCAATTAAACCAATTACAGGCACTCTTGAATTGTCAAAGAGTCAGTCAGTTAGTCATAAAATTGAAGCTAGTCGCCTATTCGTCCTCCTAACCAAAATACAGATTAACTTTAATATAAAGAGTAAAAAAAAAGGAATAATTCGGATATAAAAAGTTGCTAGGTGGTTTTTTAGTAATATGGTCACATGAGTCTGGATTTGTGCCCGGTAGATGGCAATAGGCTCGCCCCCTATTACATGGGACTTAAACATAACTGGCGAAATGTGGGTGTACTTTAGGTACACCTCTGCCAAACCCTTCGAGGAAACAAGGCGTTATGTTATGTTATGGTCACACGAAAACTTAGGTCTTTCTGGGTAAAAAACACGAATTTCGTTAACGACCTATCTAATCGATTGCATTCGCTTATTTAGGGTTCGCTCACGTGATGTACATTATAGGAACTAGAAATGAGATAACTAAGCAAGCTCGAGTTTAACACAGTCGTAAATTAAAACAAAATTGTCTTTGAATAATAAGTTTGCAGTGAAGGTACTTATATCTAACTACTTAGCTAGAGTACAAAAAAAATATCCTCTGCTTGAAAAACTCGCAAGTAGAAGTCTGCCGTCGAAATTACATGCGCAAGAGGTGACGCTGTAGTGGCCTTCGCAGTCGGTTGATCCAAATGCGGATCCAAGCGGAGTTTTCAGAACCCAAAACTTGGAAGCCGAATAACGACCTGTTCTACCTGATTTATTCTAAGACAAATGAACTAGGGTTAGAGCAGAGAGATCAGACTGAACTTTCGATAGAGAAAAAAATTAAAAGATACGTACCAGGTTAGTAAAATTAAAACTTCTCGTCCTAAAACGTGGATGGATGGGATTCCAGCTTGCAATACAATCCTATGGCAAACAATAACGGAAATTAGATCAGGAAAAAAGACCATAATTTCCCTACGGCAGTAGCTAAAGAGATTACGTACCGTAAGTAGAGGAAACGCGAGGCGGGAAGCAACCTTGCTTGTAATATTAAATTCAACAACGATGACAACTTTTTAGAAATCCAAGGCTGGTGTAAGGGTGGTGTGTGGTGGTGGTGTGGTGGTGGTGGTGTGTGGTAGTGGTGTGGTGGTGGTGGTGGTGTGGTGGTGGTGTGTGGTGATGGTGTGGTGGTGGTGGTGTGTGATGGTGGTGTGGTGGTGGTGGTGTGTGGTAGTGGTGTGGTGGTGGTGGTGGTGGTGGTGGTGGTGTGGTGTATCATACGTAAATTTATCACATTATTCGATCAATTTCAACACATTAACTTTTTGCAACTGGCGCTTGCTCTAAGAAAAAATTAAGGACTCATATGTCAGAAAAACAATTCAAATTTGAAAAATTACGAAATAAAAAGTAAAAAATATCGACCAAAATTAAGATGGAAACAAAAAGGTTGTCGTAAGAAAACCAAAAAGTTTTAAAATGCAGAGTTACGCTGCACTATGCATCTATACAAATAAATAAAATTGAAGTGTCTGTTTGTAATGTCAAAATAACAACTTTTTACTAATGCGTATGAAAGTAAACGGTACTTATAACAAAAAAGCAATTTTTAAAATTTTTGTCTGTCTGTCTGTTTGTTCAGAATAATCTCCGAAACGGTTGAGCCGATTTCTACAGGACGTTCACAAGCAGATAGCTGATGTTACGGGGAGTAACTTAGAAGTAGCCTTACTAGACTTAGACTAGACTAGGGTAGACTTTTATTTTAGAAAAATAATTAGGGTTCCGCGCAAAAAAATGAAAACCCATGAAATTGGGAACAAAAAGTCGGATTTGAAAAATTCTTTTTGCATTTGGTAGCCCAATTCTCGAGGATAGTTATAGGCTTTTTAAGATCACGCTACAACCCTCAGAACCCGAGCGAAAAGAAAAAAGTCAGAATGAAAGCTAAGCGAAAACGAAGTAATAGTGCGGGAGGACGATGGAATGCGACGGGTCGGGGGACGAGGGAGTTTTAATAAAATGTGGCTGTTATTTTAGTATATTGTGTATCTTATTAAGACTTACAGCAAACGAAGTCGCCTTCGACTTCGTTTGCTGTAAGTCTTAATTACAGCTAGTTCAATATATAATAGCTTCGGAATTTGGAGGTAAAGTTTGTTGTTCCTAGCATGTATGAATTGTAGTTATAAGTACGAGTATATCCACTAAACTGTAGGCAAATTACTAATTTTTACCTTTAATAGTACTTACAGCATTTTATTTTTAGCACCATTTTTATACTAAGTATGTCACGTTTATGTGTTTAACGATCTACTATTCATAACTTACAACATGTTTTGTTTCTTAGAATAATATATTTCTAAAAAAGAATTTGTTTTGTTTGCTTAAGAAGATTTTTTTTTCTTTTTGGCTTTAATTTGTGGAAGTAATAAAATGGTAATATTGTAATCGCTATTAGTTTATATTTACCTACATAGACTGTTAAGCTTTCTGAAGAATAAATAAATAAAATAAGTGTAAAATAGAAATGACTCCCAAAGTGTATAAATAACTATCTTTAATAGAGTGAAAACTAACAATGTTAATAATACCAGCTGCGTTTACCAATATTCCCTCGACGATTTTCACAAACTGACATAAATTCAATGATTATTTGGGCAAACTTCGTTCAAAGGATCTATTGTAATTGGAATTTATGATCAAATTTTAATTAACCACCCACATTGGAAACATGAAGTTTATTTCGAAATTACAAAATGTTCACTTCCGTTGAAGTCTTGACGTTGATTAAAAAAAATTATATTACATTAATACCTATTTGTTTATCCAAATATAACGTTTCAGTAAGCCATCTATAGGTATAATCTATGGGGTGCATTCAATAATTAAGTACCTACACTACTTATCTTGCAATGTAGCTAGGGCCACAGTAACACGAAAATTCAATTTTAAAGAAATAAAAGAAATCAGACATTTTACGAGTCGGATCTTTTGCGAATTGTACGAATTGCGATTCGGATATTCTGCGAATCGAACGTTTTCCGAATCGGACGTTTTGTGAATCGGACATTCTGCGAATCGAACTTTTCTTTTCATCCTGATGTTTTGCAAAACGGACGTTCAAGACCGAATATTTGTCACGATACAGAATCACATTGGTTGTCGACTTGGGCCTGCGGGCTGTACCCAATATCGGCACTACAAGGCAAGTGCTTTTTATGCGACAAATAGGAATATAACTTAATAGTATAACAATAAAATTGAAATTTCAATGACACGGCATGCTTAATCCTACAGCAGCTTTGTTTTTATACCTATCTACGATTTCATTGAAAGTTCAATTTTATTATATGCCTATTCGTCGCATAAAACTCCCTTGCAGTGCAATGCTGTGCCAACAGATGGAGCGAGCCAATAGAGCTCTAAGGATTTTTTACTTCTTTTTTCCAAAGAAATATTAGTTTTTAGTAAGGCCGTATTTTAAAACAGCCTATGCCAAAACGAATAGCCTATAACTCGAGCGCAGGATTCAAATATCCCTTTTTGATTAATTCTCAGTCTAAAAGTGGCAGGTCTTGTGATTTATTATTAGTACCGAAAATCTTTCAGAACAAATCTTTTAGCATAAGCTGTAAATAGATGGATGATTACAAAGCCAATTTAGGTAGTACTCGTAGCTGCCCTGTTCATACATCATCTGCCTGCCTTTTCCCAACTATTTTGGGGTCGGCTTCCAGTCTTACCGGATGCAGCTGAACACCAGTATTTTACATGGAGCGACTGCCTATCTGGTCTCCGCAACCCAGTTACTGGGTAATACGATATCCCTTGGTAAGACTGGTTGTCAGACTTTAGGGCTTCTGGTGACCCGTAACGACTGTCAAAGATCCACGAATGACAACCGGGACCGACGGCTTAAAGTGCTTTCCGAGGCACGGAGAGGTCTTGGTATGTAAAGATGGTCACTCATTCACGGACTAACCACGGTAAGCGTAGCTTAACCTGGTCGAGCGACTCATGCGGCTGTTATTACTAGCCACAAGCCCCTCTGCTCATATATCAATGCGAATGCAATCCTATAGGATTTGAACATGCCGGCCGCGTATTTCGACAAAATATGGGATGTGCATTTTAATGTTGTCATGTGGATAGTACCAAATGATTACTACTTTTTTTAATAAAACAATATTGTCTCGTACCTATCTGAAAAAGACACATTTGTAAAATAATAATATATCTGAAAGCCTGTTTTCTAGCAATCATCGATTAAAGTTTGTATTAAGAACCTAAAAACGAATTGCAAATCTTTTGCGAAGCGGGCAAAGCATAATCGGATAACGCTGTACGACAACATACCAACTTACTCTTCCACCGAACTATTGACAGATTTCTTTCTTATCAGTATGTTTATGTTTAGGTATGACCTTAAAAAAAACAATAATTTATTTACACTCTTCCTCAGAATATATTTACACAAAAAGTATACTTCATTCCTTCTTAATCTCGTTCACAATCTTTTTTCCATTAACAAAACCTGAGATTATGTACAAGGCACACGTTACAAAGACTAATACATCTTACACAAGGTCGCGACGAAGCGACATGACACTGACAAGCCAAGCCGACGTGTGTATCACGTTGTATGGAAGTTAATATGCATTAACTGGCAGCTCTACGGATAGGGCCGCTACGTGAGGATTTATGAGACAGCTAGGTGTTTGAAAATGGCTGTGACTTTATCTGCGTAGATGTAGTGTTGTGTTATAAACTCATAATTGTAGACGTGATGATTTTGACAAAATAATGCTTGCTCTTGCTTGGTCCTGCAGTGGACGTTGTTAAGCTAAAAACTATGCTTTGCTTATATTTTTGCTCTCGTTTGCTTTTCGAATTGCAATTTTTATTTATGAACTTGCAAGATAAACCGACAATCTGACCAATTCCGCAGAAAAAAACTGGATGCACCAGCCAATGATTGCCTAGAGTGCATTATAATAATATGTTAGACCTTCATCCAAGATTTGATAGCGTGTAGTTAATATAGAAAAACTGAGCTTATTATAGTAACATAACTTCGTTTCCTGTGTTGTCTTTAAACTCTTAAAGGTCACATAAAAGTAAGCGAAACGTCACTTCAAAAATCAAAATCAAAGTCATTCGAATTAGGTTGAGAATCAGCACTATTTGCACGTCAAAATTACAAACGACAGTTGCTTAAAACACCTGCCCTTTTCAACACTTCCTAGTGTTTTAGCTGGAAAGAAGAAGCGGCGCAACAAACTCCAACCCCAGCACTCTCTTCTTTTACAGAATCCCGCTTACGATGTAATCAACACAAAGTTAATCGGTATTAACTCGCAGCCCTAAACATAGGGTTGCGGCAGTCAGGTTTACCTTGCCCGGATTCCGATTGGAACCGCAACTATCCGCTTTCGACCGAAGCTTGCATTGGCAATTGAATCATCGGCCGTTTAACCAAAAATAGGAGGTTGAATATTTTCACAAACTTTAATCTTGGTAGTGTTAGATAATAGGGAAATGAAAAAATATGAAAATAGTGAAATACGACTCGAAATAAATTTAGAATTTAATAAAATAAGAGGAAATTGATTTTAGTGAGGAAATTGATTTTAGTGAGAAAACATGATGTAGCTGTACAAGGTAAAAACGCATGCCCAAAATCGGAATTAACGCCGCCATATTTTTTTAGGATTCAGTACGTCCGAATGCAAAAAGGTAACCTTATAGGATCACGTCTCGTGTGTGTCTGTCTGTCCGTCTGTCACAGTCAATTTGCTCTGAATCTAATGGACCGATTAGTACACATATGAATTTTTGTGTCCCAAACACGGACGAGTAATGTAAATAAATAAATTTTGAATATGGGGGTAAATTTTGGGGGACAAATTAGAAAATTTTAAAAAAGTTTTACAAACTGTACCGTGTGATACGTTTAATGGAAGGGCTTACTGCAAGGGTCCCAAATATGTTTTTTTTATAATTTTAAAATGAAAAATTTTAAAGTTTTTTAAGAAAATAGCTGAAACTTGACCATTCCCCCTTATCTCAAAAACTGCTGAGCCTAAATTTTTGAAAAAAAAAAACCAGAAAATAGTTTTATACATAAGTATAGAACTATTTTCTGTTTTTTTTAGGTATCTATAAAGATTACAGGAAAACCTATGGTCCTAAGTCTATGATCTAGAAATAACATGGTTTATCTCTCAATATTGTGCGTACAAACATACGAGTACATTTGCAGTTGGCTTATATGGCAGAACATGTTAAACATGTTCTGCCATAATATGGCAATGTCGACTAGTTTCAAAGACGGCAATCTGTGCATTTTTCAAAAAATGAGTTATTAATGTGGTAACACAGATAAATTTGAATAAAACCGCTTGAATTAGAAGCTACCTAAAAAAAGCGGTAATCTGCTATATAAAAATCTAATCAAAATCCTGGCTTAGGATCATATGTGGCATTCTGTTCATTTCTCGAATTCAAAATCGGCCATCTTACGTCATCGACCAATCAGAAGCGAGCGTTCGAAAGCGTGGTGTTATGGCCGCTCGCACATTATTGTACGGAGATTTTAATACGTTTTTAGTGTTATTCTAATTACAATTAAGTGATTGAAGGTGAAAAGTTATAATGGAGTCAAGCCCCAGCGTTGTTACTAATAAATTTGCAAGAAAACGCAAACGAGATCCCAAAAATTGGTCAAGAAACCAAGCTAAGAAATTGAGGTTAGTTTGAAGTTAGGGCTGTCACGAGCTGGCATGCTGTTTGGGTTAACTTTGGTTTTATTCAAGTGCTTACTGCTAACTTACCTGCTTACGTATTTTCTATTCTTCTTAGGTATTCCCCAAAATCAATGCCAGAAAAAGTATGTAACCATAACTCTAAGGCGCTTAAGTGTGATACACTAACAATGTCGCAAATGAAAAAATTGCATGATACATTTTACAGTATAGAAATAAAAAAGATCAAGATTCAATTATATTAAAATACTGCACAGTGGAGCCTGTCAAGCAAAGGGCAGGTTTCAAAGGCAAGAAAGTAACGACTATAAAGTATGGTGTTTTTGTGGGTGGCAAAAAAGTACCAATATGTCAAAATTTTTTTTTGAAATTATTTGGTGTTACAAAACACAGAGTACAATATGTCATGAATAGATATTTTCATGTTGGGGATTTAATAATAACTGAACACCGAGGTAAAGTATTTGTTTTTTTGGTTTATTTTTCTCTATTTCAAAGAATGTACCTACCTATTCCACTCATTCAATTTCTTTTACCTATCTTCTTTTCAAGCTGTTTATTGAATGCCATTTTAAACTAATTTTTTCAGGTGGAAATCGTAAAGAGCGTTTATTTGCTGCTCAAAAAGAATCTGTTCATAATTTTATACAGCAACTACGTTGTGTCGAAGCACACCATTGTAGAAAAACTAAGACTGCAGAAAGAAAGTACTTACCTTCAGATTTGAATATAAATAAACTTTACAAAATTTACAAAGACAGTGAGTATTCAAATGTTGCTGTGAAAAAATCATATTTCCGTCATATTTTTAACACGAACTACAATTTGGGATTCGGTACTCCAAAAACTGATGTCTGCTCCAAATGTTTAGAGCTCTCTGGAAAAATTGCTGCTGAAACTGATCCCCAGAAGAAGAATTTATTAATTATAGAAAAAAGGGCTCACTCATTGAGAGCCAAAGCTTTTTATGATAAACTAAAGGATACTTCAGATAATCTCAAAATATTATCTTTTGATTGCCAAAAAAACCTGGCACTGCCAAAGGTTCCGGACCAAACAGAATATTACTCTCGGCAGATATATTTCTTTAATTTTACTGTGGTTGAGGGACCATCTAATGCTCCTCTTGTAAAGGAGCGGGGTTTTACCTATTATTGCACAGAAAATGAATTTAATAAAGATTCAAACTTAGTAGCTTCTGCAATAACTCACAGACTTAATAATACAAATTTGACAAATATATCTACAATTCGATTGGTAGCAGATGGATGTGGGGGGCAAAATAAAAATTGCATTCTTTTGGGCACGTGCTCTAAATGGTTGTTGGATCACAAAAATATAAAAACAATAGAATTGGTCTTTCTCGTAACGGGACACTCATTTATGCCAGCAGATCGTCAGTTTGGGATTGCTGAAAAAAAGCTACGAAAAATGGACGTAATTTTACACCCGGATAAAATAAGAGATGTGCTTGGTGAAACGTCAACATTGATAAAATTGGGCAATGATTGCCCAGTTTTTAACTGGCGAGATGCAGTAAAAAATGTTTTTAAGCCCACAGCATCTTGGCGGATGAAATTTAAACAATGCAAAAGATTCGTCTTAAGACGCTCTAAAATCGCGGGGAATGTGTTGATTAAAGGCGAGCTGTACTATAATTCTGACACGGCACAGGTACAGAATGTGTGCCAAAGAAATAAAAATATAAATAATATTATTCCAGAGCAACTCCCGAGTATTGTAGCGGTTAATAAAGATAAATTATCAGATGTGAAGAGGCTGTTGTGCAAACATTTTAGTGCTGAGTGGAAAGAAATTCCAACTTTGTCATATTATTGTAATATTTTTGATGAGCAGGAGTCGCTTGATGCATCGACTATACCACCTTCTGATTATTGCGAAGAGGCGTTAGAAGAGGTCCCAGATCTCCGTATATAATAATATTCTTTTCAAATTTGTGTAAGAAGTAAGTGCAATTAAAAGTTTGATTTTATGAGCCCATTTTTTATTATAAGTCCCCTTAAATATACCCCCATACTTTCAGTCAGACAGCATAATTTTTATGCTCTTGTGACAACCCTGATTTTATAAGCAGGTATTTGGTATCAAAAATGGCAATCTGATCATATGTCAGTTTCAAACCCGGCTATCTTAATAACTTAATTTCAAATCCGGCAATCTGCAAAATTAATATTTAATTTATGACTTATTCTTAGTAAAGAAATGTAAAATCCATGACTAATTAGTTCTGTTGAATATTAAAGAAAATTTCAAAAGTAGTTTTTAATCCTAAAGGCAACTAACACCAAGTAAGGCGTTTTGTTGACAAAACCAAAACATTACTAAAAGTCAGATTGCCGACTTTGAAACTAGTCGATTATTAAATAATCAATTACAATATTAAGTTCAATTCAAAATTAAGTTCAATATTAAGTGTGGGACGCCCCACAGCTAGATGGACCGAGGACCTTAAGAAGGTGGCTGGGACAGACTGGATGCAAAAGGCGGAAGACAGGGTGTTGTGGCGCAGCCTGGGAGAGGCCTATGTCCAGCCAGTCCAGTGGACAGCGATAGGCTGATTTGATTGAATATTAAGTTTGTTCTTGGGATAAATAATCAACCCAACTACAGAACCCTTCTTTGTGCGTGGTCCGACACGCATTTGGCCGGTTTTTCAATAAATTTCCCAATACAATTGCACAAATGTTTGCCAACAGCGTTCCCCTATAAATGTCACTCGAGCGGCAAAAGATCCGTGTAAGTTTCCAAAGTCCTTTTGATGAAATTGAAATGAAGTCGGCGAAAAAATAAATTTATGACAAAGTGATGATCACTAAACAAATTATTATGCATTCTGCATACTGCAACGCTGTAGCTATTAAGACGTTGCTTTTGCCGCCATGTTGAATGGCATGTGTGCATTATTTTCAGCCGTGACACCCCTGCACATTAAGATGGCAGGGCACACTGGTGACACTTTAAATTAAAATAACGCTCAGTTGTAATACCTTGTCTAGTAACTGCCTACTTTGCATTATTTAATTTAGCAGTTACGCCTCTTTGAATAAGGCCCACTTGCGTGTTCATGGGTTATCCTATATAACTCGGAGTTAACAGCTAACTCAGGGATAAACAAATAATTCATCTTGCGCCACTAAGTGTTAGAGTTAAACTTTTAAATATTAAACCCACCGATGTGGGAGAGTTACGTCGCTAAACTCTGGGTTAGTGTACGTAATGTCAAAATAAATTGATGTTATGAGGTCCCGCTGATAACTTATTTTGTATTTTATATTGTTCGACGTTATAGTAAGTGAAAATGCTGTACTATATCAGCAGGCAATATATTCATGAACTCGTATAAAGGTAAATACAAATTATAAAAAACTGAAAACATATTTTTCCATATTTGACGTTTGTGTCAATCAATAAACTAAGTATCCATGGAAACCACATACAATCGATTAAAATTAAATGTCATGTTATAAAATTTAACAGTCAAGAAAGTATTACATATCGTAATGTACAGTCGTACCAACTTATCTATGAACTGAAAGAGGACGGCACCGTCGATTCAGTGTTGCTAATTAATATAAGGTGCCCAAAATTGAGTAAGTTTTCAAGAAGGAAATTTCACATTAGACATGATCGTTTAATAAGAATTACAGTTTTTACAAATTAAAAACAATGATACCTATATAAAATAATAAAATTAAAAAAAATGATAATTTACAGTTACGTAGGTACGCTAACAGTTTAGTCTCTCAGCAATAAATAATGGCTTTATCTAAAAAGTAATCCAATGAAGTGGAAATTCAGCAGATAAAATGTTCCACGGGGGGGGATACAACTTTCAATTAATGCGAAGTAGGTACCTACCTTGCAAGAGGTACCTGCATGAACTAAATGCCAGAGCATTTAGTTATGACCATACCTAACCCCTAACACCAGATTTGACTAATTATAATTAGCAGTGGTACCTAGTGGTAGTGTAGTGTAATAAAAAGAAACAAATTGCTTTACAATGATTTATTGAAAACCAGGTTTACAGTAATTGTGATCTTTAGATGAACCTGCATACACAACTTCATCCTGGTTGTGAGGCCATACTCCGCTTATTTCCGTACCACTATCATCATTATGACTATCGCTTTCGGTTTCAGTGTCACTTACCACTTCTATAATAAAAGGTTTATCTAAATACAAATCATGTTTTAAGTATCCTCCTTCTAACCTGCGAACGTGTTTACTATGCTGTGCCCACTCGTGAACTGTAATAGCGTCAAAAGCTTCTCTAACTAGGCGGGGAATTTCAGCATTTTTGCTCTCAATATTTACATCAACAACTTTTCTTTTCATTGTGCTCCATATGAGTTCAAAGGGATTGAGATCACAGTGATAAGGTGGTAAATATAAGCATTTGTGTCTATTGTCTTCTATATTGTCTTCTAAAATGTTTTCAATCTCATATACAGGTTCAGGCTTGTTTCTCTTAATTATTTCTAAAAGCTGAGGCTTAGTCAAATTCCCTCCGTAGTCAATTTTATTTTGGGTCAACCATAATTGCATATCTTTTTTAAGGAATTCGTATTTGGGACTTTATTCACACAAATATGGCGATTAGGAGCATTATCCATCACTATTATGGATGGCTCTCGTAAATTAGGCACACGTTTTTCAATAACCCACTTTTTAAAGTTGGTACTATTCATCTCGTCATGATAATCACCACTTTTTGTGTTTGATTTAAACACAAGTAGTGCATTTGTAACAAATCCAGTATCTCCTCCCGCATGAACAATAATATATCTTTGCCCTTTCGATACAAGCTCCAATACTCCGTCTTGACCCTCTCCTTGCCAACATTTACCCGATGTATGCGAAGAGTGAATATAGGTCTCATCTTAATAAATTATGAGCCGGGGCTGGGGAGATTTATTATTTTTATCCACTGCATGCAAGTACTTAGCTCTCCAAGCTGATATTTCATTACGCTCCATAAGAACCTTCCGATTGGATTGAGATTTTTTAAAATGAAATCCCACCTTGTGAAGCAGCTTTCGCAGACTCTCTCGCTGTCCTGTATAATTTATTTCTGTCTTTAAGACCTCTAGAAGCTTTTTAACAGTAGGAACCTCTTTTTTAGCAGAATAAAATTCATGTACCTACTTTCCTCCGTATAACTCCCATGTCAAAATCATCAACATGCACAAATCCACTTTTACGTTTTCTCGCCTTGCCTGGTGTCCGAATTTTTGTACCAGTCTCTTCTGCTGCGTGCCCTTCCTTCTATTTTTGAAATTAGTCATTGACTCACACCTGAAATATAAGGTAATAAAATAAATGTTAGTAGAAATTTGAAATCTGGCAGGTTAGCTTGCTCACTCACTTAGCAGGTTACCTATTAGATGTACGTTACCGTTACGCTACCCTGCATCAAGAATAGAAACGAATATTTCGTGGACTTAAATAATTAGTTAAGTATCGGGTAATTTATAACAAGAAAGTTGACAACACTAACCTGTCGTTGACGAAATTCGTTTGTATATTTGATTAAATGGAATAATCGGAGACCCCGCCCGAGATTCTTCTTCAAAAAAGGTTTTAACCTTTAGAATAATGTTTCGAGCATCATCACTTTTAATAGCTTTCGGCATATTTAACTTTATAAATTCAGCAATATCACGACAAAACAACCAGAGAACCCGAATGTAGTATACACTGACAATCGAATGACATTTCAACATGACGGCCGTAGTTCTAATTTTCGCCATTTCACAGATAAGTTGGTAGGAGTGTAGTGTAAGATGGGTATAAAATTTCCGTTCATTGTTCGTTAATTCATCTTTGGTCGGATTACATATCAGGCCATAGACACTGCAATCCTACTTTATGATTCGTCAATTGAACTGCAGTGTTTCCAACTCAAAAAATACTAATATCAGGTTATCTAACCCGATGTTACTTTTTAGTGGCACAACGCGTAAGAAGATTTAAAATGTTAGTTACTTAACTTGGAGTTTACAAACTCTACATTTATACATTTAACCCGAATAAACATGCATGTGGGCCTAAGTGTTATTTTAAACTTTAACGCTAGAATGAGACGGTTTAGTGACAATGAATGCTGTTCTATGTACCGTGAAAGGCTTTAGAAAAGAGATAGTCAGTTTCCCAATGTAATAGAAATTCAGTTTAACTTTTGTTTGAAGATTTAGAACTCGCTCCATAAGCTTCAGACTGAAAGGGTTATCTGCGTAGTTTAATTTCTGTTATTGTTCCATTGTACATCTCTGCCTAACCCTTCGGGGAATATAGGCGTGATGTTATGTTTATGTTCCATTATAAATAGCTGTAGACACATGTTACCAAAATGGGCTAGGTCATACATTGCCAACCGCTAAGCCTGATTTATACGGAGCGATTTAATTGCTTGTGGTATACCATAAATTGAAGTTTAAAAAGTTGCATCGTCTCAACAATGTTTAGGCGATGCAGGTAATTTGTTGCTTAACTTTTATTGAATGGCATGAAACTTGCATCGTGTAAATGGGTGCTTTTAAAATCAAAATATTTTATTTCACATAAACATACATGGGTACTTATGAAACGTCCGAAGCTAGGTGCACGGTTCCAATTGGTCGTTTCCTATGGAGTAGAGCCGGCGAGAAACTCCACGGTTGCTCTTTTAAAAATAATTTGCTTTTTCAATGTTTTCAAATACAGTGTTAATAGGTATGGGCGTACAGTGTAGGCCTGTCAACAAGTACCAGGTACTTACCCATACCACACCACACACCTCATCACACGCACCACACCACTCCACACCACACCACACCATGCTATACTCCTTACCCCACACCACGCACCATGCCACACATCACTCCACATTGCGCGCCTCATCACATACCACAGATAACACCGTATTACTTACCAAACCACACTATGCACTATGTTACATGCACTGGGAAGAAGTTTTTTTTTTTTTAAATGTCTTAAGTTTTAAGTTTTATTATTACTGTTAATAATTTAATTTGCAACTATACTTATAGATTTTTATTATTAGTTTCTTGAGATTATTAGTGGGGAAATAAATACAGAAAATGTACTTGAATTAAATATTTACCCTTAAGGTCACAGTACACTATATTAACTCCTGTTAGTATAGTGTACGACTATGATGAGATAGAGCGGAGCCTTCTAATACAGGCATTGTTTGCTTAAAGGGAGCCTCCAAACACGTTTAAATGTATTGTAATTTTCTATTTGTATTTGTACTTAACAAAAACAAAGTTGGAATACCAAGTGCGGTGACTAATTCACTTTTACTCATTCCTTTAAAATTCTTTATCAGAAACACAGCAATATTACTAGATAGCAGTGAAAAGTGTTGTACATACTTCCCCCACCGTACTTTAATAAGGAGATTATTTACTACATGATCTTTTAAACTTTAGAATATAAACACTAATCTACAATAAAACCACTTACTTCTGTCTTACTAGAAATACTATGTACACAGCTTTTATACCATCAAAATATCTTCATTTCATTCAAACAATGGCCTTCGGCGCTACGACTTAAAACCAATAACCTGAAGAATAAAATAATTTCACATCACAAAGGCCACCCAAATTAAAGTATAACTATTCTTTTTAAGAATTCCTTTTTAATTTTAATAGAAAGGGGGAAAGACAACGCTGAACATTATAAAGCCTTCAAGAATAATAGATACCTATTAATTTTTAGAGCTATGGCCCCCAAAGTTCATAACATCTCTCCCTTGAGGGCATCAATTACGAAGATGGAATCTACAAGCCTGCAGTAAGAATGGGGTAGGTATAATTTATAGTAAGTATATCTGTAGGATTTTGTTTATAAGTTAAAGGAGGAACCAAAAACGTAGCTCGTAGTCTACCTGTGATATGCGATTGGCTTAATTGATTTATGATTCACTTTTTTCGTTCCAATGCAAAGTTTATTTTTTATTTTATATCATGCTTGCAAACAGTGTGCTACCAATCTACAGAGGCAGAATGTAATACAGAGCCATCTACTAAAATTTTTAGAATCTTTTATAGAGTTACCACGACAAAAAAAAACGTTTTAAAGAGAACAAGTCAGCTGGGCTACTCTAGTAGCTTGGACGTTTGACACTACAATTTTTGAGGCTACCATGGTAGCTTGAATGTCTCAGTGGATAACACCATGCCTATATTTCCCGAAGGGTTAGGCAGAGGTGCACCTATAGTACAACCACATTTCGCCAGTTATGTTTAAGTCCCATGTAATAGGGGGCGAGCCGATTGTCATCAATCGCGCACAAATTCAGACTCCGAGCTCCTATTGAGCATTTCCATATGGAAAAACAAAACAAATATTGGATATGTATTTTTTTCTATTTTTACGTAATCGAAAGATTACGGCGATACATTGAGTTAAAATGTGGCATGACGTCACGCCTTGCTAGAATTTATACTGAGTTGTGACGTAGCGAGCCCTCACTCCCCAACTTTAATGCGTTTTATTTAAGTAATTTTTTATTAATATGATAAAGCAAAAAATACGTGTCTTAATTTTTTTAACTATCTGACTGACGGACTAAATAGCATTTCTTTTTTTTTACCCAGGCATCATCCCTATTATATTTTTGGACAATCACAGGCAGAGCTACAGGACGTAACTAGTGATTAAATACGATTTTACCAGCCCACTCTCTCCCATTTCCTAGGCAACTACTGCTAATTAATTGAGGACTTATTTATAATTTTGACATAAAAATCCAACGCAAAAGTTGCTTATTAGAACAATATAACTATAAACAGCTCGATAATAAGTTAATTATGGAACATAACATTAATTCCAACCTTCGTTTGATGTTTGATAAAACTTATAACGTGCCTTATTAATTCTATGCATATCTGTAAAGTTTTAATAAGAAGGTGCCAAAGAGACATTTAAGGTATAGAAAAAAGGGGCGATAGACGCTAAAACTTTAAAAGCGACTATTACAGAATAATATATTTTTTCTTATATAAGTCAATTATAATATCTACTTAATTAATAACTTTCTTTTGTAGTTTTCTAGGTTATTATATAATTTTCAAATACTCTATTTTGTGGTTTCAATAATCTTTATTCGTTTAATTTTCATCTTCTATTAAACGAAAAATTTTGCCAGAGGCTTTTAGTGTTGTGCCGTGAATTTTAAGAGTCATTAGTACATTTTTGTAAAAATAACTTTTATTAATCATTATTCGCTTTTCAGACCGTGTTAATTAAAACACAAATTGGTTATAAAAGCATACCATAAGGATATATTTGTAATATAGGTTAATGAGTTGATAGTTCAAGAAGACACATACATACATAAACTCACGACATCTTCCCATGGGGGTCAGAAACCGCAGAACGCCACCTGCTACGATTCGTTCACGATCGGGTCATACACGTACGCCGGTTGCGAGTACTTCGCACCTGACCTTTCTGAAGAACATCACCAATAAGATCACTATTGTCTTCCTAGTACGTCCCCTCCCGGCGTTTCCACTCACATCTGCTGTGAAAATACCTTTTGTTAGTCGCCTTTCATTCATCCTCTCAACATGACCAAACTATCTAAGCATTCTCTTTTTTAATTTTCGAAGAAGACATTTTATAGTATTACTGATAAAACATAGGCAGTCATGGGAACTGCGGACAGAAGTGGAAACTTAAAATAATACACTATTTCACTGCTAGCCAAGCGCAAAACGTCATACTCATTGTAGCTACAGATATCTATTAACTTTAGAATGTCGGTGACGCAAACCGATTAGATTTTCTTCTACCAAAATTCGCTCAGCGCGCCTAAAGAAGTTTTCACTTCAAAGATAGTTTATATTTACATAACAACATAACATCACGCCTGTAATCCCCGAAGGGTTAGGCAGAGGTGTACCTGTAGTCCACCCACATTTCGCCAGTTATGCTCAAATCCCATGTAATAGGGGGCGAGCCTATTGCCATCAATCGGGCACAAATCCAGACTCCGAGCTGCTAGTGAGAAATTTCAGATAGAAAAACCCAATAACAATTTGCCCGACCTGAGAATCGAACCCAGGACCTCATGCTCAGCAGTAGCGCTTACGGCCACTAGACCAACGAGGCACTAATATATATTTCGAGAGTTTAAACATAGAGTTTATAGTTTAAGAGGATACAACAACAACACAACCAAGGTTGAAGAAAGAGAAACAAATTAACATAAACAAAACATCACGCCTGTACTCCCCAAAGTGTGAGAGACAGAGCGTGGATGGCACCACGCTTCACCGGGTAGATTTTAATTTCTTTCTTTCTTTATTTTATTTTATTTTTATTTTATTTATTAAGGGATAATAAACAACTACAACATATTTATCACATAAGGTTAACAAGACTTAAAGTAGTAATGTTGCAGTCCACTGCATTATCCGCAGATAAGACATACTTATTTATAGATCAGTGGTTGCCACTAGACGAGCATTACCAAAATTAAAATTAACAATACTTTGAAATAAATAAATAAGTTCATGTATAGCCAGCAAAAGCTACAAAGCCAAATCAGATCAGAAAAAATTTCAATTACTAAAATTATGCAATAAATAACTAATAATAATAAGATTACAGTTGAGATAAAAATTATTTAAAGATAAATTTATGTTGATGGATGTAGAGGGAGACGAAGACCAAAGAAAAGATGGATGGATTGTGTGAGGAATGATATGAAAGAGAAGGAAGTGAATGATAGCGTGACGGTTGACAGGGAAGAATGGAAGAAGAAAATGTGTTGCGTCAACCCCAAGTAACGTGGGACAAGAGCAGGACAAACATAAATTAGGAAAAAAACAAAAGAAAAAAATACGTTTATTTACGCTAAAGATGACGCAAAGAAAGAACACAAACACGAAAAGAACAATCTGGGGGAAAATTATGCGATAATATTAATAATCTCAAAATTGTGACACAAACTTAGTCCTACCAAAATTCATATAAATACAGTGACAATAAATCAAAATACTAACACCAAGTTTTAGTAACACCTACCTGTTGTCTCTGAACACTTAATTAAACACTAAACTTTAGATATTTTCAATAAAGTGTAGGAGGCCTTAATTACCTCGTGTTAAAATGTGCTTTAATCCAAAATACACAGAGACTGCTATAATTAATTTCGTTTCACACCGGGCCACGAAATTTTAGACGGAGGAAAGTTCTTAAAGTTTCAGCCAAGGTTATATTATGCGTAAGTTTCTTATAATTTTAAAATAACTTAAGAGCGTTTACGACATACGGCATTTCATACAAACTTTCAAGTCATTGTTTTTTGGAAATTAATTAACCGATTTTAATGAAACTTCATACGCATGAGCAAGATACATAGGTCTAAAAAGTTAGTTTAGAATATTTTCTAAAAATATTGGTACAGCTAAATTCGGTCGATTTTAAATTTTCCATAGAACAGAGATTTCCAATTATCTTTTTTTTAAATAAGACATTTCGAAAATGTTCTCACTTAACTTTTTAGATCTATGTATCCTGCTTATGCGTATGAAGTTTCATTAAAATCGGTTCATTCATTTTGAAAAACAAGGACTTGAAATTTTGTATGAAACTTCGTACGTCGTAAAAAAATGTATAATAATGTACGGTCACAATATAGCAAGAGCAATGTTTCTAGCTTCTTATTCAATTTGCATAGTCTTTTCCCAACTATGATGGAGTCGGCTTCCAGTCTAACAGGATGCAGCTGAATACCAATATTTTAGAAGGAGCGACTGCCTATCTGACCTCCACAACCCACTAACTGGGTAACATGATACCCCTTGGTAAGACTGGTTGTCAGACTTTTTGGGCTTCTGACTACCCGTAGCGACTAAAGATCATCGAATGACAGCTGGGACCAACGGCTTAAGGTCCGAGGCACGGGGTCTCGATATGTAATGAATGACCACTCATCCACGGACCCACCGCGGCAAGCGTACCTTCGATCGACCCGAGCGGCTGTTATTATTTAGCCACGAGCCCTCTAATAACGTAATGTCCCTGACTTCTAATTTTGTAGAAATCCGTATTTCATCTCTTTACACACCTACTTGTTGTTTTTGATCAACACATTGTTGTGGCTTTCGTTATATAATGATAGGTTGGTATTATCAATAGCAAAAAACTAACGAAAGACTATCTAACTGTCGTGGCCAGATATTTGAATTAATAATTTAAGTGTTCGGTCATTTCATGAAATGGCCAGCTAAAATTGACCATATCGTTTAAATGTCAACGTTTAATGACATGTCAGTCGACATTTGCCTATATCATTAATGTAGGATACCTGTCGTGGTCCGATCGTAGAAATGGCCATATCGTGATGAAAACAACCTATTTATCGATATTCCCAGCTGACCACTGCCCAGTGGTCATATCGCAAAGTAGTTGCATTTTACGCCGCTAGTGGCAACCCCCCCCCCCCCCCCCACCCGACGACCCAGAGGGTTAAGTACGGTTAGAACTGTGACCAACCGTGCGCGAGCCGAGCGAGCAAAGCGAGCGGTGCCGCGGTAGCTGCCGGCGAGTACTACATCCAAGTTGGTCGCAGTTACAATAGATGCACAACGAAAACAATGCGACATCAACGCCTCTACCGATGGATAATCTAACTATTTTACGATAAGACCACTAACTAATGTTTGGCTACATCATGAAGTAGTCGCGCGTTTAACTATTCATATCGTCAAACGTTGAGTATTCAATGATCTGACCAGACCACATTATGATGTGACGACCGGTCGATGTTCTATTTTATGAAATACAACTCATTACATGAAATGGTCGAACAGTTCATGAAATGATCAATTCTAAGATTTGGCCCGCCCTCTATTACATGGGACTTAAACATAACTGGTGAAATGTGGGTGTACTATAGGTACACCTCTGCCTAACCCTTCGGGGAAACAAGGCGTGATGTTATGCGTGCAAGATTTGGCCACGACATAACTATTGATTAAAACGAAGAAATAAAGAGGACGACTTCTTTCGGACACCCAACCAATGTGGCGAGTGATCATACAGACACTACAAACAGCAAGAGCAAATAATATACAATGTGTCTGTACACAGTGTGACGAAAATTAAGGGTGAGGTACAGACCATCAAACTGAACAACTTTCTCCCGGGGACCAACATCGTAATCGCAAAAAAAATATCAGTCGTCTCATACATTTGTTCGAGTAGGTATTGAAGTTTTGTATGGGATGACTGATTTTTTTTTCACGATTACGATGTTGGTCCCCGGGAAAAAGTTGTTCAGTTTGATGGTCTTTACCTCCCCTTTAAGTTTTACTATTCCGAAACCAGAAACCCTGTATACATAAACAGACGTATGTACGTACATGTAATTTCACAGCAACATGCAATAATATGCATCCTATTACTTCGTAGCTCTGAAATCACATCAACCACGAAAATTAGAGCAAGACTTTAGTCGCGACTTGGGTGTTATTAAACAGAGCTTAGTTTACAGAAACGTTGTAATATTCAGAACACAGACGCGCTGGTGTCATCAAAATAACGACTGTGATTGTTCTAACATCGTTGAATTTTTATTAAGTGTCTACTCGCGAGGTATCAAAAAGGTGCTGTAAAAAATTTACGCGGACTCCCAGGCAATTTCGTCATACAAGAATTTTATATAACATTCTTATAGGTCCGATGGTGTCATAAAGAGTCGAATTTAAGCCTTTGCATAAGAGACGTACGGGCGTAGTCGACGGACAGTAATGTGCTCGGTCTTTTTGTTAGCTTGGGTTCCAGAAAAAATGGGATTTCTTTCGTGATTTATCCTACATACTTTTGGTTCTGCTTGAAAATGGTGTTTGAAGACGGAATTCATGTTAGTACCTAATCTCATATTTATTTTTGGGACATTAGTTATCTACAAATAAGTACCGCTATCAAACATAGATTGATATCGTCAAAAGTGTTTATAGTGATTCTTCATCATTTTAGAAGATAATTTTGACATTTCGCAATTCACACTTTTGCACAATGTGTAACTGTTTTTATAATATTTCTATAAAGGCAACAGAATAATGATGGCACCTACTTATGTATGACATTGAAGACTGATTTCTTCTCTTCCTCATAAGCCAAGTTGGTCATACTTTTAGCCAGTGTGTTCGAGATAATCGGCTCCTTTCATGACCGGAAGGAAGTTCCTTTTTGAGGCAAAATGTCGTCTTTGTCTTGATGTCAAGTAAAAAGCGAAATAAAAATATGGCATCGTTACTAAAGACTTCAAATGGTAAAACAGGCAATCAATACTGTAATCATAACATCATGGTTAGGAATGAAAAGTTTCGAATGCTACTAATAAAATAATTCTGATTCTACGCACCTACCTGGCTGTCTGTACCTAGGTACAGACAGCCTCAAAAAGAAGTACCTGTATACATCGACAAGAATTCATTTGATTGTTTACAAGTTGTGTTCCGTTTTACTGTATCAATGTGTAGCTACAATTAAGTACCTACCCAATGTGTAATACAGTGTTACCTGGATAAAGGGGATCTCAAGGGACCTAGGTTTATTTATCACTTAAAAAGGTTTCTCGTTAACCCAGTTTCCCAAAAAATTGTCAGGTTTTAAATGACAGTTGTCTTAGGGAGCCGCTAAGACAGTTCGAAATGTGTCGTTTTTTCATTTATACACGCTGCTTTTTTATCGGCTAGGGAGCTGCCACGATAGTGTTGAACTCATCATTATGAACAACTTATACAATGGAACCAAACCTGAAATCGCGAAACAGAAAACAGCTGTTCCCTACATTTATGTTCGCATAACTCGTTAAAATGTAGGGAATACCTGATTTTTTTTTTGCGATTCCAGGTTTGGTCCCATAATAAAATTTGTTCATAATGATGAGTACAACACTATCGCTTCAGCTGCCTAGCCAATAAAAAAGCAACGTGTTTATGACAGGGCAAACGTGTTGCGACCTCCTCGGACCATTAATAAAAATGATAAACTGTTATTAGTCGTGTTACTTATAGAGGCTACCGAACTACAAAGTCCCAGTTATACAGGGTCAAATTAAATTAGCTAGCGAAACTCCGCAGACGTGATGGGTATCGATATCTAAACATGATAATACAAAAAGAAATTAATTTGATGATTTTTTTATTCGGGATATCGACTGCAGTAACGTGGCTGGTTGGGGAACGAGGGATGGAGGGAGTTTTATTAAAAAGTGGCTTTTATTTTAGTATATTGTGTATCTTACGACTTCTACGCGAACGAAGTCGCAGGGCATAGCTAGTTTGTAATAAGTACCGTATATATGTTTCTAAATAGAATTTCTTTAACAGGATCTCAACCACAAAGCCTGACGACCGTACAACCAGTTCAGGCAGATACCCACTTCGACAGAGACACTCACATGAGAATCATACTGGGACGAGACAGCAAACCCCAGCAGGATAGAAGTGAGAGGTCAGTATTGTTAGAGCGAGATGGTATTATAATACTTTCATAATAAGCATTTAGTAAAAAGTTATTATTTTGACATTACAAACAGACACTTCAATTTTATTTATTTGTATAAATTTGGTTTAGCATGTCTGCCTATGTCAACTAATTAGCTAGTTCAAAGCTCAAAACTTTTTATTTCATTTCTCTTTTGCACGAGCATCATTAGGCAAAATTAGTAAGCAGTTTCTTATTATTTTTTCTACTCTAAAAATTTACTTAAAATTGCAAACTTGTTAACAAACCTAGATAAATAATGTAGGAGAAATGAAAAGCTAATTCTATATATTTCTTATAAGCATACCAGACGGTCTGAAAGTATAAAGTTTTAAAAATTTCTGTTTATTTTCGGCAAGCATTAAATTTTCCTATAATTTTGCTTGAAACGTATTTTAAAGCTCTTACACTTTCTATTAAAAATGTGGGAAGTATTAATTTATTTATAAAATTTATCTTAGTAAATAATGTAAAGCTTTATTAACATGTTAACTTGTGAATAGTAATTCGAGACATTAAAGAGAAATAGACTAACAAATCTAAATAGCCTAACATGACAAGAGATTGCCCAAGACAGCGAGGTTTTGAAGGAAAAGACCTTTGCCCAGAAGTGGGACTAGCAAAAAGAAACTAAATAATCCAGCCTTTTGACAAAAAAAAATCCAGTTCACAAAGTTAGTGGCAGGTATGGGATACACCAGACGTAGGTACACAAGTATCAAGACTCTTGGAGGTTCGTTCAATCAAACAAAAATGTTTTTCTTGTATAACAGCATTGAGAACCGATACCTATTGATTGCCAATATCAATTTCATTTCACCCAGCTTTATGTTAGTCTAAAAATAATCCAACTTCAACGAGAATTCAACGAAATGCCTTAGTACTCAACAGACAAGGACGGTGTACGTACATCTCTCAAAGACCAGTGAGGCCTATTGAATCTTTCCAAATCTATAAGATCTTCGACAAGTGGAAGGCACTTCTCGGCAAAGCAAGCGTATTTTCGCTCGGGGCCCTATTCTCAAAGCGCGCGCTTATTCTGTAGATAGAGAAGTGAAAAGATGAATGCAACGCGACCCGTTTCGCCTTTATAAGTCGAAATAGAAATTTTTATCGTACAGTTAACGTATAATGGCTTTTACTAGTGCAGAATATAATTTGTTATGATAAAAGGTTTTGATTGCTTGCGGTTTGTTTGCAATTTGCTGTTAATTTCTAATTTAACTCAATGTTTAGATTGGTGTTGGAAAATTTTTCTATCATTTATCATGAATTTGTGCGCAGTGATTTATTACAATCTAAATGCTTGGTATATCATTAATGAATGTTTGTGTAGCAAATTATAATTTTAATATTAAAATCTCTAGCCGCAGTCCTATGCGTAAAACGATTGTTTTATTTTTTGAACGAAGTTCTTTAAAGCGGCTTGTGGTAGGAGTTGACTGGTAGAAATCGTCACGTAAGGAAAAGGCGTTATGGGACTCCATGCGACTTTCTCTCTTTCTCTGTCTCTTTCTATTATATACGAGTGTGTGTGTGCGTGCGACCAACAATCTCTCTTTCTCTGTCTATTTCTATTATATACGAGTGTGTGTGTGCGTGCGACTATCAAGATTCTTGTAGACGAGCATTGTGTGCAGCCGGTATTTTTTTTTTCATTTAGTTAATGTCAGTCAATTAATTTCAGTGTGCCTGTTATTTAATCTATATAAAAATATTAGCTGTTCCCCACAACTTCGTTCGCGAAGAAGTCGTAAGATACACAACATATTAAAATAACAGCCACATTTTAATAAAACTCGCTCGTCCCGCGTTTGGCTCCGCTACTAAGGGTCGTAACGTGATGGTAAATAGCCTATAACTATCCTCGAGAATAAGGCTACCAAATATAAGAAGATTTTTTTAAATCCGACTTTTTGTTCATAATTTCATGGGTTTAAATTTTTTTGCGAGGAACCCTAATTATTTTTCTAAAATAAAAGTTACTTCCCGTAATATCAGCTATCTGGCAGTGAAAGTCCCGTCAAAATCGGCCCAGCCGTTTCGGAGATTAGCCGGAATAAACAGACAGATAGACAAAAATTTTAAAAATTGCTTTTTTGTTATAGGTACCGTATATACTTTCTTATTCATTTAGTAAAAAGTTTTTATTTTGACCTTACAAACAGATACTTCAATTTTATTTATTTGTATAGAATAGATATAGATAATTACTTGTCCCGACTGATTCATCAACGCAGAGCCTAAACCGCCGGATTAAAAACTTGAAATTTTGGCAGTTAACAACATAACATAATATCACGCCTTGTTTCCCCGAAGGGTTGGGCAGAGGTGTACCTATAGTAACACCCACATTTCGCCAGTTATGTTTAAGTCCCATGTATGTGTGTCCAGTTATGTTTTGGCAGTTGTTGCCTTTTGTGTTGCAAGGATCCACTAAGAAAGGATGTTTGTAAATTCAACTTTTAAGGGGGTGAAAAGGGAGGATTTTTTTGTATTTCTTAATTTAATAAACTTGAAACTGAGCACAAATGCTTATGTAAGTAAATTATGAAGTATGTTATTTTTTGTTTTTCTAAACTACCCCCTAAATGGGGTTTGGCGGGTGTCAAAGTTTGTATGGAAGAATTTTAACGCGCGGTCCGATTAACTCGAAACTCTTTTTTTATATGATACATAAGACCAAAAATAAAGACTAACGTGTATCAGGGTTTTTCTGTCCCTAACGGGGTACTAAAGTACGAAAACCACGCGGACGAAGTCGCACGGGAAGTACTAGTACATAATATACAGTGCAAGGAACTTATTTCCAACCGGGTATCCCACGGCACTTCTCGTTTTTAAATACTCATCGTTTCTCATCATCATCTGCCTAGCCTTTTACCAACTATATTGGGGTTGGATTCCAGTCTAACCGGGTGCAGCTGAATACCAGTATTTTACATGGAGCGACTGCCTATCTGACCTCCACAACCCAGTTACAGGATAATACGATACCCCTTGGTAAGACTGGTTGTCAGACTTTCTGGCTTCTGACGACCCGTAACGACTGTCAAAGTTCCACGAATGACAGCCGGGACCAACGGCTTAACGTGCTTTCCGAGGCACGGAGGAGTCTCGATATGTAAAGATGGTTACCCATCCACGGACCAACCCCGGCAAGCGTAGCTTAACCTGATGGATCGACCCATGCGGCTGTTATTACTTAGCCACGAGTTCCTCAAATACTCATATTTAAATACTCATCGTTTCTAAAGACGAAACATAACATGCAAATAGCTTAATAAGTATCTTTCAATCTAATATTCTTAATTAAATTTTCTTAATTTCTCAGTAGTAGCCCGGGGTCTGGATGTGTGCCCAGTTGATGGCAATAGGCTCACCCCTATTACACGGGAGTTAAACATAACTAGCGAAATGTATCTACTATATGTACACTTCTGTATAACCCTTCGGGGATTACAGGCGTGAATGTGTGTTATGTTATGTTATGTTATGTGTAAATTTTCTTTTAGCTACTCGTACATCGTATGCATAGCGCCGCAGAACAACACTAGTAGCCTACTAATGGATTTTCCTGTCATAAATTGTTCGTGAAATAAACAAAACTCTTTATTGCTATGCGTTGTTTTTGGGGTCCCACAGATAAACTGCCCGGAAACCTATACAAGAGAATTATGGCTGATGCAAAATGGTGATTTGTCAAAGCATTCATATTTTAATGCATTATAGAAGTAGTATTTTGTTGGTGGGCTCGCATTTATGAAAATGGTGTTAAAAATATTCTAGATTAATTTTAGCCAAGTAAAATTCCTTTGCCATACCTATCTATTAATAAATTATGTGACTCAATGTAATTATCAAGCCCAATTGGTATGCGTACCTAAATGTTACAGTCACCACACACCAGTACACCAGTTGGGCAATTTCTAGTAACTAATAAGGATCAAATTCGCAAAACACATATTCGTTAGTAAACTGACAAGTGTCAAGATAGCATTCTCTCGACGGCCAAACTGTAGATAAACTCATCTTCGTAGTGAGTACCAGTCTGTCAAACTATTCTTCTCAACATAATAGTTTATACTAATTCCATGCCTCTACATCAAAATACGTCGCACTTGACCATTCCACGTTTAAAACTCGAATATCCGTTGTAAATCTGCATCGAACAGCCGCCAAGCCGTATGCGACTCATCGGTATTCGAAAATCGAACGAGCATCGAGTGAAGCAAATTTATGATGTGTGCAGATGCACGCCCGGGGCGTTGCCATAACTCATGTGGTAGCCCACACATACTGATTAGATGGTCCTTCGGGCTGAGCATCGGATCCGTGTTTTGCAAGATTTTCGGAGGTTGTGAGTGAGGTTCTGAATGGGATAGTGATTTAGAAGGGGGTGGCAGTCACTCGTTAAGTGTTAAGGGAATTTAAAAAGGACAAATCGACACCAGCAATTTATACTACGCTAACTCAAAAAAGCGTACTTTTTACGATTTTTTTATGACATATATAAAAACACATTTTAAGCAACTTGGCATAAAAAAACGTTTTTACCTAAACTTCGAGTTAGCGTAGTATAAATTGCTGGTGTCGAAATACAGGATTTGGTAGCCCGCACATATTGATTTGATGTTCCTTCGAGCCGAGCCTTGAATCTCATGACTTGTAAGATTTTCGATGGTTGTGAGTTCTAAATGGGATAGTGATTTAGGAAAGGGTTGATAGTCATTTGTTAAGTACGAAGGGAGTTTAAAAAAAATTAAATAGGTACAGATTTTGATCGATTTAGGGCTCCCACACAAAACTGCAATGCGACGTCACATCGCAAGAATTGCTACAATTCAATGCGCAGCTCGCAGATTTTTACGATGCGATGCGGATTCGCAGTTTTGTTTGGGAGCCCTTATAAATCAAGTTCGAATTACAATTCATGACATGTTAAAAAAAATTGTAACCCGGCTCTTAAAAACCGTTTCAAGTCATAGCTATCATACCATTACATACTTGACGTCTACTCTCGTTTTTCAACTGATAACACATTTTAACGCCTTTTTAATCGCTCCCTACTTGCTCAGAGACTATTAGTCCCTTTTACAATCCAAATGAGCCTAATACAATAAATGAAGCACCTACTTGATACGCAGCAATAAAAAAATCGTATACGAAAACATCCCTATAACCTTGTTTAACGCAAACCCGGCTCGAGCTCGAGCATTCATAACCGGGTGAACATTAACCCGATTCACGCGAATCAATCTTTGTACCTAATCCTGAAACAGCAAAATATATCTCGCGAAATGCCAATTTACGATCGGCGTGTTCCCGTTAATTTCCTCTTTGAGTGGCCAACTTTGTGCTAAACTCGTTTAAAACACCCATAGTGATGCGACTACGATGTTCGATTACTAATCGAGTAATTTAGTCGACTGACTAATCGTGTTTTAGTCGATGTTTGTTTGTTTCGGTTCGTAGTAAGCGTTGTTTCCAGCTGTTGTTTCTGTAGGTTGTTGGCTTGATGTATGTTTCTGTCTCTGAAACAAATAAATGATTTTTGTTTTTTTTTATGGTTGCACACGCTGGGCAAAACGCTTTTGTGACGTCATGTAATGGCTCATATTTAGTAGTAGTAAACGGAAACATAATCTGTACCATAAAAAGTAGCTTTATTTTAATACTTTTACCAACATCCGTATCATCCTAATATTAGAGAATACATCCCAGCTTACGCAGATTTAAAAATGTCTGAAAGAACAAGAAATACATTTTATAAAGTCACTTGTTTCTGTATTCAGAGCTTTGTAGCACGTGGAGCACCTACGGCTGCAGATTATTTTATTTTTAGAAGAAATATTACATGCTTGCGTGATATGACAGGATCTTTTGAAAAGAATTGTATTTTTGCTTTCATTCTGTCATGCATGAGAGTAGCAGACTTTTGGTTGTGCAAAATGTAGTGTTTATATCAGAGGTCATGAGTTATTTAAAATTGTGATGCTGGACAGATCGCAAAGTTAATTTGATTATAATAACACACTGAAGACAAAGTTAAGACTGCCTCGTAGGTCTAGTGTTCGCAAGCGCTACTGCTGAGCATGAAATCCTGGGTTCGATTCCCTGGTCGGGCAAAGTGTTATTGGGTTTTCCTATCTGGAATTTCTCAGTAGCAGCCTGGAGTCTGGATTTGTGCCCGGTTGGTGGTAATAAGCTCGCCGCTATTACATGGGACTTAAACATAACTAGCGAAATGTCGGTGTACTATAGGTACACTTCTGATCAACTCTTCGGGGAAACAAGGCATGATGCTATGAAGTCAAAGTCAAATCAATTATTTCAAGTAGGTCAATAAAAGGCACTTTTGAACGTCAAAATTTACAAGAAAATATAATTTATCGCAAAAGTGAACTTATTAGATATGCAAATATTAAAAAGACAATCAAATATGATATATGCTGCATCAACCCATGTTTGCTAAATAAAAATAAAAAATAACACACAGTCAATTTTTTTGCGCATTTTCCCATCCCTAAGAACGCCCTCGGTATAATAACAAACAAAGCAAGTCAAAAAACCAAAATTCAATGTTTTGACATAAACATATTTGTGACTACAAACCAATATGGATTTCATTAAGTATTTACGATTAAATAGAATTTTGTGGAAGTCCTTATTTATTGGACGAAAGTACGAAGTTCTTTGAATTGGAAAGGGAAATACAATTAATAATTTAAGTATCATAAATTTAATGTAGTGATGACATGCAATTCAAAAAGATATAGGTACAGATACATATTAAGCTTATTTAACCTTTGCAATTAAGTCGTAGAGTTCACTGGCTATATTACCACTTTCTCAGTCTATTCAGCAAAATATTTTAAACATACATGGGCACCTGCACGGTTCCAATTAGTCGTTTCCTATGGAGAAGAGCCGGCAAGAAACTCCACGGTTACTCTTTGAAAAATAATTGGCTTTTACAGTATTTTCAAATATCAAATCAAATCAAATCATTTATTTTTTGCAAACATGGGTAATTGGTGCATAGAGGTTTTCTTAAAATATAGTCCTCCATATTCTACCATCTCATGGGCATGCAAATAATATTCGATTCTAAAATTAAACAGACATTCTATTGATACCGAATAAATATAAATGTTAAATCATTAGAATTACATCAAAAAGAGAAAAAAATTATCAAAAATACCAGTGTTAATAGGTATGGGAGGACAGTGTAGGCCTTTCAACAAGTTCCAGGTCTCTACAACAAATCTACAGTCTAGGCCTATAACGTTCTCACATTCACAACCTAGAAAAAAATCTATGTATATAATATATATGTACACGTATATATACATCAAAAGTGTCTAGGGATCAAGTAAGTTTTAGAGTATCGCCGCAATTGAGGATTATTATTTTAACTTTTTTGGATCGTTATTGATTCTTTTTAGTGAATTTCACTATTTGATTAAAGAATTTTCTTTAAATTTGAATTAAAAATAGAAAATCAACTGCCAATCAGGATTCATATAAAAATGTGTGATAGCGTTTTTACAAACCATTACAATTTCTGCAGCAGAATTGAAAAAAATTGCATCGATATGGAGCAACGACATCATTTGACACGAGAAGAGATGATGAGAGCCGTACGGAATGTTGCAAGCTGGTTCCAGGCAACGCACTGTGGCTATCACTCTTGGCACTACACAGAGCGTCATAAGCCGCCCCTGGATACGCTATCGTATCACAGGCAGTGTGGATGAGCGACATGGAGGACGACCTCGCATCACCACTCGTAGACAGGACCGGTACATCCAGAATACTGCTCGACAGAATCGTACCATGACCGCCATGATGTTGGCTACGAGGCTCCACAGCTCTTCAGGCTTGCTGATAAGGGACCAAACTATCCGAAATCGTTTAAGTGAAGTGGGTCTGCGTTCCCGAAGGCCGCTGAGAGTTCCACCTATAGTACCCCGTACTCGTAGGGCCCGTTTACAATGGGCTCGCGAACACAGAAATTGGGAGGAAGAAGACTGGCGTTGTGTTTGCTGTTCCAATGAATCTCGTTTCGGTATGAGCGCGGATACAAGACGAAGTCGAGTTTGGAGGACCTGTGGACGTCAAGAACGTTTGAAATTTTGTCAGGAAGTTTATTCATATGGAGGGGGAACAATAATGGTTTGGACCGGTATTTGGATCGGTGGAAGAACCGATCTCATTTGGATCAGGGACAACCTCAATGCTCAGATTTATGCGGAGAGGATTGTTTCATATGTGATCATCAGTCATCGGAGTAGGCTGAATATATTTACCTAAGCTTCGAAGAACAGAGTCAAGAATTGGAGACTCCTAATGATACCATTTTTTTACGGGACATATTTTTCGCTATCCTTAATGACAGAGCATAGCTGCTATTAAGACTGCTTAAAACATTTGATATTTTTTCAAAATATTTGGCATAATATGTTGCAGCATTAAAATTTAATTGGTAGGGCAAAGTACATGGGTGTATAACTACACAAAACTTGGTATATATTGTCCCACATGTTTCCAGGAAATAAGCAATACGTACTAATCTTCGCAGTAGTGTCCCAGTGGTAACGGCCGCGACTCACGAGTTGTAAGTCAAAGGTTCGAACCCAGACAGACGCTTAACTTTGTGTAAATTATTTCATCACTACTGCTCTCAAAATGGTAAATGAAAACACCAAAAATTAGAAGACATGTGACAACCACCAACCCGCACTGGGCCCGCGTGGTGGATTACGGCCCACTCCCTCTCGAAGAGAGGAGGCCTGTGTCCCAGCAGTGGGAATAGGCTGATTATGATGATATGGCTAATCTTCGAGCAGGCAGGTAAAACAAGGCAAGTGGCTTCCTTTGTTTCAACATTGGTTTTTATAAAAAGAGATGGCTATAGCGCCTTATCAAAGCATATTTCTGTATGAAAGAAAGAGATGAAAACCGTTTAAGCAACAAACATCCACCCAAACGAATACTCATTCCAGTCCAGTCTTAACTGTCTTGGAGTGCGCACGCGTGGTGTTTTATTTTTGGATCCATAATTTTGAACCTGGCTTTTGTTAACGGACTTTTTCTCTGCTTTAAGAATATACAAAGATCCTACTTCTGAGATTGAGTCCTTGCCTTTTTGAGACGGATACTACTCAAGAAAACTCTCCTTTTCTGCTCTAGATGTTTCTAAGAGCCTGAAAAGATCCTTTAAATACCTTGGCTTTCTTTCGTTTGAAAATAACTACCTACGTACTGACGTCACTTCCCGTAACATCAGCTTTATGCTAGTGAAAGTCTCGTCAAAATCGGTTCAGCTGTTTCGGAGATTAGCCGGAACAAACAGACAGACAAAAATTTAAAAAATAGCTTTTTGTTATAAGTACCGTATATACTTTCATATGCATTTAGTAAAAAGTTGTTATTTTGACTAACAATTTAATTTAATTTATTTGTATACATACATGTGTAGATTGTATAGATTACTACTCTTTCCGAAAAAACTAATACCAAACTGAAACAGACCCAAAGATTCAATCTTGTTTGCCTGCCCGTCAATCCACAAAGCAAACCATCTATTCACCACGACGCCTGTCGATTAATCTACTGACGCAAGCTCCCAGCACATGTGGCACAACATCAGTACAAAACATTCAAAACCGCAGGAAGTAATGGTACACCTGGACGCATCATTCATGAATATTGCATAAAAGGTGAGGAGGGTAGAAGGAGCTGAGGCACAGCAGAAATAAGCGTTGATATGCTCAAAACGTGCATAAAAACATACCGGTGTATGAGGGATAGCTAACAACGAAACGGTACTTCTTCTGCCTAGCCTTTTCCCTACAATGTTGGGGTTGGCTTCCAGTCTAACCGGTTGCAGCTGAATACCAGTACGAAACGAATCAGTTGTAGGTAGATATTATGTTTGCACAATGTTGGTCGATTAGACCGTTATTATGATGAGTGGTATTTGCTTATAATTCATAAAGAGAAAACAAAAAAACATCAACTTCATGGCTATCTGTTGAAGGCTCTCCTCGCAATGTTTTTTTAACTACTAAATATGATACTTATTGTTGGATAATGAGGGCTCATGGCTAAGTGATAATAGTTGTACTGGTCGATTGATCTGGTTAAGCTACGCTTGCCGCAGTTGGTCTGTGGATGGACGATCATCTTTACATACCGAGACCCCTCCGTGCCTCGGTAAGCACGTTAAGCCATTGGTCTCGACTGTCATTCGTGGAGTTTTCACAGTCGTTACCGGTCGTCAGAAGCCCTAAATTCTGACAACCAGATTTACCAAGGCGTATCGTATTACTCAGAAACTGGTTTGAGTTGGTCAGATAGGCAGCCGCTACATGAATGCTAGTATTCAGCTGCATCCGGTTGGATTGAAAGCTGATCTCAACATAGTTGGGAAAAGGTTAGCCCCCTCATTGAACTCTTTATTAAGTGCTCTGTCTGTAGATGCATCATTGACCTTACGAGATTCTGCTACGACATACCTTCTAAGGAAATACCTAATGCCACCAGAATATCCACTTTCTTTCTTAACTCCAGTGCGAAGCGTGTTGTTCGGGCAGCTGGACTAACTTCGAGACAATGTTATTCTGAATAACTTCCACACTGTCGTGTTCAACCCTTGCGTGCGAATTTTATAGAGATAACATGTTATAAGTTAGTTTGTTTTGTTGTTAAACGATGTACGAAAATTGCAGCCAGCTATGTGTGATGGATGGATATAGAATGGTTTAAATTCATAGATGTTTTTGGAAGTAAAAAGTGTATATTTGTGGTGGAATTTATTGATTTATTGCGTGACATTGCGACTAGGTAGACCTTGCTTTTCCTGCTGTAGATTTTATAAGCGTTTTTTTTCAGAGTAAAGTAGCAGTTTCTACTAAAACCCAAAGTTCCAATAACTACTTCATATTGAACGATCCTGAGCAATGGTGGCCCAGTGGAAACGGTCGCAACTTACGAGTTGAAGGTCTTAGGTCGAACCCAGGCAGACAATTTGTGCAAATTATTTCATTACCACTGCTTTTAAAACGGTGAATGAAAAGAACCAAAAATTTGAAGACATGTGACATCTAATAACCGGCACTGGGCCCGCGTGGATGATTACGGCCCACTACCTCTCACAGAGATGAGGCGTATGTCCCAGCAGTGGCAACATTATAGGCTGATTAATCTGTACTTGAGGTACAGCTTTATCATTTGACATAATTTTTCACTAAATTACCCCCTCCCGCCCCTAGTATATGTGATTTAAAAACCTAACTGGCGAAATAAGGATAGACTGCAGGTAGGCACACTTCTGCCTAACCCTTTGAGGGAAACAGGCGTGATGTTATGTTGTATTACTAGAGTATCTTCATAAGCCTGCACAATGACAAATATGAATAAACGATTAAAAATGAGACAGAATTACTTTAGATGTGATAATGATGTAATTTGTGATTGTAATCCACGAAACTACGGGATTCACGTAAACCTTCAACTTTCATATCATTTTATTAGACACAATTAAATTTCTATTGTTACCGACCCCTAGGAGGTCGATCGATAGTGATAAGACCGGGTGTTAGACTTTTGGGCTTCTGACGACTGTCAAAGATCTACACAATTCAGTCGGGACAAATGGTTTAACGTGTTTTCTGAAGCATGCTTCGAGACTCCTCGATGGAGGGGTCTCGATATGTAACAGATGGTCACCAATCCACCTTTGATTGACCCATGCGGCTGTCATTATTTAGCCACAAGCCCCGCCAGATCTGGTAGCCTCTCTATTGTATCTGAAATCTCCCGAAAGCCGCACAGCACAGAACACATATTAACAATATCAACAGTTCCAGTCCTCTAGAGGTTTCGCGTTAATTCACGCTACATTACGCGCCGCCGACACCGCGCTGCCGTGTCACAGTGCAGTGAACGCATTGTATGCCGGCCACAATGGAAACGCGGTAATGGATTACTTCGCGATTGTGTTGTTTATATTTATTAATAGTTGTAAGGTGTGCAAATAACATTTTCTGTAGTTTTCAATGGTAATATTGTTGATGTTAGAAACGACCAATAAAAAATATGTTCAAGTAATTATTTTGAAAGATATGTTATGATTATATTTAAGAATAGCCGATTAACATATATGTATGTATACTAAAAAACGTAGCATTTAATATAAAACATGGGTCCAAGCTGCCCCATGAAATAAAAGTCACTAACATGACAATTAAAAGATACAAGACCGTTCAGTGACGTTTTTGAAGTCATTTTACTATGGAGCGTTTTAAATAGAACCTTTAGAGATAAAATAAGTATGTAAGGATCGGAGCAGGCGGCGTTCAGTGCTTCGTACCTACCCTCTATGGGAAGAAGGCGTGAGTTTATGTATCTATGTGTTTATATTATTATAATAGATATTTGCACACCTATTAAGGTAGGATATGGTCTTAAGAACTTATTTTTTCTTTGTAATTATGTAACACCTCATGTACCTACCCATATTCAAGCAAATAAATGATTTGATTTATTGGTGACTACCAAGGTAAGCTCTGATATTATGATAGTCCAGAAATAAATACATTGTCCACCCTTACGTTACCACCCACCATATTCTTGCGCAGTATAAAAAATATTTTTAAACAACTCTCAAACAACCTCCAATTTCACTTAATTCGAATTAATACTAATTATCCTACACAAACACGAGGTTAAAGACACGATCAAAAGGGAACCTCTCTTTATACAACTTTCAAATAACTTCCAAAGTAAATTAAGTCGACTGGAAAAGTGGGTAATCGTAATTGAAAATACAGGATTCTTTTTGTTTGTTTACAAATTTTTAATTGCCTTCACGTAAAGAAGAAATTACTGTTTTACTGTCGGTGATGGTTGAAATAAATAAACTTGAAGTGTCTGTTTGTAATGTCAAAATAACAATTTTTTACTAAATACGTAAGAAAATATACATACATACATGCCATGCTGATTTCGGTTATGGTGACTACTTTCGTTTCCGTCAACTATATTATGTTACGGGCGTGTGCTCTGATGTGGCTAATGTAACCTCTCTTGACAGTAAAGGTAGGTGCACAGTGCGGACAAGTTAGAATACCATTGTGGTAATGGTATTGTATGTTGGAGGGTAGTGTACTCTTGAGGTGATCTCTCCTGCTGTCGAGATCTCTCTTCCGCTGGTCTTCAAAGTCATAAACATTTTGTTTCTCCAAACGCCTCCAAACAGTTCTATCCTTTGCCGACTCCTTCCAGTAAGAGAAGTCTATTTTGCATCCCTACATATGTCTTTTCTGAACCTCTTTGTATCTGAGGAACTGGCCGCCTTGTTTCCGCTTGCCATCCTTGAGTCCAAAAAAGAAGATGCACGTAGCTTCGTCAGCCAGCCTCATAACGTGTCCAGACCAACGTAGCTGACAACGCATCAGCTAGACCACAAAGAAAGTAAGAAAAAAAGAAAGAAAAAAAATAAAGAAAAAAAAAGATGAAAGAGAAAGAATTAAAAAAAGAAAGCATATATGGTAATTATAACAAAAAAGCGATGCGGACGAATTTTTTGATTCCCTATGATTATATGTTTTTTTTACATATGTACCTACATATTATAATTATTATTGTAAGTCTGTTAGCTTATATATTATGTTCCGAAATAAAAAAAACCCTTAATAATGAAAAAAAAGAAACAACAAAAATGCAATTTTTAAATTTTTTGTCTGTCTGTCTGTTTGTTCCGGCTAATCACTGAAACGGCTGGATCGATTTTGACGGGACTTGCACTGGCAAATAGCTAATGTTACGGGGAGTAATTAAGGCTACTTAAATTTAAGAAAAATAATTAGGGCTCCGTGCAAAAAAATAAAACCCATGAAATTGTGAACAAAAAGTCGGATTTGAAAAATTATTTTTGCATTTGGTAGCCCAATTCTCGAAGATAGTTATAGGCTATTTAACATCAAGCTACGACCCTTAGGAGCCGAGCAATAAGAAATAGTCAGAAAGAACACTAAGTGAAAACGAAGTAATACCGCAGGCGGGCGATGCAACGCGACGGGTCGGGGGACGAGGGAGTTTTATTAAAATGTGGCTGTTATTTTAGTATAATATTGTGTATCTTACAATTTTCACACGAACGAAGTCACGGAGCACAGCTAGTTGGCTACTATTTTTACAGTGACTTGATAGTTTGTGGGAATAGGCTAGAAAAGAAGTGCACAATTTACTAAGCACTTACCTAGATACAGGATGGCAGGGACTTCGACGCGCAACTTGTTACCCCATGGTAACAAAAAGAAATACAAAAATGCATGTATAGAACCCATGTTCTGTACATGCATTTTTGTATTTCTATGAGTACATGATTCTGGACCCACCTGAAATTTTTCGTCAGTTTTTAAAATTGCTGTTCCATACATTTTGACCTCGTAGGCTCATTTTCGTAGAAAAAGTCAGATTTTTTTTTTAGTAAACGACGTAAAATTTCAACGGTGGGGGCCCAGAATCATATACTGAATCCATGGTAACAGCTGCCACCCTGTATTTGTGGGCCTAATGGTTTATCGGAAACACTTTTATAAAAAAAAATAAGCTATATGAAGTCGATATTTTCTATCTGACTTCCTCTGAGAAGAAATCGCGAAACAAATACAAGGGTCAAAGTCTGTTTGGACCATAATCTTGTTCTGATCATGTAGGAACTTATATCATTATTAATTCACCTTAAAAAAATACTAAATATAAGGTTCTAGATGCCGCTTTGTAAAATAATATGGTCATATTAGTGTAGGTAATAGTGATCGTTTAATACTAGCCTAATTGTCCCACTGCAAGGCAAAGGCCTCTTCTTATTGAGTAGGTACAGAGAAGGCATGAGCATTGATCACCATGCTTGCTCAAGACGGGTTGGCAGTTTCAGACTTTCAGAAGAGTTTGTATGTTATGATGTTTGTTACTCAATCACGCAAAAACGGCTGAATGGATTTAGATGAACATTGGCACACAGGATTATAACCTTTTTTTTTGGATGGGAAATCATCAAATGACTTTTCCCGCTCTGGGCGGAGCCGGAGGGCGTGTCAGACTTTAACTGACTAAAACCCACCCGTGTTCCTTCTTTTGCCTGTGCCGGAGCCACGGTAGCTCTATTGAGCATCCCGCAGCCCTGGCTGGGGATAGTTTATAACCTGGATTTAATATAATACTTTTTATCTCGGAAGCACGTTTCCGTAGGATAATTTGCGATCTCCACGCGGGCAAAGCCGTGGGCAAAAGCTAGTTAACTAGATACACAGTGGTGCTATTCTGTAAAGATCCCACCGTGAAAATTTAGGTGAAGTGAGCGTGATGTGAACTATCATCCCACCTTACTCTACTAGGGATTGAGCTCACTTCAAACTCACTTCACCTAAATGCTCACGGTGTGATGTTTACAGAATAGATCGGCAGGTTTCTTCACGATGTTTTCCTTAACCGATGTCATTGATCGATTAGATAGTTTAAAATAAAATATGAGTTTTGAGTCTAAAATATTTTCAGAAATGACAGAGCACCTGTATTTATTTCCAATGAATAATTAATAATATAACGTGTGCATTGCTCTTTACACAATTTTTTTTCGCTTGATCAAAGTAACTGCTCATTAATTTACCTTGTCTTATAATAAAATTATAGAGCAATTAGTATCTTCTTTAACTAGGTTAATGAAAACTCTAGCTAAGTACGATACTAATAAGAACGAAAAAATCGAGATGAAACTCTTTCATGAACATTATTCTTATTAGTTTTTATTTAACGACAAAGGAGACTGTGTGAAACTGGTGCGCCATTTTAATGAACTTCAAGATACTTAAAGTTTCAAAGAAAAAGTAGAAATCTACGCTTTAATTACCTCAGTAGTAGCGTTGGCTTGTGAAGAATGTAGCTGTTCTTTCTTTGGGGGAATTCTTTGGGTTAGATAATAATTGTAATGAAAATAAATAAGGTTTTTTAGTTGATAAAATCTATAATTTGAACTTGAATGTAGTATTGTAACATAACATAACATCACGCCTTATTTCCCCGAAGGGTTAGGCAGAGGTGTACTTAAAGTATACCCACATTTCGCCAGTTATGTTTAAGTCCCATGTAATAGGGGGCGAGCCTATTGCCATCAACCGGGCACAAATCCAGACTCCGGGCTGCCACTGAGAAGTTCTAGATGGAAAAACCCAATAACACTTTGCCCGACCCGGGATCGAACCCAGGACCTCATGCTCAGCAGTAGCGCTTGCGACTACTAGACCAACGAGGCAGTTCAACAGACAACAGACCAGACAGTCAACGAAGTGTTGTATTGTACAGTCATCAATATCAGCATAATAGTCCAGAATAATAAGCGACTGAATAAATCTTATAACTAACAAACAATGATAACCCAAAACCAGAAACGAAAAAGAGACACGCATTGAAAGTAAAATAATAAAAAAAACCGGCCAAGTACGTGTCGGACGACGCACAATGAAGGGTACCGTAGTTGGAACGAATTTATATTCTCCAACATAAATTGCAACTGCAAATGTAAGTTTGCAGGCTCAATATTGAGAAATTTATCATGTTATTTTAAGACAATAGACTTCTTATATATTTTCCTGTAATCTATCATTAAAGTAATTACTATTATTTATATACTGGATGATTTTTTTTACCGTCTCGAAATTTTTACAGGGTGTTCTACCCATGAACATGAACAACTTTCACTATGGGACCAACTATGAGATCACGAAAAAAAATCAGCTGTTTCATACATTTTGGGCAAGTAGGTTTAAACTTTTCTACTATACAGCAGATTTTTTTTTTCGTGATTTCAGAGTTGGTCCCATAGTGAAAGTTGTTCATATTCATGGGTAGAACACCCTGTAAACATTTCGAGACTGTAAAAAAAATCATGCAGTATACTTTTTAATTTTTAGGTTCGGCAGTTTCGGAAATAACGGGGGGTATGGTCAATGTTGATCTATATTATTAAATAACTTTGAAACCATTTATTTTAAAATTATTTAACTAATATATTGGAGACCCTTATAGTCTTTGATATGTTTATTTGATTTGCGAAACTTTTTCTTTTAATTTTCTTACTTGCCTTCCCAAAGTGACCCCCATATTCAAAATGTATTTATTTTCGTTATACGTCCGTGTTTGGGTCACAAAAATTTATATGTTTACCTTTGAACTTAATCGGTCCTTTAGATTCGCAGAAAATTGGCTGTGACTCGTGTGTCTGTTAATCTATCGACAGAAAGTCACACGATCGATCCTATAAGGGTTCCGTTTTTTCATTTGGACGTACGGAACCCTAAAAACAATATATAAAACAGTTATTTTCACTTCATAACAACAAAATATGCTTAACAGCCTTCACCTAAATATTCCCTAGCCTATCTCTCAACTCGTAATAAAACATTCCGGTGCAGACAACCATTCTACACCCTTACAACCATACACCCGAATTTAACCAGCGAAAAAGCTAAGCGAAAAACGGGATGCACTAGCAACTGTCAAAAACATGGAAGTCTGTAACAGAACCCGACGAAAGTCCGACACCGTACACAGACAGCGGTTTCACAAAATAGACTAAGTACAGAAGGCCGCCTCTATACAGCGAGCGAAAAGTGGCGCCCGCACACATACAGATCTCATAGATACCATTTTTACAAAATTAGAGGTTAAGTAACAACTCTATGGAATTACAAAAATCTTTTCAAAACTTTTGCGTAACAGATGATGATATGCGACCTAGGTGCTTAGCCTTTTTTTTGGGTGGGCATTAATCAAATTACTTCTCCCGCTCTGGGCGGAGCGGGAGGACTTGTCAGACTTTTACTCACTCTTAAGTCAGGCTACTTATAGCCTGATAGAGAGAAAACTTCAAATAAACGCGCAATTATAGGTGTACTACTATTTATAAATCGCGGGAGTGTAAAAGTTAGAAGCTTTGTCTCTGTCGGAGGTTACCCTGTAGAACGATGTTCGTGCCAATTCGGAAACACGAAGATTACCAAAACACATACTTTCTCTGGATCTCAGACTGCCTCAAACAAATGCCAGAAGCATGTCTATATGTGCTTGCGTTTTTAGTCGTTGTAAGGAGCCGACTTTCTGTACTCAACTATTTTGTGGCCAGTGGAAAAATATTCATAAAACATTATGACGAGAGGTCAATGCTCCTTCGTGTGTATTTTTCTGTTTACTATTCTACTTTTGGTGAAAGGGCAGGATTGAAAGTGACAGCGCTGTCAGAGGGTTGTCTCGCTTCGTGAATTGGATTATTGAGGGCTAAAGGGGTTTTGAGACCGTTACTGTAAATGGAACAACATTAGGGTATTGGCTTGCAAGGACATTCTCGGTAATAGACGGTTTTGAGGCCCGGATTACCTTTAGGATAATCACTATGTTTATCAAAAGAATTGGTGGCCGTAGTTTTATTGGTGTTTTGTTTGGTGTTAATTATCATGCTGCCAAATTCTTAGTAGGTACTCAAATTTGTGGGTATAACACTCAAAAAAACAGCAGTAGGTAGGGTGGTGGATAGGTAGGTAGGTGGGTAGGTTTGACAGAATTGTATAGATTCATAAATGTTAGGCAGTGGTGGCCCAGTGGTAACGGCCGTGACTTACGAGTTTGTAGGTTATAGGTTTGAACCCTGAGAGGCGCTTTACTTTGTGTAAATTATTTCATCACTCCTGCTCTCAAAACGGTGAAGGAAAACATCGTGAGGAAACCGGCATAACCTAGAACCAAAAATTCGAAGACATGTGACATCTAGTGCGGGTGCACTGGCCTCGCATGCTAGATTACGGCCCACTCCCTCTCATCGAGAGACCTGTATTACAGCAGTGGGAACATTATAGGCTGATTATGTCGGCTGTACAAAACGAAACTTATTCTAGAACTAAATAAACTAAACACAGGTGTAAAAAACTAAAAATCCACGATCGTAATAAATAGTCAACAAATAATAGTCCGATAGGTTTTTACTTGAAAACTTTCCGCATTTTTATTTCATGCGCCTTATTTTTCTTGGAAAGCAAATGTTTGTAAACTTGTGAAGGGTTCCAAGTAACTTTGAAACTAAACTAACACTTCTGGCCGAGGTTTTTAATCAGTGACAGGTCTATAGTTTGTTAAGACAGTTTTTATAAGACTTTTAGCTTCTTATAACTCGCATTCTCCCTTAGGGTCTTTACCTGTCGCGATAAATAAATGCAACGATGAAAGCGGTCACACTTGATTTTCAAAATAATGTACGTATGCTTAGGACGGAAAATTAAAAGCGTCTTCATAATATTTCCATACATTTTACTTCCTGTGTTATCGTGATGTCGTGACGTGGACGTTTATATAGTCATGTTAGAAATTATAAAAACGCACAATAGGTACCGTGAACTTTATAAGCACAAAAATAGGCAGGTACTATTAAAAAAACTCGCCAATAAATGCGGTCGTTCTCATTTCATAAAAACAACCGACTTCCAAAAAAACTTCCCGGGGGATGAAAACGCCAAACAGACAAGGCTTATACCCAGTAATAATGAATGTACCTATGCTGCTGTAGAAAGACGGCTGCTGTTAACTTCCTATTTATTTTCAATAGCCGTCCCCCGACGCGACGACGACGCTTGGATCAAAATATTACCTACAACTTATATTAATTAAGGGCCAATTTTTTTTTTTTTTACTTTTTTTCTTTGTCGGTGAAAAATAATATCCACAAGGTGTAATTTAAAACACTAACATCGTCTTAAGGTGTCATTGTAATCATCATTAAGAACAACTTTTACTATGGGGAACAGACCTGAAATCACGAAAAAAAATCTGCTGTGCCCTACATTTTTTATGTTCGCTTAACTCGTCAGAATGTAGGGAACTGCTGATTTTTATTTTCGCGATTTCTGGTTTGTTCCTGTAGTAAAAGTTGTTCATAATGATGAGTACAATGATCTCTTAAGAGGTTGTAAGCGTTTTACCAATAACCCTGTATAATTAAGTACATCATTTTGGGCACGGAATCTACGACCTACTGTTCCAATATATCTACAATAAATGTGGATACCCTAAACTTGGTCTACATTACAGCATGATTTACTTACGTCACTATTACTGAGTTCTCCTATGTTTGATTTTTATAACAATTTTATGTTTTTAATTTAATTTAATGAAATGTAATGGACTTTGTCTGAAAAATACATGAAATAATATTATTATGTTTGTGTGCTAATTATATGCTACACACAACCTAGGCAGGCACTTTGAGTAATTTATTTCATCACCACTGCTCTCAAAACAGTAAAGACGGTGAAGGAAAACATCGTGAGGAAACCGGCATGTCCTAGAACCAAATATTCGAAGACATGGTAAAGAAAGAAAGAATGAAAAATATTTTATTCGAGACAAGCACAGGAAATACAATACTAAAATAACATTAAAACTAACAATATAAACAAAGACAAATAAAACAAAAGAAAAAAAAATAAAAACAAAGAAGACCTGTGTGAGGCCAAAAAGGCTCCTACATGTGACATTTATCAACCCGCACTGGGCCCGCGTGGATATTTGGGTAGGTTTTGGGTAAATTACCTAGGTATCGAAATTTTGCATGGGACAGTTGATAATTTTTTCGCGAATACGATATACAATGGAGAAACTTGTTCAGTTTTATGGTCTGTACCACATAAGTGACTATGTAATTCATGAATTTTCATGTTCAAAAGTTAGTTAATTTAAAACAATTTACTACTAAACCAACTACGCTTTACTATGTCTAAGTACAGTTCAATGTTCTAAAGAGGACACTAAACTACATCAAACAAAACTAACCCAAACATTATTCCGGTACCGGTCAACATTAACAGACTGTTGCAGCAGGGATGAAGAACCTTTTCATATTATCTATAACATGTCATGTTATAGAAACAAGGAGACGGGAAAACAAGGCGTGATGTTGCACGCCTTGTTTTCCCGAAGGGTTGGGCAGAGGTGTACGTATAGTATACCCACATTTTGCCAGTTATGTTTAAGTCCCATGTAGAGCGAGCCTATTGCCATCGACCGGGCACAGATCCAGATTCCGGGCTGCTACTGAGCAATTCCTGAAAGTATAACCCAATAACACTTTGCCCGACCCGGGAATCGAACCCAGGACCTCATGCTCATACTGCTGAGCATGAGGCGCTTGCGACCACTAGACCAACGAGGGAGTCATTATTATCTATCTTCTATCTACATATATATAAATATCACTTGAGAACGGTCGGACCGATTTGGCTATTTTTGGTTTAAAAACATTTGTAGTATGTAGTTCAAATTAGGTTTTTATTTCAAGAAAAATTTGAAAATTTTCCCAAAAATTTTGAAATTCAGTTAGAACTGAACTTCCTTTTTCTGTGGGATTTTTGTACGAATTCAAGACCATAACTCACGATACAAACGAAGGATATGCGTAATTTTTTTTAACCGATTTCAAAAAAGGAGGAGGTTCTCAATTCTGTTATTTTTTTTTGTTTTAACGCTTGTTACCTCAGTACTCCGTCATTTATAAACCGATTTGGAAAGTTGTTTTTTATTTGAAATGCATACTTCCAGATTGGTCCCATTTGTTTTCAAAATCTAGTTGTGATGAGGATCCATGAGGAATTGAGGGAATTCCTGAAATATTATAGGAATACACATAGCGATTTTGGTATTTTCATCAACCAGCCAAGCATTTGCATTTAGAAAGTAACATTTGGTGAAGTGAAACTGACAAAGAAGACCACAGATGGCCACGGGAACTTCTCAGTGTTAAGTATTTCACGGGTGGCGATAAGATATCTCAAATTAAGATTGTTAAGCGACTATGACTGTATAAAAGTATTTAAATGTTTACCATAAAGAAATCGAACATTGTTTATGTTAGCTTGCAACACTTTCTTAGCTATTGGGTTGGCGTGCAGGCACCGTTATATTTTCACGTTTTAATTAAAATAAAAGAATTAACACGTTTTGAAGCCAGCATTTTTTATTCTACACGCTGGTGCCTGGTCCTTCGAAGTCTACGAGTATGGGTTTGTACTATTTTAGCGTATTTCCTGCGAAAATACGAGTTTGTGTCTGCCCTATAGACATGCGCTCGGCGCCGGCGGCCAAGGTCAGTTTTCTATAAAACTGTGCTACACTGCGTTAAACAGTCACCAGCGAAGAAATCCATTTGTGTGGGTGTAAGTCGACAAGAAAACTGTTCAAAAGTGTGATTCCAGGTTTTTGTGCCTTTTCATTGTGTACCGTGCATCACCTCACACAAGATGGCCGACGAGGCTGCTGTAAAGAAATTGTGTCCCGCCAAATCGCAACTCAAAGGTACCGTAACAAGAATAGAAAACTTCATTAGCGATCCGATTAACGTTACATCTGCGAATATTGAAATGATTCAAGCTCGTATTGAAAAGTTGACGGAGACTTTTCAGGACAATGAGGTCGTTCAGCTTGACATTTTATCAATAGACGTCAAAGATAAAGAAGATGTAGCTGTAGTGGTGATAAAAACGTTGAGTACAACCGAGGTGAACAGCGTGTCTACGTCCAAATTGCCTAATAATAGCGTACTAGTGTTTAGTGGTTGTACCATGTAATGATTTTACCATATTTACGCCGTGCATGGTCCTACTCAGTGCGGCAATTCATAAAATCCTTCACTTTCGGATGTGTAAAAGTTGCTACTTGCGCAAATTTCTATCTCATGAAGCTTTCTTAGCTTTTGCCCGTGGCTTCGTTCGCGTGGATGTCGGAAAATATCCCGCGGGAACGTACTACTGGGATTAAAAGTACCCTATGTTCCGTAATACTCTATTGGTTTACGCGGCGCACGACAGAAAGGTCCCAGTTGGCATGTTTTTTTCCGACATCTTCAACAATCATCATATCATCAAATTTCAGCTAATTTATAAATACACCTAAACCTTCCTCATGAATCATTCCGTCCGGAAACCGGATGAAAATCCATTCGGTAGTTTTTGAGTTTATCGCGTTCAGACAGGCAGACGCGGCGGGAGCACTTTGTTTAGTTAAAATTATGCCAGTCACGCTCTAATAACAAATTAGAAATAACTTTTGACCGAGTGGACAGATTTGAATAAAAAATTATTTATAAAAAAAAACAACCGACTTCCAAAAAAACACTACAAAGTGAAAATTAACTTTAATTTCGGAAGTTGGTGTCTTTGGTTTAGTTTTTTCGTTTTTTGCCACCGGCTTCCGAAATTAAAGTTATTTTTCACTTTATAGTGTTTTTCTTGGAAGTCGGTTGATTTTTTTTATGGATAAGTTTTTATTTTCCACTTTTTAGTTCTGTTGTGGTACCTGCCCCACCCAAATTCTTTTACCACTACTTGCTAAGTAAATAATAGTGACTGGAAGTTATAATAACATCATCAACATACACTAAATAGAAAAAAGTACGTATTATTAAAGCTAACTTAAAAACCACTCATTAGAATTTGACTAAATTTTTAGGCAACCACCTCACCCTTTCAAATAAAAACTTTGCAAAATGGCAAATATATGTCGCGCTTAGTCATGTCAGAAGTTTGGAAGACGTAGTTTTATCAGGTTTGGACACCGTCGCCAACAAATTATTAAATCAATCACACGACGACAGATCGTTGTCGAAATCTGTCTTCTGAGAATCAAGACCACACATAACATACGACTCAAGTAGCGCAATTAAAAGCGTATTCACATTATCATCATTTATGGTCAGAGTGCATCTCTTGACAATTCCAATAAGCCCAAACACGGCTAGGATACATTTTTATATTACGGAGTTCCGGTGCCTACCTTCCGGCTTCATTATACCATACCATTTTCCGACCGTAACCGACTGCCAAGTACCATTTTCATCAGAAGCATTTATTTAAATTTGCTTCGTCATAGTCGCTTAACTATCTGAATCGAGACATCTTTTCGCCACCCGTGAAATAATACTTATCATTGAGGAGTTCCCGTGGCCGTCTGTGGTCTTCATCAGTTCCACTTCACCAAATGATACTTTCTAAATGCAAATGCTTGACTTGTTGATGAAAATACCAAAATGCTCATGGATCCTATCATCAGAACTGGATTTTCGTAAAAATGAGACCAATCTGGAAGTCTGTCCTTTAAAATAATTTTCCAAATCAGTTTTTAAATGACGGAATACTGAGGTAACAAAACATTAAAAAAAAATTAAAATATACAAAAACCAAACTGAGCACTTCCTCCTTTTTTTAAGTCAATTAAAAATAAAGACTAAAACGTTACCTCAAGAAGTCAAGATACGAACTATGACTACATTTCCAATCCCTTAAATTCTTAAAAAGAGGTACACAAAACTTTAATATTATTTGTGATTTTTTAAATTAACCCTACCCTACCCTACCCTATTTTACCCCCTTAGGCGATGATTTTTCAAAAACGCTGAACCATATAATTCTTTATTTTTTATTTCCTACCAAAAGCATAAATTTGAATTTTCATATCCCTAACTTATGAAATGCTGGGTTTTCCATACAAACTTTCATCCCCTATATCCCCTGTAGGATTATTTATGAAACAAAAAGTAGCCTATGTGGAGGGTGTGAGGAAGGCCCCAGGATGCTATCTATCTCCTCGCCAAATTTTATCGAAATCCGTTCAGTGGTTAAGGCGTGAAAAGGTAACATACGGACAGACAGATAGAGTTACTTTCAAATTTATAATATTAGTATGGATAGTATGGATTTACCTTTAGTTAATGAATCTTATAAGCAATCTTTGTAATTGTTGAAAAAACGTCATGATAATCTAACCAGGCTATTTTTAAGTCACATCAATAAAATTTTAGACTTGCCGTCAATCCAAAAAGGGACAGCTGCATAAAGTTAGATCCATATACTTAACATGCCTATCGGTCAGATAGGGATGTAAATACTCTTTTTTATATTTCAGATGGGTTTGCTCTTGACTCTAGTCTAGGTCAGAGGTGACAGAGACAAAGTCGACGATACAGCAAGCTTACCCAGAAGAAGCCTGTTCACTCTCACTTTGAAGAGATCGGGGTTGTATGCGTTCGGAAACATAGAAGCAGGTAGAGAGTTCAGCTCCTTTGCTGTGCACATCACAAAAGACATTTGGAAATGTTTAGTGCGAATTGGTGGAATAGCAACTAGGCGGGGATGGTAACTTGCAGTACGTCTAGATGTCCGACGGTAGAAGGGGGCCGGTGGAGTGAGGTCGTGGAGTTCTTGAGCACACTCACCAAAGTACAATCTGCAGAAGATCGACAAGTAGGTATCCTTGCGGCGATGAGCCAAGCTGTGAAAGGATTATTGATACTCACAGCAATATTTCTGTTCATTTATTGTTCAAAATCATGACTAGCTTCAGTAAATCTTTCACTATTCCCAAATTAGAGTTAAACATCGCACTTCTTCTTTCTGAGATGGTTCATAGAGTCAATAAAGCATTAAAAATTAAATTTCCTAAATTAAAACTTTACCTATACTGTGACTCCCAAATAATACTTGTTTGGATAAAGTCTTCCAAATTAAAATCAAACACTGCAATTTTAAATAGTGTCAAGAAAATTAAAAACTTAACTGCAGACTTTTAATGGTCACATATTAGCAGTGTCAATAATCCTGCTGAAATTCTATTAAGAGGTTGTGAACCTTCAATTCAATGACCTTTGGTGGCATGGCCCCAAGGAGTTATTAAGTAAATATTTTCAACACTCCGTGAGTGATATTAATTTTCCTATTGTTACTTCCTTTGATAATGGTTTAGTAGTTAATACTTGTGATATAGACACAAAACAATATTTCATTAAAGATCAACAATTTCTGTTAAATTTCATCAATAAATTCTCAGATGTTGGCAAACTTCAAAGAGTTTGAACATACATTCTACGCTTTATTAGTAATTGGAAAAAGGATAGTGTCAAATTGTGTAGTTCATTAACTCCACCGAACTTAATATGTCCTTGTTGGTAATTATTAAATTATTGTGTTCAAAGTAATTATTTCCATACAGAAATAACCCAGTTAAAAAATTTTTCTAAAATTAAATCAGGATTGTCGAAATTGCATCCTTTTATAGGTTGGTGGCAGATTGCATAATGCTGCAGATATCTCATATGATAAAAAGCACCCTGTTGTCCTCCCTAAGTCATGTCATTTTTGTAATATTCTAAAATATAAAGAGCATATCCGCTTATTAGATGCAGGAGCTAAGCTAGTATTGAGTTCTCTTTCACAAAGCTTTTGGCTCATATGTGGTATTTGTGCAGTTAAAAAGATTATAAATAAATGCATTAAATGTTTTAAAATAAAAAGAACAGTAGCAAAATAGCTTATTAGTTCTCTCCCCCAAGAAAGATGTAATATTGGCAGGCCATTTAACATAGTAGGAGTTTTTTGTGCGGGCCACTCAGCATGAAATCTTCAAGGATTAGAAAACCACTAATAACTAAAGGTTACATTGTCCTCTTTGTATGCTTTGCCTCTAAGGCTGTTCACATGGAATTAGTTAGTGACCTAACCACTGAAGCTTTTTTGGCATGTCTCAAGCGCTTTATGGCTCGAAGAGGACTACCACATAAAATTTTCTGTGACAATACTGGAACCTTTAAAGGTGCAGTCAAAGAAGTAGATAAGCTCCATAGATTATTTACATCAAAACTGCACATAGATAGCTAACTACATACAATTTTAATTAATTCCCTCACATACAATTTAAACTCACCAGAGTTTGGGGGCTTGTGCGAGGCAGGGGTAAAAAGTTTTAAGTTCAATTGTGGAAAAGTTCAAAGATAAAAGTGAATTGTGGGAAATCTAATATTTACTTAAGAAGCATAAAATACAGTCTATTTTAAATTCAAGACCCCTGCTCCCCTCAAGTTCTGATATCTCAAGCTTTGAGTATTTAACTCGAGGTCATTTCCTCATAGGAACTGCCATGGTATCTTATCCTGAACCCAATATATGTAATGTACACATAAATAAATTAAAATTTTGGAACTTATTAACTAAAACACTGACTTCCGAAATTAAAGATATTTTACATTTTGTAGTGTTTTTTTTGGCAGTCTGTTGTTTTTTTTTATAAATAAGTTTTGTTTTTGTTTTGTTTATGATCATGGAAAAGTTATCAGGAAAAAAATCAGCAAAATAAGGAATATTACGCAAAACTTCTCATTTATACTATTTAAAGATATTTTTCATTTTGTAGTGTTTTTTTGGCAGTCGGTTATTTTTTTTTATAGATAAGTTTTGTTTATGTCATGGAAAGTTATCAGGAAAAAAATCGGCAAAATAGGGAATATTACGCAAAACTTCTCATTTATACTATTTTCCAACAGTTTTTCACAAATTTGCAAAATGGTCACAAACAAAATTTGGACAGGACGTCTGTTGGGTTATAGCTACATACATAGTACTAAATAAATAAAAAATTGCAAAACAAGAAATCTTGGGAAAAATAATAATAGGTGACCGTTTATTGGTCATATTTTTTTTCGACATAGACAACGTATTATATTATAACCACAAATAACCGATTGAAGTCATTCATTTGTGGTCGTGGCAGAGTGTAAAATAAGGTAAAAAAGTAAGTTTTTTTTTTCTAAAATATACTACTTGGGATATATATTTTTAAGAACGGCTTTAAGGTCTAATAAATGCTATTTCAAGGTTATCCATTATTTACTAGACACCCTGTATATGAACCTTCATTATTTTTATTATACTATTTGAAACTTAAGTAACGAAGATCCCAGCTGCCACGTATCCAAAATTATAGTACTTAATTCTCCAAACAATTATATTATAATCAATAGGTATTTTAGACATTACCAAGGGGTATTGTGTTGCCCAGTAACTGGTTTGTGGAGGTTATATAGGTAGTTGCTCCATGTAAAATACTGGTATTCAGCTGCATCCGATTAGACTGGAAGCCGACTCCAACATACTTAGGAAATGGTTAGACAGATTGAGGTATTTTAGACAACCATGATCCGACTCATTTTATATCAACTGCCTCAATTTCTATTACGCCGTACCCACAATTTGTAACCACGAACCATTAGTTCGCCACCCCTGCCGACTGCCCGTAGTGACAGATTAGAATCGGAATCCAAAACCTCGACTAATCACGTACCAAAGTAACCATTCAGTGTTTGTATAAACAAGGATGCTCTTTAATTAACACAAATTGGTTCCAAAAAGGGCTTCGTTCAATTACATACGCACAATTCAATGCTGAATGAGCTACGTCTCCGTTAAAGGGGGAATGTATGTACATAAGTAACGGTATGCGAATGTGTCATGGGGTTTGGCTGATATGGGTTATACATAATATATTGTATTTAGGTATTGTGTCTAAGGTATACTGATGATTGCTGTTTAATATGACACGAAACAATCGCTATAGATTAAGTATTGCATAACAATATTGAATGACAAAACAAACAATCAGTGGTCCACATTGGTCCTGTCTTTGCCCAGCAACATAATGATGCGAGCAATAATATTAATGATACTATAGCAATGATCGTCATTTATGTTTTTTTTTTTATATTATGTGTCGGGAATACGTTAGTCGTCGCTTGACTAATCATACAGATCATAATCATCATAAACTATTATACAGATCGTAAAACGCCGGTGTATGCCTGTTTCCTGGATTTTTCCTTTTGACTTTATGTCATATGATGTGCTCTGGAGGAAGTTAGGGGATAGGAATGTACCGGCGGAAGTTCTTAAGGTTCTGCAATTTTGGTATGCTAACCAAACGAATCAGGTGAAGTGGTCCAACATTCTCTCTGAGGCTTATGGGTTGGAGTGCGGGGTGAGGCAGGGGGGGTTGACCTCACCCAGGCTCTTCAACCTTTATGTGAATGACCTCATAGTCGAGCTCAGCAGTATGCGTGTGGGCTGTCGGGTGGGTGGTGTTAATATTAATAGCATCAGCTATGCAGACGACATGGTGCTGCTGGGCCCGACTGCGGGTTCTATTGGAGAGATGTTGAAAGTTTGTGAAGACTACGCGACTAGGCATGGGCTCGTGTATAACGTGAAGAAATGTGAGTACATGGTCTTTGGGGTCGCCGGTAAGTGTGCAGATTATTCACCTAACCTTACCCTAAATGGCTTGAGCATAAGAAGAGTAAAACAATTCAAATATCTGGGATATATGCTTACCGACGACCTGAAAGACAATGTGGATATTGAGAGGGAGCGCAGGGCTTTGGCGGTCCGTCGTAATATGTTGGTTCGTAGATTCGCCCGCTGCACGGACCAGGTAAAAATAACGCTTTTCAAAGCGTATTGTCAGGGTCTGTACACGGGTGGTCTGTGGATCAACTACACCAAAAGGTCGCTAGATGTCCTGCGGGTCCAGTACAACAATGTGTTTAGAATGCTCTTGAGACTACCCCGGTTCTGTAGTGCGTCAGAGATGTTTACGCAGAACCGTACTGATGGCTTCCACGCAATTGTGCGGAAGAAAATAGCGTCTGTGGCAGCTAGAACCCGGGCCGGGGGCAACAGCATTCTAAAAACAGTGACTGAGAATGTGTTTTTCCCTTTTATGAGGCATTTTGTGGAGAAGATGACCGGTTGAGAAACTGGTTTCGTCTTCTTTACAAAGTAACTCATACCCAAATTGTGTATCTTAATTTATGTATGTGTTACAGTCATAGTGATTAAATAGCTATTATACATAATGACTGGTCATTATATATAATAGCAAAATTGACTAGACAATGTGATAAATTAATCACTTTATCCGGATATTATTCATAATAGCGGGTCAAAGTTAGCCAAAGTAATAAATACGGTCTAACTGACTTGTTACCCCTCCCGCTCTTCATCCCGCTGCCGCGTGGCGTGATCTGATCACCGCGGTCTCGTGGCTGACGTAATAGTGTTCGTTGTCGTTTTGTAATGAAAGGTCGCGCCGTGTGTGCCGCAATTTCCGCGAGTTTTTACGTTCGTATCAGTGTCTGATGATGACAGATGAAATGTAAAAACGTTTCTATGAAACTATCACTGTACTTATTGCAAGTAAAGGAAAAAAGAATCAGTTGTTTACAAATGATCAATATTTGTCTTTAATTTTAAAAGTAAAAGAATCAAAGAACAAGATTACTAAGAAAACACCTGAAGATTACCAGCGCCTAGCAAGATACGATGTCGTCAAAATTGGAGCATCAGAAAAACTAATAGTTCCGGTGAAAAACGAAGGTGATCCCATTATGTACTATGCTCACTTAGACGAAACTTTTCAAATAATCCACGACTGTCATATTAGCATTGGACACGGCGGTAGAGTCAGAATGATGAAAGAGTTAAAATTAAGATATAAAAATGTAACTGCTGAACTCGTCACATTTTATTTGAATCTGTGTGAATCTTGTCAGGAAAAAAAAGTTTGCCAAAAAAAGGTCTTGTTGTAAAACCGATTATTAGCAACGAGCTTAATTCAAGGTGCCAAGTTGATCTTATAGACATGCAGTCACAAGGTGATGGTGATTATAAATTCATCATGGTGTATCAAGATCACCTAACAAAATTCGTGCAGCTGCGGTCTTTAAAAAGCAAGCGAGCAGAAGAGGTAGCGTATCATTTACTAGACATTTTTACTACATTTGGAGCGCCTAGTATTTTGCAAAGCGATAATGGTAGGGAATTTGCTAACAAAGTGGTCAAAGAAGTCTGTGCGATGTGGCCGGAATTAAAAATTGTACATGGTAAACCCCGACACTCTCAATCACAAGGGTCTGTTGAAAGGGCTAACCAAGACGTAGAGAAGATGCTTTGTACTTGGCTGGAATCTAACAAGACGACAAAATAGTCTGAAGGATTACGCTTTATTCAATTTATGAAGAACAGAGCGTATCACGCAGGGATAAATCGTAGCCCTTACGAAGCAATGTTTGGCTGTAAAGCTAAAGTCGGATTAAATAGTCTTCCTAAAGACGCGCTAGTTGAACTGTCAACAGAAGAAGAGCTAGAATCTATATTGAATGAAGACGAAAACCAGTTGAATGAGGAGAGGGAAACCGAACCCAATATTACCGACGCTGTGATTAATGAAGATGAAGAAATAGAAAGCGATACTACAATTTTAAGCACTGATTCGCAAAATGAAATTCCAGATAACCTGACAGGAAAACCTGATAACGAGACCGAAAACCAAGGAAATACTACATATCCGTCAAATATAACGCAAAGTGACCAAGAAATAGTTATTGCTCTCGATAAAAAGAAACAAGATATTGGAAACATCCGAAAATTAGTTGGACAATCTCTAAAAAAGCAAGCAGATAAAATGTTAGCTCTATCTTCGGTAAAATATCCTGCTGCTAATACAGGAGATAATGTAGTGGTGAAAATTCCTGATGTAAACCGCGCCAAAGCCGATGATAGAAACATTATGGCTGGCATAATTTCTCTAGAGACAGAAGGAATGTATAAGTTAGGCACTAAGCATGGGATTCTAAATCAACTTTACGCAAGGAATCAGTTCACTGTCTGCAAAGAAACGTTTATTACAGTTGATATCGTTCCCCAACATGAAGTTACCATCAGAGAATGTGCAAAAAAAGAGTCACATCTTGGCGGCCAAGGATTTCAGCATTGCAACTGTACTGGAGAATGCGTTTCTAATAGGTGTAAATGTAAAAAGTCAAACCTCATGTGTAACTCAAAATGTCACAAGAGCCTTACTTGTAAGAATAAATAATATCTAATTATGACCCAGTTAATTCATGTCAGTTCATTTTAAATATTTTATTATTGTAGTCTTTAAAGAGTGATACCAAATACTTGTATTGATGTCTGTGTTTTTTTTTTTAATTTTGTTTTATGGCTAGTGAGCTTTAAATTTACTTTATAAATTAAAGTTAAATAACTTTATAACAATGTTAATTAACGTAAAATTATTATCTATGACAATGTTATTTTAATTCTTAAAATAAACATTATAATTATTACTTTTCAAATAACAGTATAATATTGCTTAAGGCAAATTGAAATATAATTTTATAATCTTTACCTATACCTACTTGTTTTATTACATTATCCAAGTCTTCGAAGATGTTATATAAAATTGCTAGTTAATGTGATTAATTCTGTGTCAATTATCACTTTATCTAAATTAAGTAGACATTATAAATAATGGCTAGTTATTATATATAATATCTGGATTTATTACTTTGGCTGTAACATATGTACTAACACTAGGTTTAAGGTACTTTACTAAACACTACGGATCTCTGTTATCTGATTATTTGAAAATAAATAAATAAATAAATAAAATAATCGGGACGCCAGCGCCATCAAGCGGCACTCGACAGAGTCTACAACATAACGCTCGTCGACTGGTCACCGGAGTTAAGCAGAGTTTGTCAGTGGCTGTTGAGCAATGAACATGCTTAAAAGCTGTCGCACGTTCCTTATAGTTAAGTACCTATAGTGTGTGAATAGCTAGTGTGATTAATTTGATCGTGAATTATAATTTGATTTGAACTGCAAACAGTTTTTTTCTATTGTGCAATAACCAACAATACCCATAGCACGCCCACAGTAGTTAAAATATGGTTGACGATAACTATACTCCATTTACAATAAGATTAGACATAAAAGCAAACCTTTTTTACAGTCCGTTCAACCGATTTTGACTTCTATTGCGTTGGTGGCATGACGAAGGGCGGTTGCAGTAAACAGTTTGTATTATAATCATGTCTTTGCTTTTATTGCCATCCTTATGCTTACGGAATAGAAGTCAAAATCGTTTGAACGGACTGTAAAAAGTTTTGTTTAAATCTCTAATCTTATTATAAATGGAGTATAGAGAGATGTACCTTCTCCGTCATATAGATTGAACACGCAACCTAGTTAGTTGTGTTAGTATATTCTGGAAACATTTAATTGTTTAAGGTAACCCATCTTTTACTCAAAATTATTATAACTTATTATAATTACAAACTTTTTATTTTGATCTCTTTTTATTACATTTTATGTTGATTATGTCTTCGTTTTAAGTATTTGGGTGAAATTCAAATATTGTTTGTATAGTTTTGTTTTATAATTTTTTTTTGAAAAAAAAAAAGAATGAAAGAAAATACGTTCATTTGCGGTAAAAATGATGCAGAAAAAGAACACAACACAAAAAGAAACAAGTTGGGGGAAAATATGCGTCACATCCATGCAATTTCTTAATTCTTTATGTCTTAATTGTGCTTAATTCTAATGAATTATGAATGATGTAACCAATATTTTGTCACAATATTTTGATTTAAAAGAGTGTCCGTCGAGTTTCTTGTCCATTCTATCCATAGGAACATATTTCGCTTTTGAATGGGCAACTAGTTTCATCTTTCTGACAAACTGACCCTTTGACAATTCAAAAGTGCCTGTAATTGGTTTATTTGAAATAAATGCTTTGAGTTTGCGTTTAGTGCATAGTGACACCAGAATTTTCAAACATACATGATACACAGAAAAATAAGAATATAAAACTAGTGTTTTTTATTCTTATTTTTCTGTGTTTCACTTATGTTTGAAAATACACACGTGATACACAGAAAAATAGGAATATAAAACTAGTGTTTTATATTATTATTTTTCTGGGTTTCACTTATGTTTGAAAATTCTGATTAACTTATAATAATTGGCGACTGTTTGAGTCCAAGGCTAATTACCTGTACTTACAAAACACACATCAAATGTGTCTAGGGATCAAGTAAATTTTTAAATATAAAAAATTATCCAATTAATATTTACCAATAATGTTAATGTTGCTTATTACCAAGGTGAGTTGCCAGATGTTACACATCATATGCGACTATTAGTGTGTGACTAGGCTCGCTCGTTTTTTTTTATTATTGTACACCTTAGAGGAGATACATTTTAATATTTACCAGCTTTATTTTGTAAACCACTTGCAGCAAAATAATATTCTTTACTACATTATATTGTATACAGAAGCTGTTGGTAAACTTTTATAAATAAATAACACCTTGTATTTTTTTAATTTCAGGGGCCCCAATAATGCACTGTAATTTTTAGATAAGGCACCCAATAGTATCAAGCCTTTCTCTGACCGTCAAATGAATTGCTGTTTTTTTTCAGTTAATCTTTGGTGTCTCACTGCAGCTGGGCAAAGTTCCCAAGGTTGATCAGTCACTATTAAATAATCTGTGAAGAGTATTTTATATTAGTCGCTTTTAACAACACCTAATGATGGCTATGACCGTAAACTTTTCGTCAAAAACCATACATCGATGTATGCGCACTGCTGTTAAAACGGTGAAGAAAAGCATCCTGAGGAAACCGGCATATCCTAGAACCAAAAATTCGAAGACACCCGCACTGACTCTCGAAGAGAAGAGGCCTGTGTCCCAGCAGTGGGAACATTATAGGCTAATTATTCATGATGTATGCTCGAGCGTGGGAACCTACTTTAATTACTTTAGTTAAGTACACATATCCATGCAACGGAGAACAAACATATTGGATCGCAAGCCCCTACAGGGTGGTTTCAGTCATCAACTGAGATATAACACAAGGGGGGTTATAAATTACATAACATGACTAAATTAAGCCTATTTCGCACTGGAGCGCAACTCTAAAGATGATTTGTGTGTCGTCATGTTTACAATGTTAGGCTGTGTTGTTTTAAATGTTGTTCATGACTGCATGTTAATGGATTGAGGATTGTTGGGCTCATTTAGCATGATTTACGGGAGAATTTGGTGTTTTGTGAATTTGTTTTGTTATTATTCTGTAGAGATTGTTGGCTACTTTTATTTATTCACAAGGCAACTACAACAGGTATCACAGTATATCACTAGGTTCACATTATAGGTTTCGACCTGATTATCACCCAAAGTGTTATCGCATAACAGGATAAGCAACAAAAATAATAATGATGATAAAATAAAAACTTTTCTACAAAAAATAAAACCGACTTCCAAAAAAAAACACTACAAAGTGAAAAATAACTTTGATTTCATAAGTCGGTATCTTTGCTTTTGGATTTTTGTTTTTTGCCACCGACTTCCAAAATCAAAGTTATTTTTCACTTTTTAGTTGTGCTACCTACCCCACACAAATACGAATACCACTACCTGCTATGTAAATTACAGTGACAGGAAGTTATTAGAACATCATCCACATAGACTAAGTGGGAAAAATACGTATTAATGCAGCTAACTCAAAAACCACCCAATTTAAAGTTAATAAATTTTACATGGGACCAACTTGGAGGTATCTCGTTCCCGAATATAACAAGAAGCCTTCCAATAGGACTATGCTGTAAAAAGTTATGCGTGGTCATAAATAAAAAAATTAAAAAAAATAAACTCGTCGACTTGAGAACCTCCTCATTTTTTCCTCGGTTAAAAACAGTTACAAGGTCTGCGCGTCTGCCCTCCGACATACTTCCAGCTGATGTAGGCAGGTAACATACATAATATTTGACACAAAGTTACATTATTTAAAGCGTTACTTCTTAGTTAGACTCAAAGATAAGGGCCCAAATGGTTAGAACATTCGTAGCAGTGCAAGCTACGCCGTAGCACAGCGCGTCATTCGTAGCAGTGCAAGCTACGCCGTAGCACAGCGCGTTTCTATTGTTATATAAGCTTATTCATTTATTTAAAATAGGTACTGTCAATAATAAATTAGGTCCTCAATTCAATCAATCTGCCTAGCCTTTTCCCTATGTTGGGGTCAGCTTCCAGTTTTGACTGGAATCTGTCACTACGGGGCAGTCGGCAGGGGTGGCGAACTAATGGTTCGCGGTTAGAAATTGTGGGTACGGCGTAATAGAAATTGAGCCAGTTGATGTAAAATAAGTCAGATCATGGATGTCTAAAATACCTCAATCTGCCTAGCCTTTTCCCAAGTATGTTGGAGTCAGCTTCCAGTCTAACTGGACGCAGCTGAATACTAGTAATTTACATGAAGCGACTGTCTATTTGAACACCTAATAAATTAAGTCTACAATGTTCATAACAACATTTTAATTTTAGTGACAAATTGGAAACACGTGTTTAATCGTCATTTTATAATTTTCCCGAAAGGAAATAACAATTTTCCAGGTAAAATCCAACGCTACACAGAACAGGGTCCTATCATCAATGCCGTTTTATTTTTCCACAAGGTTGAGTCTGGACACCCCACCGTCATTGTTTGCTTTCAAGATATGCCCCTTTTATGATCTGTTCCTAAAAAAATATTCAAATGCAAATAACAGCGTGAGATTCACAGATTATCCTTAAATGAAATCCCTTTAAAACCGACGCGCTTTAAAAAAAATAACTCTCTGTGAGAGCAACCAGCCCAATAACAAATGAATTGCTTATAAATATTAAAATATTGAAATCCGTTCCATTATGCAGTCAAAACCGGGTAACAACAAAATATCGGGAGGTTGCTTGCACTGGTTAAATCTGGTTAATACACGCCTTACTAATATGCTGGATAGATTTTGCATGTAATCCGGTTTTCTCGTGACCGTAAAACTTTTTGGATAAGAATAATATTGTCAAAAATGGATGGATAAAACAGTTAGTGTCTGTGATTTTATGCGAACGTTTGGTAAAAGCACTTTTATTATATTTTTTTCTATTTGTGGGTGTATACATATTACTTAATCCATAAAGCGATCACCTTGCATTACGCTTTTCCTCACGTAAAAAATGAACCATGTTTGCTAATTCTGTGTGTGTTTAATCCTCCACTTATCTGCTTCCCTACGACTAGGACCTAAATGTTGTTCTCCACATGGCTGTCACTGTAGCGAAGTTGTCAACAGCCTCGGACACCACGGCCTGGCTTGCAGCCGAAGGGCGGGTCGCTTAGCGCGGCACACGAACATCATCCAACGAGCCCTTGTCACTGACGGCGTTCCAGCTGTATTAGAACCCAATGGCTTGGCACGTGACGATGACAAGAAATCGGACGGCATGTCTTTATTTCCATGGAAGGTAGGCAAGCCTTTAGTGTGGGACGCAACGTGTGTCGATACTCTTGCGCCATCCCATCTTTCTGGCTCGGTGTGCTGTGCTGGCGCTACTGCTGCAGCTGCGGAAAGCCTCATACGGCGAAAGTATAATAACTTTATCGATACTTATATTTTCGAGCCGTTTGGAGTTGAAACTCTCGAGCCGTGGGGTCCAAGTGCTCATGGTTTCTTCAACGAAATCTCCAGACGGCTGGTTGATACTTCCCGTGATCCACCGGCTGGCTTTTACTTTTGGGAGCATGGCAATATGCATACAGCATGGCAATGCCACCAGTCCCTTGGGCCTATACTACCAGTCGACAGCGATGCGAAGGAATTTTTCGATGCCATATTTTAGTTTGTTAATAGTTTTAGTTAGGTTAGGATATGTCGTTGTCGTATGTATGTGTGTATGTTATTTTATAAATTGTTTGTAAGTTAATTTATTACAAGAAAATTATCCAGTGTATATATTTTTATCCTCTTTAGGAAATACTTACCTCAAATAAAGCTAACATTTTTCACAGAGGTTCTTTCTATATTGTAGACAAGGAATAAGGAAGGATTTTTTTAAATTTAGCCCCTAAGGGTGTAAAATAGGGGATGAAAGTTTGTATGGAAAATCGTCATTTTTGTAGTTTAAATCATAAAAATTGGTATTTACAATTCTGGTTATAAATTAAACACCACGTATTTCAGTGGTTTTGGAAAATCATCCCCTAAGGTGGGAAAATAGGGGATGAAAGTTTGTAAGGAAAAATTGGTATTAAGCCTTTTGTTTAAAAATTACGAGTAACGTGTTTTGGTGTTTTTGGAAAATCATCCCCTAAGGGGTTAAAATCCAAATTCATCATCGCTCAGCCCGTCTTTCGCCATCGCCAAAGATACTTTAGTAGTTCAGAAAACAATAACTAGACTAAGTTCCGTATCCTTAATTAACAATTTTTTTCAAAATTCCCACGGGATAGGGAATAAAGAGAATTTATATTTCTGCTTCAAATTTGGCATACATAATCAGCCTATAACGTTCCCACTGCTGAGACACAGGGCTTCTCTCTGTGAAAGGGAGTGGGCCGTAATCCGCCACGCGGGCCCAGTGCGGGTTGTGGATGTCACATTTCTTCGAATTTTTGGTTCTTGAACATACCAATTTCCTCACGATGTTTTCTTTTACCGTTTTGAGAACAGTGTTGATGAAATAAATTACACAAAGTAATGAACCTGGCTGGGCACGAACTACGACACTTAAGTCGAGGGTTACCAATGGGCCACAACTTCTCTCGGCCACCATTACAATTTGGCATGCAAGTATGTAATTTTCCGTTCCGTTATAGGTACATATATATTCCGTTATTAGGTAACTGTTAGGTTAAAAGATTTTTTATCCGCCAGCAATCATATATCAATCCTCGCATCGCTCCTTGGGTAATAAATAAGCAGTGCGAGAAGACATTGTTTACCTGAATTAACACATAGATAATTTTAATCCCGGTAGTACGTTCCCGTGGGATATTTTCCGACATCCACATGGGCGAAGCCGCGGGCAAAAGCTAGTCTAAAATATTTACATATTAAGTTTTAATAAGAAAATGCTCTAGTTTAACATATGTTTGTCCCAAATCATTAACACTATTCGTTTAGACGTGATCTTCAGTTCAAAATCATTCTCAAGCTCAAACTCAAAAGCATTTATTTCAATTTAACCAATTACAGGCACTTTTGAATTGTTAAAGAGTCAGTCAGTTAGTCAGAAAATTGAAGCTAGTCGCCCATTCCAAAATGTAGATCTCTATGGAGAAGAATGGGCAAGAAACTCCATGGACACTCTTTTAAATCAAAATTATTACAAAATCCTGGGTACATTGTTCTTGTTGCTTCTATATGTGAGAACAATGTAAAAAATTAAAAACAATTCAAAATATAACATTAAAAATAAGCCCTGGCAGTTAAGAGATAACCAGTCTCCACTGACGGCGCCCGTTCACGGACATGACGCGTGGATCAGCACCATTCAGCTCAACCATTTTGTAGGGAACCGAATGATCCAACACACGCGCCACCATCAGCGAGACATTTAAGTGAGCATGCCATACTCTCAACTGCCATACTCTTTCAAGTCAACATACCTACATCATAACATAAAACCGCTCCATGGTACTCACATTTACAAAATTGAAAAAATGCTTCTAATTTATACAAAACTATAGTTTGCAATGATTGTTTTTAAAAGATTAGTAAACAATAAGGTCATAATGTCAGAAAAAAAGGGACGCATTTCTTCCAAAAAAAAAAAATATAGGTAATAATAATTTTAACAAAGCCCAAGTGGCTGTGGAGCAGGACCAGCATTTAGCCAAGCATCTTTATCTATGATATAATCATTCATTAAAAGTCTCTTAAATGAACTTAACATCGGTTTTAGCTGATGTAGAGGCCTTAGTTGAGCCTGCCTTCCGCATAAATCCTCTTTGGATTATGACATTGGCTGATAAGACAAACTCTGGTTTTATATTTGAAACTTCGAATAGGCATAGATTATGACGTAAAGTCAGATTGTTTTATATGGAGTCAGTGTAATATTAGCCCCAGTGATTTAATGTATTGTTGCTTTCATATAATCTGACTAGCTTTTGCCCGCGGCTTCGCCCACGTGTATGTCGGAAAATATCAAATTAGTACCTACCCTACGTGTTAATCCAGGTTCTAAAACATCTGTATGCCAAATTTCCTCTAAATTCAATCAACCGTTTTTGCGCCAATCCGGAACATACATCCCGACAAACAACAAACGGACAAAAATTCTAAAACCTATAGTGTGCGCAACAGACTCGTTCAATCACTTCTTTTTAAATATATGCAATGCACAGTTCTGACTTCGTTACTATTTTTAACCGACTTCAAAAAAGGAGGAGGTTATGAATTCGGTTGTATGGTTTTTTTTAATGTATGTTACCGTTACTCCGTCATTTATAAACCGATTTAAAATAATATTTTTATTTGAAAGGATTGGACTTCCAGATTGGTCCCATTTTTATCCAAATCCAGTTCTGATGATAGAATCCATGAGGAATTGAGGGAACTCCTCAAATATTATTGGCAAACACATAGTGATTTTGGTATTTTCGTCAACAAATCAAGCATTTGCATTCAGAAAGTATGATTTGGTGAAGTGGAACTGACGAAGAAGACCATAGATAGCCACAGGAACTCATCAATGATAAATACTTCACGGGTGGCGATAAGATATTTCGATTAAGATAGTTAAACGACTATGACGAAACCAATTTAAATAAATGCTTCTATTGAAAATGGTACCATTGAACTCAGATCAGTAATAAAACCATGTATCCTAGCCGTGTTGGGGCTTATAGGAAATGTCATGAGATGCACTCTGGCCAAAAATGATTTTAACCGACTTCAAAACAGGAGGAGGTTCTCAGTTCTTCGGAATCTTTTTTTTTTATGGTTCCCCGATTATTCGAAGACGGCTGGACCGATTTGGAAAAATCTTTTTTTGTTTGAAAGGGTATACTTTCCAGGTGGTCTCATTGTCATCAGGTCAGGATCTGATGATGGGGTCCTGGAGAAATCGAGGGAACTCTTCAATATAGGCACACCTATAGCGATTTTGGTATTTTTTATAGTAACTTGTGGATTTCCTCTCGGAAAGCAACATTTGATGAAGTGGAACTGATGACAAAGACCACAGATGGTAAGATAGCCACTGGAACAACTCAATAATAAGTATTTCACGGGTTGCGATTACATTACTTTAAAATTATTGCCAACCAATAGAAGCTCGTCACAATGCATATGGTGAAGTGGAGCTGTTGGTGAAGTACAGGAGAACTCCTCAACAATTAACGCCCCTGCATCGGGAAAAGCAATGTTTTGTAAAAGGTGATGTGCAGTTGTCATTAGGCTATTGTAACTCAGATAAATTACAAACAGACCCAATAAAGAGTGAACAATAAAAACAACCGACTTCCAAAACAAACACTACAAAGTGAAAAATTACTTCAATTTCGGAAGTCAGTGGCAAAAACCTAAAATACAGATCCAAAGACACCGACTTCCGAAAAAGTATTAGTACCGAGTTTCGAGTTAATATGACAGCGCGTTAAAATTTTTCCTTACTGTTCTTACGGTCCTAGTGTTCCTTACTTGTTTTAAAAAACTAAGAGTGACAATTTTTATTATTTCCTGAAGCAAATATTGCCAAGTTTCAAGTGTGTTAACCAAAGGAATAAGATTTTTCGTCTAAACCCTATCCCCGCTTTTCACCCCCACAGGGGTGGAATTTCGAAAAATCGTTTCGGATTTTTCCATGACTGAAATCAAAGATTTCTTGTACCAATTTTTGAGTTAATCAAGCCACACAGTAAAATCCTTCTCTTAAAAATCTAATTACCTCTTCTCACCCCGTCAGGGGTAGTTTTGAAAAACCAATAGTAAGAAACTTTATTGCTTATTTAAGCAAATATTCGTGCCAAGTTTCAAGTTTATTAACCAAATGAATAAGATTTTTCGTCTAAACTATATCCCCGCTTTTCACCCCCACAGGAGTGGAATTTTAAAAAATCGTTTAAGATATTTTCATAACTTGAATCAAAGATTTCTTATACCAATTTTTGAGTTAATCAAGTGACACAGTAAAATCTTTCTCTTAAAAATCTAATAACCCCTTTTGCACCCCGTCAGGGGTAGTTTTGAAAAACCAATAGTAAGAAACTTTATTGCTTATTTAGGCAAATATTCGTGCTAAGTTTCAAGTTTATTAACCAAATGAATAAGATTTTTCGTCTAAACTATATCCCAGCTTTTCACTCCCACAGGGGTGGAATTTTAAAAAAATCGTTTAAGATATTTCCATAACTTGAATCAAAGATTTCTTATACCAATTTTTGAGTTAATCAAGTGACACAGTAAAATCTTTCTCTTAAAAATCTAATAACCCCTTTTCACCCCGTCAGGGGTTGTTTTGAAAAACTAATAGTAAGAAACTTTATTGTTTATTTAGGCAAATATTCGTGCCAAGTTTCAAGTTTATTAACCTAATGAATAAGATTTTTCATCTACTCTATCCCCGGTTTTCACCCCCACAGGGGTGGAATTTTAAAAAATCGTTTAGGATATTTCCAAACCTTGACTCAAAGATTATTCATACCAATTTTCGAGTTAATCAAGCTACGCAGTAAAATTCTGCCCTGTAATATTGACAGCCCCTTTTCACCCCGTCCGGGGTAGATTTTCGAAAAACCTTGATACAGGTTATTCTTTATTTTGGATCATAAGTATAAATACTGAGTTTCGAGTTAATCGGACTGCGTGTTAAAATTTTTCCATACAAATTTTGACACCCCCCAATCCCCCTCGTGGGGGTAATTTAGAAAAACCAAAAATTACAAAGTTCATAATGTACTAAGATAAGTATTTTTGCCAAGTTTCAAGTTTATTAACTCAAGGAATAAGATTTTTCAAACAAACGAAATACCCCCTATTCATCCCCTTAAAAGTCGAATTTCCAAAAACCCCTTCTTGTTGCTCCCCTACATTATAAAAGGAAGCCGTGTGCAAAATTTCAGGTTCCTAGTCCTAGTAGTTTCAGCTGTGCGTTGATATGTCAGTCAGTCAGTCAGTCAGTCAGTCAGTCAGTTTCTCCTCTTATATATATAGATAAATCTGATTGACAGTGCAACGGTCTTCCTATTTATATTTCCACCTAAAAACCCCAAAACACACCTCGAAGTCGAGACCGGACAGACAGTCTACATAGTGACCTGCCTATGTATCGTGGCCGAACGTCTTCGATTGAAGACGTGTGAAGCGAGCCCAGAAGATGCCTGCTTATTCTTGCTTTGAAGGTTGACGGATTTTATGTAAAAGGGTCACAGACAGAGACACTCACAGCCCGAAAATTATGTATATTTTATAATGTACCTACCACCTTAGTTTACATTGTGGAATGCAAATAAATGTATTGAGTATTGAGAGTTCCAGACTTTGGCTGTGACATGAGCTTGTAGTAATCCGGTAACAGTCATTCATAATACAAATTTTGTTTAGCGACGCGGTACCAACTTAGACGTAAAATCGATACGTCAAAATGTCAAAAAAATTCAATGTTTATGCCTATCTGTTAGTCCCGCACTCAGTGAGCTGGCTCGAATTTATTAAAACTTCAGTTACATTTGCGATGAACCTAAAACATTTTACATGGTTCGTCAGTTTTTGTGGCGGCAGCTATCCGTGACGAAAATCATTTTAAAGCTTAAAATGTTTGCGTAGACATTATTTTTGTATTCCAATTCGTTTCTTACCGAAAAAAAACGCGTTTTTGAACCTGCTGTTGGCATGATTACTACTGTTTTGGTAACTATTCAGACCACTGTGTTAAATTTGAAACTTTCCATAAAACGTCTACCGAGACACTACTTCATTTTTTCGTATCAGCAAAAACTATAGGGAATCATGTCACAATAAAAATTTTGATGATACCGGAACTAACTACGTAAAATTCCCTTACAATCTATCTTCTATCCATCTATCTATAAAAATCGATGTGTGTATGTATGTTCCCTATGGCTTCCAAAACGGCTGGAGCGATTTAGATTAATTGTTCAGGAAATCTTTAGATTAGTCCAGCGGGTGATCCTGTGAAGTTTGGCAGTGATCGGGCTACCTGTGAGAAGCCAGGGCGGGTCGCTAGTTGTAAATAAATAATTACGGACATAAATTTACCGATACTTAACTGTTTTAGCATGTTCTGGCATCTTTGGTGAAAGGTACCATTGTAGGCTGTGTGTGTAGTGACTTGGAGGGAGACTGAATAACCTCTTGAGACACCCTCACGATGCTTTCAAAAGCAACACGGATTAGTCACGTAACGCATAAGCAATTTCAGTGACGACTTTTGGGAATAAAAATTGCATTTCTTTAAAGACCTCGTATCAAACTACATAATTGATGTAAATGAGACTTCTAAATTACTATTCGGAGAACACTACAATTTCTAGGAATGTGTTACTAACCAAATAAACAACATCTTTACTAACATGTCAGCATTCAGAAGTTAGTTCATAGGTCGTATATAAATTAGATACGAAGCTTAACCCCTGAACGCCTCAGTACTTTTAATTACAGTTGGTAATCCTAATGAAATTACTTATTAAGAACGTTCAAGCCTTGCAATGGGTTGTAATTGGAACGTAGGCACTCATTAAGTCCTGAATAAATTTTGTGTTTATGAGTATCGTACTTTACCTAAATACTCATTTGAGGTCAATTATTGAAGCGCTCGAACACACGTGCTCGAACGTGCGATAATTGATTGTAAAGTGACTTTTGGCGAAAGACATTGTGTGTATTCTATGCTCTTACTATGTTCTTAGAGTCTCATTCTCTTGCGATGTTCTTAGAATCTAGATTGTACCTAGATGTATAGACCCAAATTAAAACTAATTAAAAAATAGTTTTATTGTGCTCTACCTTTGATGGATTGGAAACTCCGGGAAATATATTTTCAGAGCCTTTGATATCCTTGTAAAAGAAAATCTTGGAAAGTTTCCCTTCATTATCGAGTTTTATAACTACAAACGTAACAATCACTCGAAATTTCGGCTGTTATTTATAAGTCGAGTGATTCAATAATAGGGGTCCTATAATGATGGCCTCAGGTTGTCTTTATGATGGGACCGGAATGTGTTTTGTACACAAATTCTTATGTTTATTTAGGTCTTTAATTATGTGTTGAATAAAACTATTTAGTAAATAACAAGGGTCGTTTTTGAAGTCTAGTGCCTCGAATCCCATTGTTATTTCAATAGTTCGTAAAAGAGTTAAGAGATAGTGAATCAATCGTGAGTCGTATGAATTATGTTGTTGTTGTATGCAGTAAAGAAACAGGCATTAACACTTGCACATTTGCTTGCATATAGGCAACTTAAGCCATAGTTTCCTTAGCGAAGATGTGGAGACAGTGTTCTTGAATAAAAAATGGATACATCCCATTTCATATTACTTTAACTCATCACACACCATCACGGACAAAACTTGTAACCGGAGAGCCCTTAGGCTGACACAGGAACGTGGGGATTGGCACATGAAAAAGCCTATGCTGGGTGAAAACAGGCAGTAGATGATGATGAGGATAATGAATACTCATCACCACCACATTTTCCAACTTAGCACATCTTCTTTCATTCCATGCCTCTCATCGTTCGAACATCAGAACCCACATAACCAATATACCAAACACATCGTAATCAAGTTTCTAACAATACTTACCAAAAACCCATTGCAAAGTGAACTAACTTACAAACTCAGAGACTTCAAATTTGTCTCAATAACACTGTTAATAACTTCTACCGGTGTCAGTGTTGGCCTACGAAGACTAAAGTAAGGGCTCGTTTACACTGCGCCAGTGTTTAGTGAGAAATTTTAGATATAAAAATTTACTTTAACTATAAGAACAGTAGGTAATACTTAGTTCGAATTGCCTTACTAGAGTACACTATAAACACTTTCTTCACAATAAATCTGTCTGCCAACGTGTCGAAGTGAGCTGTTGAGATTTTTTACACATTAGAATTTTTTGATTTTATAAGCCTAATACATAAGGAGAGAGAAAGGGCTAACTCATTCTCTCTCCTTCATGGGTTTCATTACTTCAGTAGCTTAGATCCTTATAGTAATTAGACTAAGTACATGCTTGATTTTGTGAAACTCCTGACACCGAAACTAGGACCTATCCTGTATCTCAGGTGTCAGTGATATAAGTATAATTTAATATAATATTATAGGTATTAGGGGATTTTCTTTAGCATGCCACTTTAATGGCGACATTAATTTAACACATACGGTTCCGCGGTTTTGTGTTATGAAGATATTTTAATTTCATTAAACGTTATTATTTTGTGATTTATTTACAATTTTCTAAAATACTATCTTGGAGCAACTTGCACTTAAAGAAAGTAGCGCAGAGGTAATTTGCCGGGGTCACGGATCATATCATTGCATCAATAAAATTAAAACGAATAACGTGCAAAGAGTAGACGAATAAATTGAAGGAAAGAGAGAGCTTTATTATTTAGTTTGTTTGTTTGACAATTTTAATAAAATAAAATAAAATAATCTTTATTTCGGATAAGCAACATCCATAAGGGTTAGTAAACAAAAAAGGATAACTTATATCTATGTTAGTAAACTTATATACTATCTATTTGGAGACCAGGCTGTTGTTCAAAAGGCATCTTTGCACCACATCACCTAACAAAGGGGAATCGTACCTCCTCGCTATGGTCTTCAGGATGGAGTTGGAGCTGTCCCGTACTCTGCAGAGCAAAGAAGCAGATTTCTGTCTAACGATAGCGTGGAAGCCATCGACGTGTGCCTGTGCAAACATACCTGATGCACTGCAGAAACGGGGCAACCCCATCAACATCCTGAACCCGTTATTATATTGGACCCGTAGGGCGCTGATAGCCCGCTGAGTATAGCTGGTCCACAGGCTGCACGTGTAAAACACTTGGCAGTAAGCTTTAAAAAGCGTTATTTTGACTGCCTTGCTACAGCGTGCAAATCTGCGAGCCAAATGTTTGTAATGTTTCAATAAACGAATTATTTTATCTTATTATAACTTTTATGATTACTGGCCACTAGCCCTACCCGTGTGGTTAAATTAATGTCGCCATTGTAGCGGCACGTTGTATTTGCGATCCTTGTCATTTGCCTAGGTACCACTGTAACACCTGCCGGTCTATTCTGTTAAAATCTCACCTTGAAATCATATGGTAAAGTGAGCCCGATGCTAGGCACTGGCACTAATGACAGCTCACGTCAAGCTCACTTTTAACTAAGTTTTCATAGTGAGTTTTTTACAGAAAGATCATAAGCACCTACTTGGATCTATAAAGGTATGAGGAATAGGGTGTAAAGTTCACTCATCCTCTATAGAAAAGGGAGGATCCTCCGACCATACGAGTGTTGTGTCTGGTGGGCTACTTTTTTGTTTTTTTTTTTTTTTGTGGATGGGAAATCATCAAATGACTTCTCCCGCTCTGGGTGGAGCGGGAGGGCGTGTCAGACTTTTATTGACTAAAACCCACCCGTGTTCCTTCTGTTGCCTGTGGCGGGGCCACGGTAACTCTTTCGAACATCCCGCAACCCGGGCTGGTGGGCTACTGCCTGACGATTGATGTCAGGATGTTGTATATATGCACGTCGCGCGGTAAACTCTGCTTGCACGATGCAGGATTTGTGTGACGTCAGGTCTCTGATGCGTAGTTCGCATGTGGCGTTGCAGATGTCGTCACAGATCAAAAATTAAATCTTAATGTCACGTCACCGTTCTCACCTCTGAATCTCAGCCGCTGTGAAACTTAAAAGTTCCCCTAAAAACTGCGAATTTTCTACCGTATATAAAAATCACACTCTACCAAACACTGACGCCACATAAACGCGCCTCAAGCCAAAGTTAGGGCTTAAGCTCCGAGTAGTAGGTCCATGTTCAACTTCACGCGGCCCGATGTATGAAACTTGAACGATCCCAGTTGGTAAACTCGGGAACTAAATGGAACTGACATTTGGGTTAGGATAATACACCAGGCTGAGTGGCAGTTGAAATATCAGACGTTACAAATGGAAAATTAAAAAATCTGTTTGGATGTTTTGCGTTTTTTAAAAGTGGTGATGGTACCTACCTACATGCACATTAAAGGCTCGTGCAGACTGGCGCGACGCGATACCGGGAGTACAATTTCCATAGTTTTCATAGATGTTGTTCTACCGATGTCATGTCGCGCCAGTCTGCACGAGCCTTAACTTAAGACAGATTTCGTTCTATAATTAAGAAAATTGACTTTGTAATCAAAGCCAATTTTCTTCAATAATATTTTTTTTAAATTTTGTTTTTTTTTTATTTATAAGCACTCAAGAATTCGAAGTAGGTATGTAGGGCAGGCTAGGACAGGTCGTTGTGTTGATTTTTGAGGGAATAATGTCTGGCAGTGGACATCTTTCAACTGATAGGATTAAAATAATAACTTAGGAAACTACAGTCATAATTGTATGACCTTGAATAAATATTTATTGATCTACTTAAAGAATCACTCATAATTAACCTTGCAAACTATTGCAAAAGATGAACAGACAATGTACTAGCTCTCTCAAGTCCAGAACAATGTAAATAATCATCAATGCATTCACTTTGTCATTGATACACTCAACGCCATCTATTAGCCTCAGATGGTACACACTATGTTTCCTGGCGGTATCAAAACGGATAAACGTGTCTGTTGTTGCTACAAGCTAAATTATACACATCATGCCATGCTGATTTCGGCTACGGTGACTACTTTCGTTTCCGACGACTATATGTTACGGGCGTGTGCTCTGAGGTGGCTAATGTAACCTCTCTTGACAGTAAAGGTAGGTGCACAGTGCGGACAAGTTAGAATGTTGGAGGGTGGTTTACTCTTGATGTGATCTCTCCTGCTGTCGAGATCTCTCTTCCGCTGGTCTTCAAAGTCATAAACATAAAGTTAAATTAAAGAAGGTACACACATACAGATAATTATCAGTTTTCGTATTGTTAAGGTAAATATCTAATGTAGCATCACTTTGCCGTAGTTTTAAAAAGTGACCTGGAGATTTTTAGAAGAAGCAAAGGTTGTCCGAAATTCGACGTCCTAACAACCAGTCTAGCCTTTTGATATATTTTCAAGGAACTACACAACAAAGGTTGGATGTTAGTCGTTCTACGTAATCACTGATTTCAGTTGCGTCTTTCTTAGACAGAATGGCAACCCTCATATTATAGGCAAATGGCACGAAATTAGGACGTTTATTAAAAACAATCGTACCCAATATTTTTACTCAGTTACAAAACGTGTCTTTACTTCTGCTACTTTGAAATTTTTTCACTAAGTGGAGTGCGAAGGATTTTTTAACAAAAACTTAATACCTGCGGAAACTTCTAGACGCTTGTTTTATGATGTTCCGAGTTGTTACTTAAGACGAAAAGCAAAATAAAGAAGTACTTTAAAAAACTCAACATAAAAACTTACCTACAGAAACTCTTGTTGGCCAGAATTTTGAGAGAACATTTAGTAAGTTTTATAAACACTATGCGACTACCTGTTTTGTTTCTTGCTGTATTTTTTTTTTAAACTCAACATAATCAGCCTATAATGTTCCCACTGCTGGGACACAGACCTCCACTCTTCAAGAGGGAGTGGGCTGAAATCTACCACGCGGGCCCAGTGCAGGTTGGTAGATATCACATGTCATCGAATGTTCTCATCTAGGACATGCGAGTTTCTTCACGATGTTTTCCTTCACCGTTATGAGAGCAGAGGTGATGAACGTATTAACACAAAGTAAAGCGCCTGCCTGGGTTTGAACCCACGACCTACAACTCGTAGTTGGGCCATTACCACTGGGCCACCACTGTACTTTTATTTCAACGAAAACAATAACAGGCACTTTTGAATTGTCAAAGAGACGGTCAGTCAGAAAGAGAAAGTCAAGCGTATATTGTTGGTCCCTACGGAGAAGAACGGGCAAGAAACTCCATGAACATTCTTTTATTAGAGATAGATCACCCTTTTCATAAACCATAGGCAATAATGCAACGTATGTACCATCGCGGACATTTGTGGTGAACCACTTTTCGAAAAGTGGTGGTGGTAGTACCTAGTTCACAAGCCAGGCACAACTATTAATTGCCAACAGCTGTAAATTTTCCCAGCCAATGCTGTACTTGTTAAGTCGCGACGAGGCGTAAGTACCGATTATTAATAGTAGTTTAGGAGTATAGTTTCAAAGTCTGGTTGAATAGGTTCTTTGGCCTAGGTAGAAAGTTCTTTACTGGCTTAATTCAAACAAACACACTGCCATAGGTGTATTTTGCCTCCAGAAGTGGCGATACTTCATTGTACGTCCGCTGCACTCTGGAAAGGCGACCCCACAGTAGTTATTAATATATTTACCAACCAGCTGTTGCCCGCAGCTTCGCCCACGTGGATGTCAATACTTCCCTATTCCCTATTTGAATCTGATTTTGTTCACAATTTCATGGGTTTTAATTTTTGCGCAGAACCCTAGTACTTACTTTTTCTAAAATAAAAGTAGGTACCCTAAGTTACTTCCTATAACATAAGCTGTCTGCTAGTGAAACTCCCGTCAAAATCGGTCCAGCCATTTCGGAGATTAACCGGAAGAAACAAACAGACAGACAGACAAAAAAATTAAAATTGCTTTTTAATTATACGTATTGCCGGCACGAGTCGTGAGCACTTGTATTCTGTTTTCTATCTGTATTTAAATATGTTTGATCATATATTGATTTCATTGCTCCCGCCCGTGTGCAACCTGCCGTGATAGGAAACAAGATTCGTTAGGTTTAAGAGTAGAGTTTGTGCTCACGACTCGTGCCGGCAACTATACTTTCATAAGCATTTAGTAAAAAGCTGTTATTTTGACATTACAAACAGACACTTCAATTTTATTTAGTTGTATAGATGTGAATTTATATGTATATATTTTCTGGTACATTAGCATGTTGCGATTGCGAGCAACACTGCAATTCAGACATTGATTCCCGCAACATATAAATATGTTGCTGAAACAATGTTGAGCCACTTTTTATCCGGTGTAGATATACGGGGCTTAGGAAGTACTGAGTGATGGGATTCTGTGCCACGGGTCGAGGAACCAGTTGGCAACATTAGTGGCAAGCGAAAGACAAAATGTTCTTCCCGTACAACTCTTTTTTTTTTTTTTTTTTTTGTGGATGGGAAATCATCAAATGACTTCTCCCGCTCTGGGCGGAGCGGGAGGGCGTGTCAGACTTTTACTGACTAAAACCCACCCGTGTTCCTTCTGTTGCCTGTGCCGGGGCCACGGTAACTCTTTCGAACATCCCGCAACCCTAGCTGGCATCGGCCCTAGCGGACCCCGTCAATAGTGCTGACATCTCTTTGAGGCGCGCGTGGAACACGACGCGCCGTCGACTCGGGCTTGGTCCTTACCGGACGGCGAGCTACCCATTGCTTGCCGTCCGCAAGCCCGCGCCTACGGTGGCCGGGAATCAGCTGCCAATTCCCGACGCCCAGGGCGTCTCCTGCGACGACTAGGGGCGTGAGGGTGCAAAGCTTGCCTCTCCCTCACGCGTCCCGCCTCCTCCTTCACGAGCATTACTGCTTCGCAGAAGGAGGTAATGGCTTCCCATGCACTCTCGCTCCGTACCATGGCCTGGACCAGGGCCGGACGCGAGAGATCGCCGCCGCCGATCGCTTCCGCGAGGACACGGCGGTGCTCCGCCCAAGCCGGGCAGACCTCCACCGTATGCTCCACCGTGTCCTCCGGGCGATCCACACAGTGGTGACACCCAGGCGTTTCCTCCCGCCTTATCCGGAACAGGTACCTCCCGAAGCACCCGTGTCCGGTGAGGACCTGCGTCAGGCGGAAGGTGAGGACGCCGTGGCGCCTCTCCAGCCACTCCTCAAAGAGGGGACTTATCGCCGCAATTGTGGCGTGCCCAGCGCTGGGTTGCGACAATCGCACTCTCCATGCCGCCATGAGATCCTGCCGGAGCTCTGTCCGCCGTGCCGCGATTTCTCGCGGCAACGGAGTTACGCCCCGGCGTCCTGCCTCCTCGCACCACTCCCAGATGTGCGCGAGGACTTTTGCCTCCAGATCCCATGGCGGTGATCCGGCAAGGAGGTTCGCCGCCTCCCCGGAGACCGTGCGGTATCCCCGGGCTAACCGGATGGCCATGACCCTCTGGGACGCGTTCAACCGACGGACCGGTCGCCGCCTCACGGAACGCGCCCACACCGGAGCTCCGTAAAGGGCCATGGACCGCACGACCCCCGCGTAGAGCCTCCGGCAGGAGGCGTTTGGACCCCCCAGATTGGGCAGGAGCCGCCCCAAGGCAGCCCCGGCCCGCTCCAGTCTGGGAGCCAAACGTCGGAAATGCTCCACGAAATTCCACCGGCTGTCGAGGACGAGTCCCAGGTACTTCATCGTCGACTCGACACCGATGAGAACCCCTCCTACCATTATTTGGGAACCCGATGGTGGCGCATTCCGAGGACCATGAAAACACATGGCCTCGGACTTGTGCAAGGCCACCTCGAGTCCCAATTGCCGGATCCTCTCTACGATTGTTGCAACCCCGCGTGCCGCTAATTCGGCCGCCGCCTGGTGCGACCTCCCCTGCGCCAGGACCAGCGTGTCGTCAGCGTAGCAAACTACGCCGACGCCACCAGGGAGGTCGGCGCGCAGCACCCAGTCGTACCCGATGTCCCACAGATGCGGTCCCAGAACCGATCCCTGCGGGACACCGCACGACATCTCTCGCCGGTTCCACTCTCCCCGGTGACCGGGGTAGATGACGGCCCTGTCCGTCAGATAGGCCTCGACCACGCGACAGAGGTAGGTCGGCACTCGGTGATACCGGAGTGCCTCCCTGATGCAACTCCAGGGCAGGGTGTCCCGTACAACTCTGAGGCTACACAGGTATAATATTTTCGGAGAAACAACCGCAAATCCATATTCAATTAAGAAAACGATTAATAAATGGCATCTGCCGCCATGAAAAATTAAAGTAATATCACAAGGAAATTAGAATATCGAAGTACATTTGTTTGTTTTCAATTAATTGGAGCAAGCCACGATAAAACCACAGGCGTTTATTCAATTCCATATTTAATTAAACGTTTTTATTTTCATATTAACCGTTAGCCGCCATTTTGTTCGCAAATAAATTTAAATGCAGCATTTGTGTTGTGGGTTTGAGTTTTGAAAAATCCCTTCTTAGTACACCTTAATAAACACCCTCATACAAAATCGTTCTAATATGTTTGTATAATAAATGGCTACGACTCTGCATTGGTTGTCAGTTAGTCATAAGTTCTGCTTCTTTATTTAAATAAAAGAACATAGGTTTTTACACGGATTTGGTCATAGTGCTTAGGAAAATAATCTTGTAGTATTTGGTATTAATGTCGCCATTAAACTTCGTCACTTAATTTAAATACGACGGTCATATTGTGGTCATGAGTTCTCTCACAGATGACCATGGTATAGATGGGGCGTTGGCAGCCTGATGCAATTTGCTTGCCCACAGGTTTGCGCGGTCCACTGACGAGGTAAAACTGATGATCTTCAGAGCCTACTGCCAGTCGTTCTACTCGTGCAGCTTGTGGGTTAGGTATACGCAGAAGGCTTACAACGCTCTGCGCGTGCAGTATAATAATACGCTAAGGATACTGTTGGAGCTGCCTCAGTTTTGCAGTGCATCGGGCATGTTTGCGCATGCGCAAACGGTGTGCATCGATGTTGCGGCGATTCACGCGTAGCCCATTTTAGTTTCACTGGGTTACAAGGTTGATGGACCATTTATCAGGTACTGGGCTGGCAGACATGTGCGTGCACACATTCATGCAGCCAATTAGTTATTGTATTTACTTACATAGGCTAAGTTCATACTAACACTATATGGATCCCTTGGTCTGAAATAAAATTTTTGAATTTGAATTTATGCGAGTGAGGCACTCCTGACCAATCCACGCCTCAGCTACATCTATTGGAATGTCCAAAGTGTGTATACATTTAAAGACCTAAAAAACACCACTGACGCTGCGATTAAGTTAACCACTTATCTACTGGGCTCAACCCATTTAATACAAGTAGTACATAATTTCCATCGATCCGAAAACAAGAAGATGGCTGGTTTCTTATTATCCAATACCTATTTCAATCCGGCGCTGGAATCCAGTGATACTGGATCAAAGCAAACGGCGTTGATCTAGTGCCGTGGTGGCCGATCCAGCGTCACTGTATTGAAACACTGGATCAATCAAATCAAATTAATTTATTCGCCATAAAAGTTGGTACAACTTCGGTCTTAACATATTAACATAAATAATCATACAGATCCATAACAATAGTCATAATAATGTGACAAGCAAACATTTGGGTTTATAGTTATAATTCAATAAAAATAAAAATTCAGTAGCAATATTGTTTAAATATTATTATGAGATCAAAATCAAACTCAAAGCATTTAATTCAATTAAACGATTTACAGGAACTTTTGAATTATCAAGGAGTCGGTCAGTTAGAAATATGAAGCTAGTGCCCATTCCAAAGCGTAGTAGGTACGTAATTATGAAGAAGAATGGGCAACAAACTCCATGGACTCTCTTTTAAATTATATTGTTACATAAATATTAGTTACATCATTCAATGTAGGAAAATCAGCCAGTTATGCATATGACTGTGTTATTCGTGCCAAGCGTGTAACCAGAACTAACAAATAATCAAACTGTCATTAATATGTTTTAATATTTATTAGGGATTTCGACATAAAAAAAGTTATTTCATCAATTCAAATTGCTTCAAAATCAATATTTCATATAAAAAAATCTTTTCATGGGGTCGTAAAAATCAGAATTCTTTCGGGAATTTTATGAGTTTTCCTATAATAATCTACGCTTATACCAATTCCTTAGATCTTCGATAGGAAAAGTTACATAACATACATGCATAAACTCACGTCTTCTTCCTATGGGGGTAGGCAGGAACTACAGAACGCCACCTGCTACGACCCTTACATACTCCTTTTGCTTCGTTTACCTTACGCACCTTACCTATCTGAACAGATCTCCAAGAGCATTAGAGCTCCCCTCCCGGTGGTTATTTAAAAAATTACTACCCTGATGTGGCGCTGTTACGTAAGAAACAAAAAGAAAAAAAAAACACGTTTATTTGCGGTAAACATGACGGAAAACAGAACACAAACACAAAAAATAACAAGTTAGGGGAAAATATGAGTCACATTCACGCAAAACGGCCATCGCTCAGCATAACGCTGCGACCCTATGCGAGACACAGCCCTAGCGCTTGTTTTCAGCGACAGCCGGCGTTGATGTGATGATGTCGACCGGTGCAGCATACAATGAGATACCTATACATAAATAAGAAATAAAACATAAAATAAATACACAATACTAATGTCACATTTTTTTTTTATGTAGGTAATTAAAATATTCTGGGTCCTGGGTTCGATTCCCAGGTCGGGTAAAGTGTTATTGGTTTTTCTATCTGGAATTTCTCAGTAGCAGCCTAGAGTCTGGATTTGTGTCCGGTTGATGGCAATAGGCTCGCCCCCTATTACATGGGACTTAAACATAACTGGCAAAATGTGATGTTATGTTATGTAATTAAAATATACCTAACTACTAGAATAAATACCGACAAAAAAGTGCAGTACGCCCAGTATCTAGATAATCTATATTTAGCTATTTTCCCTACAATCGTTGATTGTAGTTTTAGTATCGTATAACATCCTGGAATGGCCATTTGCAAACTGAAAATTCAAATAGACAAATAAAACCCTGCTTACCCTTTACAAACATTAGTTTGAAGATAAAGACAAAACTAACCATCATTTATCTTCCGTTCTATGTAAAGACGAACTATAAACACCAAATAGATTTTTCTAGAGAACGTTTATCGCGTTTTTATTGCTTTGTTCGACGTCGAAAATCGAACCCCGTTTACGGCGAGTCATAAACTAAGTCGGACGCGCATTCATAAATGTTAAAATGTAACACGATGTTAACTTAATGTTTCTAGATTATTTTAACAGTTTTTTGTGGTTGTGGTAAAGATGTAACAATTAAAAATCTCGATTCATAATTGATATAGTCAAAGCTCGGTTGCGTCCTCTGGTGGACATTTGAGTGGTTATCGTACAGAAGTACCATTTAAAATTGACTAGATGGCGCTATTGTCAATCGATATTTAATCGATAATTGATATTATGTGTAAACAACTTATACACATAATTAACTGAATATATGAATTTAAATTATATATAGTTGATTCAATTATTGTTTGGTGTATTTAATAAGTTTGACAGCTTCCAATTATCTGTGAAAGAATAATTGTTTGTAGTCGTGGAAGATCTAGAAGCTTTTTTTCCACAAGACTAACTCACAGAAATTATATAGAATTAATAAAGATGAGTCGATTCAGGAGTGGTACCAATGTTGAAATGATACGAAATAGGTTTCATTAGGACAGTGGTCCTACGTTTTATTTATAAATAAATAATATAAACAATAAAGTGGTCTCCTCAATTGGACAAGAACATAAATAGACTGCGCCAGTTCAAACAAGAAGCAACTGGTTCCGGGTACAAATGTCCACGTGGCGTTTCGTCATCCAAGCCTGAACACACAGCAGCAGATGCTCAGCCGGGGTTGCGGGATGTTCGAAAGAGTTACCGTGGCCCCGGCACAGGCAGCAGAAGGAACACGGGTGGGTTTTCAGTCAGTTAAAGTCTGACACGCCCTCCCGCTCCGCCCAAAGCGGGAGAAGTCATATGTTGATTTCCCGTCCAAAAAAAAAAAAAAAAAAGCAGATGCTGATTGCGACGGCATACTTCTGAGTGTTTGTCTCTTTAGGGTAATTTAACCCATAAAATGTAAGTTGTCTGCATGTTTACATATTGTATCAAGAAGATCCTGATCTGGGACTGGCTAAGTGTTTAATGTCTACATTAAATTTAATTTAGACGACCAATTCAATGACTTTGCTTCGATTAAAACCTCAAGCGAATCAATCCCTGAGTCTCATGCAGTATACCGCTGGGTAAGTCGGTGAGTAGGAAAAATTAACTCTACAAAGATATAGGGCGATTAGAAAAAAAACTGGCCAAGTGCGTGTCGGACCACGCATGAAGGGTTCCGTAGTTGGGATGAATTTATCCCAAGAACAAACTTAACTTTGAAGTTGAAAAAATGTTCTCTCATACATATACGTCACGGTAATTTTTCCAACTACAAATGTAAGTCTGTGATCGCAATTTTTTTTTATGTGATAAAACTACAAATCAACGATGCAAATGAAAGTTTGTAATCGCAAAAAAAATATTGCTTTATGTGATAAAACCACAAATTAACGATTTTCAGACTTTTCCTTTACTTGTGCAGTGAGACCTTCTTTCTTGCCAAATTCTATGATTCTAGGTCAACGGGAAGTACCTTATAGGTTTTGATTTATTTATATTTTTTATTGTGTTGACTTTGAAGTTTAATTTTTTTAGAACTCCAAGGGATGATAGACCTAGCTACCTACTATTTGATATTTATTTCAACTTGTTACATCCACGCGTTCCTGAGAAAAAGGGTCTTGACAGACAGATGGACGGACAACGAAGTGATCCTATAAGGGTTGCGTTTTTTCCTTTTGAAGTACGAACCCTAAAAATGATATGACAATGTTTGCTACAATGATCAAAATGAATTTGAAAAGTTCCATCAATTTACTTTGCTGTCTAAGTATCAACTCACTTAACCTACGTTATTATGTTGATTAGGTAATTTACTTGCTAACGTTTCCAAGCTTATTTTTCAAAGAATTTTGAATTGCACAATTCAAAGATATTTCGTTATATTTTTTGGATTTTAAGCAGGCAAATTAATTGGTTACCGCCGTTTGTTGTTATTGTCAGGTTTGGTTGGCGCTTTCAATCGTTTTCATGTAAGTATTTAGTGATCTCTAAAAATACGTCTTGAAATTAATCATTGAATCCGTAATAACAATGGCATTTTTATACCTGAACCTTAACAACTTCCCTGTCCAATGAGTCATATATGACTCACGAGAGAAGTTTTCGCCCTACGTCCATGAGTCACATATGAGTCATAAAATAACCAAAATAGGATAAATCTACATGTAATAATTTATGAAAATTATATTTTATGGTATATAAGAATGTTATATATAACTCATCAGAAGAAAAAACTGTGAAAAATGCGTTGTATGGGGACAGGGAAGTTGTTAATCACCATAATTATTGTATAATACTCATAATCAATATCATTCTAACTAGGAAACAAATGAATAAGTATCCACTAATTAGAAAGCTGTCAATCAAGTGCCAAAACTTCCTCATTCCGTCATTAATAGAAGTTGAAACTCCATTGAATCGTGAAACTTCGATATACAGCATTCATAAAATATTGGCTGATCTAATTCAAAGTTTTGTGCTCTTTAATTACTTGCTTGGCACATGCTTAAGGCTGCTTTTCCAACAGAGATGTGCTATGCAGCTACGCTGCAAAGATGTGAAAGCTAAGCTACGAAACTATGTGACCGTTTCCACTAATGCTAAGCTGTGTAGCGGAATGAGTAAGATGTAGCTGTGCGAGAAAGAGGCACAGCTCGAGCTATGAGATGCATCGGCAATATGTAAGGCTATAACATATAGCTACACCACTCGCGCATCTATAGCTCCCAGCACGCATCCATAGCACGCATGCATCCATATAAAAAACATAGCTTAGTTGATCTCGTTTCCACCAGTGGTATGCCATGTGGACCAATCAATATGGTTGGTGGATATCAAACGAATCTATAGCAACGTAGCATACCACATCTCTGGTGGAAAAACAGCCTTAGATCTAGTGTCACCATACCATGTTGGTTAGCTTAATCTTCTGTTAAAATGTTAACCGGACGTAAAGAGTAGCGAGTGTTTCTCCAAGCGCTAGTCTGTCTTAATCAGGCGTTAAATTTAATTGCTGCCCTAGAGGTCCGTTAAGTTACTAACCGATATTTAGTCAGTTGTCAAGATCATCGAAATAAAAAACGCGAGTCTATAGTATATGTCTAGCTAAAATGATGCATTGTCAGTGAACATTGACATGTGACATTGCGGCTTTTTATTTTGGTCGCTTTGACAACTGACCCATTTATGAGTCAACGATACTTACATCCTAACGCCAGGTTTGTTATTTTTCCTTGCCTCGCCTTTTTGGCCTCGCACAGGTCTTCTTTGTTTTTTTCTTTCCTTTTGTTTTATTTGTGTTTAAGATATTGTTAGTTTTAATGTTCTTTTTATTGTTGTAGTTCCTGTGCGTGTCCCAAATAAAATTTCTTTCTTTCTTTCTTTCTTTCTTTCTTTCTTTCTTTCTTTCTTTCTTTCTGTCTTTCTTTCTTTCTTTCTTTCTTTCTTTCTTTCTTTCTTTCTTTCTTTCTGGTGAAACGTAAATGCCAATAACATCGATGTTTATTTTAATGGCTGATTTACTAATGTCTGATTTAGTACAGTTTGGTGAAACTAGGTCTTAGTCTATATTCGCGGGATGTTCGAAAGAGTTACCGTGGCCCCGGCACAGAAAACTGAAGGAACACGGGTGGTTTTAGTCAGTATAAGTCTGACACGCCCTCCCGCTCCGCCCAGAGCGGGAGAAGTTATTTGATGATTTCCCATCCAAAAAAAGGTCTATAGGTATTGAATGGCCCAGTTTTTATGGAAACGGCTTATTACTATCCAGGGCGGTCCGTAACACAATGTCCAAAGAAAACATTCAAAAGCCTCTCTCTAAGGGCTTCTTGAACCACCCACCCAATCCATGCATGTTCAGCGATTATTTATAGTCTTTAGAAGCTAGATGATTTTTAATATTTGTTGGGAAATTCTCTTCTTCACTCTTCTATTTTTTTCTTCCGGTGTCGCATTTTTTGAAAATATACAAGGTGTAACAGGACAATTGACATTCCTTTAAACCACGTAAAGAGAATCACGTTCTTTACCCGTAAACAAAAAATCAATCAAATCCAATGAATACTTTAGCCACAGCAAATTATTTTTCATTTTCTTATTTCTCAACATGATGTAGATCTGGGTCCGTAATAATAGGTAAACATTGCCGCCGCCGCGCCCCGCACCCCGCACCGCACCGTTGGTCAGTGACTTTTCGTAAATAAAGCGTGTTTACTTTATATGCAGTTGATTCTGCTATTTATTTTGTTTGAAAACTGATTTTTTTTTAATTTTCCATTAACTACTAATCTTCGTGTTTTAAAATGTTTTGATGGATTAGTACTGTGCTTGTTTTCATTTAATGTCGTACGTCCATATACACGTTGTATATTTTTTAATTACTAAAGATAAAAAATACTGCCTGTCTAAACATCACCCAGTGACTAAAACTTAGCTCTCGACAAGATTCGTTCGACATTTTCAGTCTTTAAAAAATAAATAACCCTCCTTTTTTGGGATCGCCGCAGTCGGTTAAAAAGGGAGGATCTAGCTCTTGAATGATAAAATTTATAAATCATTTATTTATTTATCAGGAACAATGTATACAGAGTGTAAGGGACAGCCCTCCGCAAACTAACAGGGTGCATTCAGATCCTTAATTTGAATCACATTCCACCGGAAATATTCTCAGGAAATTTTTTTTTATCGTTTTTTCAGTTATTATTCCTTTATTTCAATGTAAAATTACATTTTCTGTACGCAACACTCTATTTATGTAAATAATACAGCTAAAATATAAAAAAAACAGCAATGAATGTTGAAATACTCAGCGGCCGAAGGCTCGCTGCGCTGCCGTTCGCTACGCGCGTTTTGCCATGGGAACGATACATTGCGTGTGAGGTAATAAAACAAATCAGGTTTATTGGATTCCTGTAACGTTCCTGAAATAATTTTATGTACCGGTTATCTTAGTATGATATACTAAATTCATCCCATCAGTCAGCGAAGGGCTGTCCCTTACACCCTGTATTGCGTTTGATACACAATTACTGAATCTCATTGGGGTGTTTCATGGGTGTTTCGGAAAGCCCTTGTAGAGAGGCTTCTAAAAATTTTCTTAAGACATCGTTTCACGGGCCACCCCGTTTAAATTTTCTTCCACTGAAAACTTTAATTATTTTCAATTTTGTCCATGTTCCGTGTCCTTCTTTAGATCCTTCTACTAAACTCTATGCAACTAGAGTTACGTGCCCGAAAATATTTCAAATATAGGTATATACTGTAAATAGCTCACAGAATAAACTTTCTGAACTATATTACTGACGAAAATATTGTAGCCCGAACCTAAATTGGAATTGACCTAAAATATTTGATTTAGTTCAGAGGTCAAATGTTTTAGGCAACATAGAAATTAGTTCCAATTTAATAAGTAAACTAACTTAAGAAGCTAATGTGTGACCAAAGTGAACTTCCTCACTTGAATAGAACGAAAATCTTGATTTATTCTATTGTTCTCTGTATTTATAACTTACAGGGACCGTATTATGAAGTATTAATGCCATAAAGATTCCAGTCCGAAAAAAGGATGGTGTTATCGGTCTTGTATAGCTAGGTCTCTCTTACGCATTGCATTCTTGATGGCATTAGAACGTCATAATATGACACCTGATCTAAACTCTTAAAAAGTATTCCTATTTTTAGAAGGTAACTGGGTGTTCTGCATATTATTAGCATTTACCTAACAAACACTGCTACCTGCGTCGTTGATCTAGTAGTCGCAAGCGCTACTGCTGAGCATGAGGTCCTCGGTTCGATTCTCGGGTCAGACAAAGTTTTATTGGGTTTCCCATCTTGAATATCTCAGTAGCAACCCGGAGTCTGGATTGGTGCCCGGTTGATAGCAATAGGCTCGCCCCCTATTACATGGGACTTAACTTGCGAAATATGGGTGCACTAAGTTACACCTCTGCCTAACCCTTCGGGGATTACAGGCGTGATATTATGAACACAATTTTCATAATATTGATAAATATGTTAATATTGTCTTCAAAAACCTATCACTGATAAAACTCAAACTCAAACTCAAAGCATTTATTTCAATTAAACCAATTACAGGCACTTTTGAATTGTCAAAGAGTCGGTCAGTTAGTCAGAAAATTGAAGCTAGTCGCCCATTCCAAAACGTAGATCTCTATGGAGAAGAATGGGCAAGAAACTCCATGGACACTCTTTTAAATCAAAATTGTTACAAAATCCTGGGTAGGTACATTGTTATTGTTCTTGTTGCTTCTATATGTGAGAACAATGTAAAAAATAGATAATTAAAACAATTTAAAATATAAGATTAAAAATAAGCCCTGGCAGCTAAGAGATGACCAGTCTCCACTGACGGCGCCCGTTCACGAACATGACGCGTGGATCAGCACCATCCAGCTCAACCATTTTGTAGGGAACCGAATGATCCAACACACGCGCCACCATCAGCGAGACATTTAAGTGAGCATGATAGGTATACCTATGCCTGGTTAGAAGCCTGCAACTACTTACTTGATAAAATTTTGTGGCCACCAAAAAGGGACTAACATTTTCATATTATATTTATCGCTTCCCACGATATAAACTTCGCTGGAAACTTAAACTTAACTGTTAAGCGCTGCTGCAGTAAATAATCCGGTATAATAGTTTAAACTCAGTTTAAATCTTACCCTCGAAGGTATAAAATTGCATCTATAAATGTTTGAGAGAAGTGATGGTCCAGTGGGAACCGCCCTGACTTACAAGTTGTCAAGGTCGTGGGGATCGAACCCAGGCAGGAGTTTTACTTAGTTTAAATAATTTCATCACCACTGCTCTCAAAACGGTGAAGGAAAACATCGTGAGGAAACCGGCATGTCCTAGAACCAATAATTCAAAGACATGTGACACTAACCTGCACTGGGCCCGCGTGGTGGATTCATACCCCACTCCCTCTCGAATACAAGAAGCTTGTGTCCCAGCAGTGGGAATATTATAGGCTGAGTATGCTACTTAAATGTTTGAGAAAACGTATACTTTCGAGGTTGTTCTAATTAAAACTAAACTATTGAAATATTTAAAACAGTTACTAAGCTCTGTTTCAGCTAATTGAATAACACAACTTTATAGTTACCCGCTGAAGTGGCAATGGGCTGGCCATGTTTGTGGAAGGACCGATAGCCGGTGGAGCAGACGAGTCCTGGAGTGGAGACCGCGTATCGGCAAGCGTAGTGTGGGACGCCCCCCAGCTAGATGGACCAAAGACCTTAAAAAGGTGGCTGGGAAAGACTGAATGCGGAAGGCAGAGGTCAGGGTGTTGTTGCGCAGCCCGGGTGAGGCCTATGTCCAGCAGTGGACTGCGATAGACTGAGTTGACAGTTACTAGAGTCGAAATGTGTAACCTTCTTCATTGTGATATTTAATTTTAATATCTAAAAGGATAATATGAAGTTACTGTTTTCCTAAAAACTTCCTTACTATTTACTAAAAAGTCTATCTTGTAACTTAAGTAAAACTTAACATCATTGCAACACCATTGCAAATTGCATCGAACTGGTTCGGTATTGCTATTATCTATTAATTGCCAAGCATGGTGATTACGATGAATTTAATAATTTTAGCGATCATTGGGAACACTTGGTTCTAATGGAAATTTACCTGGGCCTAGTTTTGTTGATGTTGTATTGTATTTGATTATTGATTTTATTAATAGTAATTTCGTCATTATTACTAATGATTTTGACATTACATTACTTGTAATTATTACCAAAATTTGCCAAATGTACTAACACTAGCTAATATTAACGATGTGTATATAATTACTAACAAAAAATTGGGTTATATGATTTGGAAAATAAATGAATTGATTTGATTTAGCACCTGCAGTCAATACAGATAATTATTTAAAGTAATATCAATCCAGCATCACTCTTCTTAAGTCGCAAACACACCAGCTGTGGGTACTCCCAACTCTTCAAACAGTGGTCACAAAAAAGGGTCAAACACATGTTATGAATGGAAGAGGCACAAGTTATGTCAATATTTATGGGAAAACTTTAAGTGCTTGTAAACGTCGACCCACGTCCGACTATAAAACTCTACAACTATTTTCTTGTTCTTTTTTTATTGTTAACTTGGTAATAGTTTATAGTTAGTTCGGAATTTTGGTAAGCTACTAGGTTTTCTTTTGCAAGAAATTAAGTAGGTCCATAAATCGTTATTTCTAAAACTCGGTCAGGAGCGAGTCGAGCTCACGCAATCTGGGTTCCCGATAAGCGGACGATCACAAGATCATCATCTGCCTAGCCTTATCCAAAGTATGTTACGCTCGGCGTCCAGTCTTACCGGATGCAGACTGAATACCAGCATTTTATATGGATCGGCTGCCTATTTGACTTCCACAACCCAGTTACTGGGTAACACGATACCATTTGGCAAGACTGGTTGTCAGACTTTTGGGCTTCTGACTACCCATAACGACTGTAAAATTCAACAGGACGAACATAAGAGTAATTTAATATATACAATAGAGTATAAAATAGTCGTCAGACTTAACACCATATTTTATTTCTAAGAAGTCTTACTATGAACTTAGGCAATAGAACGTGTGTTTAATACTCATAAAAAGCTAGTACTTACCTACTAATTGAAGAAATGATCCTTTGCATGCTAGCTTTAGCGAATTTTTTTTAGAAGCACTGTACTACAATTCTTGCAAAAAATTATTTCATGTCATTTCATTTCAAGCAGAAATCTTTCAAAGAAACTTTCAGTGCATAGAAAACCCACTTAAACAGAATAACACCCGCTTCACACTATAATACAAATATGACTGTTATACAAAAACATCGAACTTACTTCAAACATTGCCTGGAGGCCGACTGAGTTAGACGTTGACTTCAAACTTGTGGCCGCACAGTTATGATTTACGCCGAGCTACACATGCTTACGGTGTTCAGTTGAGCGCACATGTGCGACTTTGTTGCGCGATTTTATCTTGAGTTATACATATAATTATAAATTAAACATTATTGATGTAACTAATATTTTGTGTAACAATTTAATTTATGATAATATAATGTCCCTGGAGTTTCTTGCCCGTTTTTCTCCACAGATACCTACTACGCTTTGGAATGGGCAAGTAGATTCATATTTCTGACTGATCGAATCCGTGACAATTCAAAAGTGCCTGTAATTTATAAAATTGAAATAAATGCTTTGAGTATGTAGTAAACTATAGCTCGGCGAAGAATTACCTTAGATTCTTTTTTGTCTAAGTGTAAATTAAATGATAGCCCACGCTTCCTCAAGTTCTTAATTGAAAGAAAATTTCATTATAATATTTCAGACAACTCTGCTTTATGTCGCGGTAAATTCAGAGAATCATTTGAAAGCATTTTTTGGATATTTTTTTTTCCTTTTAATCTATACCTAGTAGTTATAATGTTTTTCTGTTTTATTAATAGTAAGTCACATTGGTTCTTTTATTTAAAGTATTTATAATAAAAAATACAATTACTGTAATTTAAATTTGCCAAGCAAACCATTATAAAAACTAAAAAGAAAACAAGCACTAAAACGGCACACAAATCCGCCGAAAAACACCGCAAAAATTAGATACAAACAGTTTAAACTAGCACTTTTAACGCCCTAATTGGCAAAGATTACGCCCGTTTTAAATATTCAACGAGAAAATTGCTCACATTAATGCCCACACAAATTGCACCGCAGTGCGGGGTTAAATCCGTGAGTATTGCTAATTTGTATCAATTTAACAAAACACTCTGTTATATCGCGTGTTAATAAGCTCTCATCGATGTTCGTGTCTGACATTTTGTTCGTCGTTTTAATGTTTGTTTCTGACAAAATAACGAATTCATTTGTTTTGCGAACATTGGTTTTTTAATAAAATAAACTAATAAACGGCTTAATATATGTATGTGTGGGTTTATCTGCAGAGTAATACACATTATTTTCAGTTATCGTTAGGAAATTGTTTTGAAATACATAAGTAAGAAATATACCCTTATGCCTGTACTTTCTGAAATGCAGAAGTGAAAGCTTGTAGAATTAAATAAAGCGTGCCAGTTTATAGATTAATTGTAGATGAACCAAATCAACTGCTAATCTACATTGTTAGCAAATAACGATCCGGAAAAAGTACATTACTATTTACATTTTAAAGGGGCATTGATGGAAGAATGTGAAAACACACATACATATGTACTGTGCTTGAATACACCAATACCTGGTAGCGGCCAAGGCTTGTACAGTTTTTTTCTCAAATAATGCGTGGAAATTCAAATTAAGTAAATTAATTATAAATTATCTGGACACATCTGCTGCATGTCAGACGACCAATGGGTCAAACTTACGATCCAATGGGTTCCTCTTAATGGCAATTGACATCACGGCAGGCCCAGATGGAAATGGCAGGATGAGCTGGACTCCTTCAACAAGAACTGTTCCTCAGCAGCTTTAAACAGAGAGAAGTAGAAAGAGAGTAGTGAGGCCTTTGCCCTGCAGTGGGACATCACAGGCTTTTAATAATAATAATAAACCCACCTCCGTATCTCTACGTTGATGTCGTGCTGGAGCTTATGCGCTCCAAACTCTGGGTTTGTGCCGGTAGAGTTTACTTCGTTGAAACAAGTCTAGGATGAGGAGCCAGACCAAGAGAGATATAAAAACTCGCAGGGCAGCATGTGGCGAGCTGTTGGGCAGTAGTAGCGACCCCACGGACTATATCTCCTGGGAGAAATCTTGTTCCAGTGGAGTGAATACTGACGAGGAACAGAGCTCCCATCTCATTCTTGTCTTTATTGACCGGCTTGAGTAGAGATTCGCAAGAGCAAACGGGATTGAAGGAAGGAAGTATTTCAGTAAGTGCTAGTCGTGGAATAACCTCTCCACTTCTCATGAGTACCTCAGGACATGTTGACCCCTTGTCGCTACGTCACTATGCGCTAGCGACCGTTTTCGGTGGCCCATTATTGAGTGTGCAGGTCAACCCCTGCCATTTTATCCGTGTATTACATAACATTGATCAGGCAGGGATCATAGTCTTTCCATTTATTTATTTCATTTATATTCTTTATTATTCTCTCATAATCACAAACACAATACAAAGTCAAGGTAATACTTAATCGAGACTGGTGTCTGTTGTAGGTAAAGCCTGTATAACAGATCACCAGGCGTACCCTCCATCGAACAACTCAACTTATGACCTATGACTGTATTAAATTAACTTACAGGTTGTACATAATAAAACAATATTACAAAATAATAATAACAGAAGCGAAACAAAATGGAAAATCCAAAACTAAAGTAAAACAATTCTGGTGGCAAAAGTGGCTTAATTTGATTTGGGGGTGAGTATGTGTGTGTATGTCGGTGAGAGTGGTGATGGTGAGATGGGTATGTGTTTGTTAATTATACATACTGGTACCTAAATGTTACCTTAGGGTTTTTAATAAACGCCCTATTGCATTGTAATCAATGCCTTGAAGCCACGAACAAACCTTTTCCTTGAACTCTGCCCTAGAAAGAGGATAAATCAACAGCTATTGTTCATATTATTATATAAATATAGACCCAGGAAACCGTAAAAATTATGTGCCTAAGTTCCGAGTGCTTCTTAGTAACGGTCAGTAGAATAAAAAGTTGTCTAACGGTCAGTACCTTACAGCGCTGATATAGATCAAACGTAGGGTATCGTATCGGAAGGAACGAACTTACTTTCAATACTCTTTGGGCTCTCTCCAATTTTAGTAGGTACAGCTAAACGGCTCCACCCCAAGAAGTTATGCAATAAGACAGTAAGGATTGGCACAATGCGAGATAAACAGTTTTAATTATGAAAGGGTCAGCAATATGACGAAGAGATTTAAATATATAAATAAGTTTTCGAATTCTAGGAATCAAGGCCTCAATATGGTGTTGGAAATTTAGTCGTCGATTATCTATTACGACACCCAGATATTTGATGGTGTTCCATAGTTCTTGATAACCAATCCACTAAAGCCACCCAAACCCATAGCCCAATACGTTTTGTTTCCATGTCCTACAATAGTCCTGCACCAATCGGGGGTTGTCCTTGGGTGCATTTGCATAGTGCATAATATAGGGATAAATGTCGGTTGGTGCCTCCTCATCATTTAAAATTGTCTAAGGGGCCACTACGAGTTGGCTTTCACCCCTCGTATGCCTTCTAAAGGTCCGGGACCCTAGGGTCCCGAGATATGTTAAAAACATTTTTAGATTGATAATAATTATTATAAATTCCAGAATCAATGTCAAACAATAATATTTTTTCATACGCCATTAGGTTAATTTGTTTCTTTTTTACTTAAAACAGCTCTATTTGCTAAGCCAGTTCGAAATTTAAATAAAATCTTTGGTAAGTTACCTCATTGGTTGCCATGTGTCGAAGTAAAGAGTTCGTTCTATTTATAAATTACACGAGAGTTTTCATAGTAATTTATTCGGTTGCTAAACACGACAAATAAAGATTTTCATACTAACATTTCCGGCCGCCTGCTCGCATGTATTTGACCAGTACAGCATTTTCGATTTATCTCGAAGAAAATAAATCAAAAAGTTTCACTTCAAAATTCCGTTAAAATTAAACGTTGAATGATTCAGCAAAACAAAACACACGCACCCAAAACCCTTCTTGAAATACCTACACATTTCCTAAATAAGTCTAAATACACGAATCATGTGTAACCTGTACATTTGGGAATATAAACCCGCCGCCGCGTCGGCTAAAGACTGACACAATTTTCTCTCAAACATAATTTTCATCAACAAAGTTATCTATACAGAAAATTTGTAAAATTAATCATGAAACTGGGAATTTGAGGCAGATGTCACATTGTAAACCCAGACAAGTCAAGCACTCAGTTAAATTAATGTGAGCTAGGTATGTTCGTTCATAATATAGACGTGTATTAAAAACATATGAGAGGGACAAAGAGTATCTGATTTTTGTGAATAGATGGGTGGATTCTTTGAAATAATGATTATAGGATAAAGCGATTTAGATTTATTTTTTTTTGTATATTGGCGTTTTATTTATTGACATGTATTTTCTTTTTACAAGCTTTATACGAACTTGCTTCGTATGTGTTTATATTCATACATATAAAGATACTTAGTTATCACTTATTGTGTTTTTTTGTGTTGTGCTATTTCTTTTGTGTGCATTCGTCTCAGCCACTTTTTGTCTCAAGCAATACGTCAAGCTGACCTTGACCACCTGCAAGAAATTAAAAAACTAGGACTACAAAAATAAGTTTAAATCCCATGGGGCATCACGAGCTCCTCCTCAAAGGTGCTAAGAATGACCACCGACACACGCACAATGGTCCACTTGAAGCCCTAAGTGCGGAAACCAAATCTCTAATATAGAACATGGTCACCGTCAATGATTTAAGTAGTTAGCCCTCGTTCGCGCGGGCGATTTTTAACGTGACAATTTTAATCGCGCATTAGATTCTCAACTCTCGGTGTTGAGCCGAGTATTGAGAATCGAACAGAGTGCATCCCAGCGCGTCAAAAAGCACACTGTTTGATTTTCAACTCTTAGCGCCGAGCAGTATGCCATAAAAAATCGCCGCGTTAAAAAATCGCCCATGGGTATGAGGGTTAAACGTAACTCTCGCGTCATAACCCTCCACCTTCCCAAAATACAGGATGTTCAATTGTTCATGAAGATACCCACACGATAAACAAACATTGTTGTTTTGTTGTTCTCAACAAACAGTATCCCAATGACAAAATCTGGTGGAAGAACATATTATTTTATGTTCCTAATTATTCCCATTAGCACCCCAGTACTATACTACTGGCACACATTCAACTCCTACTAAATTGAGACTAAATCAACAACATTTTCGTAAACAATACATCTCGCATATTCCCAACCAGTTGTTAATTGTTAAAAAGTTCATCTGAAACTGTCCGTATCATTTTACAATTTAATATTCCTCAAACATTTTGTACCACGGACCGTATTTAATTCCATCTAATAGTTTAAGCTTTAACTTTTAAAAGTTCAAATGAATTCCAGGAGGTAATAAAAGTTTTGAAAATAAACATGCTTTACCCCTTATTTGTTTTGCTTAGATGTTGTTTGAATTTTGTTGTACGACTCGTAACGTGATTGTATAGCAAGCTAGATTATTTTGTCGACTGGATTTCGTGTTTTAAAGCACTTTTCGACATTTCATTTGAATGTTTTACAGTTTTTAATTTATAGGGCTCCGTACCCGAAGGCCTAACGAAACCCTATTAATAAGCCTCCGCTGTCCGTCGGTCCATCTGTCTGTCAGCGGGCTGTATTTCATGAACCGTAATAGGTGGACAGTTTTAATTTTCACAGGTTGTGTATTTCTATTGCCGCTATAACAACAAACGATAAAAATAAAATAAAGTTAGAAATTAAAGGGGGGTCCCATACAAGAAATACATAGTTTGTGTATTTTTAACTAAACTATTGATTTTTTAATGTGTAGTATTAAATATTGCACGGTGGTACGGAACCCTTCGTGTGCAAGTCCGACTCGCAATTGGCCGGTTTTTATTTATTACAAAATTGTATCAGTTGCCAAATGCTTGTCTGTGGAATTGAATCTATGAACCAAGATTAAAAATACCGTTCATGTTTAATTGATTATTTTGATCACCAACGAAATACCCTTTATCATAATCTAAGTGTTACTCATAAAAGTTAATACGAAACCCTTTAATTACACAACTAAAACCAAGCCACCATTCAATTACCCCCTCACCGATGCACCATACTTTTAGGCACAAAACTTCCCCTCTCACCCCATAAATATTCAAATCTATGTCTCAGAGTTTAAAACGGCGAAGTGTGGTGAAAGCAGCTTTGGCGCCGCGCCCACCCGCCGCAGCCATTACGAGATTCTTTAATATTTTAATACTGTGCATTATGCATCGCATTTCAACGCCAGACATTGTGACAGAGTTTAATCCCGGTGAAATGGTTCAAACGGTTTCATTATGAACACTGTCTACGGATTATGAGGTCGAAAGTTGAAGTTGCAGTGTGTAGATCAAGTGACGGAGGGAAACTAATGTCAGCTGGTTTTCAGGTTCGTTGAATGTTGCTGGGAGAGTTTGTGCAATTTCGGTTTTGCTAGGAAATGTTATGTCCATATACTTGTATTTCGTGCGGGTGAGTTTTTAATTTTTAACAAACAGCGATATAAGTATATACAACTGCTCTAACATCATCACACCTGTCTCTTGCAATGAAGAGCTGCCATGATTGATTTTGATTTTTTATTGATTGGATTTGTTATCGCAATATTCTTCAGTGTTCCGTACATCCGAATAAAAAAACGGAACCCTTATAGGATCACTCATGTGTCTGTCTGTCGGTCTGTCCGCTAGTCACAGCCAATTTGCTCCGAATCTTTGGTACCTAGCCAAAGAATCGAACACGACTTGAAGAATCAGTCGGGTTTTTTCTAGTATAATACAAAATGCTTTGTTGTCTATGTCAGTAATACTACCGATAACAGCAACAAGTCATTAATTGACATGTAGGTAGACTTTACGAAAACCCAGTAACGGAAAGAGTGCGATCTATCAATTCACTGTTAGAATATAATATATTTATTTTACAGGTCGGAAATACGTTAGTCGTCATTTGACTAATCGGGACGCTAGCGCCATCAAGCGGCGCGGTTTGCCGGTGGCTGTCAAGCAGTGAACACGTTTGGAAACTGTCGCGCGTTCCATATAGTTGTGTCGTGTACCTACCACTGTGTGAAAAGCTATCATAGTGTGATTAATTTGATCGTGAATTATAATTTGATTTGAACTGCAAACAGTTTTGCTATTGCACAATAACCAACACTACCCATAGTACGCCCACAGTAGTCAAAATATGGCTGACGGTAACTAGAGAAATGTACCTTTTCCGACATACATAAAATATGGTACATTTTTACGGTCTTGAATAAATGGTTCCACATATTGTGCTAAAAACAAAAATAGAAAGATTTATTTTTTTCATCGAGTGTAACATGTTTTATAGTTTTTATTCTCTTCAAAAATATCCAGTCCGAAAATAAGTACTTACTATCCAAGCACGTAAGAATAAATACAATTCAAAACATTGAAGTCTCTTAGAAATCAGCTCATTTCTGAAGTAGGATGTGATAATAAGTTATTACAGCTTTCAGAACACGAAACCGGTTAGCAGACCGTCTAAAAACTCGATAAATTAGAGAAGTAACTCGAGAAGTATCTAAAGTATTCTATGTACAGTGGTGCTATTCTGTAAAGATCCCACCGTAAAAAGTTAGGTGAAGTGAGCGTGATGTGAACTGTCATCCCATCTTACTCTACTAGGGATTGACAGCTCACTTCACCTAAGTGTTCACGGTGTGCTGTTTACAGAATAGATCGGCAGGTGAGGACTGAAGTTACTAGAAAAAGACAATATTGTTCCATTAAGTACCAAAAGACGTCAAGTATTGAACTAGTTAAGTATTCAAACGTTCGCTGTTTGGTAATTTTATTCTTGTGTCTTCGGAATACTGATGGTGTCGAATGGGTTCGGGTCGAAAAGAAGATTACTAGAATAAAATCGCGCAAAAACGGTCATGACTACTGACAGACCTTTCAACTAAAAGCACATATAGAAGGTATCTCATCAGAGGATCTATGTCCGTTTATTCGGATCAAACGAATTTGAAGGTAGAACTGAAGGCCAATTTCCGTACCTAGACATATAAAAATATTCAAAATCTAGTAGTATTCTCAACTCAGCGACAATCAATGTCAAATGTCAAATAGTTGTTTAAAAAAGTTTGTAAAAATTTGAGATATTTTTGACGGCTTGAGACTGAAATTAGAATGCGAACGTTCTTAAAATACGGGAATAGGGATGATGCCTGGGTAAAAAAAAAATATATCTCTATTTGTCTTAGGTATGGTCGGATATAATGAACTAAGGGTCAGGAGGCATCTCACACTAGTGACTTATATCTTTAAGATAATTTGAGGGAGGATACACAGTGCGGATATATTGCGAAGGGTGGAGCTAGTCGTGCCAGACGGGTTGCTGGCAGAACCGCGTGCGCGAACTAACTTGCTGCGTGAGGCGCCGCTCACGAGCGCGCTCCGCACTCTCAACCTCATTGCTGAGGACTTGGACATATTCTGTTGCACTTTGAGTGAATTTACAAGAACAGCTACCTGTACAATTTGTTATGATCAAAACAGGGTACTTAAGTTTTAAATGTGCTACAATATCGCATTGGGTCTAGCCTGTAAAGATATTTGTATGTATGGATAAATAAATAAATATTTAGTCCGTCAGTCAGGTAAAAAAAAATATTAGACACATATTTTAGGATGTCTAATCCAGCGAAAAAAAAAAATTATTTTTGACAGATTTTCCATACAAAACTGTCAGACGTCAATTTTATTCCGAGAATAAAATTTATTCCTGTTCGGTAGAATCCACCCTTAGCCCCAATTTCCACGGGCGTAAAAATATCGCGGCGGTATTCTATCGCACACTGAATTTTCAACACTCGATGTTGAGCCGAGCATTGAGAATCCAACGGACTGCATCCCAGCGCATCAAAAAAACACAGTGTTGGATTTTCAACTTTTGGCACTAAGCAGAGCGGTGAAAATCCAGTGCGCGAAAAAAAATCGCCGCGGGAAAAAGGTGACGATAACCGATTTTTAATGATTTTAAATTGAATATCACGTCTAAGCGAGTAGTGTTAATGACTTGGAAAAATATATGTTAAATTAGAGCATTTTTTTATTAACTTAATATGTGAATATTTAAGATTATTTTTATATTAAACATAACATACATCACGCCTTGTTTCCCCGAAGGGTTAGGCACAGGTGTACCTATAGTATAGTATACAACCACATTTCGCCAGTTATGTTTAAGTCCCATGTAATAGGGGGCGAAGCCTATTGCCATTAACCGGGCACAAATCCAGACTCCGGGCCGGGATTGAGAAATTCCAGATAGAAAAACTCAATAACTCTTTGCCCGACCTGGGAATCGAATCCAGGACCTCATGCTCAGCAGTAGCGCTTGCAACCACTAGAATTAATTTTCTCTTAAAAGATAATTTAATTATTTATCTTTTAGTACACGTGTTTTAATATAATACATTTTGTTTTATGTTTAATAAATTAATAATGCGTCTAATTTGGGACTGCGCGCCTTGATAGGCGAGTCCTATTACTGGGTGGACGCACGATACGTTGCGTGATCTCAGCACAGAACATGCAAGCTATGCACTCAAGGCCGTTGGCGTATATCAGCATCTTAAATGTAATACCTTGGGAAGTAGCACCGTATTTCCCACCTGTTCAAATCAGTGTCTTTTGAGATGGGCAGTACAGCAGCAGTGACTACCTACTAGTACCCACATATTCAATTTCTCATAATTATCTGACAACTATCACACTCATGTTAACGATAATGTCCATATACAATACATTTTTTTTATAAGATACTTGCGAAAACATATACATAGTATATACATGAGTGAACCGTAAAATATTAACTTGAACATGATAATATCACCGAAACCAGAACCGAAACAGATGACAGCTGTGCACTGTACTTTAAATCATTAAAAATACTTACACTCCCGGCGATATACATATTAGAAATTAGTATCTTCGTCAAAACAAGTCCCAACCTTTTTGAAAAACTGACAATGGTATGAAATGTTCCCATTCGTAGTCGGTACAATAATTATTTGAGTAATTATAAGTGCAAACTAATACAGTTATTAGTAAAAACAAGTGTCCTGGGTATCATTGGCGCAGCTACAATTATCATTAGAGGGAAGCCGACGAAAAAATTGTTCATTTCTCATAAACTCAGACAAAAAATTATAGGCATTTTTGCAACGTTTTTAATCTTATGATGACTATATTAAACTGGTATTAAATATATGTATCTAATGTGCAGTGATACACAGTTACACACACAGGTGTACCATATTATTTGGCAATATAAGACATTAAGAAGAGTAATGGTTCTGAAGGGAAGCCGATAGGAATCGGGTTCTATGAAGGCTTCGCCACTGCTGGGTATGGATGGCTCCACGCATTTATAATAAAATTCCAGACACCATAAAAGAATTAAATTTTACACAAATTAAGAAAAAAATGAAATTGTACTTAATTGATAAATGTTATTATACTATTGAAGAATACTTAAATGACGATTCAATTTAGAGTTACAACTATTAATATTGACATTAAATAATATTGACATTTTAACATAGCGCTCTGTTCATCAAACATAAGATCTGTATTTCTTTACTTAAATTAACATAAATAAAAAAATAGAAACGAGACTAAGAAAATACACGACTCTGTATTCCATTTGTAGATGATTTTGCTATAAGTAGCATTGTCATATCCTTGCTATACAAATATAATATATTGATACCATATGCCTACAAGTTCTTCATTACTGGTATTAAGGGAAAAACTTCTGTTCGTCTCTTATCTATTTGCAAAACGTATAACAACCCAATCTTGGTCTTGTTTGTTTAGGATCTTCAGTTGTTTTTCGAGTATATACAACGTAATATTTTACGTATTCTACATTTGATTATTGCTAACGAATTAGAATTTTAGAAAGAGACTGATTTTATAACCATCAAGGTCGTCATTTTAGGGACTTGGTTGTGGTTAAAAACAGCAAAACTCCTTTTATTACTGTAATTTTTTCAATGTTTTATTTGGTTTTTACAACACCATGCTCATACTACAAAATATCGAACTCTGAATTAAACTAGATTCTTCTGCCTCGTTGTTCTAGTGTTCACAAGCGCTACTGCTAAGCATGAGGTCCTGGGTTCAATTCCCAGGTTAGGCAAAGTGTTATTGGGTTTTTCCATCTGAAATTTCACAGCAGCAGTCCGGAGCCTGGATCTGTGCTCGGTTGATGGCAAAAGGATCGCCCCCTGATACATGGAACGTAAACGTAACTGGCGAACTGAGGGAGTAATATAGGTGCACCTCTGCCTAACCCTTCGGGGAATACAGGCGTTATGTTATGTTATATTATATGTCTTCTCAGCACTAATATTAGGTTTTTAAAGAAATTACTAAAATAACAAACACTAGAACGTATTAAAAATAAAAAGACATAATTCATTAATCTCTCTCTATTTAGCATTTACTTTACCAACCAGACAGCTTCAAATCCTTCACATTTTCTCTGAATATTCTACATGAACTGTAGCCATTGACGGTAAGGCACCGTCATATTGACAGCATACGCCTCAACCCTTTGACAGCTTATTCAAATACGAATCCAGTCAGTAAAGACGAGTGAGTGACGACCATTAAGACGGAACCTCCTTTTAAAGTGTATAGACGTTAAAAGGAGGTTCCGTCAGACTTCCGTCTGACAACCAGTCTTGCCACGGGGTATCGTGTTATTCGGTAACTGGGTTGTGGATGTCAGATAGGCAGTCGCTCAGCCAATTGATTACCTCTCATCTTGATTTCAATATTTCATTGTTTGGTAAAAGATCTTCTCGATAATATAACGTAAACTTTGGAGAAAACTTCCTTAAGCAGAAGTCCAATACTCACCTACCTATTGTATTTATATTTTGAGTAAGAACTTGTTAGTTAGTTTGCTGGTGACAAATTGCAGCTTTTAAAAATAATACGTAAAACACCCTTTAGGTATACAGACCGCGCCATAAGCTTTAAAGATGAGTTTAGATTCCATTCAGACTTTCGGGCTTCCCCCGCACTATAAAACGTTCGAAACTAAATTAAACATGAACCATGAAAATATTATTATTTCCAACAAAAATCACAGAATTATCAACATCATTATGTAACAGAAATAAGATATAATAACCGGGTTACCTCCTGCAGACAAGATGGATGGACGTCATAAAAAAATTTGAAGCAAGAAAATATACAAAAGGTGCGTTTTTCAGCAACTTTTATTTCTTAAGAGAAAAGAGGGACCCTTGCAGGTGGGGCGGGAATTTATTATCTCTACTCGCTGAGTGTCCGGGACAACGAAGATATTTGTTTTTGCTGGATATTCCAACGACACTTTTTTTTTTGTGGATGGGAAATCATCAAATGACTTCTCCCGCTCTGGGCGGAGCGGGAGGGCGTGTCAGACTTTTACTGACTAAAACCCACCCGTGTTCCTTCTGTTGCCTGTGCCGGGGCCACGGTAACTCTTTCGAACATCCCGCGACCCTAGCTGGCATCGGCCCTAGCGGACCCCGTCAATAGTGCTGACATCTCTTTGAGGCGCGCGTGGAACACAACGCGCCGTCGACTCGGGCTTGGTCCTTACCGTACGGCGAGCTACCCATTGCTCGCCGTCCGCAAGCCCGCGCCTACGATTCCAACGACACTTAACTATCGTATAAAAAAAAACATGGCATTTGCTCTTTGGACTGGCTTCGTGTGAGTCGATCATCAAAAAGATACATTAACCTGTGTCATGTACCTGTGCTTGTGTCCTGTGTCCGAAAAACATTGTTTTTTTACTCCAGTTATATATTATCTTCCTTACTAATAAACGTATTATATCAAATGAATAGATACACACCGATTTCTCTCTTTCTGTCGTCAGTAATTTGACTTTCGAAAGAAGGAGACAAAGCGTTGCGCAATTATACAGACGCTATACAACGTTTATTACTAAGGTGTTTACACTACTTTTAAAATTAAATACTAGTTACTTAACTTTGTTCAAATGCTACAATTTGACATTGATTTATCTTGGTAATCCACCACACGAACCCAGCGCGGATTAGAGTATATTACATTCATTGTGCGCGGTGCCTTGATTTCCCGTCATACTTATTACTTATTCTAATTTCAATTTGTTCCGTGTTCATTTGTTTTAAGGTGACAAAATATTTAGTCCCTTCCAGCATTTTCCTTCATCTACGAAACAGCTTGAGCAAATTAGTTAAACAAGTAACCCAAGCGTAACACAATGTTATTATGTTCAATATTCTAATGAAAGTATTATGTACCTGGTGTATGGTCATTTTCGGGGTACAAGCCTGGGTATTAGCTAGTCTTTTGTCCCTATTGTTCGGTGTATATGGGCAAAAATACACATGCCTTTAACTAGTACTAAACTATGCAAGTAGCTGTCTTGCCATTGTGACATTGCACAATCAGTAGTTGTTATGGCCCACGGCATGCCAACTACTTGCATAGTTTTGTACCAGCTATAGAAATGTGTATTTTCGCCCGGAGAATTTTATTTAAATTGTGATGAGTGATTGGTGATTTTAGGCGTGAAGTTTATGGCGAAAGTTGGAGTTATTAGTAAAGGACTAAGAAAATATATTGAGAGTTTAAATTAAAAAGGGTGTACACGCTGGGAAGAAAACCTAAGAAGCAGCTCTCGAGTATTGGAAGAGGCGAAAAATAAAGAGTTTAGTTGCCGACCTTTTATTCAAACTGTGAATGATGATTGCATCATTAATTTCTGGTAGATACCTAAAGGTTACGGCGGTTAATGATAAATGGTGTCAAAATAATAAGCCAAAAATACATTTCATCATCTGCCTAGCCTTTTCCCAACTATATTGGGGTCGGCTTCCAGTCTAACCGGACGCAGCTGAATACACATGTATGTATTTTACATGGAGCGACTGCCTATCTGACCTCCACAACCCAGTTACTGGGTAATACGATACCCCTTGGTAAGACTGGTTGTCAGACTTTCGGGCTTCTGACGACCCGTAACGACTGTCAAAGATCCACGAATGACAGCCGGGACCAACGGCTTAACGTGCTTTCCGAGGCACGGAGGAGTCTCGGTATGTAAAGATGTTCACCCATCCACGGACCAACCCCGGCAAGCGTAGATTAACCTGATAAATCGACCCATGCGGCTGTTATTACTTAGCCACGAGCTCCTCCACGAAAAATACATTTAACCCTAAGAAAATCTCACACACGATACAGCCATATAGGTTCACAACATTAGCTTCGTCAAATTGTCAGCCCAAAAATACAATAGGTACCTATCGGAAAACCGAATAAATAATTTCCGTACGCAGATTCTACTTTTACATAAACCACGCGTCCCGCAATAACGCCATTCCTATTACAAAATGCAGCCAATATATTTTATTAATATATAAACCCTATGCAGTCACGGGATTCCTATAAAAATTAAATTCAAGTAAAGTACGCGAAAGATTGAAATTCTATTCGGAGTGGCTGAGCTTGCCTTGATATAAACTGCATGCGTGCCAACGTAGTGCCTAGAAAAGATATTTTTTAGGGTTCCATAGCTCAAAAAGAAAAAACGGAACCCTTATAGGATCACTTTGTTGTCCGTCTGTCTGTCCGTATGACTGTATGTCAGTCAGTCAAGACCCTTTTTCTCAAGAACGCGTAGAGGTGTCAAGTTAAAATTAATATCAAATACGTAGGTCTACGGTCCCTTGGAACTATAAAAAATGAAGCTACTAAGTCAACGCAATATAAAAATACGGCCATATATTATGCGACATATTTTGATACTCATAATAAAATTAACAATAGGTATATGGTATTTATTCAGACGATATCTGAATGCTACTTGCACGTGAAACGTGATCGTGTCCTGTTTTTTTTTTAGCCCCGCTGCATTTTTATAAGTAGGAACGACATATGACGGTATAATAATTTAATTATATTGAACACCGGTAAAACACGTTACGCGATACGACGTTCTCACAGAGTACTGATCGGCTGCGCGTCAAACTATTCTATTTAGAAGTAGTTACTGACGCTTCAATATTAGGCGCATTCACGGCTTCTGGTTCTTTCTGTATTCTGAGATCGATGTATCTATTTGTTTTTGGGATAAATTCATCCCAACCACGGAACCCTTCATTGTGCGTGGTCCGACACGCACTTGGCCGGTTTTCTTTAGAAATGTGGCTATTGCTGGATACATAATTTTAGTCTTGTATAGCTAAGGCAAATAGTTTCAATCTGCGGTCAAACTTCTTCATAGGGATTCTATGAATAGGCCATGCAATGAAAAACAAAAAAGTAGAAACGAGAGAACAATCTCTAGAAAGACTGATATATTATTGACAAAAACAGAACGATGGTTTAAATTCGTTTAGCGCTAAATACATTTAGTGATTTGTAGTGCAAGCAGGAATAACTTGTCAATCTATCTATCTATCAGGTATATATTATCTATATAAAATAAAAATCAATTGTCGTGCGTTAGTCTCGCAAAAACTCGAAAATGGCTCGACGGATTGTGATAAAAGAAAAATGAAAAAGGCATTGCAACGCATGGCCGGGGACTGCCCCGGAAAAGGTAGTTTTTTTATATATGTACAAAACTAGCTACAGAGCTAGTTTATAAAATTACTGGCATAAGGGTGCTGTCAATATCAAATTGTTAGGATGGACGAGCAGTTGACTGTACATAATTGACTTCACAAGGAATTCTGGGCACTGCACACTCACAGCAACGCTGAGGTGCACTCTGTCCCATCGGTATGTTATTTTATTTGTTTATCTGATAAATTCACGTGTTGTATTGACTGGACAAAAACATGTAAATTTTCCTCAATATAATTTTATTGTAAAACTCATTAATGTAAAGAATACTTAATGATATCTCTCATCAAATTCAACCACATCACCAAATCCTTGATCCCTATTTAAAAGTGCATACAACTCAATTCTGATCACCAAATACTTTAACAGTCGTCAATATTTTAGTGGGTTTTATTTTAAAAGTTTTGTACACATATGGTGACAGAAGCTCGAATAATATTAGTTGATTGCTTCATGGTATTTAAGTGACAAGATGAATAATTTCTTTGTGTTCGCTATATCTATGGCTCTTATCTCGTTTATTTTTGCGGAGCCCCTGCCTGTCAAAAAGTTTTTATTTCAGCGTTTTTTTGATAATTTAAATATCTCCCTGTCTCTCTAATCCTATTAATTTGGAGTGGGAGCAGCATGACTTTGTCATTGGTATCTATCTAATTTATACTTTACTTGGAGGGTTTTACCATCTGGAATTTCTTAGTAGCAGCTCGGAGTCTGGATTTGTGGCTGATTGATGGCAAAAGGCTCGCGCCCACATGGACATAAAAATAACGGGCGAAATGTGGATGTAATACTACATCTCTGCTTAACCTTTCGGCGAAAGCAGGCGTGATGTTATGTGTTATGTGTTGGAAGGACACCTCAGTGAGGCAGTTTCGTAACACACTTACAGTAGGAATCGGTTTCATTTTGACAGTTCAACAACATTCATTGCTTTATTACGTTGTTGAGCGGACAAATTTTTCGAACATATGAATCAATGGATTAGCAATTTACTTCAAAATAATTCCGGTTATGATTGATAGTGTATTACGCAATTAGGGTGCTGGGCAGTAACCTAATTCTCACATTTGACATGCATAGCCAGTCAGTATTGGTACTTGGCAAAACGAAACTAAGTCAGCCATGTCATCAACTCAGCCTATCGCAGTCCACTGCTGACATTAGCCTCTCCCAGACTGCACCACAACATCCTGTCCTCCGCCTACCGCATCCAGTCTGACCCAGCTACCTTTTTAAGATCGTCAGTCCATCTATCTGGGGGGCGACCCATACTACGCTTGACGATACCCAGACCGGGTATCATCAAGGCTCCACTCCAGGGCTCGTCTGCTCCACCAGCCACCAGTCCTTCGACAAACATGGCCAGCCCATTGCCACTTCAGCTTGCTTACGCTGCAATCTATGTCAATACTCATGTATTACTTTTTTAATAGCAACAATTTATCATTTCCAGAAGGCTATCCCAGTCTTGATAGTACCCAGAGAGTGCGTCCTTACGGCTGTCATTTCATGGAGTGCCAACGTTCATGACATCACACTGGAACCGGACCATGGTCACCAGGCAATAGGGTCTGCGTTGACGGAAAATTTGACTGTTATAAAGCGCTTTAATTCCCATGTTCTTGTTAATCATTACAGTTTGAATTTCTATGAAGTTGATTTGATTTTATTACATCAGCCTTGTTTCACTGGAGAGTACAGGGTGGTAGCTGTCGGTTTTCAAAGAACTTGAGAACTCTCAAAACCTTAAATTTTATATAAATAGTTTTAGTATACACGTGTAATAACCTAGAACGTGTGTATATAGGTATATCTTGATTTATTTTAAAAACATTTTATAGATGTATAAGTATAATATAGTAAGTTATATTTATTGCGTATAATAATCTTACTTGAAACTCTGCTTATCTCTTATCAGAGAATAAATATAATTAAAAAGCTAAAAACAACTTTTTGAACATTAAACTTCAACGTAACTACATACGATATGCGAGTAAAAGTTAATTTAAAATACGAGTTTTACAAACGTTTGCAGTAAAAACGAATGAAAACGTTAACTGACTCGTGCAGTGCAAAATATATTATAAAATAAACGGAATTTGTAGTTTACAAAAAAAAGATTTAATATAAATACATGGTTTCACTAGCTTATGACTTCAAACCAATGTGGCTAAATTAATTTTGTATTTTATAACCGATTTTAAAAAAGAGATTCTCAGTTCCTCGGAATCTTTTTTTTTGTGATGTTCCCCGATTACTCGAAGACGGCTGGACCGATTTGGAAAATTCTTTTTTTGTTTGAAAGGGTATACTTTCCAGGTGGTCCTATTTTCATCAAGTCAGAATCTAATGATGGGATCCTGAAGAAATCGAGGGAACTCTTCAAATACTATTGGCACGCCTATAGCTATTTAGGTATTTTTTATAGTAACTTGTGCATTTGCTCTCTGAAAGCACCATTTGGTGAAGTTGAACTGATGATGAAGACCACAGATAGCCACCGGAAATACTCAATAATAAGTATTTTACGGGTTGCGATGCGATTACTTTAAAATGATTGCTAAGCAATTTACGCTCGTCACATTGCATATGGTGAAGTGGAGCTTATGGTGAAGTACCAGTGGAACTCCTCAACAATTAACGTCCCTGCATCGAGAAAAGCAATATTTTGTAAAACATGATGAGCAGTTGTCATTAGGCTATTGTAACTTAGATATTTTACAAACCAACCCACTAAAAAGTGAAAAATAAAAAATATTTTTGCAAAAAAAAAAAAAACAAAAAACAACCGACTTCCAAAAAAAATGCTACAAAGTGAAAAATAACTTTAATTTCGGAAGTTGTTGGCAAAAACCTAAAATACAGATACAAAGACACCGACTTCCGAAATTTAAGTTATTTTTCACTTTGTGTTTGTTTTGGAAGTCGGTTGTTTTTTCTTTTTTTGCAAAAAAGTTTTTTTACTTAGTTGAGATTCTACATTACAGCCAGACTGACTTTCAGTCAAATAAAACATTTTGTGAAACTAAGGTATCTCAAAAGCAAGATATCTAAAAGCTATCATGATTTAGGCTCACTATGTGTCTAAATCATGATAGTTTTTAAACTGACGTCAAAAAAGGAAGAGGTTCTCAATTTGGGCGTCTGTATTTATGTCTTGACCTACACCGTTGTTTTCAACGTGACCAACACCACGAATGATGACATAAATGATGAGAAAAGGATGACCTAACTTGCATGTGACTAAGATGATCGGGCCATTTGTTTGTAGAACTTGATCTTTTGCCAGCTAGAGATACTCTTACGCCGAAGTAGGTCGCTGGCACGCGTCGTCGGTCGCGTACCAATAATATGCTTACGATTCGCTTGCTGACCATCGATTCCACCACTTGCTACAATCAAGCCCGTATTATCATGTTTATATTGGGTACTGTGACCGACGGTCATCATAACAATATTCCCAGCTCAACAAAAATTATATAATAAATAGCCACACACTAAAAATCTTTTCAATTTAATTCAAATCCATACAAAACCGTATCAACAAAACTCGTGACTTTACTCTAACCCTCTCCTCGCCGGAGTGGCCCAACCATGTAATCCTTGCGCCCGTTCTAGCCCACTGCATAAAACCGACAGCTCAAACAAACGAGCCATGAACTAACGTGAAAAATATACCTACATTGGAATTTTTTGTAACTACATATTATATTATTTGGCGCTAGGTTAGGGTTAGGGATAAAACAAATGCTTTGGGGATTAATGTAAATAAGTCCTAAAATCCCATAGCATTACTGTTAATTCGATAAAAGTTAAAGAGTTCCTGGAAGGACTTGGGGAGGCCTTTACCCAGCAGTGGGACAGTATAGGATAAACAAGAAAAGTGCTAAAATTAATGTAAAAAAAAATCAGCTGCTCCCTACATTTATGTTCGCATAACTCGTAAAAATGTACGGAATAGCTGATTTTTTTGTCACGATTTCAGGTTTTTTTTCAACAAAATTTGTTGTTCCCTACATTTTGACGAGTTATGCGAACAATAATGTAGGGAGCTAATTTTTTTGCGCAATTTCGGGTTTGGTCCCATAGCAAAAGTTATTCATAATGACCCCTCAAGAGATTGTGCGTTAATTGTGTTAGACATTGTATACGCAAAAAGTTATTTAAAAAAATGAATCGACTTCAAAAAGAAATTAACGCAAAATTATGAAATCTTTTTTATTTCGTAATTATTAGTTTTAAGTAAAACTGGAATATTGTTTGTATTAAGTAGTAAATAGTTTTGTTGTAAATACTGCACTGGAGTTTGACCAAGGTTTTGAGAATATGTTTTCCCTTTAACATGGACCCGTAGCTCGTATCAATAAGTACACATTCTGCCTACAATAAGTGCCGATGTTATACATATTTATATACCTATAAAGAAACAGAATTGTTAAAATCACTTCAGATTGCGCTAAGGAATCGGATAGTGATATTTTGAGTATACCTGAGCCCTAAAGAGACCTCCCACGCAGGTATCAAATGGTACAAGTTCGTGAAATATCCATCGAGTGGATTTCGATTGCACAAAAGTAGTTGGCGTGCGATGAGTCGAGATGAAAAGGTCTTGCTTTGATTGAATATAGTGTGATTAGGATTTCCAGCTCTTCAAAAATCGATGGATCAGCTTTTCGAAAGCAATAGTACAGAAGCCAAAGTTATAAATTCTGCAGCACGGGAGTAAAAATGTTTTGTGCGGAATATTCCACCATTTTATGTCTATGGGTCTCGTCAAATTCGATTTGAGAATAAGTTACTTTAGGCAGCGGTACACAGACAACAAAACAAAAATTAAACAGCTATAAATAACCAATCCGGTATCAGCAATGTAATTAAAAAACTTCTGCATGGTCATACCTAATATAGTAGTCTGTGTGGACTTTACAATTAACCGGGACCGGATTCAAAAATATCCCATGTATGTTAATCCTGGTTATAAACTATCTGTGTGTCTTTCATCCAAATCCATTCAGCTAGTTTTGCGTGATTGAGTAACAAACATCCTAACATACAAACTTTCATATCTATACATAATAATATAATACAAATAAATAAAATTGAAGGGTCTGTCTGTAATGTCAAAATAACAACTTTTTACTAAATTCATAATACGGTACTTATTAAAAAGCAATTTTTTAATTTTTTGTCTGTTTGTCTGTCTGTTTGTTCCGACTAATCTCCGAAACGGCTAGACCGATTTTGACGAGACTTTCACTGGCAGATACCTGATGTTACAGGGAGTAACTTCGAATACTTTTATTTAAGAAACGTAATAAGGGTTCCGCACAAAAAAAAAATGAAAACCCATGAAATTGTGAACAAAAAGTCGGATTTGAAAAATTCTTTTTGCCTTTGGTAGCCCAATTTTCGAGGATAGTTATAGCCGAGCAAAAAGAAAAAAAGTCAAAAAGAACACTAAGCGAAAACGAAGTAATAGCGCGGTTGGGCGATGCAACGTGACGGGTCGGGGGACGAGGGAGTTTTATAAAATGTGGCCGTTATTTTAGTATTATTATGTATCTTATCTATACAAATAAATAAAATTGAAGTATTTGTTTCTAATGTCAAAACAACAACTTTTTACTAAATGCATAAGAAAGTATACACGGTACTTATAACAAAAAAGCAATTTTTAAAAATTTTATGTCTGTCTGTCTGTTGGTTCCGGCTAGTCTCCGAAACAGCTGGACCGATTTTGACGGCACTTTCACTGGCAGATAGCTGATGTTACGAAGAGTAACTAAAGCTAATTTTATTTTAGAAAAATAATTAGGGTTCCGCGCAAAAAAATTAAAACCCATAAAATTGTGAACAAAAAGTCGGATTTGAAAAGTTATTTTTGTATTTGGTAGCCCGATTCTCGAGGATAGTTATAGGCTATTTAACATCACGCTATGACCCTTAGGAGCCGAGCAAAACGAAAAAGTCAGAAAGAACACTAAGCGAAAACGAAGTAATAGCGCGGGTGGGCGATGCAACGTGACGGATCGGGGGACGAGGGAGTTTTATTAAAATGTGGCTGTTATTTTAGTATTAGTGTGTAACTTACTACTTCCACACGAACAAAGTCGCGGGGCACAGGTAGTTTATCATAAATTAGGGTATAAATCGACGTGAGAACCTCTTCCTTTTTCTCGTCGGTTAAAAAAAACTTAAACTCCAATGACCATTGGTATGTTCAATCAGTGTGCACAGTATATGATAAAGATGTAGCATTGGAATATGCAGCATCAATGACGATCCCAGCTTCCATACTCAGACGTAACTTGAATCGACTTACCCACATTCAAACTTCAAATTACTACAATCTTGGTCATAACAACATAACGTTTATACTGCGTTTGGAATTTCGTTTCCAAGCATTTAAACGAATATTTTGTTTTCGGAATAACAACTTTTATCCCCACACATAAAGTTCATTTTGCGCTACCACTTCTAACTTTTTTATGACTTTTTCAGTAGTAATAATAGTCATTAAAAAATCAACTTAACTAACTGCCGCGTAAAGTTGATATTAGTTTCAGTTGGATAGACTTTAGATACCTCGAACTCCTAGAACATGGAATATAATGGCCGTCGGCTAGACATAGAACATCAGACCAGACAACAAGCCGTAGCTGTCCAATTTTAGTCGTTACCTAATTTATTATATATTATATTATATTCTGTTCATAAAACATCAGTAGGTATTATGATTAGGTATAAAAGTTAACCCTGAGCTCACATCAAAGAGATGGCTGAGCAGTCGGTAGTCTCACGGGTTGTGTGAAAAGTTAATTTATTTATTTTATTTATTTATTTAACAGTTTATGTACACACATATAAACAGACAAGAAGAAAGGAACAGAAAAATACGTACAAAGGATCACCTTTGTAATAAGCATCAGCTTATTTCTAAAGAAACCTCTTCCAGCATACTTACGATAGGAAAGTAGATAAAGAGATGTAGACAACGTGTGTAAGAGTAAAAGAGAAGACAAAATACATAAAATCACAAACAATACACTAATATGAATATATACAAATATATATATAAACATAAAATATGAGTACATACAAATACATACATTATACTACCAAAATAAATATCACAAAAAAAATATACGATAATAATGAAACATAACATAATAAATACTAATAGCTATGACGAAGTTGTTCATATTGAGACTATTTTACCTTTTTTTTTTGTTTTCGGGAAGAAACTTTCAATGGCGCCTGGGCTTTGGTGATAAGACCGGGGAGTGTGGGATTTTTACCTCACTAAAATCACCCCAGTGGCCGCCATCTGCACATGGAAGGCGGCACCTTTACCTCCGAAACCCCTTCTGTGCAACACCTTTTAAAGCACATCCCTGGGGAGCTGTAAAGGTGTCTCTCCAAAACCTAACTATACAAGAGTGCAAGGCAGCACGTGACCACTATGTGCCGTCTTCCCTAATATCACTCGGTGGGCGGACAGAGTCCCACTCTGAGCACCCGCGACCTCAAATTCCTGCCTGCCTTAAGTGATAATAATATTCTAGCTCATCATTACTGTGTTAAGTTAAACGAAAGGAGGAAAATGCTAATATAACCAGCGAAATTCATCAATTCGCTGTATTATATTACGATACAACTGTCAAAAAATTACAGTAGTGATTTAAATATTCAAACAATTTAAGTTGGTATTAGCTTAACAATTAATCCGTGATTTTTTATCACTATCATTCGCGAACATATCATAACACATCTTAATAACATGAATCTTTTTGAAATGTGATTCCTCCTTAAACATTTTTAACCGACTTCAAAAACAGGAGCAGGTTCTCAGTTCGACAGAATCTTTTATTTAATTTTTTTTTATGCGTGTTCTCCGATTACTCGAAGACGGCTGGACTGATTTGGAAAATTCTTTTTTTGTTTGAAAGTGTATACTTCACAGGTGGTCCCATTGTCCTCAGGTTAGGATCTGAAAATGGGACCCTGGAGAAATCGAGAGAAATCTTCAAATATTATAGGCATGCCTATAGCGATTTGGGTAATTTTTATAGTAACCCAAGTTAAGCCTAAGAATACTGTGCTATCTTCAGGATTCAATTCTTCACCCTCTATCAACATATTAGTTTTCACCTGCCTAACATGAGGCAGCGTAAACTTAAGACATTTGGTTTTTTTTTCATTAAGAAGTAAATTATTTACATTGAACCAGTGAACTACTTTTAAAATCGCGCTATTTACATCGTCAGTAACCAGCTGCTGACGTTTAAGTTTAAACAAAAGTGAAGTGTCATCCGTAAACAACACTATATCATGATCGTCTTTTACGAGGTAAGGCAAGTCGTTAATATAAATAAGAAACAAGAAAGGACCAAGAATTGAGCCCTGCGGGACTCCCATTTTTACTGTGGATCCGGGAGATCTTTTCCCATTAACGTCAACGCACTGAATCCTATTACTCAAGTATGAAGTAAGAAGATCCAGAGCGGTGTTCCGGATCCCGTAGTGGCGTAGTTTCCTGATTAACGTTTCATGAAGAACGCAATCGAATGCCTTGGACAAATCACAAAAGATGCCCAAGGCATAGCATTTATCTTCCCATGCATTATAAATATGTCCTAAAAGTTCAACACTAGCATCAGTAGTTGAACGACCCCTTGTAAAACCGAACTGTTTGTTATGTAATAATTTATGTTTATTAAAAAAATCTTTGCAATTGTTCTAAAATTAATTTTTCAAAAATTTTACCAAAGGTAGGTAGTACTGAAATAGGTCTATTATTTGTGGTGTCGGATGTACTAAACAGTTGAACTGGTTGGTGCTGATCCACGCGTCATGTTAGTGAACGGGCGCCGTCAGTTGAGACTGGTCATCTCTTAACTGCCAGGGCTTATTTTTGATCTTATATTTTGAATTGTTTTTAATTATTTATTTTTCACATTGTTCTCACATATAGAAGCAACAAGAACAATGTACCCAGGATTTTGTAATAATTTTAATTTCAAAAAAGTGTCCTTGGAGTTTCTTGCCCATTCTTCTCCATAGAGATCCACGTTTTGGAATGGGCGACTAGCTTCAACTTTCTGACTAACTGACCGACTCTTTGACAATTCAAAAGTGCCTGTAATTGGTTTAAGTGAAATAAATGCTTTGAGTTTGAGTTTGTTGGAGTGTCCTAAGTGCCCATTCACCTGCACTTCGGATGACTTAAAGAATGGCACTGATGCCATGATCAACGTGGCCACCGAATGAGCTCAATCAATATAAAAACCTCGAAGAAGAGTACCATCGTCACGAAAAGAAGAAAAATTGTAATATATTTGTTTTGTTTTACTATGTATTCGAGCTAACTTATCTTTTTTATTTGCACTTGTTTCTGTGACAGTAAAACATTTTTTCTTTCTTCCTTTCTTTTTTCAATGATCTTTCAAACTTAATCTACTGTTTTGGTTCTACTATACATAATTTACGTAGGCGTCTGGATACAAAGTGCTTGAGCGTAGGTTGTTATTATAAATTTTAAAGGAGTTCTATTTCTAAGAGCCCCTGGGCTCTTTAATAGTGTAAATTTTCTTTTCACTGTGTAGAAAGACCAGTGTGTTTTTGAATGGCTTTGATCTTAAAATGGGTAATGTGGCTTTGTACTAAGAGTTTTATTCGAAATGATGTAATTTAATCTAAAACACGTGGTCGTATGTATTTTTGGGTGTATTACTGCTATGTAAGTGATATTTGTAAGTAAACTAGCTTCTGGCCGCGACTACGTCCGCGTGATTTTTTTTTTAATACCTTTGCGCAAGTTCCAGCAATAAGTTGACAAAGTTTTACAGGCAGCGTATAGAGGACAAACACACACACTTTATTTTTTAGGGTTCCGTAGTCAACAAGGAACCCTTATACTTTCGCCATGTCCATCTGTCTGTCTGTCCACGGCTTAAGTCAGAGACTCATAGTACTAGAAAGCTGTACTTTGGGATGCGTAAACATATTAATCACGCCGACAAAGTGGTTAAGGTGAAAGCGCCAGGGTAACCCGCGAAATTAAAATTTTCTTACGTTTTTTGCAATTTGTAGGTCAGTATTAGGTTGTATGTTGCTTAAAATATTATTCGCGACCGTAACAAATATGTATTTACACTACTACAATAATTAAAGTCATCAATACAACTCTCTAAGACCAAGTAATTCTATTGAATGACTATTTCATGAAATATTAACATTACAGGATTTTTTTTATTTTTATTTAAGATAGGTTTGCTCTTGACACTAGTCTAGGTCAGAGATAACACAGACAAAGTCGACGATGGAGCGAGCTTACACAGAAGAAGCCTGTTAACTCTCACTTTGAAGAGATCGGGGTTGTATACGTTCGGAAACAGACGCAGGCAGAGAGTTCCACTCCCTTGCTGTGCACATCACAAAAGACATTTGGAAACGCTTAGTGCAAATTGGTGGAATAGCAACTAGGTAGGGATGGTAACCTGCAGTGCGTCTAGATGTCCGATGGTAGAAGGGGGCAGGCGGAATGAGGTCGTGGAGTTCTCGAGCACACTCACCGAAGTACAATCTGTAGAAGACCGACAAGCAGGCAACCTTGCGGCGATGAGCCAAGCTGTGAAGCTTGGCATCCACCAGTCTTACGTCGCTAATGAGCCTCTTAGCTCTGCGTTCCACCGAATCAAGCGCGGCAAGTTGGTATTTAGCTGAGCCATCCCAAAGGTGGCTGCAATACTCCATGCAGGATCGGACTTTCGCTTTATAGAGAGTTAAAAGCTGTCCAGGCGTAAAGTATCGCTTCACCCTATTTAGGATGCCCAGTTTCTTAGCCGCAGTTTGGGCTTTGTACTCGATGGTGGATCCGAAGTTGAGACATGATGTCAACTCAATTCAATTCACTCCATGCCTAGGAGCTCGAGCCGATCAGTTACAGGAACAGATGCACCCCGAAAAGTAGGACTTTGATCGAAACGACTCCTTTTAGCGGAAAAAAAAACACGCCTGTGTTTTAGTGGCGTTAATAGAGACCAGATTATCATCACCCCACTGGGAGACAAGACTTAAGGTCAAATCTGTCCGCTCTACTATGGCCTCTCTTAAAGAACGAACTTCGGCCCCACTGGTTTTTGCGCTGGACAAGTAGCTCTCTGAAACAGTACTGTCATCTGCGTACCCAACAATACCAGGTTGAAGTAGGTCATTGATGTGCTGCATGCAGGAAGCTTGCTGAGTAGACCAGCGTGCCAGACCCTGTCAAAGGCCTTCGAGATATCAAGCGATATAGCAAGTGCTTCGCCGTGTTTCTCGATGGCCTCGCCCCAGCAGTGCGTGACATACACAAGAAGATCGCCAGCTGACCGTCCCCGGCGAAAGCCATATTGACGGTCACTGAGGAGATCATTGTTTTCAAGGTAGGTCAGCAACTTACTGTTCAGTACCCTTTCCATAACCTTGCACAGAATGGAGGTAATGGCGATCGGACGCTAATGGGCAGTGTCTGCACGATCGCCCTTTTTGGGCACTGGTTGCACATTTGCAAGCTTCCAGGATCTTGGTACCGTCCTTTTTTTAAGAGAGAGGCGGAACAAACGTGTCAACACAGGAGACAGTTTAGGCGCACACTGCCTCAACACTCTCGCTGGAATGCCGTCAGGCCCGCTGGCCTTGTTCACGTCTAGACTGCACAATACTCTTCAGACCTCTTTAATGTGAACTGCGATCTCCAGCATCGAGGAGTCACAATGAGGTACGTTAAGTGGTTGCTTAGAGCCAGCGTCCAGACGTGAATTGCTTGCAAAGAGAGACGCAAATAGATTTGCTTTCTCACCTGCAGAGTGAGCCAGCGACCCATCAGGTTTCATCATTGGAGGTAAAGTGGGTCGACAGAAATTCGCTTCAGCCGCTTTAGACAGGGACCAGAATTGTTTACTACCCGGAGGGTGCGAAGCCAGTTTGGCCCCAATACGTCCGACATGGTCAAAACGTGCCCCACGTAAAACCCGCTTGCAGAACTTGGCGGCAGAATTAGAAGCTCTCTTCCTCGCGCGAACCCTACGCGCTCTAACTTTGCGGTCGCGGGCCTTGACCCAGGCTTGGTAAGCAGACTCTTTCCGGGCCTCAGCGTGGGTGCATTTTGTATTATACCAAGGCCGAGATTTATGACCGAGCGGGATGTCGGAGAATGGAATAAAATACTCCATCCCCTGCCGAATCACGTCCGCAACCACGTCAGCACAGCACGAGGGGTCACGCGAAGAGAAGCGCACTTGCCGCCAAGGATAAGACGCAAAAAAGTGCCGCATCTCATCCCAGTCTGCTGACTTGTATCTCCATACTCGCCTCGTGCCTCTAGGACTCTCATCTGGAGAAGAGCAGGTCAATATGGATTTCACCAGACAGTGGTCAGACGTTCCCAGCGGGGCTGAAACCGATACTGAGTGACTGTCCGGATCAGATGCCAGCAGAAGGTCCAAGCAATTGTGTGTATGGCCGTCAACATCCGATACCCACGTTGCCACATTCACCATCTGGGTCAGACCTAGCGTTAAAGCAAACTTGCGCGCCTCTAACCCGGCATGATCAGTTTTCTGGTACGGGAACAACCACTCTTTATGATGGGCATTGAAGTCCCCCAGAAAGATGAGCTTCGCTGTTGGGTACCGCTGCTGGGCTACGTCAGTCGACTCCACGAGGAAATTAAAGAGTGCTGTTGTCTCCTGGTCACTGCTGTGCGATCGGTAGACGCCGATGTAGAGAGATATTTTATCCACGCCAGTGTACGGGAATTTAAGGGATATGCCGGAAGAATAACTGTGGATACTCAACACAAGCAAATATAAATATTTTTAATGGTGTTAACAACATGAGGTTTCAAAGGCAAGTGAAGTGTCAAACGACGGACGCATATTATAACAAATAAAGGAACAGTTAAAGCAAATTAGACAAATTGCTGCAATGAATTAAGATCAGGCGTTTAACATTAATAGGGCGCCTTGAGAGGGACCGGTGTCCGGCAGTAGACAGAAGCAGGCTGATGATGATGATCCAACATTTCCCCGGGCGTTGAAACCAACGGTTTCAACCAGATTTCGAAGTCACAGGCAATGGGCAGATTCTGTTGAATGCCCGCCGAATTACTCCCGTGGACGTCCGAATATCAGCTACACGGGCAATGCCATCAGTTCCGGGGTGAACAGCTACAATTCGTCCAAGTCTCCACTTCAGAGGAGGAAGATTATCCTCCTTAATCACGACCAAGGAACCCAGCTTTAAACCATCCTTGCAGGAACGCCATTTGGACCGCAGCTGTAATTCTGCTACATACTCTTTGCTCCATCTGTTCCAGAAGTGCTGGCGGAGTTGCTCAATCCTTTGATAGCGAGACAGATGGTTGGCAGAGTTATCCTGGTAGTTAGGTTGCGGTAAGGAAGTAAGAGGCCGTCCAACAAGGAAATGTCCTGGCGTGAGTGGTGTACAGTCTGCAGGATCTGAAGACAGCGGCGTCAGTGGACGAGAGTTCAAGATGGCTTCTATCTTAGTTAGTGCGGTGTACAGCTCCTCGAAAGTCAAGTTACAATTTCCCAACACTCTTTGAAGGTGGTACTTTGTTGACTTCACACCCGCCTCCCAGAGTCCACCAAAATGCGGGGTGTAGGCGGGTATAAAACGGAACCTTATTCCGTCGCTCGCTGCACTTTCACCCAAGGACGAAGCATTTAACTTTAAAAACTTGGAAAGGTCGTTGTACGCACCGACAAATGAGGTACCGTTATCGGAAAAGATATCAACGGGCTTACCTCTTCGAGAAACAAATCGATACAAAGCCAGTAAGTAACTATTGCTAGTTAAATCACCAACGAGCTCCAAATGAATGGCCTTGGTTGTGAAGCAAATAAAAATAGCGACATACACCTTTACTAGCCTACATCCACGACCTTGACGACTGGCACACATAATAGGGCCAGCATAATCAACGCCTGTGCTTTCAAAAGGATAACCTGGACGAAGGCGTTCTTGTGGTAAGTTACCCATTAAGGGAGCTACAACCTTACCCTTCATACGGTGACACAGAACACACTTATGATAGCAGGCCTTCGCCAAGGTGCGACCTCCTATTGGCCAGTAAGATTCCCTAATGGAAGCTAATAATAATTGTGGGCCAGCGTGCATCAGCCTTTTATGCTCAAAATTAAATAATAATTTAGTAAATTCATGAGTGGACTGTAACAAAATAGGGTGCTTTTTATTATAAGCAAAATTAGAATTATCGAGACGTCCTCCTACTCGCATTATCTTTTTATCGTCTAAATAAACATTAAACTTTAGAAGGGCGCTCTTGTGAGGTAAACTCTTTTTATTTAAAAGTAGTTGATATTCGGGAAATGACTGAAATTGACTTTTAATAATGACAACGGTGAGTGCATCTTGTACCTCATCATGTGATAAATAATTCGTTTTCGGGTGATGCTTTCCACATGACTTATTGAATCGCAATACGTAGGCAACAGAACGAACAAGCCGTGAGTAATTAGAAAAACGATTAAAATCGATTAAAACTTCAGTTTTTGAATCATTATTAACGGCACTTAACACAATATTAGGTCGAATCTCCGGTAATGACTGTAGTTCTTGACTCGGAATTCGAGAAGGCCATGCAGACGAGTCTAGTTTTAAAAATTCTGGTCCATGCCACCACAGATCTGAATCCTGCAGGTCACTAATATCCGTGCCACGGGATATTAGGTCTGCTGGATTTTGATCTGTTGGGACGTGCCTCCAAGTACAGTTACCCGCCTTGTCCAAAACTTCAGCAACGCGGTTGCGTACAAACGGCTGAAGTTTGGTAGGCATCATCTGTAACCATCCCAACACGATGGTCGAATCCGTCCAACAATAGACCCGACTGATCTTCACTCGAAGTGAGCTCATCACCTTCTCATAAAGACGAGAACCGACTACCGCACCACACAACTCCAGTCGCGGGATTGTTGTAGGCTTGACGGGAGCCACTCGACTCTTCGCCATTAACAAGCGAGCCATATACTCACCCTTCCCATTAACACTGCGAATGTAGACGCAAGCACCGTATGCGGACTCAGACGCATCTGTGAAAATATGGAGTTCTAACTCCGTATATAAATCGCAGACTACAATTCGCGAAATACGAACGTGATTTAAAAGAGGTAAAAACGTAATTATAATATCCCATTGTTTACTAATCTCATTAGGTAATGGTTGATCCCATGACAATTTATCTAACCACATTTTCTGTAACAATACCTTCATGGAGATAACAATAGGACCCAATAGACCTAAAGGGTCGAATATTCGCGCAATCACAGATAACACGTCACGCTTTGTGTAACCAGCCGAAGACTTAGTCAGACTTATAGGAAACCCTAACTCATCAGTGCCGATAAACCAACCGAGACCAAGCAACTTGTCAGGCTCATTAGGTCCAATATATAAGTCAAACGATGCAGGAACAGCATCCGACACTAATTGAGGGTTGTTTGACTTCCATTTCCTCAATGGCATACATGCCGACGCAAGCGCCTTGGTGACTTCAGTGCGAATGAATTTTGCTTCGTCTAAGTCATTTGCCCCGGTCAGCAAGTCATCGACGTAAAAGTCATGTCTAATGATCTCAGCTATTTTAGGGTCCCTACAGTCGAGTCCTATTTGTTTAAGGCATCGTGTCACAAGGAACGGTGCACTAGCCGTACCGTACGTGACGGTGTTTAATTGATAAACATTAATAGGTTCAGTAATATTATCACGCCAAACAATCTGTTGTAAATACCTATCCGACGGGTGGACGGCTATTTGTCGAAACATCTTCTCCACATCTGCAGATAAAACATACTTGTGGATTCTAAAGCGAAGTAGTATAGACAAAAGATCATCCTGTACAGTTGGCCCGACCATCTGTAGGTCATTAGAGGACACTCCCGTCGAAGTAGGACAACTTGCGTTAAAAACAACACGAAGTTTGGTCGTGCTACTCGACTCACGTAAAATTCCGTGATGGGGAATAAAATAACCAACACACAAATTAGGTTTATTAATTTTTGTCATATGACCAAGTGACTCATATTCTAACAAAAAATCACGATACAGCCTACTAAAGTCTGGCTTAGCCTTTAATCTACGCTCTAAAGACTGTAAACAATGTGTAGCTTTATTAAAAGAATTTCCTAGAACTGAAGGATCTTTCCTAAGGGGTATGCGAACACAAAAACGACCATCAGACAAACGTGTCGTATTTTTAACGAAATTATCTTCACACAATTTCTCTTCCGGCATATAAGAATTGGAAGATTTCGCATTCACCTCCTCTAATTGCCAAAACTTTGTCAATTCTACCTTCATTTTTTCCCAGTCACTGTCGCTATCGGAACCCATTTTAGAAATATTACATTTTACGTCATTCGACAGCAGTGAAATATAATTCTGAGTAATTGGACCGGAAACTATCCATCCTAAACGGGTTTCACATAATATTGGTTTTCCGGTACCTAACTTTAGTCTTTGAGATCCTAACAACTCCCAAAAAAGGTCAGCGCCAATTAAAATATCAACATCAGCAGGGTTATAAAAATTCGGATCAGCTAAAGTAATATTCGAGGGTATGTCGAAATCAGAAATATTGATTTCACGGCACGGTACGTTACTCGTAATATATGGCAGAACAAAACAATGAAGTTCGAATACGAAGCTATCATCTAATGACGTAATCTTAACCCGACATAATTTTCCTACGTGCGAAGTAATATTGTTGATGCCAAGAATCGATCTATTTACTTGGCTAGTTGTTAAGTTGAGTTTATTGCATAACCTGTCCGTTATGAATGACGACGTGCTACCGCTATCAAGAACCGCGCGAACGAGATGCACACAACCATTGTGGTCCCGCAGTTTGATCAAGGCGGTTGACAACAACACGTCTCGTTGCGTATGACTACATGGAGATGCAATGTTTGCTGATAACGCTACGTTATTCGTATCAGTGGTGGCAGACGGCAATGAAGACGATGCAGACAAGTTGTTTATCGAATTACCACTAAGTGTATTCGCAATAGTGCCTTTAGAATCTACGTGAACTAGTGTGTTGTGCCTACGTTTGCATAGTTTACAACCTGGTTTTTTACATTTATTAGCATAGTGCCCCGAACGAAAACAGTTGAAACATATCTTATAACTGGGTAGTAACTTAAGACGATCATCATTACTTAATACAAGAAACTGTGGACAATTATTTAAAGTGTGATCGTTGTTGTTACATTTAGGACATGATTTCGAAGCTGATTCAGTGCTAGAACCATTAGGAGATTGTGTTGCTACCATCGACTTGATCTTAGGGGCTGACTTACCTGTCGTTTGGGAATAATTAGTACGTGCTAGCTCCAAGGTCTCGATAAGATCGGCACGATTACGTAAGAATAGCATAAATGCGTCAAAAGTAATCGTGCAGTCTTTGTCCATCCTACCTTTGTACTCCTCCCATTCACGATAGGTTTTTTGATCAAGCTTACGAGTGACAATGTAAATTAAAAGTGTGTCCCAGTGTTTAACAGGCTCCCCTAATGAATCTAAAGCTCGTAAATCTTTATTTAACTGATCGATCAAACTCTTAATGGCAACAGAAGATTCCTTTGATATGGACTCAATATTAAATAATGCGCAAACATGATTTTGTATCAATAATCTTCTGTTGTCAAATCGATCGCATAACAACGACCATGCCACAGTATAATTGCTCGAAGAAAACTCAATAGATTTAATGACAAATGCAGCTGTTCCCTCAAGTGATGCTCTCAAGTAGTGGAATTTATTGATTGCGTCTATGTCATCGTTACTATGAATAAGGCTAGCAAAGGTGTCGCGGAATTCAAGCCAATTACAATATAATCCGCTAAACTTTGGTAACTGAATCGTTGGCAATTTAACTGGCTTGTGTAGTAGTGTAGGTGTACTTTTGCAGCTTTCCATCGATTTACTGTCTTTATTAAAATCACTCAAAATATTCTGGGCTTTGGATAAAGATTTATAATAAAGAGACTCAAATTCAGAACGCTCAGAGTATTGTGGTTTTAAGTCGTCTACAATGCATTCCAGACGTAATTGTACCTCATCATATTGTTCGTACAACGACTCCATCTTGCCCATACGCAACTGCAGTTCAGACACATCACAGCTGGATAATTCCTTGTCCTTGAGTGAGTCCAGGAAATTAACGAAAGCAGTCACACGGCCCTTGAAGCTGCCTCGCTTTTTAATTAACTCCCTTTCCTCAGACATACTGGGAGACGAGTGCTGTCAACCTGGAATTGATATAGTAATACAATTAGAAAAACGAACAATATAATTTGTGTACACGCCTAGCTGTATTTTATACACCTTCTAAATGCTATAATTAATAGCAAACAACACAAACTTAATACTGTAAATAAGTACCAAGTGTATAAACCTAAAATACTGTAATCTTTTATATTTTTAAAACTTTAACAGTAAGTACTAAAATAGGCACAACTAAAAACCTAATATAATATGTTGACTACATAACTGACTCTAAATGCTTATAATTTATAACAATTACTTGCACTAATATCAAACACTCTCAAATTATATGTATTATGCTAAGATGCTTGCTAACAATTAACACTGTTAAATAAATAAATGGATTAGTTACAGCTTTATATAATGTAAGTTCAAATAATGTAGCAATTATGCTAACTATACTGTGATAAGTATGATTTTAAACTTAACTTTGCTGTTGAATAAAATACTAATCACAATGTACCAAGTACCTAATGATTTTAATCTAACACAATACAATAGGTAATACAATTAAATGATACTGACCTTAAATATGACTATCTACTTATACTACCTGAGTGTTGGGTGACGATATTAGTTTAATTATAAATGCTGTACACCGCTAAATCGCTTGCTTGAAGTCAATCCTTTTCACCGGCGAATAACCTCCACTGCACGTGGGTGATAATACCTAATCCTTATTCTTGATTAAAAGCACTGATCTCCTTCGTATTATACATTATCCGGCTCGTTACGGACCATGTACGGGAATTTAAGGGATATGCCGGAAGAATAACTGTGGATACTCAACACAAGCAAATATAAATATTTTTAATGGTGTTAACAACATGAGGTTTCAAAGGCAAGTGAAGTGTCAAACGACGGACGCATATTATAACAAATAAAGGAACAGTTAAAGCAAATTAGACAAATTGCTGCAATGAATTAAGATCAGGCGTTTAACATTAATAGGGCGCCTTGAGAGGGACCGGTGTCCGGCAGTAGACAGAAGCAGGCTGATGATGATGATCCAACACCAGTGTCCACAAGTAGCCATATGGCAGAAAAACCCGATTTCTCAAAGCAACGGAGACGACGACAACAAATGTCATCGCGGACGTACACACAGACCCCAGCTTGCTTCTTAAACTTGTGTTCAAGAGAGTAACCCGGGTAGTTGAGATACGCCACATCCGACGGGGTTGTTATCTTCGTCTCCGTTAGGGTGCAGCTTCTCAGTCTCAAGGTGGTGATGGACCGGATCGAGATTGGAGTGCAACCCCCTGATGTTAGTGAGGTGCACTTTTAGAGGGATTATACAAGTCAAGGAATTGTGTTACTGATTCTATAATTCTGTAAATACATATTTGTTATGCTCGCGAATTATACTTTAATTAACATACACCCAGACACTGAGCTGCAAATTGCAAAAATCATAAGAAAATTTGAATTTCGCGGGCTACCTTGGAGCCTCCCTCTTAAAGTGTTAATTTTATAAAGAGTGATGTGACCCCACCCCCTGTCAGCTAAATGGTTGCTTTTGGATATCTGAAAATATTCACGGCAGTAATATTATAACGTCAGTAGTATAACGGTCATACTCGATGCGGAAGGCGGAGGACTGGGTGTTGTGGCGCAGCGTGGGAGAGGCCTATGTCCAGCAGTGGACTGGGATGGTCTAAGTTGATTGATTCGTTGATGTCCAAAACTAGAGTCGTAAAACATTCTTAAACACATAAACTTGTGATTGCCTAGTATTTGTAGACTAGCTGTGCCCCGCGACTTCATTCGCGTGAAAGTCATAAGATACACAATAAACTAAAATAAGAGTCACATTTTAATCAAATCCCTTCGTCCCCCGACCCGCCGCGCTGCATCGCCCACCCGCGCTCTTACTTCGTTTTTGCTTAGGGTTCTTTCTATTTTTTTTTTCTTTTTGCTCGGCTCCTAAGGGTCATAGCGTGATGTTAAATAGCCTATAACCATCCTCGAGAATTGGGCTACCAAGTACAAATATATTTTTTCAAATCCGACTGGGAGTTCCAGAGGCGAGCGCAAAATTGCTTAAATTTCGCTCTTTTTTTTTGCGCGGAACCCTAATTATTTTAACCGATTTCAAAAAAGAAGGAGGTTATCAATTCAACGCGTATGTAAGTAATATTACTGGAGCTGCACTATATTGACAAATGATAATCTATTAGGGCTTCCAGTCAAATATACAAAATTTTATAGATGTATATATGTTTGTATGACGCGTTTCTCCGAAACCATTGATTGTGATTGTATTATTTTTATTTGCTTACGTTTAGGGAACAGTGCAAGTTTCATCAAAATTGTTTCAGCAGTTTTCAAGACAGGGACTAATACGTGTAAGTGTGACGGCCTGGCTTATTGACTCGAGCTACGGGTGGTGGTGTCAAAGGAAAAACATCTCTAAACCTTGGTCAAATTCTAGTGCAGTGTTTACATCAAAACTATTAACTACTTATTACAAACAAATATTCCAGTTGTTACTTAAAACTAAAAATTACGAAATTAAACAGTAATTTAAAAAAATTAAATCGGCTCAAAAAAAATGAACTCAAAATTATGAAATAACTTTAATTTCGGAAGTCGGTGGCAAAAAACAAAAATTCAGATCCTAAGACACTGACTTCCGAAATTAAATTAAGTTCATAATTTTGAGTACATTTCTTTTTGAAGTCGATTTAATTTTTTAAATTATTAAATAAGAGTAGCCCAAATTACTGCTTATAACATCAGCTATCTGCTAGTGAAAGTCCCGTCAAAATCGGTCTAGCTGTTTCGGAGCCGGAACAAACAGACAGACAGACAGACAAAAATTTAAAAAAAAATATTTTTGTTTAAGTACCGTATATACTTTCATATGCATTTAGTAAAAACTGCTATTTTGACATTATAAACATACACTTCAATTTTATTTATTTGTATGTATGTCTGTATAGATTAACAATTATTATTGGATGGATAACTGAGCGTTACTTCAAACTACTTCTGGTTTTGAGGTCTAAAGGTGTATACCAATAATACCTTAAAACAAAACCCCTACCTAGCCAGCCAACGGAGTAATAGGGAACCTTACTGACAATTTATCTCGCTAGAGGGTGCACCTGTAAAGCTTGGTAAAAAAGTTACAGTAAAAAGATTAAAGTTCTTAATAATTTTAAATTGTACATAATTTTAATAATAAATTCATTTTATGAGACTGTACAATTGCATTAGGTAATGCAACCTGTAATGATAGTTATAAAGGGAATAAATAATTAAATAAATAACGTAAACAGAAAAACAAACTGCATATTTAGGCCTCATTTTTCATATAAGGTTATAAAAAAAATCCATGGTTACAAACAACTGATATCTTATTTAAGTATAGATTTGTTTAGATATGACTTAATGCATCAGTCAGTGAATCAGTGTCGTGCCATTAGGTAGTACATACAGGAACGAAGGTGTTCATTAAATTCACTAAAAACGGATAACTTCGCAAGCAGTGGTAAATTGCTACGTTGCAAGCATTTTACAGTCACAAGACATTAAAGGTTGTGTTCAGAACATTAACGAAGAATATTTTACAGGTCAAAGTATTAATCTAACGTAAAAGCACAATATTTTAAGTGCTATTTACTTGAATGTAAAGTTAAAAGTTTATTGTAAAGTAGTTCAATATCACAAAAACAAATATATTTGAAATTCTTATAGGCATGTTTTTAACCTTTTGGTATTATTTTAACCCACAATTATAGTAACAAGGGTGAGATAACGCTGAAATTATATTGAAAAACGCCGAAAAATGTTGGCGCTCGCATTTGACCGTTTGCTTTGTTTACTTTGTGTTTATGTGGCACCATCTGCTGTCTCAGCTTTGCGTAATATTCCCTATTGTATTACACATAAAATGACAATCGATTGCAATGCGTTTCATTTTGACAGTTAAGCCATTTTCATTGCGTTATATACGCTGTCGAGCAGAGGAATTTTTCAAACACATGAAGAAACGGATAAGAAATTATCTTTAAAATCCTTTGGATTATGTAAGAAAGTGCGTTACGCAATTGGGATGCTGACCTGCGAGCTACGTCATTTTCATGTTACTATTAAATGTAAAAGTTTATTTTACTTTACAAAAAATCTCTTCCATCATCACCATTTTCCCAGCCAAAACCACTGTTGGATGTAGGCATTACCCCAAAACTCATTGTAATGACCGGAACTGCGCTGCCCGCATCGTGAAAAAAATAACGCTTCCACCATAGAAAAATACTCAACCGAGAATATGCTTCAAACAGAGAAGCTAACGCCACCTCTCATCTAAGCCTGGAACTAAATATCTACTGACATACGTACCTTGATAAAACTTGCTGAATAAAACCTGAACACGGTTCGATTTACTTGCCTGTGGCATACCAAAAGTTGAAGCAACAATTAAAATTGCGCCGTCTAAACACGTTCAGACGATCCAAAAACCAGGACACGGTTCAATTTACTTGCCTGTGGCATACCAAAAGTTGAAGCAACAATTAAAATTGCGCCGTCTAAACACGTTCAGACGATCCAAAAACCAGGACACAGTTCAATTTACTTGCCTGTGGCATACCAAAAGTTGAAGCAACAATTAAAATTGCGCCGTCTAAACACGTTCAGACGATCCAAAAACCAGGACACGGTTCAATTTACTTGCCTGTGGCATACCAAAAGTTGAAGCAACAATTAAAATTGCGCCGTCTAAACACGTTCAGACGATCCAAAAACCAGGACACGGTTCAATTTACTTGCCTGTGGCATACCAAAAGTTGAAGCAACAATTAAAATTGTACCTTCTAAACACGTTCAGACGATCCAAAATCCTGAACACGGTTCGATTTACTTTCCTGTGGCATACCAAAAGTTGAAGCAACAATTAAAATTGTACCTTCTAAACACGTTCAGACGATCCAAAAACCAGGACACGGTTCAATTTACTTGCCTGTGGCATGCCAAAAGTTGAAGCAACAATTAAAATTGTACCTTCTAAACACGTTCAGACGATCCAAAATCCTGAACACGGTTCGATTTACTTTCCTGTGGCATACCAAAAGTTGAAGCAACAATTAAAATTGCATAGTCTAAACACTGTTCAGACGATTCATTAAGACATTTGTTGCTTCGATTTTATTGTATGCCACGAAACTGGAATTATGTAAAGCCAGGATAAAGTTGATAGAGCATGTTCCTTTTGGCAGTTCATAGCAGTGTTCATTGGAATGTTTGGAAAAGGTACTGATAATAACGCTCCATACATCTGGCTGTAACGCTACTAGCTTACACCGTGTTTCCAACCTGTTGTTATTTTTTCTATACGGCTTTTTGCAGTTCAGCCTACAAGGTGGTCGGCTGCTTAACCGAGCTTTCCTGTGGATGCCCTAATAAATTAATCAGCTAGGGCATAAAACTTGTAACCTACACACACGCTACGGGCACCCCCTGTAGGGTTCGGACCTCGGCTTAAAGTGTAAAACTTAATTGTTGGAGTGTTGTTGATGTTAAATCAGTTGTTGTGAAATCATGAACCAGGTACATTTAAATCTATACATCTATACAAATAAATAAAATTGAAGTGTCTGTATCTAATGTCAAATTAACAACTTTTTACTAAATGCATAATTATGAACGTACATAATATACGGTACTTATAACAAAAAAGCAATGTTTTAACATTTTTGTCTATCTGTCTGTTTGTTCCAGTTAATATCCGAAACAGCTAGACTGGTTTTGCCGAGACTTTCACTGGCAGATAACTGATGTTATGGGGAGTAACTAAAGCTACTTTAATTTTAGAAAAATAATTAGAGTTCCGCGCAAAAAAAGTAAAATCCATGAAATTGTGAACAAAAAGTCGGATTTGAAAAATTCTTATTGCATTTAGTAGCTCAATTTTCGAGGATAGTTACAGCCGAGCAAAAAGAAAAAAGTCAAAAAGAACACTAAGCGAAAACGAAGTAATAGCGCGGTTGGGCGATGCAACGTGACGGGTCGGGGGACGAGGGAGTTTTATAAAATGTGACCGTTATTTTAGTATTATTATGTATCTTATCTATACAAATAAATAAAATTGAAGTATCTGTTTCTAATGTCAAAACAACAACTTTTTACTAAATGCATAAGAAAGTATACACGGTACTTATAAGGGTAAATCTTGAGATTGAGAATATTCAGTTGATTCCCGTGGCGCATTTTTATTATTATTTTTTTTTACAAATTATAGTTTAGTATGATTTTTAGCTGAATTATAAACACATTTATCAAATAGGGGTCAGTTTTGAACGAAGCATTACAAAGATATTTGAAAACATATTTTTTGGGCCAGGGTAATCAAAATACGATGACAAGGGAATCAAAATTAAAACAAAGGTAAGTAATAAAACATAGGTACTATTTATTTAATAATCAATCTCTTGTTCTCAGTTATTGGCACTTTTACACCTAATTATCAATCACTTTATTCCTAAGTAATAATGATAAAATGTACATAGGTACTAAATAAAAAGAATTGAAAACAAAACTTTTCTTTTTAAACGAACGAGCGCGAAGTTCAGGATCACTCTTGATTCTAAATAATCATTAGTCATTTTTTTTCTAATCTCTCTTGTCTCGTTTGTTTAGGAGGCATTGAGAATCTAAAACAGAAACGTACAATATTTTGAAATTAGATACCTAATGTAATAGTTGCAATACTGCTAATCTTTATACAAAATGTTCTTATTAACAGGAAATCTGGGGGCACGGCACACGTAGGTCCTTTTTGGTAATCTCAATCGCGCAATCAATCGCTCAATCAATCGCGTGCAATAGGTATAAATCGCATAAAGATGCGATACAAACGGATTATAACTTATTTGAATAAATACTTAGATAACCAGGCAAAACAAAACACTCAACACTGTCTGAGCAGATCGTGCAATTTGGAATGAACAAATTAATGTACTACACGAACTAGAAAATATTGATTACCCTGGCAAAAATGCCAAGGGAATCAACACCAAGGTAATCAACCAAAGTTTGTTTTTTTATCGATTACGTAAAAAGTTAAAAGTTCTAAGTAATAATAATAAGATTAGTAAATCAATAATGACAAGATTAGTAATAATAATAAAAAAGATTAGTAAAGATATATCCGAGAAAAAAATTATACAATTTTTTATGCAGTCAGGGTAATCAATGACCAAGTGAAACAAAACCAGGGGAATCAAATATTTACCTTCGTAATTTTGTCCACGGGCAAAGTGAGACGTGATCTTCCACCACGGCGTTTTAAGCGCGACTAGAGCTCGCACGAGAACGAATAACTGCGCTTCGCGACCGCTCCACTAGCGATCTATGTCTAGTTATGTAGCGCGCCATAGGAATCACTGTTTAGCTCTGGACAAAACTTTAAATCTATTTCTATGTAAAACTGTGCGATAAAATAAAAGCTGTATATTTTTATTTTCAACACATACTAATCTAGTTGTTGAAAAACTACATAAATTGATCATTTTACATTTATAAATTGGCGACTTCGGGTTGTTTTCATTAAAAAATGTGTAAAGGACGCGCCAGGGTTATCAATTTTTGTGACGTTTTGTTTTTTTTTTCGATAATTACACCCAAATTAAAAAGAGTAACTATTGTGCATCAATTAGATACCATAGTGATAAGACGTAAAAAAAATACTTTGGGTCTTTATTTCAATATTGCGGGTACTTTATACCTCCGGACATCATAAATTGAGCCTCTCAAGATTCACCCATAACAAAAAAGCAATTTTTAAAAATTTTATGTCTGTCTGTCTGTTGGTTCCGGCTAGTCACCGAAACAGCTGGACCGATTTTGACGGCACTTTCACTGGCAGATAGCTGATGTTACGCAGAGTAACTAAAGCTAATTTTATTTTAGAAAAATAATTAGGGTTCCGCGCAAAAAAATTAAAACCCATAAAATTGTGAATAAAAAGTCGGATTTGAAAAGTTATTTTTATAATTGGTAGCCCAATTCTCGAGGATAGTATAGGCTATTTAACATCACGCTACGACCCTTAGGAGCCGAGCAAAAAGAAAAAGTCGGAAAAACACTAAGCGGAAACGAAGTAATAGCGCGGGTGGGCGACGCAACGCGACGGGTCGGGGGACGAGGGAATTTTATTAAAATGTGGCTGTTATTTTAGTATATTGTGTATCTTACAACTTTCACGCGAACGAAGTCGCGGGGCATAGCTAGTAGACAATATAATATAGAGTTTTCTATTTTATTAACGTGCGTACAGAATATGTATATGTAATCAACAAATCGAAGAAAAAATTCAAAGCAACAAATTGTCGAACCTTTCAACCCTACTGATTTAGTTACATAAAAATACCGTAGCTAGCGTAGTACCTACATTTGTCAGTTATTTTGCTCTCAATTAGGCATCACACGTCATTTTGAGTAGAGACAAGTACCTACACAGCCCGTACATCCATCCGCAATGCGTAAAAGTCATTTCGGCTTCAACATCAGCGCTCAAAAGAGCTCTTTGTCGATCAGTGATGTAAATGATAGATCATGGCTGTCCGGAATAATATCGTGAACTTATTGAGTACTCTCGTCCTCATCATGAGTTCGTTCCATTTTGAATAATTGCGATCGTTGAATATTATACGGTCATTCTTTGGTGAATTTTGACACGGGCGGATGGTGTGTGCGATTGATTGGTTCGCTGGGAATGTGATGTGTTTTAAAAGTTAAATTAAATAAAACAATTTGCATTCTCTGGCGAAAGAATATAGCTGTTGTAATGTAGTTTAAAGATAAACTACCTAATCAATTCATACAATACAAACAAATAAATAAAAATGAAGTGTCTGTTTGTAATGTCAAAATGACAGCTTTTTACTAAATGCATTTAAATCAACGTATACTTATAACATTTTTTTTTTAAATTTTTGTCTGTCTGTTTATTTCAGATAATCTCCGAAACAACAGGACCGATTTTGACGGGACTTTCACTGGCAGATAGCTGTTAGTAGATAGTAGAGTAGTAACTTAAGGTAATTTTTATTTTATAAAAAGAATTAGGGTCCACCCGGACTAGTCATTTATAAATTACGCAGTTCTTAAACTAAGCAAAACATAGTAACAACAACAAAAAATAATATTTCATACGTAGTCACTTGTAGATATTCATGTGTTTGACTATTTTGTATATACACGTACTCACTCACTACAGATTTACCGTACTAAAATCAGGCCCTAAAAATGTTCTATCCATCCAAAAAATCGACAGCTCTATTCAAATAAACCAATATCGAATGCCGCACTGGAATACGAATCGTGAACAATAAGGTAAGGACTTATAAAATTGAAAACGAAAAATACGCGTCGCGAAACGAATTTTTATTCATTCAAATTTTCAAATCCGTATCGGGATGGCGAAACATCGAAACGTCAGTCGATCTAACTCTGAATGGGAACTATTTTACGAGCAGCGTGTAGTTCAGCTCAGGTTTACTGTCCAGTTAATACGCGAGCGGAGAGCGATGGAACGCTAAAAATTGGGAAACAATCGGCAAAATTCAAAAGCCATTTGGGAATTTTGTTTCCATGGTTTTCCATCACAAGAAAAATCATGACGCTGCGTCCTATTACATCAGTGTATTGCGTACCCTACGTACAAAGAAAATTACAATAAAGATTTCGAATTTACGGTAACAGATTTGGAAATAAAACGGGATGCAATAAGACAGGATAATACACAGCATGCAACTCTTTAAATTTGATAACCATCCTTTCTTTCGAATTCAGACCTTCCTATCTGACACATGAAGAGTGTAATCTCCTGTGCATAGCCTATGGTAGTCTCTCTCATAACTATAGGCTTCTTCTCATACACTGAAGGCAAATTCTGAAGGTGAATCCTCGTTGGATTGATCACCACGTATCTTGATTTGCCTCCTGTCGAGTCAGAGTTTTAGACCATTAAGTAGGTACCATGGGAGAAACGAACATCTATACATCGTAAGGACTATTCTTGTTTGCAGCGCTAGGCCGCTATAGTAAGGCTTGTTAACAGATGTGGTCTTCATTTGCAAGGGTTTTATTTTTCAAATTGGTTAGATGTAAGTTTCCTTGATAGTACATAAGTACAATCAACGGTCTTAAGTGGACTGCCACCGGAATTACCATTTTGGCCTGCACGTCAGATCTGCGCCTATCTCTGTGTGTGTGATGTTTTAATGCTGACAGTAACGCGTACACAGTATAACTACGAAAGCACGTTGTTGGTTGGTCAGGTGCATGTGTGGTCAACACTAAATAAAGATACCGCCAACTACCTACTTATATTCTTTTTTTTCCTAATAAATTATCGACCACAGCGCCTATTTAAAAGCAATGCTAAAATTCGTAGTGAAAATTATAAGCAACGACGGCAGGTTAGCACGAATGGGTGACTGTTATTGTGTATGGAGTAGGTTCGAACCTCAATGCGCGCATTTGACTCTATTTGTTTTTTCGTTTTCGTGTCAGAGTTCAATTATTTATTGAGTTTCGTTAATACAATGACAATAGGGTATAGGGTAAAAATAAAGTATGGGCAATTTAATTTTTTTTTAAATACTATTTTTATAGGAACATTTATTGATGTTATTAATTATTAAAGTCACTTGAAATATCAGTTTTAAAAAATCTTATTTTTTTTAGTGAAAACTTCACAGACGTGATGAGATATCTAAACACGATAAAATATATAGAAAACTTTTTCTACAACCTTTGAAACATAAACACATTCCAAACTTTGAAATAAATAAAATACCTAATTTGTTCGGAAATCATTTTTGGTTGCTACTAAAATGGGATGTTTTTGGTTTATTGAGGTTATAGCTTAAATTATTCATTTTCTCAAGAAAAAGAAGATTGAAACTAAACCTCAATCCTACAATCTTAACATCACTAACTTATTACTATTATGGCCAATGTATCCTCTGAATTCCCCTGATAACAATCATTTAATATTATATTTTTTTTTAATTAATATTTAGTGTGACCTCTGTTATTATCAATGCAGTCAAGAAGACGTCGACGCATGGAGGCCACAATATTACTTCAAATATTTGTGTCACGTAAAATATCCCACAACTCCATGCAATGGGGCTTCAGCTGTTCGAGACATCTTTCGTCTCGCGCTTTCCATTTTTGCAGCATTAAACCCCACACATTTTCTATAGGGTTTAAATCAGGGAATCGCGCTGGCCACGGAATAACTTTAACATCCGCATGTTCATTAAACCACTCACGAACTATACTGGCAGGATGTATCGAACAATTATCTTGAACCAAATAAAATTCACCAATTTCATTCAGTTCTATTGCGAACAATAGGTAGCATTATATCGCTCAAAACCTCGACGTATGGTGATGTTGGCCCGCGTCGGTATAAATGCCAACTCACCCGGCCCTTGAGCACTAATCCACCCCCACATATTCACACTAATTCTTCCTGACTCCGTATTATTTGTAATATTACTGTTAGACCAACGTGTATTGTCTCTGCGCCACAAATGAACTCTTCCTTTTTGACACGATTTGAAAGTCTTCTCGTCAAAAAAAGAAGAAATCCCTATAAAAAATTTGGAAGCGTCACTTATGAGAATAAATAAAATCAAAAACAACAAAATAACTTACACAAAATCCGGTTTCATTGGATGTTTCAGATATATTACACCCATTGTTATGCAAGGCTACAATGTTCGCCCTGGCTTCAATATTTATATTTGCTTGCATTTTCAATAAAAATCTTCAAACTCTAATATCAATAACACAAACGCTCATAACTAAGTTCACTAACCAACAACGTCATACAATTTTAACTACACTCAGAAAATTGATTTTGTTTCAAATCTACCCTCAACTTTATGTGACTAGTTTAAAATGTTCGCTGTCTTTTTCTCATTAGCATAATCAGAAAAATACTGCGTGCCGCGATAGGCCTATGATGATGACCTTACACGGTGCTTTTTCTGTTCGGTTCGTGATAAAAAATGCAATATACGGGTGTGAAATGCTTAAATAGAAGGATGCGATAGTTTTTGGAGTTCCTTAACGCACGGTATAATCTGCACACTTGGCGAAGGACAGCGAGAGCGAAAAAAAACATCTTATCCGTCGCGACAGTTCGGTTACGTAACAAAGGTGTCGTGATGGTTAAAATTTTACACTTTTTTTTTGTGCAAAAGCGAAATGAACATCGTTCTAACTGGGTGTCCCACGACATCTCTCGACTGTTTTTCTTCTACATTATTATAGCTTACCAAAATCTATCGCAAAACACTGGACGACCACCGCAAAGCCCTAAAAAAATATCACATCCCAGCCTCTATTCACTTGTGCAAATAAAATGACACGATTCCATGTATGTTTATAATAAAGCGAGTACATGATACGACGGTTAGAGGGACGCGATATTAACAGAAAACTCCGAATACTTTCTGAGGCCTGGCATTTTCATCACTGCAATATTGAGAGCAGAAACGCTAAAAACGCCGTACGACATTTTTTATTTTATTTTTGATGCATTTTATTTTTCATGTTGGGGAAATAGGTTAATGGTTCGTGTGGGGAAGGCTATATATGAATTATATTACCAGCGGGGTAATTGCGTAACACATAAAATTACAATATTGATCGCAATAATTTTGGCAGTTCAACCACGGTCATTGCGTTATTATTATATAACGTTGTTGAGCAGACGAATTTTTCAAACCTGTAAAGCTATAGATAAGTAATCCTTCAAAACTATCAGATTGTGATTGAAAGCGTGATACGCAAGGTGCTGGTATAATTATTAGATGGTTGCTGGTAGCCATACAAAACTGCTAACATATTGAACTTAACATATAACTATTAATATATTCCCTAGAAGAGCTCTAAAATTGTCTAAGTCTCTCCTTTTGAATTTTTAAATATCAAGAAGTTGGTTACAGGAATCAAATGAGGAAGAGTAAATCACAAGACTCCATGATTTCTCTGTTTTATGATTTAAAGCTCGTTAGCATACAGAATTTTAGAAAATCATTGCAGAAAACTCCTGGAAAACAAAAGACTGCTACCTACCTGCTAAAGTCATTTTAAAGTAAGTGTATGAACGGTACACATGACATGTAATAAATATTGTAATTTAGGCAAATGATAACCATTCCATAGTTTATTAGAATTTTAATAAAAATAATCATTTGTACAGATGCTAGATGTGGCAAAACTTTTGACATAAAATTAATAAATTAATTCAAGAAGTTTGGACTTTAAAAGATAATAATTCTAAAACACTGTTCAAGCGTTCATTGTTCAATGTTCTTTTGACCGCGTCGTGCTGCCAAGACAATTATGCGAGACTAAAATAGTTTTTCTTTTTTTCAAGAATGAATGAATTTATTATGAATGTAGAATTACATCAGATATTTTAATTTTTATATCATTCGATCTTTTACTGAAGGTTTGCATCATAGGCTTCGATGTATTCATTTGTTTCTACTCCACCTGAAAATATTTTCAAAGGTATAATATACCACAATTAACTTCAATGGAGTTTCTTGTACCAACGCGAACACTTGCGGTGAACCACTTTTCAACCTTATTACCTTAGTAATATGGTCGAAAAGTAGCTACCTATTACGCTTTGGAATGGGCAACTAGTTTCATATTTCTGACTGACGATCTCCTTGAAAATTCAAAAGTGACTGTAAATGGTTTAATTGAAATAAATGCTTTGCGTTTGAGTTCACTGCCATGTTTAGCTTTAGGTACAGCTTGAAACAACGAAGCTTTGAAGCTTTGAGAGCATATTTCTTAAAAAAAAAAACATTGTAACACTAATCACCAATAAAGTAATAGCTTACTTCTTTTCTGGTAGGTGGTGGTACTTATCATGAGAGGCTTCAACAGATAATCTGGAAATAACTAGAAGAAGAATTAGAACTTCCAAGATATTTTAATGCATCTGCAGTAGTAGCGTCTTTGGTCAACACTTTATTTTGGATATTTTGTTTTGTATCGGCATAGACTTTCAGAGAAGTTGAGAACAGCTGGTTGGTACATGGTAGACATATTGGCCAGTTAGTAAGGAGATAGCGGGGCTTACGGAATAAGAGACTGAATAAAGACTCGTGGAGGCTGATGGTTCCAAACACCAGGCTGCGGCAGGTGCCGAGGGCACGGCTTTTCGACGTCCAGGTCGCTCGCACTAACGTAAGCAAATTCGCACCGGTTGCAAGAGCCATTCGATTAATAAACACCGCCTCACAAAGGCTTGACATTTTTAACTGTACATTGGCGGAATTCGTGAGAGTGAATCTCGATTTAATAACTAGTAAATGATAATCATTTAATCACATTATCGCGTTGGATGTGAACGTGTAATGATAGTACAAGATTGTATAAATTAATACAAAATTAAAGATACTACAGCTATTTATTGTTAGGACCACTTGGGTTGTTCATAATATTATATGTTTAGAAATTTTTACCCCAGATTTTCTTCTGTATCGTGATGGGACATTTATATTGTTTTGCCGTGATCATTGTTTTGGTAGTTTTTCATAAATAACGTAGTAATCTATGCAATGACAGCAAATACACAGATTCAATCTGCCTAGCCTTTTTCCAACTATTCTGGGGTCGGCTTCCAGTCTAACCGGATGCAGCTGAATTCCAGTATTTTACATGACAGCACTGTAAAGCAGTCCCATGATACCACACGATTTTCTTTTGTCAAAAATAACATACGGAAGTTCTATGTGGTACACAGATAGTCTATCAATTTAATTATACCTGTATGAATCATACATCATATCATATCGTGTTTGCATAAAATATTCAACTTAAACAAAATTATTTTCACCTGTATAAAGTCCGTTTTTACAAAAACATTTTGTATTGCCTCAACACAATTCATTTGAATTTTGGGCGAGTCGCTCTTGTTTTTGCTGTTGGACGTATATGAAATAAGTTAATATTATTTTAATGTATTGAATATTTGCTGTTGCTCTTGGTCAAATAACAGCCACAAGGGTCGATCGAAGGTTAAGCTACGCTCGCCGCGGTTGGTTCGTGGATGAGTGACCATCCTTTACATATCGAGACCCCCGTGCCTCGGAAAGAACGTTAAGCCGTTACTCCCGACTGTCATTCGTAGTTCTTTGACAGTCGTTACGGGTAGTCAGAAGCCCAAAACTCTGACAGCCAGTCATACCAAGGAGTATCGTGTAAGGGTGCTTGCATAAAGAATCAGGTTTCCGGTACAGACAAACCCGTGCGGGTCGGTACTGATCGGTGCAGTGTTAATAAGGTGGTCGGCACCGACAAGTTTACAACTGTTTCTTTATAAGTGAGCACATAAGATAACATGTGAATATTATACCTGCACCGATCGGTACCGACCCGCACAGACTCGCCTGTACCGGAAACCTGTTTCTTTATGTAAGCACCCTTACTCAGTAACTGGCTTCTGGAGGTCAGATAGGCAGTCCATGTAAAATACTGGTATTCAGCTGCATCCGGTTAGACTGGAAGCCGACCCCAGCATAGTTGGGAAAAGGCTAGGCAGATGATGATTTTATGATTAACATTACTTTGTTATATTAATACTAGCTGTGCCCCGTGACTTCGTTCGCGTGGAAGTCGTGAGTAATATACAATAAAATAAATGTACTAAAATAACAGCCAAATTTTAATAAAACTCCCTTGTCCCCCGACCCGCCGCGTTTCATCGCCCGCTCGTGCTATTACTTCGTTTTCGCTTCTGACTTTTTACCTTTTATTCGGCTCCTAAGGGTTTATGCGTGATGTTAAAGAGCCTATAACCACCCTCGGGAATTGGGCTACCAAACGCAAAAATATTTTTTATCTGACTTAAAAATATCTATTTTTGTTCACAATTTCATGGATTTTTTTTTGCGCAGAACCCTAATTATTTTTCTAAAATAAAAGTAGACTTAGTTACTTCTTGTAACATCAGATATCTGCCAGTGAAAGTCCCGTCAAAACAGCTCCAGTCTTTCCCAAGATTAGCCGGAACAAACAGGCAGACATAGAGACAAAAATTTTATGATAAAAATTGCTTTTGTGTTATAAGTACTGTATATATTTTTATATACATTTAGTAAAAAGCTGTTATTTTGACATTACAGACAGACTGATTGTTTGTATAGATTTTCATACAGTACGAGACATAAGTCATTTCTAGCCGAAGAAACAACTAAACGTTTCATGCTTTTCATTGCAGGGATTTTTAAAATGTTAATAACCTCACACAGTTACCTTTTGATCGTTTTGTAGCCTTAAGGGGGAAGCGCCAGGTAGCCCGCGAAATTTAAACTATCTTATGTTTTTTGCTATTTGCAAGTCAGTATTAAGTTATATGTTGATTAAAGTATCATTCGCGACCGTAACAAATATGCATTTATAAAATTATAATTATCAAAATCAGTAATAAACTCCATGTTTGTATCATATAATCCTAATTTTCAAGATGTCATGAAACAGTCATTCGATAGAATTACCTGGTCTTAAAGAGTTGTATTGATGACTTTAATTATTATAATTCTGTAAATAAATACTTTTTCGGTCGCGAATCATATTTTGCTCAACATACAACCTAATACTGACTTTTGCGGTGAACCAATTTTCAACCTTATTACCTTAACAATAAGGGCGAAAAGTGGTTTACCGCAATTGTCCGCGACGATGGTACATCGCGATCAAGAGCTGTCAGTGTCATCATTGTTGCGGAATACTGACAATGATAGCTCTTGAAAGCGGTTTAGATGTGCTGATAAAGTTCAGTTTCGTTGGTGAAATTCGCCCTAAAACGAGCTTATTGGCAGCTCTAGTTTCTACATAAACATTCCATAGGTATTTTCATGTATAATAACTATATTAATGCAATTCAATTTCAAGCGTTTCTAAAGGAAGCAGGTATTGTAATCGATCACATATCTTGAAGGCAGCTTATAGGTGCTTCGGTGAGCTAAGCAAACAATCTGGGTAGATCGACCATATCCTGTTAGTACCTATATACCTACACTGTTAGGTTATTGGCTGTTGTTATAACAATAATTATAGCGACATTAATTAGTGTTATGACAGCAAATGTGTTATTTTATTAAGATAAAAAAGATAATATATTGGGACAAAATCAATTACCAAATTAGGTCTTCCAAAAAATCCAAAAGAAATTCTTACGATTATTTTTTCTACATTTAATTTTCGTCGTGGTGGCCTAGATATTTCTGCTTCTTAGCTTCTTGTAAATCTGACGTTCAAAATTGTCTTGTAATAATGGCTTACTTGAAATAAATGATTTGATTTTGACTGTAACCATTGCGTTTCTGATTAAAACTGAATAGTGTGTTTATTTAATGTATGTTATTAATGAGTTAAGTAAGGTCAGGTCATTATAATATTGTAAGTACATGTAGGCTGAAGAAAATAATAGGATAGTTCTAATGGTAGGACAGTTCAACTTAATATTTCAAAATTGCCAGCCGACACACATTAGCAAGCGTGGTAATCAACGCTCATTGCTCATTCTTAGCCTTTACTAGCTTTTGCCCACGGCTTGGCCCGAGTGAATGTCGGAAAAACCCACCCACAACTGACATTATCATAAGTACCTATTACTAATAAATGTACCCACTTGAGAAGTACGCATCGTTTCCCTATTATAATTTAAGTGCATGATAAAATGATAAAGAGATACGTAATTAGTAGGTACCTGGTTGTATGCAACAAATCGAGCCGTATCCTGAGCCGAAAGACGCGTAAATTATTTTATCCATCGCAATGCGGCTGGCTGATTATAAAGAAATAATTCGAAAATGTGTTCCATTTTCAAACTTTTATTCTTTTGTTTGTGTGATTTTCATTGTAGGATTTTTGCATTGTATTGTGAATTTTTTACATAACCATGGCGTATCAAAATAATTTTGATTTAATGGAAGCATACTTTTTGAACCACAAAAACATAACATTAGCCTTACAATGGCACCGCGAAAGATATCCTGATAGAAATACACCATCTCGATTTATTATGAAACTGTTGGTGGATAATCTGCAAAATTTGGGACGTTTCGATCATCGCTTACCACAACCGCGGCACCAAATGATAAACACTGACGATGAACTCGACATTTTGATATACTTTGAGCCAAATCCTAAAAGTTCAGTGAGGGAAGGTGAAGAAGTAATCGGAATTTCGAAAAGCAAGATACACCGTGTACTAAAAAGATACAAATTCAAAAGTTACATTGAAGGGCGATTAGTACAAAAATTACCGCCCGGTGATGCTGAAAGACGACTTATTTTCTGCCATGAAATCGAGAGGCTCATCCTAGAGGATCAGTATTTTCTAAATAATATTATCTGGTTAGACGAGACAAACTTCAGCAATAATGGTATGTACAATCGACACAATAATCGCATTTGGTCCAGGGAGAATCCCTTACGTATCCGCGAGACTAATAATAAAGTGCGTTTTTCGTTCAACTGTTGATGTGGGATTGTACAAAACCGGGTCCTCTTAGTACATTTTTACAAAGGGCATTTGAATATGGAAAGGTATTTAGAAATACTTGAGATTTTGAGAAATGAGATAAATAATCTTCCGGTCGCAGAACGACAAAACCTTACTTTTCAGCAAGATGGGGCTCCGGCTCATAACAGTCACAGCACAAGGGACTATCTCAATGAACACTTTCATCCCTGGATCGGAACAAATGGACAAATAAGATGGCCGCCGAGATCCCCAGATCTAACCCCGTTAGATTTTTTTTATGGGGTTATGTAAAAAATTTAGTTTACAAGAACCAGTATGAAAGTGTCCACGAGCTACAAGCAGAACTTAGACGTATTATTCTAAATATCTACCACAACAAGATAAAAAAATCGACAAGGAGCGAAATAATCAAAAGAGTGCGACTTTGTATTCAACAGGAAGGGACTCATTTTGAGCATTTGATAAATGATTAATTTTGTATTAAGATAAGATAAGATAAGAAATTTTATTTGCGCAAACATGTGTACACATACAAAATTAAAATAATACATGCATGGAAGATCGTAAATAAGAGTGGCTCACGACATGTTTGCCATTTCTCATGGCGTGCAAATATCTTGAGAAGAAAGAAAAAAATAGTATTAATACATTGATTTTAAAAGATTACACATATACATTAATTAATGTCAGTTAAACAAATTTCTTATACTCAATCATTTACATTATCCAATTATTCATTTTTATTTGCCTAGTCCAACATTACAGATTACAATAAAATTATATTATGAAGATTTACAACAGGAATTCAATTAAAAACATTTATTATGGCATATTTAAGTTCTCTACTAGGTACTACATGACCATAGTTACTATATTATTTTAATCACCCTAAGTCGTTTAAATATATGCTTTTTGTGTCAAAAAAGATTTCATTGTTTGTTTAAGTTTAAGTATTGTTAGCTCTCTCCAACTTTTGGGCAATTTGTTATAGACAATTGGTGTCATGCAAAAAACACTCTTGCGCATAAGTGCAAAATGTTAAAAATGTTGAAATTCATGATCTTCCTTTTATTTTTGACACTATGTTATTTAGTAAAGATAAAGCCTTTCGATTGGTATGATAAAGCTACAGGATGATTATTTTTCTCGTGTAACGGGTTCGATTTCCGGTTCAATCATGTAATTATTTAAATTTCTATCAATGCAGTTTAAATTGTTTTTTAAATTCAAATAATGTCTTCTTTCAGTAAAATGTTCCATCTACAATATTCAAGGTACCCACTTTCCCTCCATGTGGCATATCCGTGGGACGCCCTGTATAACGGATCGGAAAATTAAATAATTGCATGCCAAAATTTAAAGCGAAAATACAAATCCTCTTTATCCCGTGGTAATTTCCAAAAAAATAGTTACCTAAATAATTACAGGTCCGGAACTTAGTAAAGTTATTGCTCTCCGAATTACTACAGTGTCTTTGGCGATGGCGCAAGTTGTACTGAGCGATAATGAGTTTGTACCCAGTTGATAGTGATAGACTTTAACTGGCGAATATACTCTGAAAATAATACTTGGGAAACTTGGTTTCTCTAAATGCTGATTTATGTTGGCATTAATAGCGTAGCGAGTTAAGTCAATTGACGTCTTTAAGTGACACTTTACAATGAAAAATTGACACTTTTCGACTGACGATTGCTGATACAATTTGCTAATTGAACTAAACTCGCTACTTGAGCCTACGTTTACACGGACGCGGAAAAATCGCGTGCCGCGCTAGGAATGGAACAAATAAAAAGCGGTCCATCTGTTCACACAGCCACGATTTTTCCACGCCGCGATTTTAAATTGTGCGGTGTTCGATTTTCAATGCTCGGCGTTGAGCGTTGAACGAATACGACATACGAAGTCCTGTACTTGTGTTCTCACGGACGCGAAAAATCGCGATTTTTTAACGCTCGTTCGTACACTCTATTGAAGGCACGAAAAAATCGCGCCAGGCGATATTTCCACGCCGCAATGTTAACGCATCCGTGGGAACGTGGGCTGAGAGCTATGATATACAGGTTAAAATTTCCGTCTTGTTAAAGAAAACAAGAAGTAATTTAGTTTGAGAAAACGTTTTACCGTGTTATTATGAGCAACTCTATGATATCATCATTATCTTATTGAAATCTTCAAGGAATCTCTACAAGAATATTTAAAATGCAGAGCGAGATCCCTCTCAAATTAAATATTCAACTCAATTCTGCAATGCAGGCGTTCAAGAGTGAAAAATGAACCTTGTTTGAATTTTCTGCCACTTAAGAAACTTTTTTTTTAAAACTGGATTAATTTATAAGGCCAAAAGAAACTAGGGAATTTCGTTAGGGTTATTTAAGAGCTATCAAAGGGTTAAACCATAAAGACGGAGAGCATATTTAACTGGTTTACCTACGTCTCCGAAATCACTTATTATACTTTGATAGCCTAGCTATCTAGCCAATGATATTATTTGTACATACGATAGGTACCTATTTTAGTTGTTTTTAACATTTAAGTATTTATGGCAGACTGCGTAGAAATTCTTTAAGGCGAAAGCGCCAGGGTAACCCGCGAAATTCAAATTTTCTTACGTTTTTTTGCAATTTGCAGGTGAGTATTAGGTTGTATGTTGATTAAATTATGATTCGCGAACGTAAAAAATATATATTGAAAAAATTATTATCATTAAAGTCATCAATACAACTCTCTAAGACCAAGTAATCCTATTGAATGACTATTTCATGAAATCTTGACATTTGAGGACAACTTAAGGCGTTGTATTACTGATTCTAATGATTATAATTCTGTAAATACATATTTGTTACGGTCGCGAATCGTACTTTAATCAACACACACCCAGACACTGAGCTGCAAATTGCAAAAATCGTAAGAAAATTTGAATTTCGCGGGCTAGCTTAGCGCTTTCCCCTTAATACAAAACCTTATGTCATATCTCAAGGAGGAAATGGAGAAAATACACCATACTCAACTGGAATGAATAAAACAAAACAACACCTTTTTCATCACACAATAAAACTCTGCAACACTTATGCCTAAATAAGTCAATTTCCCCGAAAATTTGAAAGTAAAAGATTACAAAGGACTTTGAATTAAATTGTATTTACATAATTTAAGCAACGCAGGTGCGCGAACTCTGAAAGGGTAAAAAAGTTGGGCACACGCGCGGTTGCCCCTTTTAATTCAAGCGCCTAGGCCTGTCGTGAAGTTATTTAGGTAACGTTTGCACTTTGTAATTTTTTGACCGACGCTGTAAATAGATGGTTATGAGTTTAGAAGTGAAAGTGTATTTTGTAAACTTTAGTGTAACTAGTTTTTGGTAGTTATTTACATACTTTGATATATGTAGTATGGTTGTGCCTAGACTACCTAGCTTTTTATCGGTGCCTCGGTAGTGCACCGCGAGCGCCATGTTCTGTGTGGGCCAAGCGCTCTGCTGGTAGGCGCTGCTGAGGAGTCGGTCGGCCACCGGCATCGCACGCACCGGCATACATCGATTAGCCAATTCTTTTGTGGCCGCGGTACGGGAATGGAACCACAGCCCCCTACAAATGAGATGGCAGTCCTATCACACGCCGGTAACCTAATTCGCACGTGTTTGTGTAGAATGTGTCTCAAGTATGATATTGTACATTTTCATTTATTTATTACGTTATTTGTGTGTATTTATTATGTCTGAAACATCAAGCCTCTAATCTATGTAAGACAGAAACAAAAGAATGTGTGAATTATTGGACTGAATTGAATTTATTTAATTCATACCTATACTTTTGTTGTGGACAATGCAGTCTACAAGTTATATGCGATGACAATATTACGATCGAGCAACTCAGCAAAACAGGTGTCATTACACTGGGAGACAGTTGCGTCATCAAAGACAGAATGTTCACGATTTACGCACACAAATCATTATCAAAATCAATTAAAACGAAGATTGATGTCATGAACATAGAGATTCCACCAATAAATCACATCATTAATCTGTCTGTACCTCTCATCACTCCACTGAATGAGACAGATGATATCACCGAGCAACGGGAAGACATAAAGGCGATTGAAAAAGCACTCAAAGATAATGAGATCCAATCAGGAACTGGCGGATCGAGAGACATTCCATGACATTAACCATTATATCGCCAACTACGCCTTGGCTGGGGTCGCCGTGGTTTGCGCCATCTTGTACGCATGGAGACGCGTGCGAGCGCGCCAGCCGCGACCAGCGCCCGCACCTCCCACACCAGAGCGAGCAGAGGCTAGCGTGAGCTATGTAGCTCCCGCCACCGCCGCTGCCACCGCTGCGGGTCGTCCTACCATCGCCACCGCCAACACCGGTCTTCGCCGTCCGTTCGAACTCAATTCAATTATATACCTTAAGCTTAGTTTATTTAGGTTTGTAACCACAATTGTTAGTTATCATTATGTAAATCCTTCATGTCATTCACATCTTCTCGAGCCACGGAGTATGTACAGTGTAAGCACGTACAAACTTGTCGTTATTGTATCAGCACTTTACTTGCTTCGCGTGGTACACAATTATCATTCAAATCGCGTGCACTCATTATTCAATAAATTTCATTATCAATCAATAAACTTTATTATTACGTACTCTTGCGTATCACTCAAAACTATCATCATTGAAAGGTGTAAAGACCCAACAGTAATTGTGTAGGGATTAACATCTGGTGATAAAAGTTTTCATTTCATTTATATACGCGCCTTTCGGCGACATAAAACAATAAAACAACATTTTTTTCGTTCTTTCTTAGAAGTATTCAGTCAGTACAGTTTGATGTGCTGGCTGGTAACCGATGCTCTAGTTTGGCAAGAGAACAAAATCGACTACGCAGCAACGACTTATCGATGTTGCTAATTTAAAGGATCCTCGAAGCGATCAATTGCAATTTATTGTCAATTTTTACGTGATAGATGCCACATAGACGTCACACTACTAGAATGATGCCACATTACTAGAATAGAAATTGATGGCAATTGATCGTTTCGGGGATCCCCCTAATTACTTAAGCTTTGGTTTCCTAAGAAAGCGGTGAACGGTCATACAATAACAGCTGTCCAAATACAGAGCATTTCTTGACACCTTAATGTCAAATACTGGTGAAAATGATTTTCATGACGGCCGTTATAATATGACGGAACTTTCTTCGGAAACCAAGCCTATTAGGTACTGAAAACCCGCAGTAAATGTGGTGTATATGACGCAGCGGAATTGTTTAATACGGCGTAATACATATCGTCTAGCCGAAATACATAAAGGCGCTTTTTTCTATTACGGCTGATTGATGTTCAGCTGGATTGTCATTGCGTTACATTTTGTAATACAGCTACCCACGTTTAGGCGTACTGCAGAAAGGCTTATCTGCAGACACAATAAGCGTTTGGTGTGGCTTATAAGTAATACCGAATCGGTCGCAATAACTAGGGTAGGGCTCTCTAATCAATTGGTTTAGGTTAGGTTCGGGTAGATCTATGACCAACCACACGCAAGCTGAGCAAGCGAAGCGAGCGGTGCCGGAGCAGCGGCCGGCGAGCGCTACTTCCAAGTTGGTCGCAGTTACTTGGCTATTTAGTATTTTTAGGACTGACTTTCATAAAACTCTGAAAGCTTTATGTTAAAATGGTCCTATCACTGTTTTCACTCGAGTTAGGTTCATTTTCACTCATAATGCTCGTTTTATTTATTTTTGTTTTGAACGCCATTATTATTGTCATGACGTACAGAACCACGAGCGTCAACATTTAGAACTAAAATCTACAATCTGACATTTTATTTCACGCTGTTTTATATAACGTCTAATCGTTGACCCGCTGAAAACGTTTAAACAATCTAACGTGTTAAAGTTCAGTAATTATGTAAAACCGCTAAACATCGTTCAGTTGTTTTACATAACGGCGCTGGTTTGTAAAAGAACTAGCAGTTTTGTAAAACAGCGGATTCTACATACAATCGATATGCGACATATATATAAAACTGTTCTTAGAAATCATAAAATTCGATCTTAGGCGGAACAATGATTTGGTTGATAGTAAAATAGTACCTACTAAAGTATACATTTCTGCGCCCTATTGCGTCACCGCTGTGTAATGTGTAACACATTTCCCTTGTTAGAAAACAGCCACATTTAATACAATAGTTTTGTGATTTCACAGGGGGAATACCAAGTAAATAAAACCACATTTCTATCTTGAAATTTTAAGAGAAATGTTACCAGTTTATTCCTAAATGATAAATGACTATTTCTGAAGAATTATTTCTTGTTCATTATTTTCTCTTAAGACGGAAATATTTCGCAGTAAAATCGTTAAATTAATTAATTAATAAATATTTACATATTCGGTATTTAAAATTGGTAAAATATGAACATAAAATCTTAGAAATAATTTACAAAAGTATTATAAAAATGCTTGTATTAGGATAAACCTGTATAACAGGTGGCATGAGCTCATACTTTATAGTTATTGTAGGACAGTAAAATTCTTAACAATATTTTACATTACAAGCCTTGAAATAATGACAAAATTTAATTAATTCATTATACCTTTAGTTTACTTAACTAACATACTATTTACATTAAAGATAAAAATAACAAAAAGTCTTACATACGTAATTTCATATTATGTAGTTTGCTTAACACTTTCTTGCATTTTATAACTTAGTTAAACACATATAAAATGATTTTGCGTCAGCAGAATTGGTAAATGAGTTAAAGTTGAGTTGAGTTAGTGTCGCACCAAATTATTATTATTAAATAACGTTCGAGGCTATGTGTATAGTCGATTTTTGCTGCGGGCGACTAGTGCTTAGACATCAACAAAATCGAGGGTTTGTAGGCCAGTGCAACGTTTTGCTGAGTCAGCAGCAGGCATTAAACACGGAAGTCTGTCCTTGAGTATGACGCTCTAGACGCCCTCGTAGTCGATAGAGTTGATGTACCTGTATTCCGCTATTTTCCTGACAAAGCACTGTATCTCCCATTTTGTGGTTATTGGGCTTTTTAAAGCATGAGCAAGTTGCACATTTCAGTGTGTCAGCTTTCTTCGCGCACTCATCGAGTGTCCTTCTTCACCGCAGTGACCACACGTAGATTTCAGCTCTCTGAAGTTTTTGTTGCATGACCATATTGTTGGCATTTGTAGTATATCTGGTAACCAGGATTAAGTCCCTGATAGGGCAGGACGCCAAGTTTATAAAAAGTCTTGATTGGAATAATAGGGCTTTACGTACGAGTATATTGGGTTTAAATTTAATGACGTAGTTAGAGATCGACGCATCTTTTTCCAAGATTTGTGGCTTAATTTAACCAAGCTCAAAAAGGACTCCATAGGCATCGCTGGCAACTTTTCTGCTACGTTTTGTTTCAGCCAAAGTAGTCGGCACATCTACAACCACGATCCGAGGGTTGTGCTCGTTTGGTTCGTCGGCGGTAAGTCCAGTTGTAGAGAACTGGACTGCGTGCTTGAGTTTATCAACGTCATGTTTCGTCCCTGTACTAATAATTACGCCTCTATTTTAGGTCTTGCGAACACCACATATGTACATGCACCTTCATTTGATCAGGCCGAATCAGTTTTTGCACGAGGTCCTTTGTTTCGTCATTCGACTTTAATTTTTTCGTGGAATAAATAGCTACGGAGCTTAAATTATTCAGTCGTATGAAATCATTTGCTACCTTCTTCACCGTATCGGCAAACGAAACTCGACCCGACAATTCGACCCCGACTACTCGATCCCGACAACTCAACCCTGAGACAACTCGTCCCCAACCAATCGACTCCGACATGGGAATGGATACAATACATAGTTATTAAAACCCCTACTAACATTAACATTCTGCAATCAGTTTCCATGGCGGACTGCCAGTGAGACCACAAGGATAAACGGTTCGCTTACCATTTTTAGAGTTCCGTAGAGATGCCTCAAGTGACTAATAATCAGTGATCGGAGTAGGTAGTGCTAATTTGCCTAAACTTCGAGGAAGGAAGTAACATAGAGTGAATACTACCTCCTCTAAAATCCCGGAATAATTTTAATGACGTTTAAATCCCGGAATTTAAAAACCACGAATTGCTTATTGGACTTTATTTATAAATAGATAGAATACTCTTTACAATGTACACCATAAAAATTTCAGATATAAATGTGTGTGTAACCCTAAAAAATGTTTTTCAAATAAATAATTCGTTGTTTTTAAATCCCGGGATTTAAACGTCATTAAAATTATTCCGGGATTTTAGAGGAGGATCCATTCTATGTTACTTCCTTCCTCGAAGTGTAGGCAAATTAGCACTACCTATTCCGATCACTGCTAATAATACAAATTATTTTAAAAATACTAATTATACAAATTATTTTTGCGGTCGATAAAATCAATATTGTCTAAAATACTATAAATAGCCACTTGGCTTCTGACCTTCTGACTGTGACGAACTTGGCTGTAGCGCTCGCTGGCCTCTACAGCGGCACCGCTCGCTTCGCTCGCTCGGCTCGCATGTGTTTGGGTACAGTTCTAACCTAACCTAACACATTTGATCTGGGTGCCTTAGCCTAGTTACTATGACCAACTTGTTGTGGTCAAGGTCGGGGTTGAGTGGTCCGGGTTGAGTTGCCGGGGTCGAGTTGTCCGGGTCAAGCGGTCCTGGCGTTGAATTGTCACGGGATCGAGTTGTCCGAGTCAGGTTGTGGTCGAGTTGTCTCGGAGTTATGTTGTCCTGATACCAATTAAACAAGAAAGATCTAAAAAATCCACCTATGAATGGTCAAGATAAAGAAATTGAATGTCTTTTACTCAATGAATTAGAATTGTAGGAACATTTCAGTCATCCATTATTTTATAATCGAATGTCGACAAAAGTACATGACGAATTTCATAGAGATTTTATTTAGGACTAAATTATGAAGTAGTGCTATTCTGTAAAGCTTCGACTTTACTTTGGCCTAACTTCAAGCCTCACTTAGTTGACGAATCGTACTCATTTGTTTAAAAAATGGCGGTATGGTGGATGTAGTAAATATTTTAAAATAGTCGAAACAAAAATTTTAATCATTTTTGTAAAATACCTACCTCTACTTCCTAAGCCGTAACATCAAACAAAAACAACCCCGTAGTGAATACTGCAACTGAAGTTAAAAAAAATACAGAAATCTAGAGCTCAAAGAAAATCAAATCGGAAGTCGAGAAACATTTAATTTATTAAATAGCAACTTGTTCTGCCAAGTTGAGCGGGAAACGTATAAACATAGCGGGACGTTGTTTAGACAAAAGATAAAAGATAAGGGAAGGAACTTGTAAGCTGGTTGTTCCTTGCGATAACGTTTTACGCAGCTCTCTCCTCGACCCAATATAAGTTTCTGTCCTATCTTGAATGAGACAGGCGACACTGCAAGCGAGAACTGTTGGAAGTGAGAAATAATAATCTTTACATACATAAACATAACATCATGCCTTGTTTCCCCGAAGGGTTGGGCAGAGGTGTACTTACAGTACTGTAAAAATCTACAAGGAGCCTTCAGGAGTCGAGCAGATTATTACATGTATTATGTGTAGTGTGTGGGGAATAACTACACTACTGGAGATTAAACTCAACAAAGCAGTATATTATTTTAACTCGTTAAAGGCACATATTCAAGACACTCCTATTTTTCTATACAGGGCGTCCCACGGATATGCTACATGGAGGGAAAGTACCTTGAATATTGTAGATGGAACATTTTACTGAAAGAAAACATTATTTGTATTAAAAAAATAAACTGCATTCATAGATATTTAAATAATTACATGGTTGAACCGGGAATCGAACCCGTTACATGAGAAAAATAATCATCCTGTAGCTTTATCATACCGATCGAAAGGCTTCAGCATAAGGATTATTTTTTGCTAAATAACATAGTATCACAAATAAAAGGAAGACCATGAATTTTAACATTTGATGTAAAATTTTGGGAGCGAAATAATCAAAAGAGTGCGACTTTGTATTCAATAGGAAGAGACTAAATGATAAATGATTTTATTTCTGTAAGTAGGTTTATACAAACACTTTTACATGTCAAATATTTTTTTTTAAACTAGATGAGGCCGGCGTTTCCTATCTGACTACTCTGAGAAGAAAGGCCGAAACAAACTCAGAGGTCACAGTCTCTTTTAAAGTCCAGACATAATCTTGGTCAGATCATGTGAAGACCATGTAGGTTGGTGTCTGAAATGATCTTTTGAGGAAAGAACCACACAGATTGAGTGGAGCTGTCCAGTCAGTGCAAGCATCTGTCAGTAATCGTACAGCTCAACATAAAAGTTAAGGAGCTCAACGATTCGACGAACAATACCAAAGAAAGGACATTTGGGTAGGCCACATAATTTACTCAAACTGGCAAACTATGATTAAAGCTGAGAGAAAAAGAAAAAAAAACAAGGACTCATATTGAACATTTGATAACTTGATTAATTTTTTATTAAAAATGTTAAAATTCATGGTCTTCCTTTTATTTGTGACACTATGTTAGTTAGCAAAAAATAATCCTTATGCTGAAGCCTTTCGATCGGTATGATAAAGCTACAGGATGATTATTTTTCTCATGTAACGGGTTCGATTCCCGGTTCAACCATGTAATTATTTAAATATCTATGAATGCAGTTTAAATTGTTTTTTTTTTTAATTTATATAATGTCATCTTTCAGTAAAATGTTCCATATACAATATTCAAGGTACTTTCCCTCCATGTGGCATATCCGTGGGATGCCTGTGTATATCTACATCAGTCAGAGCCGGGAGCCGACTGTCGACCTTTCTTGTTTTTTCCTCCTATTCGAACTTTCAATATCAATCTTTGTTTTCTTAAATTAATCAATGTTTAAACTTGCGAAGATTGCATGCTAATGGCACGCCCGGTTAAAACCTCTACAGTACACCCACATTTCGCCAGTTATGTTTAAGTAAGTAATAGGGGGCGAGCCTATTGCCATCAACCGGGCACAAATCCAGACTCCGGGCTGCTACTAAGAAATTCCAGATGGAAAAACCCAATAACACTTTGCCCGACCCGGAAATCGAACCCAGGACCTCATGCACAGCAGTAGCGCTTGTGACCACTAGACCGACGAGGCAGTCGATAATAATCTTTATTTGGCAAAAGTACCTATTAGTACGATTAAAATGATTACGAGGAAATGCAATAATTTTTAAGTTAACTACGCGATGGCAAACTAACATGTGCCCCACCCAATTGTAGAACTTGCAATACCATGGGGCCAACCACCACCTCTTAAAGCAGTATTATTTTAATGTTACTTCAGTGTGAGAAAGAGATGAAGTTATACAGGACGTCTAGCTCCATCTCTTTCCCACACTCAAGTAAGATTACAATAATACTGCGTTAAGAGGACCACCTCTCCAGGTCTAGCCTGGTCTAGCTCCAGACGTCGTTGGTGCGTTGCCATCTCAAAAATATAGCTGATATGTTACATGTCCCTGTAAACCTTCACCGGTTCTGAATATCGACCTGGTTTTTTTTTAAACCTAATCTAAAGTTCAGACAAAAACATTAATTAATAGCGAGATCTTATAAATAGAACAGATTACGTGTGACTCCAGATTTTTTATTTCTCTGCCTGTGATGTCTTCTTCATACTTTTTTAGTTGGCGTTTTTGTCGTATTTAGGTAGATAGATAGATAGAATACTCTTTATTATGTACACCATAAATTTTACACATAGGGTGACACAATGTGTGGTTTTATCGCTAAAAGCGATCTTTTACAGACAACCTTTGGATGGATTAAAGGGGGAAGGAGAGACAATACTGTAGATAGTCAGCGGTGCACCAGTTACATATACAATAAATACATACATACCATACGTATATATATATAATAAACATGAAACAGGAGCAAGGAACTTTATGTAATGATGATGTTGTTAGGTTTTAGCTTTTAACTTTTATTTTTAATTGCTTCAGAAAGTAGGATTTCCTTATACTATCAAATTAGCAGTCTAACGCTCAGCTAATGAAATAATTAGTACACCGAGATTTTAATTTACCTATTTACTACTATGAAATCAGCTGAAACAGAATGAGGAAAAAAAATTTTTTTACAGATGAGGCCAGAAAAAATGATGCAACTTGAAAATCTCTCGGCAATGTTATATCCAAAAGAAAAACTAGCCAGTCATCAAGGTGGGTGTCAAGAATACCAACAGTAGACGCACTGTGAGTATTTAGGTACATAACTTTCACGTCAAAGATCCTTGGACCAAAAACTTCAATGTAATAACCCAGAACACTTCATTCACCAGCTGCAACGAACAACAAACAACACTGCATCAAGTCATCTTAGATTCCCGAAATCCAGAACACTTAACACAAAAGCAACATGGCAAGCTAGCAAGTTTAATTTATACGTACCAGTAACTCTGCTCCGTGTATGCCAGCCATGATCCGACGGAGATTATGCAAGTTTGCAAATAGTTGACGGGCTATGCACTTACTCTGTAACTTTGAGTAATTGAAAACTGTCCAAGTTCGCCGGCCCTGCGCCTGAACACTTGAGTGCATTGACTGGTAACACAAATATTGAAGTTAACTCGTTTATATAGTGTGGGAAGTTTTGTAGGGCCGTAAGTGTACTTGTTGGATTTTGTTCTTTTTGACCGTCAAGCCACGCGCACTCCGCATTTTAGGTATGAAGCTACAAGTACGCGGCGGGCTCGACCTGTCGGGCCAATTCAGTGGGCTGCCGCGCGCCGGCCGGGTCGCACGTTAGTTCTGCTTACTTAAACACCTAAAAGAGATATTTAGTTTCATAGACAAGGTACACAATACGTTATGCCTATCTTCTTAGGTTAAAGTACCTACGCAAACATAGAAAAATAAAATAGTATTATGATCTACATCCTACTAAGTAAGTACCGAGCCTAGGTTAATTGGAACGTCATTTGTTCACAAAAGTAGAGTAATAGGCACATAATTATGTGGTTATTAAATTTTAGCGTTGTGCGACCTGAATTGCACTTTTTTGTGTCATCATTTAAATAAATAGCAAGAGTCGCTATTTATTTAAATGATTTGGCAGAGTGAATCCTCTGTACTTGCACTATTATTATGTATTCTGTGGTTATACGAAGGTTTCTAGGTTTCTTTTGGCGGGTGGGCAAAATAAGAACTAACTCCGCCACATTGATTATTTTGTCAATACAATTTCTATGACAATTTCACAGATGTCTAGACTAACAACGCTCTTCTGTCAATGTCATTCTGGCGCCAAAAAATGTTTGTAGCACTAGTTGACTATGTAGCTACAGTCCGGCTGTCGAGAGAACGCGTTCCTGGCACACGTATTCATTAGTATGAAACTGACACGTGTCAAGAATGCATTTTCTCGACGGCCGGACTGTAAGTGTGCAAAATCACACAACCCTACTTCATTGAACAATGGAAAAACAATGCTTACAGGTTTTTCATGTATTGCAGCATAACTCTGCATGTCAAAACTTTTTGGTTCTTTATGGTCAACCTTTTTTCCGTTTGTATTTGAGCCTGGTCGATATTTATCTTTTTTTTCGTAATTCGAATTATTTTTCTTCTGACAAATGGGTCCCCATTTTTTGTTAAGTTGCAAAAGTTGAATCAATTGATACTGACCCAGTTTGTGGAAAATTAACGAGTTATTTTCAAGTGAAGCAAGCTTCTATCCCTGCCGTCCTATTAGTGCATTATGGCAAAGCAATATTGAGTATTGTATATTAAGTACGAGTCTGGTGATTTCATCTTTATTTTTCCTAGTACGTATCTTTTAACAGTTTTCCTCAATCGGAAGTTCAGTCTGATCACGCTGGTCTAACCCTAATTAATTTTGTCTTAGGATTGAACAGCTTTGAACAGGCCGCCTTTCGGCCTCCAGGTTTTGGCCTAAAATAACGCTGGACGTCCTTGGTCAACGTCGAGAGTTGGACCGCATCTTGAGCGCGGAAGGTCTCGCAACCAACGCCAGCTCCTGAACAAAGAACTACAACTCCCTACAGTCTACGTCACCTCGCCGGACGCAATTACGTTATGACACGGTTTTTTATGATATTTTTACATACTAATTTAACAGTGTAGTTAGTAACCCTCTGCGGATTTTTTAATTCATTGACTACTTAATTTTATTTTCAAATCTGTAAAATGCGAGATACCTTGGTTCTCTGATCTTTTTTCCATAACGATATATTTTGGTAACGTTACTTTTTTTTTGTGGATGGGAAATCATCAAATGACTTCTCCCGCTCTGGGCGGAGCGGGAGGGCGTGTCAAACTTTTACTGGCTAAAACCCACCCGTGTTCCTTCTGTTGCCTGTGCCGAGGCCACGGTAACTCTTTCGAACATCCCGCAATGGTAGCGTTACTTACAAAGCGATTGCAATCGACCAGTTAGTACGTCTTATTTCTCTTTCGTTATTCGCGTACCTATCGGACCAAAGTTCTCTAATTATTTTTCCTTCACACAAAATCAACCTGCAACTCTTTTGATACCATAATATTCATTTTTGTACCTTTTAATGTTTTTTCTACTTTTATTTTAAACAAAATTAAACGTGTTGTAGCAAAAAAGTGCTTCTTCTTCTTTTATTTTCTTTTCGCTACAGTATGTAATAATTATATTGCATGTGGTACACTGCTACAGCTATTCTATCAACTCACACTAAAATGCCAAAGCACACGTTGGAATGGCCAACATAATAAACATACACGAAGATTATTGGTTTCACAAATGCTAAATAAATATTATATTTACGTTAGGTACATTTTGGAGTTGATAATTAAACTGAGGCCCAGTTTATCTGTTATTAATTAATATTGTGCAGCATTATGCCGCTTACATACCTACTCTTCCGTTAAGTTTGATTTTCTCGTTATTGTTTTGTTTAATATCCACAAAAAAACGAAACAGGAGGGGAATGAAAAACCAACTAAAAACAACGTTTTTAATATTAAATTAAAAATCCTGTGTACATTGAGGTATGTATAAAACAGAGAATAACATTGAGCAATGGAAGTTAAGATAATAATAAACAAATAAGTCTTGAATAAAATATTATATTAATGTTTGTGTGGACGGATATCCCAGTAACTTTTTTGGAAACTTAAACTAATTTCTATAAATCCAGTTTTTTTTATATATATAAAAACCTATATTAGATATTAAAGCATCACATTTCCAATAAATAAAAGAATCCAAATATCATGGCTTTACGTAGCTGCACAAAGGGTAATTGTATACTTTTAAAAAGAAATAAGTAACAGTCATTAATATCAAAATTAAAATACGTTTAACCCCGTGATTTCTGAAAGCCCAATCTACCAATCATTTAAGGCGAAAGCGCCAGGACGCCCGGGAAATTCAAATGTTCTTACGTTTTTTGCAATTTGCAAAAAACTATTGTAAGTCAGTATTAAGTTGTATGTTGATCAAAATATGATTCGAGACCGTAAAAAGTATCTATTTACAGAATTATAATAATTAAAGTCATCAATACACCTCTTTAAGACCAAGTAATTCCATTGAATGACTATTTCATGAAATCTTGACAATTAGGATTATACAAACTTATAGAGTTGTATTACTGATTTTGATGATTATAATTCTGTAAATGCATATTTGTTACGGTCGCGAACGATACTTTAATCAACATACAGCTTAATACTGACTTGCAAATTGCAAAAAATATAAGAAAATTTGAATTTTGCGGGCTACCTGGCGCTTCCCCCTTAAGTGTTCTATTTTGAATAAGCATAAATACAAAAATAAACCAGCAATCTTACTATCTCCGGGCTTCGGAAAGCACGTTAAGATGTTGGTCCCGGATTTAATTCGTAGATCTTTAACAGTCGTTATAGGTAGCCAGAGGCCCAAGTCTGACAACCAATCATATCGAGGGGAATCGTGTTACCCAGTCATCATCATCATCTGCCTAGCCTTAACCCAAGATGTTAGGATCGGCTTCCAGTCTAACCGGATGCAGCTGAATACCAGTATTTTACATGGAACGACTGCCAATCTGACCTCCACAACCCAGTTACATACTGGTATTCAGCTGTATCCGGTTAGACAGTAAGTAACATGTTTACGAAGAGGCTAGGCAGATTGATTGTTCACGATATAGCATTGGATATTATTGGACTACTCAAATGAAAGCAATTGATGGTATTTGGGAGGTTACGCAATTAACCCTGCTGTGGTAAGCTTATAGCTAGAGGTAACATTATTTTATCTAAAGTCTTACTTAGTTTTCTCCTAATAATTCGTATAATATTTATATCATTTCAAGACATGCTCTTTTAATTATCATACTTAATTGATAAAAGAAATCACAACTTTACTTTCCTGTCAATTCCAACTAAAATTGTGAACCAAGGCCTAACAGCCCAAAAGGGTAAGCGACATTTTTTGCGAAATCGACTTATATATATATATATATATCGATGTCTAACAGCTAAAAAGCTGATTCCTAACTACCTTTTTACTAACTTTTTAGTCGATTTCGCAAAAAATGTCGCTTATCCATTTTTGGCTGCTAGGCATTGATACGAAGAAGTAGGTAAAAGGACAAAAGCCAGACTGGCAAATCCAGATTTTATTAATCTCAAGAAAGATTTTTGTAACATAACATAATATCACGCCTCTATTCCCCGAAGGTTTAGACAGAAGTGAATCTATAGGTTCACCGTTCACCGATTTCCAGTTATGTTTAAGTCCCATAGAATAGAGGGCGAGCCTTTTGCCATCAACCGGGTACAAATCCAGACTCCGGGTTGTTACTGAGAAATTTCAGATGAAAAACCTAATAACACTTTGCCCGACACGGAACTCAAACCCTGGACTTCATGCTTAGCAGTAGCGCTTGCGACCACTAGACCAACGAGCCAGTCGATGATTTTATCTTTCGCTAAAACTCATGTCAAAAGGTTGCATTATGAAAATAGTGTAATTTAATTAGGTACTTTTTTTTCTCCTTTCTAAACTTGCACAGAATAATTTTATATATTTTAGTGTTAGATTGTATACAAGATTTGTATATATTACAATAAATAAACATTATTATTTGTGAAAAAAAATAATGGAAGGTTTGCATAAAATGCTGATAGAGGAATTAAACACAGAATAAGGCAAAACACAGCAAATCACAAGTCAATACCTATTATATAGGGTTCTGGTACACTTGCATGTAACTTAAACATAAGTAACTGTCGAATTGTGGATTCACAGTATACACCCAACCCTTTGAAAGAATACAGGCGTGATGTTATAAAGAAATCTCATTCCGCAACTTTTTCGCGCAACTGTCCTTTCGCGCAAGTGGATTCGCGGAAATGTTTTTCACGCCCAAGCGGGTTCGCGCAATTATCTTGCACGGAAGTCTCCTGCTACCCATTATACCCTTTTTGAGTAACATAATTTTATTAGAATGTCTTTTATCACGTAAATATGTAAGTATGTACATCATGAGTTATAAACAAAGCAGTTTATTTATAATACTTATGGAAGAAAAAAATATGACGCTTCTTCAATTCGGTGCTAAACCATAATTTCTTAACACTGAAATGTCAACGTATTTATTGCACTGGCTGTATCTCGTCAAACTAGTATTCAATTTCGAACCCTAACTTCCTTGCATTAAGGATTAAATTGACTTTTATTTATTTGGCATAAAAATTTACAAACAGCTTTCTTGATCTTATAACTTTGGCGATAAAAAATGGGCGCCATTTTGTGAAAAATTATGTCATTCTTAGGGCTCAGTACCCGAAGGGTTCCAAACTGAACTCTATTACCTACTTAGCCTCCGCTGTCCGTCCTTCTCTGTCAGTGGGCCTTGAGTGGTGGTGGTGGGTGTGGGTGGGACTCATGATATCGGCAATAGAAATTATGTATTTCTATTGCCACTATAACAACAAATAATAAAAATGAAATAAAGTAAAAAATTAAAGGGGGGTCAAGACCATACAAGAAACGTGTTTTTTTACTGAAGTCAAAAACGTAGTATTTAATATTGTACGATGGTACGAAACCCTTCGCATACGAGTCCGACTCGCTCTTGGCCAATTTTTATTAACATTTTATAGCAATACCTTACTGGTTAATGATACAGATCTCATATTTATGTGTCGGAAATACATCATACAAAATTGGAAACATAATATTCTTAATTTCTACATTAATTTTATAAACGTAAAAAAGCTATAAGTCTAGTTACTTACCTAACTAACAAATTAAATATTTACAATTACCTATATAAATAATTGAGCCTGTTTCGTTCATAAAAATACAGGATGTAAGGGACAGCCCTCCGCAAACTAACAGGGTGCATTCAGCTCCTTATTTTGAATCATATTCCACCAATATTCTCAGGATTTTTTTTCTCTTATTTTCAGTTACAACTCTTTTATTTCAATGTAAAATTACATTCTCTGTACGCAGCACTCCATTTATGTGAATAAAACAGCTAAAATCAAAAAATCAGCAATGGATGTTGAAATACTCGGCGGCCGAAGGCTCGCTGCGGTGCCGTTCGCTACACGCGTTTTGCCACGGTAACGATACATTACGTGTATGGTAATAAAACAAATCGTGTTTATTGGATTCCCATAACGTTCCTGAAATAATTTCAAGTACCGGTCATCTTAGTACGATAAACTGAACTCACCCCATCAGTCTGCGGAGGGCTGTCCCTTACACTCTGTATATTACATTGGCGCGATACCCCAACTTAATAAAGTCCTTCACTCCAATTGCTCATACTTTTTCACAATCCGAAATATTTTAATAGAATTTGTAATCCATTGCTTCATCATGTTAGAGAAATTCGTCTGCTCGACAGCGTAAATGTCGCAATGTGTACAGGGTGTACCAGAAAGCTGTGGTCAAATTTTAAGGTTGTGCTACTGATCCAACAAACTGAACAACTTTCTCCATGGGACCAACATCGTAATCGCATAAAAAATATCAACTGTTCCATACAAAACTTACTTACGACCCAAATGTCTGTGACAGCTGATTATTTGTTCGCGATTACGATTTCGGCCTCATGGAGAAAGTTGTTCAATTTTATGGTCTGTACCACAAACTTAAATTTGACCACACCTTTCTGGTACACCCTGTAATATGTGGAATTGTCAAATGGGAATTTTCATTGGGATTGTGAGTGTATTACGCAATTACCCCGCTGTTTCACTTCAGGCTTCTATGTTAGAGTTGACTTACTTGCTATATAGGTAACATTAAAATCTTCGCCTCTTTTGAAACCTATACGGTACTCTTAATTTTGGGTGTCTGCATCTTTTGACCTAGTTTCACCATACCATGTTAGTTAGTTTAACCTTCTGTTAAAATGTTAACGGGACATTAGAATAAATTGAATTGCTGCCCTAGAGGTCCGTTAACTTACTAACCGTAATTTAGGCAGTTGTCAAAATCATCGAAATAAAAAACGCGAGTCTATACTATACGGCTAGCTAAAATGATGCAATTGTCAGTGAACATTGACATGTGACATTGTGACATTTTATTTTGGTTGTTTTGACAACTGACCGATATAAGAGTGAATGAGACATTCTAACGCCAGGTTTGTTATTTTTTTCTGGTGGAACGTAAATACCATTAACATAGATTTTGATGGCTGATTTACTAAATAAATGTCTGATTACACAGTTTGGTGAAACTAGGTCTTAACATCGTTAAATAAAATTTAATTGCTGAAACAGCATGTTACATCATTCGTCATATTAATTCGTTTTACGTCGGTTTCGATATCCTCAGTTTCTTTTAAATATCGCATATCTTTAGGGTATTACGGAGGTACCAACATAATATTAAACAAAAGAAAATCATCTGTGTAAATATCACACATTGATCTCTACTTACAACTAAGAATGTGTAACACTAAGCTATGAATCTAGTTTAGATTGACTAGTATTTCTCGATGATTCCACTGATACATCTTTTCTTGCGTTGTCACTCAGGACTGGCCGAGCTGAAAAAAAAAAATATCATTTAAAAAAAATGTTACCTCTTCAAATGATTGTCTCCGTTCTAATATAGAAAGTGACGAAACAATATTTTTAAGGCCTTTTTTACCTAAATATTATAAAATGTCATGATATGACACAATTTCTATTATTACCGACCACTAGCCAGTTGATCGACAGCTGAGGGGGTACGTTCAGTTATTAATAAAATTTAGCAAATTTTTCTAATGCCCCTTCGATATACTTGACAAAATTATTTTTGGAAAGAGCACGATACGTACTATAAATATTTTTAGGCACAATGGTAATCCATCTCGTTATTATGGCATTACTGAAACTCATGAAAAGGCTAACTACAATAGACCTTTTAGGATGAATGAGCCAATTGATTTAATACATTTCTACAGTTCAATAACTTTGTTCTCGTACTTTGATTGTAGTTTTAACTTTGTTAAGATTGTTATGGAAAAGTTAAAAGTGTGATCATTGATCTGACTTTATTCGTTATTATAACTTAGAGAAATGTTACAAAGATTTGTTCTTGAAAGTTTCATTACTGTGACTTAAAAATAATTGAAATGAAGAGTTTCTAATAAAAACAATTTTAATAATCGGTTTTTACAAATGATATATGGTATAGAACTAAATTAAGTGTTCAGCAATATCAGACAGCCAAAAAAACAAGTATATGTCACAAATCTAATTGAAGAAACATAACATAACACCACGCCTTGTTTCCCCGAAGGGCTAAAGGCAGAGGTGTACCTATAGTACACCCACATTTCGTCAGTTATGTTTTGGGAATAGAAACTAAGACCTGAAGCTCAGCAGTAGCGCTTGCGACCAGTAGACCAACGAGGCATTCACAATTAAGTACGTTTTTGTTCTTGTTTTTACTCGACTACGGCAAAGCCAAAGGAGGGTTATGATTTTAACAGGCTATGTTCATCTGTTCGCTCATAAGTTCCAAACTATATGTCGTATTGATAAATGAGGTATCGTTGGAAGCGTTCATGTTGTTCCGCGGGTTACAGGCTATATTACGTCAAATAAAATCCAACATGGTGGCTTTTAGCGGATGTAAAGTGTTACCGATTTTTCTATGAAAAATTAATAAACCGTGTTTGCAATTTAATTAAAGGTCATAAGGGATACTTTCTAAAAATATATAGGTTATATTTAATTAAACACACATAAACCCTAAATGAAAATAAAACATTTTTACTGTTACTGTTTTCAGTAATACTAATTACAATAAGAACCGGTCATAGAAGATAATGTCTGTCGAATTTTCCCGAACCAAACAAGTGGGGGTTCCCTAACCCCAAAATAAACCGGAGTCAGACGGAATCTGTACGATTCATTTCATTAATGACGTGTGACTCCGGTTATACGAAAACCGAAAAAAATCAACATCGATGTCTTGTTGACCACTTTATTTAGATTTTAATTTTTATTGTACTCACCAAACATCCTAAGAAGAATCTTCTCGATCCCATGTATAGGTGACTCGAAGGTCAAGCATAGAAACATGGCAAGGAGGAATGTCAGCACTATGTGTGATATTGCATTCGCCATCTGAAAAAGAAAGACGATTTTGGTTTACCAAGTTTGACAGATTTGTATAATCACTGCTACTACTACACGACACTCACTCACTCACTCTCTCATTCACTCACACACTTGCTCACTGATGCTGCTACTTGCTGCTATATTTTTAATCTTGGTTATGAGATATCTGACGTTGATTAAATTGGCCGTAAGTCAATTTAAACAAGGTTTGTCTCTTCTGGAATAGATTTTGAGTAGGGAATCTCATCAAAATATTGTTTTTACATTTGTCCTAATTTTGTCTTCTACTTCCAATCAAAACATAACATAACATTACGCCTTGTTTCACACCCACATATAGTACACCCACATTTCGCCTGTTATTTTTAAGTCCCATGTAATAGGGGGCGAGCCTATTGCCATCTAGCGGGTACAAATCCAAACTCCGGGCTGCTACTGAGAAATTCCAGATAGAAAAACCCAATAACACTTTGCCCGACCTGGGAATCGAACCCAAAACCTCATGCTCAGCAGTAGCTCTTGCGGCCACTAGACCAACGAGACAGTCCAATCTATAAAAATAAATAAAATTGATATGCATAAGACAGTATATACGATACCTATAATGAAAAAGCAATTTTTAAAATTTTTGTCTGTCTGTCTATCCGTCTGTTTGTTCCGGCTAATCTCCGAAACGGCTGGACTGATTTTGACGGGACTTTCACTAGCAGATAGCTGATGTTATAAGGAGTAACTTAGGGTACTTTTATTTTAATAAAATAATTAGGGTTCCCCCCTAAAAAATAAAACCCATGAAATTGTGAAGAAAACCCGATTCAATTATGGAAGAATTGACATCCACGTGGGCGAAGCCGCGGGCAACAGCTAATTCACAAATAATTGTGACGTCCCTCGCGTTATCTTTTCGTTTGATACACGTTTTTTTTTTTTTTTAAATTGTTACTTATTTTCTCATTTATTTTTCTCCTTAAGCTTAAGTTCATCCCTCTGTCCCATTATTTTCAAAATCCCGCATATAAGCCTACAAAGACCTAGCAAGGAAAGTAATTACATCCAAGTTTCCTGTATTTTTTTCCTGTTTGACGATAGGTACTACAGATTCTTTAAGGAAACCAAAAGTACTCTTTCATTAACCCAAAAACCACTCGTAAGATCACAAATTGCGAATGAACAAACACATGCACAGTCAACGAGAGTTATGAAAACGTACAGACAATCATACGAAAGTGACTTTTCTATCTAGTTACAAAAGCAACATTCAACAGAAAGTCAGCAACAAAGGATTAGTTAAATCAATCTGCGTGGCCTTTTCTCAATTATTTTGGGGTCGGCTTCCAGTCTAAACGGATGCGGCTGAATATTAGTATTTTACATGGAGCGACTAATATTAAATAATACATTCTAAAATAATGAATCTAAATGAAATAGAAATGAATTAGGAATTCTAAGGGTAGATAATTTTAGGTAATTAAATATTCAACATCAGGAATGCTATATGCAACACTTAATTGAGCTATTATGAATTTTTTTTTATTACTAATAACATTTTAGTTATTTTTGTTTCATGTGATTTTCAAAAATGGATATTTTATGGAATGTTATAAACGTGTAATCTCTTATATTTTGCCTTTATTATTATTAGTCTGTGGATCAACTACACCAAAAGGTCGCTAGATGTCCTGCGGGTCCAGTACAACAATGTGTTTAGAATGCTCTTGAGACTACCCCGGTTCTGTAGTGCGTCAGAGATGTTTACGCAGAACCGTACTGATGGCTTCCACGCAATTGTGCGGAAGAAAATAGCGTCTGTGGCAGCTAGAACCCGGGCCGGGGGCAACAGCATTCTAAAAACAGTGACTGAGAATGTGTTTTCCCCTTTTATGAGGCATTTTGTGGAGAAGATGACCGGTTGAGAAACTGGTTTCGTCTTCTTTACAAAGTAACTCATACCCAAATTGTGTTTTTTAATTTATGTATGTACTAACACTAGGTTTAAGGTACTTTACTAACACTACGGATCTCTGTTATCTGATTATTTGAAAATAAATAAATAAATAAAATAAATATTATTACATGGAGCAACTGCCTATCTGACCCCCCACAACCCAGTTACCGGGTAACACGATACCCCTTGGTAAGACCGGTTGTTAGACTTTTGGGCTTCTGACTACCCGCAACGACTGTCAAAGATCTACGAATGATAGCCGGGACCAACGGCTTAACGTGCTTTCCGAGGCACGGAGGGGACTCGATATGTAATGGATGGTCACCCATCCACGAACCGACCGCGACAAGCGTAGGTTAACCTTCCATGGACCTGTGCGGTTATCATTTAGGGATTAGTTTAACTGTCTTAAGAATAATAATTGAGTCATCTCTAGTTCATTAATGTGTAGAACAGGACCCTGGCAGTGCATAGCCCTGCATTGTATGTTGTTGTTATTGTTAATATCTTAATAATTAATTTTGGGGCTGTAAAAGAGACCATGACCATGAGTTTGTATTGGCATTTCTTATCAGGGTTACGTCAGCTAGGACAAACAGGCGCCACCTAGTGTTAAAATATTGACCAAAAATATTTCGTGTAAGAGTGTCTTTACAGAAATAAACATCATAAATCTCATTTAATTAAAATGAAGATGCAATATTTACTTAGGCCCACTTGCATGTTTAGTCGGGTTAACTGAATAAATGTAGAGTTTGTAAGCTCCGAGTTAAGTAACTAACATTTTAACTCTCCTTACGCGTTGCGCCACTAAAAAGTAACACCGGGTTAGATAACCTGACAATAATGATTTTTGAATTGGGAACATTTCAGTTCAATCGACGAAACGTATAATAGGATTGCAGTGCCTGATATGTAATCCGACCAAAGGTGAATTAACGAACAATGAACGGATATTTTATATTAAAAATTAAAATATATTAAAATTTTCGTTATTAAAAAAGCCATTACAATACGTAATACTTTCTTGTTTTTAAATTGTATAACATGACATATCATTTTAATCGATTGCATGTGGTTTCCATGGAGACTTAGTTTAATGATTGACAAAAACGTCAGATATGGAAAATATGTTTTAAGTTTTTTTTATAATTTGTATTTATTTTTATATGAGTTCATGAATATATTGCCTGCTGATATAGTACCGAATTTTCACTTACTATAACGTCGAACAATATAAAATAAGTTATCAGCGGGACCTCATAACGTCAATTTATTTTGACATTACTTACACTAGCCCGAGTTTAGCGACGTAACTCTCCCACATCGGTGGGTTTAATATTTAAAAGTTTAACTCTTGGTGGCGCGCAAGAAGAATTATTTGATTATCCCTGAGTTAGCTGTTAACTTCAAATTATATAGGATAACTCATGAACACGCAAGTGGGTCTTACATATTAATGCCTAACTGCCAAAAAGGGGTAAGCGACATTTTTTGCGAAATCGACATATATACGAGTACATCGATGTCTAACAGCCAAAAAGGGGTAAGTGACATTTTTTGCGAAATCGACATATATACGAGTATATCGATGTCTAACAGCCAAAAAGTCGATCGTAACCATATAAGTCGATTTCACAAAAAATGTCACTTATCCCTTTTTGGCTGTTAGGCATCGAATGTACAAGACAGGAAATCGTAAAGAACAGAGAGATTTGGAAAGGCAAGGGGTGGATTTTGCCCAGTAGTGAAGAAAATCGTAGGCTACAAATAATTACGGGTCAATCTAACTAAAGCAGGTATAAAAGGTACCTAAAATAATACTCACAACAGTGAAGAAAGTGATATGTAGAGGATGTCTCAGTTCACCAACGTAGTACAATTCGACGATTCCGTTCACCAAGTACGCACAGAATGTCAGTCTTGAGAATGGAGCCAGGAACTTCCACGTCAGTAATTTTCCAAGGAAACCTGAAAAGAATATGGTTTTTGGTAAAATATAGGAATTTTAGGTGAAACAACAGATTTCATAGTTAAAGCAGTAAAAAAGAACTAAGACTGAATACAATTTCTGATTAAAAAAAGTATTTAAATCAAACTAAAGATCCATAGTAGTGATTAAGCAGTAAGGTGGCATAATATCGATATTGTTGTTGATAGAAACATTCAATTTTTACTTCGGCTTGTGGCAAACGAAGACATAACTTATTTAGAATGACAGAAAAACTTTTAAGAATTTGCGAGATAGTTCAAAATAACAGTAATAATTATAAATATTTTACCTGCATTGCCAGTAGCACAGGCAATAATTAGCCATCCATTAGCAATACCCCAGGCAAGTTTATGCAAGGAAATGTAGGCAGCGGCCTCTAGCGCGCTGTATTGGTACCACTCTTGATAGAAGATAGTCACGGAGAAGGTAGTCACGGCACCAAGGACCACGCTGGTGATCCACGCAAAGGTTTTCATCAGGAATGAGAACTGGTAACTGTAAAAACAGTAAAGTATTTTATGGTATGTCTTTATAAAAGTAAATCTGTGTGAAAGTCACACAATTAGGGCTCTCTAAAAGTAAAGGCGGAAATCATATAAACTCACTTTTCTGTTTGAACCCGATGCAAAACATATCCAGTTAAAATTCCCATGAAATAAATAATCATCTTCATGTGCGTCTTGATGTAAGCTTCGTTGAAGTAATAGTTGGAAATAATATCAGTGAACTCTCTGTAACAAAAGCCATTATTAATGAACTTACTATTGTTAGAACACAATTGGTTGCCAGACAAGAATTTACAAGAATTAAAAGTGGAAACTTACTTGGCATAAAACAAAAGTGTAGGATCTAAATTATCCTTGTAGGTGATAACTGCTGGGCCAATTAAAGAGAGGAGGGTAGTAACTGATAGAAATATAGGACCAACTCTGCGCCACCTCCATAGACTGTAGATGAAGATGGGGGCTATGAAGAACAGCTGTGTGTCCACGGAGAGGTACCAGGATTGGAACATGCACTGAAAGAAACAAAATGGGGTTTAAAATAGATCGATGGATAATTATTAAATAACATGTCGATCAATCTCAAAATAAAAAATCTGCCTAGCCTTTTCCCAACTACGTTGGGGTCGGCTTCCAGTCTAACCGGATGCAGCTGAATACCAGTATTTTACTTGGAGTGACTGCCTACCTGACCTCCACAACCCAGTTACTGGGTAACACGATACCCTTTGTAAGACTGGTTGTCCGACTTTTGAGCTTCTGACTACCCGTAACGACTGTTAAAGATCTACAAATGACAGCCGGGACCAATCGCTTAACATGCTTTCCGAGGCACGGAGGGGTTTCGATATGGGATGGTCACCCATCCACGAGCCAACCGTGGCAAGCGAAGCGAACCTTCGATCGACCCGTGCGGCTGTTAATATTTAGCCACGAGCCCTTATAAAAAATATCGACCACAATATCAAAGTTAAAAACATTTACGAAATCGTCAATGGAACGAATTTGTTTGAAGGATATCATACCATAGATAGGATACATGTTGTACTCTCAGGATTTTATGTAATATATTCTCACATTTAAAAACCTTTTAATAAAACTGTAGTTCCAAAACACGAGACAGCAATTTTCAGGCATGTTGTAGCTTAAGATTTTAAAAGTGTTAATAGTAAAAGAACAATGGCCAAAAAAGATAAGTTTGCAGGCAGCCAACTTCATCAAGTTTAAAACAGGGAAAGTCTTTGTCATCGCTTGTCCGAGGGTGTCTAGTGCTTAAAAAGATACGCTCACAATAAAGAATTAAAGAGGCAAGCATTATGAAACTACTGTCGTGAATCTCAGTGAAACTTTAGTTTGACAACTGGAAAGATGACCCTTAAGATCCTCTTTTACACTCAAGCATTACATTGTTAGTTCCTTGTTTTATTAATATTCAAGCATTTTTCTACTTGCAAGATAAATATTATTTCAAGTACACAGCAGAGCAATTGCGTAACACACTTACAGTAGGAATCGGTTTCAGTTTGACAGGTCAACAACATTCATTGCGTTATTTACGTTTTTAAGCAGACACATTTTTATGAAGCAATGGATTAGCAATTTGCTTCAAAATCATTCAGATTGTGACTGATAGTGTGTTACGCAACTAGGATGCTGGTTTTGATTAGCTTCTAGAGGCGTCGTATGACAGAATATTTGATCATTGACGCCTTCTTATTGATTTCTCTGTTAACTTTATTTAGTCAAGTGTACATTGGAACGAACGGAACTCGAACGTCGTTTGGTGTGGAGCGCAGGGATTGGAACATGAAAAGAAAGGCCTATGCTAAGCAGTGGGCGAAGTAAGGCTGTGGATAATGATGATGTGCCTATATTAAACCACATTTAAAAACTCCCAAACTTACCATTTTATCAGTATTAACATAATTATTGATGTACAGAATATTGGTCCACCAGGAGGCCATGCATCTCTCTTGTTCCAACAGCAGCCTGTCCTGCCATAGAGGACCTTCGCCCATCTTCGGCAGCCAAGTCATGTAAAATAAAATGACGACCAGGTAAGCTGGAGTTACCCTGGAAAGAAGGAAGCAATCATAAGTCAAAAATCGTTTTAAGTTTGCATAATATTTAGGAAGATTAATTCTCTACACTATGTTTAATAATGCATAAAAAGTAGCTTTGCATTAAAATAGTCTAAAATGTTAGTTAGTAACCATGACAGACGCTCTCTGGGGTGTCAGCACCGGTACCATTCTACCGTGTGGCTAATATAATCAATAGCCATAGCCATCCTCATAAACACAATATTATGTGGTGATAGAAGAAAAAATATCGCAAAAAATAATGGTTTTGAAAACAATTCGTATGCTTTCGTTCTCTCACCTGACTGCTTCCAAGAAATTGGTATCATTGAAGCCCCAAACCATTAGAATGTTTAAAAACCGGCCAAGTGCGTGTCGGACCACGCACAATGAAGGGTTCCGCTGTTGGGATGAATTTATCCCAAGAACAAACTTAACATTGTAGTTGAAAAACATGTTCTCTCATACAACTGCAAATGTAAGTTGGTAGACTATTACTCGTAAATTTGTAAAGCCTACTTAGCTGTGATCATTTTTCTTTTAACTTCGTTGCATTTTACTACTACCGTGTTTTTTTACACATATCCAAAACTAACCGTTTAGCCGGCAGGTGGGGAGGGGCAGTTGATTCTAACAAAAATTAGCAATTTAAAGCCTAATACTTCAGAAAAGGATAGCTTCATTGTTTTCACAAACCTGCAATATTTTTGAAACACCTATCCAACAACACCCACACCATGCGGTAGACGAGAAAAAAAAGACATCCTCACTTTACGTGTACAGGAAATACCCTAAAAAATTTTCTTCATGATTTTATTTTACCACTTTGTCGGCGTGATTAATATGTACATATATTCATGCTAAATTATAGCTTTCTAGTACTAAGAGTCTCTGAGCTAAGCTGCAGACGGATGGACGGACGGACATGGCGAAACTATAAGGGTTCCTTGTTGACTACGGAACCCTAAAAAGCGGATATTCTTATCGCCTGTCACGCACGAAGTATCAAAATGTAAATTCTAGGTTTGATAATACATTCTAGGCACGGGTAAAGTGAGCTATCGATTAAATTTATATTCGGTTTGGGGCCTGTCACTTTCGGTTAGACTTGGGTCAATTTAATATATTTCCAGACACTTTCAGAAGTTTATTTTATCAAACTGTTCAAAATGTTCGGAGAAAACTTACCTACCTACTATTTATAAATCTAAAAAGGGCACAATACCAGTTATTTTACAATCATTAAAATGGGTATTTTTGCAAACCAACATCTAAATTCAACGTCAAAGGGCGAAAAGAACAAGTTGCTATTGAAACCAAAGAAAAAGCAAGCTAAGCGAGAAATGAGCTTGAGCATAATACTGTACAGAAATGCGTTAAGTCAATAAGGCTTATTTCATACTACAAAGGGTACGACGTTCATTGTGTATGGCAGTTTATTGGGTAAGAGCTTGTTAATTGCAAAAAGAGGAACTAATTACGGTTTGATGAAATTCTAGAAGCAAAAGCTTTGTGTGATGTATTTTTGAGTAAATTTTTTATGAATTTTGTTTACAACAAGGCTAATGTTGTTTTTAATAAAATATCAAGTGAAGCGCTGTATTTTAGCTACCTGTATCATCTAGGTCAGAAGTTAATCGAGGAACAAAAATATTGGCATGAATTTGGTGCTCAAACTGAGTTATATGCTACACTAGTGAAACAGAGCAACATTTTAGTGATCCTGTTTCTGATGTGTTAAGAGGAATATCCATTATCGTGTAAATAAACGCCACTTGATGAACTACTAGAAAGTGTTATACCATAGGTTACAGAAGAAAGAGTTCTATCAAGTTTAATGAAGTTAGACAAAATTATATTTTTCTATTAAAGTGGCTATTGTTACAAGGCTAGAAGAGGAAATATTTAAAACAGATTGATGATAATTATCTCACCTTATATATCGGAAGATCAAGATCGGTATAACATTGATCTTGCCCCTTCTCTTGTCCAGCTCAACGAGGAACAGTCTTGAGAAAAGGAATGCGCTGAGCATCAGGAAAGTGTCCACTAACAAGGTGTTGTTCAACATGAAAGCATTGACTGGTTGCCGGACTAACTGTAAGGAAAGAATATATTATTAAGACAGTTCTGATGATGATGAAAAACACCACAAGAAATACAAAAATTGGCAATGTACAAATTGATTCTGTCATCAACATACAGGGTGTAAAAGACACATCACATACCCGTTAACTACGCATACTGCCCATCGAACTAAGTAACATAGAGCAAAAATTATTGCTGGGAAACGACTTTCTTTTTTGGTGTGAAAAATCACTTTTTATGGTAGGTAACACGCAATGTAACACGCGCAAAACGTAGTGCTTATTGTTGCATACAACAGTATAGGGGTCGTGCCGTTATTTAAAGTACAGTTATAACATTTAATACAGCCTTCATAAAAAAACGTAAGTAATAAAGTTGTAACGTTGACCTTCAATATTTCCGTAACCAGAAGGTTTCCAGGTATGGTTCAGAACAAAAAAAAATCGCAATGATGGGAAGAACACGTAACTTTCGGCTTCGTTAAGTGTCTTTTTACACCCGATATATTCTACCAAAGTCCTTAGAAACAGGTGGTTCCTTTAAGTCATATCTATGCATGAGACGATCATCACACCAAATTACGGTAGCTCCTCACTTCATAGTTGAAGCATCGGTACGTGCCAAAGAGTTTACGATTAGTTCTCTTGATGTAAGTTGACCTTGGGAACAAGCCTAGGTAGTTGTACAACCAAAACGGGGCCCGATTACGCATACAATTTATGCGATACTGTATCTGGGAGGCAAGCTCCGGGCATAATTAGAAGCTCTATGTAAATCCAAATAAACTGTGTAACCTTGACCCTATCGAGGATATAATGCTGGAGATCAAGCCAGCAAACTTTTACATAATTTATACTGTGTACGCTAGACTTCATGGGGGCAGGGTTGGCAGAATAAACGTTACGAATCAAATAACAAGCGGTCAGATGTCAGCAATCCAATAATTTGATCGATAAGAAGCAGTTGCTAAATTAGCCAAATAACTAGAATTCTATCTTTCCTGAACCATGTTTATGAATTTCATGCAAACATGTAAGAACACTTTTTTGGTAATTATTGTAATTTCTAATGGCACTGCAATTAATATTGTAGTTTAATCATTTTCCTCCATCATTCTATGTCGGAAAATTCAATCTTGACATACACTAAAATAATAATAACGTTCGTATGGCTGTTAGTAATATAAATTTGACAGCCCTAAAGAGGAATTACATCAACAAAGTTACGTCCCCAGCAACAACGCCATATTAAAATATCGAAAGAGCTTTAATTTAAAAGAGTACATAAAGATAATGCAAACAATATTGAAATAAAACTACTGAAACGATGCCTTCAGGTTATTAAGTTTATGGCCTGAATTTAATTTACTCGTCGTTTTCTATGTTTAGCGCTCATAGCCACGGAAAGACTGCTTTGTTACCAGACAAAGTAATTTAAACTTGTTTTCTTTACCCTTTTCGCGGAGAAAATAGTCATAAAGTTTAGTCTAGGCTTGTCTATGCTGGTTGTGACTACAAAAAGTTTGATTATAAAAAAGAAAAAAAGTAGCCTTTGTAAGCTCTATCGTAGTATTCAAATTTTTTTTTATTATTGTTTGATGTTTTTTTCTGTTTTGTATTAATGTTCTAGTACGCCAATTAATAGTGCCGTGCTTTCCTATAATTTAGATACATGCGAGATCTATATTATGACAAAGACTTTCGGTTAATGATGTGTATGTGTTTAGTCGGTAAGCCTATATATAATATACAAATAAATAAAAATCCAGCCACTTTTTGACATCAAAGTAACATTACTTTTATGTCAAAAAGAGGCTGGATTTTTTTAAACTGCTTGGTGCTAATTCATCTAACATAATATTTGTAGACGTCATCATCATTATCATAACCATCCTGTGGCAGTCCCCTGCTGGACATAGGTCTCTCCAATGATAAGTACGTCGTTTGACTTGAATCTCGGCTACTTTCATGCAGCCACTACCAGCTGCCCTGCGAAGATCGTCACACCACGCAACCTGAAGGAGTCCTATATTACGTTTACCGATGATTGTAGAAGTTGCAACGAACGCTATTGACAAGGAAGATGATCAGTAAGGAGTCTATAAAAATTTAGAGATAAGTCTATCAATATTTACCCGGTCCCAAGCATCAGCATCCATGACAGGTCCACTAGCAATAAACATGCAGGCATGGCCAGCAATGATAAAAATCATGGCCAAGGCTTTGATCCCAGAGACACACTCCAAGCTCAAAGTATTGTGCTGCTTCGTGGAGATGATCTTTTTCATATTGTTGATCATGGAGAAGCAGATAATCAAGTTGGAGACCAATGATTCTTTCTTACTGCCGTAGTAGAATGTGTAGGTTTCATAGAGAGTACTGAAGAATAGGATGGTCACGAAGAGCAGGATTAGTGATCTGAAAAGAAGAATAATATAAATCAGAATGTACTATCTAATATACTAGGTATTTGTTTGGGCAGAGTAAATATTAGAAATCTAAATGTCAATATTATTAAAATGAACAAAGAAGATCCTTGTTCGATTTTTTTTTTATTTTGTGAAGTAATTTCTTCGCTGCAAGCTTAACGACAGAGTAAGTACTACGAAAAACGATGATATCTATACAAATAAATTAAATTAAAGTGTCTGTTTGTAATGTCAAAATAACAACTTTTTACTAAATGCATAAGAAAGTATAAACGATACTGTTAAAATGAAAAAAGCAATTTTTAACATTTTTGTCTATCTGTCTGTCTGTCTGTTTGATCCAGCTAATCTCCAAAACGGCTGGACCGATTTTTACTGGACTTTCACTGGCAGATAGCTGATGTTACGGCGGGTAACTTAGGCTACTTTTATTTTAGAATAATAATTAGGGTTCCGTGCAAAAAAATTAAAACCCATGAAATTATGAACAAAAAGTCGGATTTGAAAAATTATTTTTGCATTTGGTAGCCCAATTCTCAAGGATAGTTATAGGCTATTTAACATCACGCTATGGCCCTTAGGAGCCGAGCAAAAAGAAAAAAGTCAGAAAGAACACTAAGCGAAAACGAAGTAATAGCGCGGGCGGGCAATTCAACGCGACGGGTCGGGGGACGAGGGAGTTTTATTTAAAATGTGGCTGTTATTTTAGTATATTGTGTATCTTACGACATCCACGCGAACGAAGTCGTGGGGCACAACTAGTTATAAATAAGATTTACTATTGAATGACCCAGGTTGGCCGAAGCAAGGAAAACGGAGTGTAAATGTGGTGCTGTTCCACAAACGATGGGACACTTAATATCGTGCCTAGCGTGTCCTGTCAGCTGCACGTTACAGGAACTGATGGACGCTAGTGATGGCGCCAAACTCGTAGCCGAGTTCTGGGCCGAGTCTATTTAGATTGCCATCGAAACGCTAAGAAGAAAATTAAGTCACCGGGGCTAAAGAAGTTGCTGGCAGATCAAATATTACGATACTCCTAAAAAATCCAAGTCATTTTCAAACTTAAACCTTCTAAAACCAATTTCACCGACCGACAATTGATATCCTTGGATAAACCCATCGATACAACAAAATTATTTTATGATGAAACGATATCATCAAGTATTAATGAAAAAGGAAAGTAATATTATCTTCCCGTGTGTGATCGATCACAATACGTCAGAAGTTACGGCGGTATACGTACTCTTGGCTCGGAGAAAATATGTGTGTTCTTAACAAAGTATATTTACACAAAGAAAACAAATAAAAAACAGGAATTGGTGTGATTTTTCTGTTGGAGTACAGTTGTTAGTTTTGTTCTTTGGGTACCGAATTGGAAAATGTTTTTAAACGCAACGTTTATTTTGGATATTAAACGCTTAGAGATAGCATTATTACTGAGCACTAATTTTTTTTTAATAATTTGAGGTAAGTTCTGCAATCTTTCAAAATCTATACAGACTATGCAGCGACATGCTCACTATAAAGAGCGTATTTTTTTTTTTTTTTTTGGAAATAGATAAATGTCTTCCAAACAACGTTTTTCTCCATAAGCCAGGTATTGCAATATTATTTTAATAAACTTGAAACCTCAAGAAGTATCAGCTCAATGAACTCTCCTCAAAACTATTTCAATGAATAATATTTATTTATCTCCTTAGCCACCACTTGAAAGTCAGCCGAATTCACCCCTGCCACTCCTAATTTTATCACGGACTCAATAGCTAGTTTCTAATGCCAGTAATTAAAAACATTAACTTCTAAGACTCAAACTATTCCACTAAAAGTAAAGCTAGGCATTAATTAACGTCATTCATCCTAATCTAGACACTTTGGTTAGTTAATTACAAGTCTCAAACCTAATTCTACCTTATGTCAGGCGAAATTGTGAACAGGGTGAAATTACTAGCTATCGGTTTGACTTGAAAGTCGTAAATTATTTTTACAGTATGCTTCATTTTTTTTAAGTTAACCTCCCTCTTGTAATTAGTGCTACGTTAAGGCAATTGTAGTAATAAAAATTATGCTTGCAAACCATAATAAAAGAATAGTGGGGAACTGAAATGAAAATGCGTTACGATTTTCCGCTTTTCCACATAACATAAAATACATCACGCCTCTATTTTCGCGAAGGGTTAGGCAGAGGTGTATGTATAGTAGGTACACCACCATTTCGCCAGTTATGTTTAAGTGCCATGTGTGGGCGAGCTTATTGCCATCAACCGGGCACAAATTCAGACTCCTGCTACTGAGAAATTCCAGATGGAAAAACCCAATAACACTTTGCCCGAATTGGGAATCGAACCCAGGACCTCGTGCTCAGCAGTAGCGCTTGCGACCACTAGACCAACGAGGCAGAGGTGTTTCGCAATAAAATTATTAGTTAATAATGCAGATAAACGGTATATGATATTCTTGCTACAATTTACACCCGTTCATGACGTCAGACATGTAAATAGTGATGTTACCCTATAATGGAAGTTGCTACTGATAACAAGAAGGAAAATCAATGAACTTATCTTCTTTTGTTACTTTGCTTAAATAGCTTCAGTTAAATGAATGCAAATATAAAATTCTTCCATACATTTTCGGACCCCAAAAGTAGCCCAACAGAATAATTGGTCCTAGCACCAAGTCGACTCGATTAAGTCATCCAATATCATCCCAACCCATACTAAATCATGGGAAAATGGAAGAAATATAGAGGTGGGTAGTAAACCTGTGTGATTTATTAGCAGTCGCCTGGCTTTGCAGAAAAATCTTCTAATCTCTATTGTCGCTTGGCGTAAGTTTTTGCGGAAAAATCTGTCGTTTCTGTAGATTAATAGTGGGGCTGTTTTAATTTTGGATTTAAGTTATGCTTGGCACTGGTTCAGTGATATTGGTATTTATGAATAGGCTAACCAAACATTTATATAATACAGGGTGTAAGGGACAGCCCTCCGCAAACTAACAGGGTGCATTCAGCTCCTTATTTTAAATCATATTCCACAGGAAATATTCTCAGAAATTTATTTTTTCTCGTATTTTCAGTTACTATTCCTTTATTTCAATGTTAAATTACATTCTCTGTACGCAGCACTTAATTCATGTGAATAAAACAGCTAAAATCAGCAATGGATGTTGAAATACTCGGCGGCCGAAGGCTCGCTGCGCTGCCGTTCGCTACACGCGTTTTGCCACGGTAACAATACATTGCGTGTGAGGTAATAAATTAAATCAGATTTATTGGATTCTCATAATATTCCTGAAATAATTTCATGTACCGGTCATCTTAGTATGATATACTAAATTCACCCCATCAGTCTGCGGAGGGTTGTCCCTTACACCCTTTATAAAATTATATGCTTTATTAAGGCATCAGATGTAGATATAAGTTAGCGCATCATGCATTAGATACGCCCGTACTAAAAGTTAAACGCACCCATAATGCTCTCATCCCTAAAATTGTTAATTATTGCTGCATACTTACAAATAGGCCACATCCAACGACGTAATGGCCAGTGGTCGTCTCGTATAGCAGTCTCTCTCACTGACTTCGACTCCTGTAGTATTACTGACAGTATGAGCTAGAACACTGCTGACGAAGCTGGCTACTGACTTGGCGTTGCACGCGCTTGGTACGCAAACTGCCCAGCGTAAGGTCTCGCCACGACCGGTGCGGGTCTGAAAGGGAATTCAAAATTAGAATAGTATTTAGAAGTGCTATGTGACTTGTGTCGGCTGCATGAATGGATCGGTCTGTGAGATTAAGCTTGCGGTAACCGCGGTGAGTTTGAGGATGGGTTACCGTTTTTTTACACTTTTAGTTTATTGTTGATCACTGGATCCAATAATCTTGTGTTTATCTTCGAGAGTCGAGTTAAGGTAGTCAACATTCAAAATGCAAGGTGCACTTTGCTTACTAAACATGAAAGTTCACCATCATGCAGTAGTAGTAACTGACGAACGAGGTGCTAATGTCCTGCTAATGGTTGGTGGGTAGTTAGCAAAATGTGTGGACCTAATTTATTTCTCCAAACTAGTCCTAAGTTTGGAGTAATTGAGATTTATTTACAAGAATTTAAAAGGAAAATCGAAAGTTTTTTTTGCACTACATTTTGGCTACTCGGATAGCAGAGACCATTTGTGACCTTTTGACCAAATTCCACAAGACTCGTGTAATAGTCACTTAATTTATGTATTTCCTGTGTAAATGTTTAAACTAAATTGCCTTTTGTTTAACGCGTTACACGACAGTCGTTAAACTTAGTTTAACAATAAACATTACTGTTACCCACATAAAACTAGTTTACGATGTAATAACATTATACTAACAAAGACCATAATATAATTAATAATGTTATTATTTTTTTTTTTATATTTCTCGGGACCCTAGGGTCACGGACCTTTGAAAGGCATATGAGGGGCCGAAGCCAACTCGCAGAGGCCCGTTAGACGCTATCAATGGAAATGAGGCACCAACCGACGATTATCCCTGTGCGTCCTATGCAAGTGCACCCAAGGACAACCCCCGGTTGGTGTAAGACTATTGCAGGATATGGAAACAAAAAAAAATATTGGGCTATGGGTTTGGATGGCTAAAGTGGACGGGTTATCTAAAACTATGGAAGGACTATGGCCCCTGCCTGACCAATGTTTGATAAATACAATACACGGATAAATGGCAGGGGGTGACTTGCACACTCAACAATGGGCCCCCGGAAACGGTCGCTAGCACATAGTGTCGTAGCGACAAGGGGGCAACATGTCCTGAGGTGCTTAAGAGAAGTGGAGAGGTATTCCACGGCTATCAGGATAATCCCGGAAGTACGGTCAAGATCCCTACCAGCATCTTACTGGACTACTTCCTTCCTCCAAGCACGTTTGCTCTTGCGAATCTCTACTCAAGCCAGCCAATAAAGGCAAGAATGAGGTGGAAGGGCTGTTCTCGTCAGTGTTCACTCCAGCCGGCCAATAAAGGCAAGCCAGAGATGAAGAACATAACTTCTCCTGGGAGATAAGGTACGTGGGGTCGCTACTGCCCAGCAGCTCGCCACATGCTGCCCTGCGGGTTTCTGTATCTCTCATGGTCTGGCTCCTCACCCTAGACCTGTTCCGGCAAAATAACCTCTACCGGCACAGACCTAGAGTTCGGAGCGCGCAAGCCCCACCACGACGTCAACGTAGAATACGGCGATGTTATTATAATTATTATGATGTGATAAAGCAACGGTGCGGCTTAAAAGAAGATGTAGTGACAGAAATTGAAAAGAGTATAGTAATAATAATAAACGTTTATTTCAGAATATCACTTCCATATTTGTTAGTAACAATTTAGACTTATAAAACTATGCTTAGATGGTTTGGTCATGTTGAGAGGATGAATGAAAGTGGACTAACAAAAGGTGACACGGCAGATGTGAGTGGAAACGCCGGGAGGGGACGCCCTAGGAAGACATATAGTGATCTTATTGGTGATGTTCTTCAGAAAGGTCAGGTGCGTAGTACTCGCAACCGGCGTGCGTGTATGACCAGATGTATGAATGTAAACGAGGCAAAAGGAGTATGTAAGGATCGTAGCAGGTGGCGTTCTGTAGTTTCTGCCTACCCTCATGGGAAGAAGGCGAGAGTTTATATATGTATGTATGTATGTATAATTAATTATTTTAACTGGATGTTTTATATCACCACTTTGAGACATATTTTTTCAAAACTGTGAGTACTGTGCGAAAGAAACATAAGTGTGCACGCAACATCACTTAAACTAACTTTTGATTCTTAGTTTTGCTAGCCAGTCACTTATCTTTGACGTTGCTTTTTTGAGCATAACCAAAATTGCACACATGACATAAAATGACAGCCATATCCACAGATATATAACTTTTTCTGACTCACGAAGTAATACTTGTAAAATAATTTCCGGGAACTGTACTCGTACATTCATTGATATCGACGGGAAAAATAAGAGTAGTCAATGGACACAAAATCAGTATAATATGTACATGTCATGTACATGTCATGTACCCTTTTACAAGCTAACTTGCTTCGTTCGTATGCGTTTCCGGTTACTGTCTTTGCCATTATTATTTTTTTGCAATTCGTACTATCTAGACTGCGAGAATAGATGTTACCATGACCTAATAATACACATGTAATAAGTGTCAAAAGTAACACATTTTAATTGTTAACAGACTACTAAAATTATTATTTGTACACAATAAATTATCTTTCTTACAGTGTTTCAATAGACTTCTCAAAGTGCGAAACTTAGCAGCTAGTCTTTGTCATTATTTACTTGTCTTTGTACACTTTCCTTCATCCATCATATCCATCCATTTCGCTTATGGTGCAATAGCTTAGGAAGAGTTCTCACTTGGGGTGCTAGATGCTTGTTTGTGTCGGGATATTCGATTCGGCAGTTATCATCATCTGCCAAGCCTTTTCTCAACTTTGTCGTGGTCAGCTTCCGTCAAATCGGACGCAGCTGAATACCAGTGTTTTACATAAAGCGACTACCTATCTGACCTCCACAACCCAGTTACTGTGTAATACAATACCCCTTGGTAAGATTTGTTGTCAGACTTTCTGGTTTCTGACGGCCGGTAACGACTGTCAAAGATTCACGAATGACAGCTGGAACCAACGCAAGGAACACCACTTAACAGCTTGCGTTTGAGCATTGCAATATCATTCAATAAATTGAGGTCAGCATTACAGTGAAGACCTGAATGTTAGAACTTTGAACTTTGTAATAACTAAGTTAAACCGCATTGTTACATTACACACGGGTATTCCCTCAGTGAATACTCTCCATAAAGGACTTTGCCTCTTTGGAATCCTAAAAGGTTTTTCTGATCGAATGTGACCTTATATTGATCATGGCAAAAGTCAACGCTTGAAAGTCGAATACAAGTGTCATACGATGCGTTACAGCGAAAAAAGTTGATTTAATCGATATCAAATTTTCCTTTTTCCTTGCCAAGTCAAGAAGGCAATATTTTGTGCTGAAAAAGCTCAAAAGCGGAATTGAGGTAGGACCTATCTATAATTTTATAATTCTATTCAATTGAGCCAGGAAACTTTAGAAGGAAATTATCCTAAGATCAAGTCGTCCACTACCTAGACACGATCGACAGGTTTAGAATTAAAAAAAAAACAACAAACATACAACGAATTTTCGAAAAATATCCACGGATCTTACTATCCAAGTATCCATAGCTACTAATATTATAAATGAGATAGCAACTCTTTAACTTCGGAAATCAAATTAATGCAAAGTCAAATCGTTTATTTCAAATAGGCACATAAGAGGCACTTTTGAACGTCAAAGATTAACAACAAAATAGAATTGATTCTAGTCGCCCCTTCCAAAAGGTAGCTTCGTATGGAGAAGAATTGGTAAGAAACTCCACCGTTACTCTTTTAAAATGTTTTACAATATTTTGTATACACTAATTATATCATGATATGTGTATTTGGCTCTCAGGTAGACCAAGACATGGGTTAAGAGTTAGGTCATAAGAATACTTGTAATCATTACTACGTTCCCGTATGATAATTTCCAACCTCATAGCGGGAGAAGCCGCGGGCAAAAGCTAGTCTTGTATATGACAATGCACATTCTACTCCAATAATTCCCAGGTAGGTACGGGAAACTATAGTTAAGTCACACACAAAGCCTGAAGACAAGTAAATCGTTACCATGACATCGTTAAGTAGAATTAGTGGGATTACCGAAAGAGCCTTATTACTAAGTTCTAAACATAATGCTCTGTTCCACTGAACTTGTGCTGCGTAGTTACCGTTACGAAGTTCCTACACTTTGTGTGTAAGTATTCTGTAGTTAGTTGCAGTGTTACTAAGTGACGTAAATGTCATGTTATGTAAGAAGAGAATGTTTGAAGTTATTTATTAGAATTGTTTTAATGAAATATTATTTTTACTGAACATATAATTCAATAAAGTTGCACTTCACTTTCTTTCTTTCTTCACGACGACCTTTAGCAGAAACACCGAAACAAACTCTTAGATCACAGTGTAAACACCCACTAAAGACGCAGATATACGCCAACGGCCTTGACTGCATAGCTTCCGTGTTCTTTGCTCAGCTCACGCAACGCATCGTACGCTCACCCAGTAATAGGACTCGCCCATCAAGGAGCGCTGTCCCAAATTAGACGCATTATTAATTAATTATACATATAATAAAAGGTATTATATTAAAACACGTATACTAAAAGATGGACGACCAACGTAATTAAATTGTCTTTAAAATGGTGAAGGTACGCATAAAAATACGCTTGATAGTTTCATGATTCCCAGTTTTTTACCCGCGCTTTACAAATTAATTACCTACACTATGTTATATAAACATAATCTAAAATATTCACACATAAGGTTAAGAAAATGCTTTAATTTAACATATATTTTTTCCAAATCGTTAACACTACTCGTTTAGACGTGATCTTCAGTTTAAAATCATTAAAATTTGGTTATCCTCGCCTTAAGTAGGATTGTGTATTTTCTACCTAATTGACGTTAAATCAAATACATATGACGACGTTAAATTAAAAGGTGACAAAGCGTCTGGGTTGACTAGGTTATTTTAATACTGAATGTATTTGAATGTTCTTAGTTCCAGGGTAGCTTGATAGTTTTGATAGCGTTAAACAGAATCAATAGGCGATGACATTTCTCACTTTATTGTACTTTAACTTGATATCTTTGTTAAGGTTAAAAAGAGACGCTAGATAAACATCAGTTTATCTAGACTACTACGAGTAAAATAAACCAATCAATTACCTTGTTAGTCTCATGTTTCTGTCTCCACTTAATAGTAGCCAGGCAGTATTGTCCCTCTATGGTGACTCCATTGTAGCCAGAGTCTTCGATCGCGACACACTCGTCAAAGTTGCCCAGATGGTACGAAGACCCGAAGAGTAAACCTTGCGGGGACTTCGCTGATGCATCGAACACTGAAAAGAGAGAAAAGGTAAATTAATCATTGTGTTTGTAAAAATCAGATGAAGAATTAATTGCCGGGTAACTAGCACCGTATAAACAGTGTTTAAAATGACTTGCATCGTGCAAGTCATTGAAATTTGCATCATGTAAATGGACTTTAGGTACAGGCTATAGGTGAGTACACTTAGAAGAACCGGGTTTTTACCCTTGACTTTTTTAACTAAAGTTTATAAGAAACAAAATACCGACGTCCAATTAACACATGCGAATCATCTTTCATCGCAGTCGCTATAACATAAAACACTCTGGCTACTCAATGGTGATTTGTCTTTGTAACTGGTTAATTTTAAGGTAAGGTTTAGGTTAGGTTTTTACTGGTTAATTTTTGGTTAATTTTTATTTGTATATTTAAGCAACTGCTCGCTTCTGTACATACAAACAAATAAATAAAAGTGAAGCATCTGTTTGTAATGTCAAAATAACAGCTGTTTACTAAATGTATATGAAAATATATAGTCATCATCTGCCTAGCCTTTTCCCAACTATATTGGGGTCGGCTTCCAGTCTAACCGGATGCAGCTGAATACCAGTATTTTACATGGAGCGACTGCCTATCAGACCTCCACAACCCAGTTACTGGGTAATACGATACCCCTTGGTAAGACTGGTTGTCAGACTTTCGGGCTTCTGACGACCCGTAACGACTGTCAAAGATCCACGAATGACAGCCGGGACCAACGGCTTAACGTGCTTTCCGAGGCACGGAGGAGTCTCGGTATGTAAAGATGGTCACCCATCCACGGACCAACCCCGGCAAGCGTAGCTTAACCTGATGGATCGACCCATGCGGCTGTTATTACTTAGCCACGAGCTCCTCCGATGAAAATATATAGTACGGTACTTATAACAAAAAAACGATTTTTTTAATTTTTTTCTATCTGTGTTTGTCTGTATTTCTGTCTGTGTTTCTCTCTGTCTGTCTGTTTGTTCTGGCTAATCTCCAAATCGGCTGGACCGGTTTTGACGGGACTTTTACTGTCAGATAGCTGATGTTATAAGGAGTAACTTATGCTACTTTTATTTTAGAAAAAAATTGGGTTCCGTGCAAAAAAATAAAACCCATGAAATTGAAGAGTTTGTTTGTTTGAACGCGTTAATCAAATCAAATCATTTATTTTTTTGCCAACATGGGTAAGGGTATAGATGTTATACATATTTTAATATGGGCATGCAAAATTTACACATAAATTACAATCTACTATCAAAATATCATGCTGAATAATAATAAATATTAAGTACAAAATTATTAAATTGGAAAATCATTTTAACCATTTTATAAATTTAAAAAAATCTTTTTGCATTTTGGTAGCCCAATTCTCGAGGATAGTTATAGGCTACTTAACATCACGCTACGACCCTTAGGAGCCGAGCAAAAAGAAAAAGAACGCTAAGCGAAAACGAAGTAAGTAATAGCGCGGGCGGGCGATGCAACGCTGCTGGGAGGAGTTTTATTAAATATAATAATTAATATTTTAGTATACTGTGTATCTTACGACTTCCACGCAAACGAAGCCGCAGAGCACTGCTAGTCTAAAATATAAATTATTATTCTAAAAACGAACAGTTGTTGACGATTTAATTAAGCTATTTTAAATGTTTGTCACAGCCTAACCACTTATTTTAGTATAACCCATAATTCTATGTCAAAATGTGGAAATTTTCCAAAAATTTCGGGCTCATTGAAGTACGCAGTAACCACACTCACGGACATACGTTGTGTATGTACGTTTGTAACCGAAACACGTCGAAACTACTGTACCAATTCAGATTGGGTCGTTAAGATGGCTATCTTTAAAACGGTCATGCTTCTAACTCGTGCTTGCTGGTATGTTATGTTTATATGCTTTGTATTTTGATAATCGTGGGATCTACTTGGATCTACATGGGGTAATCGTAGGGCAAAACTTGGGTAATCGGTGATAGTTTTGTTTTTTACTTGTAAAATTCGATTTATTGATCAGACTATTTTTTAAATTTACTGTGATATAGTAGACAAAATAAGTTTTGCTAACTTATATCTAAAAATGTGGCAAATACTATAATGATTGAAAAATGTACATTTATCAAGTCAGTAGTAACTTGGTAATAAAACACAATTATCTATCACCGAATAGCTGCATATCACGAATTAGCCAAGTTTTGCCTACTACCTTTGGCCGAACGGCCGAACCCAATAACCTATCTATCACCAGTTTTGGCATACTGGATATAGAAAAAACTATCTATCTATGGTTTTAACGTCCCAATAATCTTTAAGAGATTATGGAATCTTACCGGCCTGACATAAGGACAGATAGAATTATACTGTCTACCATCAATAGCGATCTGTCTTTTACTGCAAATAGGTTATAGGGTTCGGCCGTAAAACAAGTAGGTACGTGTGGTACGTAACCTAGAGATCACTGTCCACACTTTTATTAAAATACTAGCTGTACCCCGCCGTTTCACCCACATAAGTCTCGATCCTGTGAGAATATCGGGATAAAAAGGATCCTTTTTTTTATTAGTTGAGATGGGTTTGCTCTTGACTATAGTCTAGGTCAAAGGTGGTGGTGGTGGTAAGTAAGGTAGGACAAAGTCGACGATGGAACGAGCTTACCCAGAAGAAGCCTGTTCACTCTCACTTTGAAGGGATCAGGGTTGTATGCGTTCGGAAACAGACGCAGGTAGAGAGTTCCAATATTTTGCTGTGCGCATCACAAAAGACATTTGGAAACGCTTTGTGTGAATTGGTAGAATAGCAACTAGGCAGGGATGGTAACCTGCAGTGCGTCTAGATGTCCGATGGTAGAAGGGGGCTGGCGGAATGAGGTTGTGGAGTTCTTGAGCACACTTACCGAAGTACAATCTGTAGAAGACCGACAAGCAGGCAACCTTGCGGTGATGAGCCAAGCTGTGAAGCTTGGCATCCACCAGTTTTACCTTGCCAATGAGCCTCTTAGCTCTGCGTTCCACCGAGTCAAGTGTGGCAAGTTGGTATTTAGCTGAGCCATCCCAAAGGTGGCTGCAATACTCCATGCAGGATCAGACTTGCGCTTTGTAAAGGGTTAAAAGCTGTCCAGGCGTAAAGTATCGCTTCACCTTATTTAGGATGCCCAGTTTCTTGGCCGCAGTTTGGGCTTTGTACTCTATGGTGGCACCGAAGTTGAGACATGATGTTAACTCTATACCTAGGAGCTCGAGGCGATCAATTACAGGAACAGATGTACCCCGAAAAGTAAGAACGACTCCTTTTAGCGGTAAATAGACACGCCTGTTTTGTGGCGTATCCTGTCTTAACCCGGTCATGGGCTACCCATGTGCCAAATTTCATCCAAATCCATTTAGAGTAAAAGCGTAACAAACAAACAAATTAAAAAAAAATAACATTACAATTACAAGATATGATAAGGATAATAATATAATAGGTTAAGGGACAGTTCTCATATTTTAAAGAAAGTTTCCGTTCTAACCTCAGTCTCAGTATGGCAAAAATGCCTCTACTTTTCCTAAATTTTTGACAAGTTGACATGACAGAGACGACTGATGATTTGTATATTAATTATATATTAATATACATTTTTAATCATCAGTCATCAGCTATATCACTAGGGATATAATTGTATGACGGTTATAACCATCTTACTGCGACAGATATTATGTTCGGGAAAAGCTTAGCTCGAATTGTGCGACGATCCGAACATGATCCATCGAGAGTAGATTCCGAACGGAGTTTGCCGATCGACACGAGCCGAATGTAAGCCGAATATGTGTAAGTAAAGATTGCTTCGGGTCGGCTTTGTTAAAAAAAATATTTTGAATTGAATGTTCGCCCCCGACACACCTTACAAACAAGATACATCTTAACAATATTGATCACTAATGAGTTCCCAAAAATAAAACATAATAAAGTACATAGAGACATTAATCTTTCTTTGTTATAAAACAAAGGACTATCGCTGAGTTGCGGAAAACCAGAGTCCTTGTAGCCGTCCTCACGAACCGATAATGGTTTCCCGGTAGCATTGGCTATGACATGTATAGTAATTATGAGGATGTGATGGCATTTTGGCAAACGATATGAGCTAGTGGAATTTTGTCAAAGAATGCTACGGTTGATTGAATTTGTGAAAAGTTACACACATTGAGAGTGAAAAGTTTTGTCTGGGACCGTTTGTTGATAATGACAGGAGTTTTGATGGGACAGATTCATAATAATATATACGCATAGAGAGCGATTATCACCGTCTGCTACCATCATCTGCATGTACAGGCTTATACGTATTGTATGTATCAATCCACAAAATTGTCGAAATTAAGGTTAGTTAGCTAGTGTTAAAAAAAACTTTGGTAATTTAGGTTGGTCGAAGAAAACATAAGGAATAATTTTACATTGTTAAAAAAAAAGTAATTATCATCCCATTTAACACCCGAAAATGGGAAAATATGCCTAAACGTAACTCAACAGCAAAATCCATGTGAATTATTAACCATCAAGCAAATACCTAATAATGGATGAACTTTATTAATTAACAGTAAGCTGCTAATAAACAATGCAAATAACCAATAGTTTTCTTGGAAAAACAAAATACCTGATATTACCTTCATTTAAGTCGTTCATGTGATTTTTATGTCATTGGCATAAGGTTTAAATTGCAATAGGTAATATTGACATGAGCTCGTAAATTGCAACATCTATGGAGTTTCTTAAAAAAATTTCACACATCCATTTTGGTTACTGGTCTTTGGATAAGTTAGTCATAGGTTTTTACCATTAATCATCCAATATAGCATAACTCATACACTAAAGAACGGGATCTGTTTTGTCCTGGTCAAAATTGTCACAATCACAAGACTTGGAACTGTTATTCTGACTGTGACTGTCTTCCCATCACTTGGTAACCTAACCGCTATGTGTCATGTATGTCCGTACGAGACGCGCACGATGCACGTACTACGAACAAACCACGATAGACATCTGGACGCGCACGCGCACGCACACCGTGGGATGGCAGGAGTAAAATGATACTACTAGCACCTACAGTGCTAATGCTAGAATAGTATGGTGAAATCTTCAGGATGTTATCCTTGTATGATGCTGTAAAAAAAAAAATGATTGACCTTTGACCATGCCAACGAAAAGAAAAACCATTGATAGGTTACTTAAAGGTCACTTGTCATCATTATTATAACAAAAGCATACTGCTGGATGTAACCCTCTCTTTTTTCAAACCCCTGAGCTCGATTCTCAGTTACCCTCTCAACCTAGGAGGTACATACAATAAGGCTCTTTTTAAAATAAGGCCCTTTGTACACACGTTTTTCTTGCCGTAAAAAACTACGGTTTATTAGCCGTGTGTAGGCAAGGTCGGCATTGTTGTATGGATCACTATGGAAGCTTGTTGACGACACGGCGGCACCACGTGGATGTTTTCTTTCGTGACGGGTAACCTACGCCGATTTGGTTTTAAAATGGAGATAAATCAAGAATTATTAATTGCATTGATTCATGAAAGGCCTGTAATATGGGATTTAGATGATCGGATGTATCCAAAAGCTTCTTTTCCTTTTTAGAGTTTTCTATAGGTACATGTAATCAATATTATTTTTTTCTTAAATGGATTCATGACGCACGTCTGCAGCTTGGAACAGAAAAACACAACTGAGCCGTACCTAACCGTTGACACAGCCGGTTGTTTGCCATGTCATGTACGAGCTCACAGGTTTTTCTACGGCGCGGTTTTTTAAACGCCGAACCGTAATGAAACCGTGCCATGTACAAAAGGCCACTACCTACAAAAATTAAAACAATTGAAGTAAAAAAATATTCCAACATAATTAGGTACCTATTAGATTTAATATACGAACCATTACGAACCACTTTTTGCAAGTAAAACTATACCTAAATTAAAATACAAGTCCAAGAATACTTTACCGCCTTACATTTCCTTCCAAGTCAGAATTTAAATAGAAATTAATCCATTCTCTGTAGAAATAGCAGGGTGTAATAAATAGCAGATAATGTCGAGATTAGGTAGCTGCAGTGAAAAATTTCGCACTTACATTGGGTTGAAATTTTATTGCTGACACGCTAAGTTAATGCTAAAATATAGGGAAGGAGGTTGTTGACTTGCAATTTGTGTAAGGACGAGCTAAAGAGTTGGGAATTTAAGCAAACTTGCGGGAAGCGCACACGTCGCGCACCCATTTTTCCATTGTGAACTGTGAAGAGCTGAAGGCCATTTCACTTCCTTAAAAAACGTTAAAAATTCAAGTCACAATATCATTGCAACGACTATCAATGTCAAAAATTAAGGGAAAATACAGCTATTTTTGACGGATTGAGAATGAGATTAGAATTCGGACGTTCTTTAAAATACGGGAATTCCCCCTCTGATGTCTAATGTGCAAAGTGTGCGCTTTCTTATATTTTAGCAATCATAGCCATGACAGTCTTTTCAGACTTGAAAGATACTGGTATCCAATCAGCCACAGCAAACTTAATCAAATTCTATAAATTTTCAATTAACAAATGATATTTTTTGCCATCCAGCTTGGTCTATTTTAGTTTTAGTTTAGTATATAAATTCAATTTCAAGGCAGCAATATATTATTATGGTGAACGATATATACGTCTTAATTGTCATACATGTGCATTATTCCTTAAGTTATTAAGATTGTTTCTAGCTTAAGTGTAATGTATGTAATGTAGCTGTGCTTCTTTTAAATAAATAAATAAATTCCATTCATCCTGTAGTACATCTAGTGAATTCTAGTGTATCTGTCATACGATTTAAATCCAGAGGGGTAATAGCGTAAGACACTTACAGTAGAAATCGGTTTCATTTTGACAGTTCAACAACATTCATTGCGTTATTTACGTTGTTGAGCAGACAAATTTTTCGAACATATGAAGCAATGGATTAGCAATTCGCTTCAAACTCATTCAGATTGTGTTTGATAGTGTGTTACGCAATTAGAATGCTGGTTGCTAAACGCCATTAATTCACCTCTCCAGTTGATTTTTCTTTTGCAAAAGCTCACTTTTTAGAACTCTGTCCGTGACTATTTTTTATTCAAGACGAAAAAAATAAGTTGTATAATTGCACATTTATGGCGGGTCGGTGACCGAATCGCATTGCAGTAAATATTTAATTCAAGTATTTTACTAGTCAACAGTTTTAAGTAAAAAACATTTAAGTTTAGTAATCCTAAATCTACTTAAAACCACATCATTGACATAACTGCACACGATTGCAGTATTTTTATTGATTTTAAGATAAATGGATGCTAATGACATTTTCAAACTTCTGCTTATTTTCATAAATGATTGTCATATTAGTGTCATGGTTCAGTGACTTTAGATTAGGTTAGAGGCATAGATGTACTCTATGGTTAATATTTTGTGGACTAAAGCTTTAAGCTACATTTAAATTGAAAGACAACTTGGAAGAACCGTGACAAATTCACTTCAGACTACGAAATAGCCAATATTACGAACCTTCTTCTAGTTTAATAGCTCCATATTTTTTCGCACGACTTTATGTACAATTCCACTTCTTAAATTTCACTTTGTTCTCAGTTCCATTAAGTGTAGGTAAAGTAATGAAACTTAGAATACCTGTGTCTGACAAATGAATATTTTCATTAATTCAATGCAAATCATTTACTTTCGTTCTAAAAAAGATTTCAACTCGAGAGATTCTACTGTTAAAACAATGGATTTTTGGCATGACAAAGATAAATTAATCTTCAATGTAATAAAAACTTCAATGCATCAGAGTCCCAGCGAGCTCCATACCATTTTCACAGTTTTCATAGAAACTCTGCACCGTATAGGACAAATTAAATACATTTGTGCGACGGTCGTGACGTCAGGTGCGTCCTAATTAAATGTGCCGTGCAACTTGGTCGTCAGGAGTGTAGGGCACAGGATAAGAAAATTCAGAAAGCCCAATCTTGGCGAAGATCAAATTTATATACATACACACACACAATATAATTTGTTTCTCTCAGCTTTAATCATAGTTTGCTAGTTTGAGTAAATTATGCGGCCTACCCAAACGTCCTTTCTTTGGTATTGTTCGTCGAATCGGTGAGCTCCTTAACTTTTATGTTGAGCTGTACGATTACTGACAGATGCTTGGACTGACTGGACAGCTCCACTCAATCTATGTGGTTCTTTCCTCAAAAGACCATTTCAGACACCAACCTACATGGTCTTCACATGATCTGACCAAGATTATGTCTGGACTTTAAAAGAGACTGTGACCTCTGAGTTTGTTTCGGCCTTTCTTCTCAGAGTAGTCAGATAGGAAACGCCGGCCTCATCTAGTTTAAAAAAAATGTTTGACGTGTAAAACTGTTTGTATAAACCTACTTACAGAAAAAAAAAGAAACATTAGAGAAGTAGTAGCCCGATTTTTGAACATTAAACAAATAATCATTTGAATCAGGTGTGTGATCATGTCGAACAATACATAACATACATAAAGGCCACCCGCTACGGTCTTTACATAAACAGTGACAAACAATATGATTGGTTAATAAGGGTTAAGCTGATTAATTAGTGGCAGATTTTCTTACAACTTACCTATTAATTTCATCTTGCAATGTGGGAAATGCAAGTCAAAAAAATACGTTATCGACAGAACTAGATCAATCAACTCAGACTATCACAGGCCACTGCTGGACATAGGCCTATCCCAGACTGCGTCACAGCACCAAACTTTTTTAAGGCCATCGGTCCATCTAGCTGGGGGGCGTCCCACACTACGCTTGCCGATACGCGGTCTCCACTCCAGGACTCGTCTGGTCCACCGGCCATCGGTCCTTCGACAAATATGGCCAGCACACTACCACTTCAGCTTGCTTACAACTAGCTCAGCGCAATGAATTTGGTTTCATCTTCCAAAATCAATCTTTTCACAAGTACAAAAATTTTGTTATCAGTATTACAGATTGGTTTTTCTACTTTGGCGTTTACATTTTGATAAGTTGAGCTTCTGAACTTTTCTATTAGGTACATATGTATGTGGTGAAGAGCACTTGCCACCGAAAATGTCACGACGTGAAATGACTAATGTTTTTTTACTTCACTTAACAACACTAACCAGGTGGCCTACTTGATGATGGGTGTGAGTGACGTCGCTTTTTTAATAGTAGCTACAAAATGTTTGTTATTGAAGAGTTTGTCGATATGAATGGTGAAACGTGTCAAAATGCTTTCCATAGGTTACATGTAAGTTGTTCTTACATATAGAAGCAACAAGAATAATACCATAATACAACATCACGCCTTGTTTCCCCAAGGATTAAGCAGAGGTGTACCTATACAGGGTGTAAAGGACAGCCCTCTGCAGACTGATGGGGGGAATTCAGTATATTATACTAAGATGACCAGTACATGAAATTATTTCAGGAAAGTTATGGGAATCTAATAAACCAGATTTTTTTTATTACCTCACACGCAATGTATCGTTACCGTGGCAATACGCGCGTAGCGAACGGCAGCGCAGCGAGCCTTCGGCCGCTGAGTATTTGAATATACATTGCTGATTTTTTTTATTTTAGCTATTTTATTTACATAAATGGAGTGCTGCTTGCAGAGAATATAACATAAATTGAAATAAAGGAATAGTAACTGAAAATACGATTTAAAAAAAAAAATTCTTGAGAATATTTTCGGTGCAATATGATACACTCTGTATAGTAACACCCACATTTCGCCAGTTTAATAAGTCCCATATAATAGGGGGCGAGCCTATTGCCAACAACAAGAATAATGTACCCAGGATTTTGTAATAATCTTGATTTAAAGGAATTTCCTTGGAGTTTCTTGCCCGTTCTTCTCCATTGAGATATGCGTTTTGGAATGGTCAATTCAACAAAAAATTGAGTATTGAGTATTGAGCTTCAATTTTCTAACTGACCGGCTCTTTGACGATTCAAAAGTGCCTGTAATTTGGTTGAATTAAAATAAATGCTTTGAGTTTGAGTTTGACATGGGTATTAGGTAGGACACCAAGTTTTACGCGTCCTCAATATTCAATGCTGCTTTTGCAGTGAGTTTTTCCAATTTGTATAGCTAGTTAGTGCCGATTCTATAGAAATAGAAATAGAAATAGAAATAGAAATAGAAATAGAAATAGAAATCATTTATTTGCCAAAAATGTAGGTATACAGATATGGTGGTTATTTTGATGAGGGTCCCGATACATTTTGCCTTACGGCATGCAAATTTATTTAATATTATATAATACATTTACTAGAACAAAAAAAATAACATAAACAAACATAAGAGGAAAAAAAATACTAATAACTACAAATGTCAACAAATTAAGTTTATAAAATGGAAGAAAATTATTAAATTAACGAATGTCAACAAATTAAACTATAAATGTAACAAATCAAATTAAAATTGTCAGAAAATTCTATTACAGATGTCAACAAATTAAATTAAAATGGCAATAAATTAAATTACAATTACTTATCAATAATTTAAATAAAAAAGAGTAGAGTATAAGGTAGAGTATAAGGCAAGAGTTGTCAAGAGTTGTCTAGAGTATAAGGTAGGCTTAGTATCCACGTAGCATACGAATTGAGTGGTTGAGCTCAACAAAAATTTTCTTTTTACTTCATTAAAACATTTTCTAGTTAATCATAGAATAGTGGTGAATATTGCAATAAAAATTCGTGAAAGAGGAAGGGGGCTATAATGGCCGTGGCCGCTGCCACCACGCGGACCCAGTGCGGGTAGGTGAAAACTGGTTTTATTTAGTACTTATGTACTGAATAAAAACTAATCGCTCAATGAATAGATTACATAACTGCATCTAATTACGTTTCAATCGACTGGCCTTGTGATCAAGGTGACATTGAAATGGTCAGTGTATTATTAATTACGTTGATGGAAGGTACTGCGTGTCAAATATATAAGTAATTAATCATACATTGCTTGTAGGTATATATGTAAATTATAATAAAATCAGTATAAAGAAAAAAACAATAAACAAAAATTGGAAACAGCAGCTATTTGCAGTGAGGAGCCGTTTAAATTTCGTTTTTATGTTATGTGTACCAGCGCTAATAAAAATAAAAATAAACATTTTCTAGTGATGCTAATGATATCAATAACCGCAATACATACACTGTGCAACGTCAACAATTTGTGGTCGCCTAAACATTTTGACCAAACGTTGAAATGAATCACTTGAGCAATTAATTGCAAGGTAGGTACTTAACCTCATTGACCGGACGAGCACCAATACTAGATGACTTGGATAAAAAAGTCAATATCTACAGATACGACACATAATGAAATGTTTTCTTAGTAAAACAGAGACGAAAAGACTTAGTTGATCTAACTATAGTTATTGCGTTCTAGCATGGCAATAGCGGTCATTCCCCTTTGCCCAATATCTCTTCGTAGGAATCCGAAAAATAAACTCAGTTTCGTTTTTCATTATTGAATAATGTTCAGGATTACGATAGATATCGATTCGGGACGTTAACAGCGAACTGTTTTTCGCTTTTAATTTGAAGAATGCTATAAAAACTATACAAATGTCAAAGAACCTGAACTTCTAAGGGCTGATTTAACCAAAGTTTTCAATCCGCGGAATAAAATTCACGTCTGACAGTTTTTGTATGGAAAATCTGTCAAAAATTAAAAATTTATTCGCTGGATTAGACTTATACTAGGTATAAAAGTTTGGTCGAATTCGCCCTAAACTGTTTAACGGCCGAAACCTATTTTCAGTAAAACACAGATCGCCATTGATGGTAGACAGTATAATTCTATCTGTTCTTATGTCAGGCCCGTCAGATTCCATAATATCTTATAAATTATTGGCGTGTTAAAACCATAGGTAGATAGGTTTTCTATCTCCAGTATGCCAAAACTGGTGATAGATAGGTTATTGGGTTCGGCCATTAGTCAAATAATACCTACCTAATCATTCATTACTTGAACACCTAACAACTGCAAAAATTTCTTAATACTCGTAAATCATGTTTTTTATAAACTTTACACTGATAATACCAATATTTGCCGACAAGCAATCAGACACATACCTCTTAATTATGTAAGTAAACAGCAACGGCCATTCACTGACACTTTATAGCTGACGTCATAAGTATGGCACTAGGTATGACAGTTAGAATTTTTTGGCCGTATTAGCTTTGTAGACCATAATGTCTGAGTTTTCAGGCTCGGATACCAAGAAAGAGCCTAAGGGCTGATTTAACCAAAGTCAGATATATTTTATCATGGAAAATCTGTCAAAGATTAAACATTTATTCGCTGGATTAGGTATAGGATTGGATTAGGTATACTGGGTATAAAAGTTTGGTCGGATTTGCCCAAAAACGCCTTCCTATCAGCAGGAGCGCTTTTCCTACGCCCGTCCCGTTGATGCACATTGCAGGTCGCATCTTAGAAATCTAAAATCCGTAAATCTCCTTCCCATTCCACCGACTTTTACCCCTACTCCATCACTGTGCCTGACATTAGGGTGCCTGACGTTAGGGACTGCCAAACTGTGAAAGAACACTATCTTTCCACTTCTTCATAGTTGTTAGTTATTTTAGTGATATTTATTTTAGAAATAGGTATATATGTGTTTAAGTATATATTATATAAATAACATAACATCACGCCTTGTTTCCCTGAAGGGTTAGGCAGAGGTGTACCTATAGTACACCCACATTTCGCCAGTTAACAGATAGTTTAGTTAGTGTTCGGTGGGGATCACCAGTATATATTATATGTTTTATTTAATAAGTGTATTGTTTTATTACATTTTATGTATTTTATTTTCACCTCTTCTCTTACACACGGTGACTGCATCTATTTTTATCCTCTGTCCTCTCGAAGGTATGCTGGAAGAGATTTCTTTAGAAATAAGCATCATATTTGTACGTATTTTTCTCTTCCTGTCTTCTTGTCTGTTTATTTGTGTGTGCATAAATGGTTAAATAAATAAAGTGCTAGTAACTAGCAAACTACTCACTCTGGCCTCGGGTTTACAGAACTATCTTTATTTTTAGGCTAGTAAGCTAGTGTGATAGACTGGAAAAGCTATTATAATAGTTTAATAGGATTGAGTTCTATTTTTGAGCTAGTAGCGCCCCGCGCCTCTGAACCGATGTTCACACGAAAGTAAAAATATCGCGGCGGGATTTTATCGCGCACTGTATTTTCAACTCTCGATGTTGATCCGAGCATTGAGAATTCAACAGAGTGCATTCTAACGCGTCGAAAAAACTGTTGGATTTTCAACTCTCGACGCTAAGCAGAGCGTTGAAAATCCAGGGCGCAAAAAAAAATCGCCGCAATATTTTTACGTCCTTGCAAACGTCGGCTTATTTTACTATCCTGGCTTCTGTACTAGACTCGTGTGGCCAGCGAAGCTAGTATTGGATAATATTACTCCACGGCCTATGTCACTTCAATGCTAGCGGTTTAAAATTCCCTAGCATTGGGTTAACAGTTCTAGCATTATGCCAAGCCAGGATATTACTCGTTTGCTATCCTAAGTTGAAAAACCTTGTGTAACCCGAGAATAAGGTCCTGTTTCCACCAAAGCGGAGACAGATGTCGCAAACTACAAATAGATTTGCGTTATTTTCTTTCTCTCTGAGATTAATTTTTAATGCAAACCGCGCTAGTCTTCTTTTCTTTTTGGTGGAAAACGGGCCTCGTAAAATAATGTGAGTGAAAGCTGATACGATTCATAATTTCGAAGATATTTTGTTCGATACAAAAAAAAAATGGTACGTGTCCGCAAGATGCCCGGAGAGGAACAACATCTTATGAGCATCAGCCTCAGGCAAGTTGACATGGTTGGTAGATACATGGATAAATGTTAACCTATATCTTTCTTAACATTTTAGATTGAATACGATGTTTTTTTATGATTCCAACTGAGCTAATGGCATGTAATTAGCATGTATGCTAGGTACATATAATAGATGTACTTGTATATATGCAAACTTACTTTAAAAAGTAAATCAATTATTGACCTATTTAGTATTTGCAAGGCATTCGTTTTGATTGAATTTTTATCTTGTTTGCACATCATCTTAAAATTCTTACCTAAAGAACAGGTAATAGAGTGGTATCCAAATTATGTAATCCTTACCTACATGAATAATTGTATTAGCATTAAATTAAGAAGCAAATTAATTCTTATTTATTTTCTTAACTATTTTACATTGTCAATGGGATAATACATATTTTTCTAATTTTACATAGATAATAATAATTATTCCAGTAAGATGGTGGTAGGGATCATGACCGTACTTCCGGGATTGTCCTGACAGCCGTGGAATACCTCTCCACTCCTCATAAGCACCTCAGGACACGGTGCCCCTTGTCGCTACGACACTATGAGCTAGAGACCGTTTTCGGGGGCCCATTATTGAATTTGCAAGTCACGCCCTGCCATTTTATCTGTGTATTGCATATAAAACATTGGTCAGAGGTCACTTTAGCCACCCAAACACATAATCCAACATCTTTGTTTCCATATCCTGCAATAGTCCTACACCAACTGGGGTTGTCTTTATGTGCACTTGCATAGTGCGTACAGGGTAATCAGGGTAATCGTCGGTTGGGGCCTTATTTCATCAAAAGCATCTAACGGGCCACTGCGAGTTGGCTTCGGACCCTCGTACGCCTTGGATAAAATAATAATAATACCAGCCTATTATTGTCCCACTGCAGGGTAAAGGCCTCTTCTCAAACAGAGAAGGCACTAGAATCACCACGCTTGCTCAAAAGGGGTTGGTGATTTTAGACTTATAATGATTAGGCATAAGTCCTGACCTAACCTGTATTATGCAAATAAAGAATTTGATTTAAAAAAAAAAAAACAGGTTTCCTCACGCTGTTTATCCTTCACCGCCGTCAATAATGTCCAAGATAAACTCAAAAACTAGACATAAATATTGAAAAAGTCACATTGGTACTTGCCCAGACTTGAACGAGGCCTCAACCACTGGGCCATCAAGACATTATTATGTATTTATTATCAATTTAGTCATTAATTCAATTTTTAATAATCTTGAGTTTTTTTTTTACGAAATAAAGAAATTAAATTCTAATTTTCCTGAATATTATACGTTGTTAATGGAATAATAAGGTAAGTTTTAATATTTTATTCATTTAGAAATTAATTTAATTAAGGGCTGATTTTTCAATCGTCAGGTAACTTTTATCTGGGGAATATGTTTGACGTTTTGACAGTTTTTTTATAGAAAATATGTCAAACCGCCATATTTATTCCTCAGTTGAAAGTTATCTGACGATTGAAAAATCAGCCCTTAATAATACAGAATCTTATAATAATAATCTTAATTAATTTAATTTTCTCGTCTAGATATTTAAATGCATCTTAATGACCTCTCCACTCATTTCCGTATTCCAATATATTGCCATTCTTTATTTTAAACCAGACCAACAAACAAGGGTAATTGTTTACCCTTCCTTTTTGGCACCTTCACGAATAAGGAAATAATTGTAAGTGCGTTACAGATATATACAACAAACATTGGATTGAGACCAACAAACCACGATTGCAACAAATGTTGGATCAAATATTGGTGTGCGATTTGTATAGTCCAAAGGTGATCTTGCTAATGTATTTTTAACCCCCGATGGAAACGAAGAGAAGTTATAAGTTTAACGTGTGTATTTGTGTGTCTGTTTGCGCCATCGTATCTCCCAAACGGCTGAACCGATTTTGTTTTTTTTTGTTCTGTTTGAAAGGTGTTTTTTGCTATGATTTTAAAAAATCTGTTCGGCCGTTTGAAGATTATCAGCTATATTCTAGTTGATGAAGGCAAGTGAGCATCTGCTACAGGTCTGATCAAGTCGAAATTTGGTATCATATTACTACAATGATATTAGAAGGACATAGTAACCTTGAACTGATGCTGCAATATCACCTGGAATTCGTAGGATACCCAACTCCCTCACCAATTCACAGCACAGGTATCGTGTTTGGGCTCATTGGAATGGTCTCAATGAATAGGTTATAGATAAATGGTGATCAGGGTCTGATGATGGAGCAGCAAAAAGAAATGAGGATAAATTAGTAACTAGCTTCACTGTGGGAGAAATATGTATGTACGTACAACGACAAAGATTCAAGCGAACTACGTGCCGAGCGTAGCGTGTTTATTAGTAATATAAGTTCAAAAAGGAGGAAATAAAAGTTAAGTTTAAAATTTAAAAAACCCCCGACACAAAAAAAAACCTCTAAAAAGTAAATAAATAATAGGATTTGGTCCTTTAAGTTTAATATAAGTTGTAGGTAATATTTTGATCCAAGCGTCGTCATGTCGGGGGACGGCTAATGAAAACGCCAAATAGACGAGGCTTAGCCCAGCAATAAAGAATGTACAGGACCTATGTCATTGTAGAAAGATGACTGCTTTTAACTTTCAATTTTTTTTTATTAGCCGTTTCGTTCCCCGACGCGACGACGACGTTTGGATCAAAATATTACCTACAGCTTATATTAAACTTAAAGGGCCAATTCATTTTTTTTTTGTTTGTGTCGGGGTTTTTTAAATTTTAAACTTAACTTTTATGCTTACTTTTCGTTCGTAAAAAGAGGCTTATAATCAACATTTAAATTATTAAGAACAATGAAAATAACATGATTTCGGTTAAAGATGTTTGAATCGATGGCTGACGGAATTTCCCTTTTTAGGATATGCCAACAAATGAGATTACTGTCTCATTGGTCTAGTAATCGCAAGCGCTACTGCTGAGCATGAAGTCCTGGGTTCGACTCCCGGATCAGGCAAAGTGATTTATTTATTTTCTTTCGAAGACTTATAGCTAAAAAAAAGAGACTAAGAATTTGAAATTGAATTGAAAGTGATATTGGGTTTTTCCATCAGGAATTTCTCAGTAGCAGCCTGGAGTCTGGATTTGTGCCCAGTTGATGGCTCGCCCCCTATTACATGTTACTTAAACATAACGTGCGAAATTTAGGTGCATCTCTGCCTAACCCTTCGGGGAATACAGGCGTGGTGTTGTGTAGTTAGATCGAATAACAAAAATGTCACCATGTATTTGACCAAACATGGCATGACAAACATTGGTTCAAACATCGCCAACTAGCCACATTAATATGCTGAGTAAGTAGCTGTTCTGTAATTATAAAGAGTTTACTTAACAATAAATTGTGACACACAAACAAACAAATGTTTCTTTGTTTGTCACGTTGGCTGAATATTACATGTGCTTGGAATTAGATTATTAACTGCTTTGAGTTGAATAAGCATTTAATATGGCTTGTACGAGTGTTTACAGTGTAAAGTAAATAAATTTAATTTTAAGACGTTTTACTCGCTAAAATATAGTCAGAATTTCATAATCTAAGTTCTAGCTGTTGCCCGGGACTTCGTCTACGTGTATTTTGTTGTTGTTGGTTTTGGGAAATGGCATCTCGCAGGTCAACCTAGGAGGTTATCGGCTGCTTCACCGAACTTTCCTGTGGTTGCCTCAATAAATTAAGGCCTCCAGCCAAGGCATTCAACTTAAAAACTAAGCGATCACTTGCTAAGGGCATTACCTGTGGGGTACTGACCTCGACTTAGGGCGTCGCTGGGGGAGGATAGCAAGGGACAGGTTGGATCGGATTGAATCCGCGTGTATTTAGTATTTCATCTTTTATTTGTATTCAAAAATTCAGGATGAAAAGTATCTATGTCCTTCTCCAGGTCCTGGCTACCTCTATCTGTCAAATTACATAACAATCGTTTCAGTGGTTTAGGCGTGACAAGGTAACAGACAGGCAGACAGACAGAATTACTTTAGCATTTTGAAATATTAATAAGTATGTATGGAATTTTGGATTTTGTAACTAGGACGCGGACTCCAATCGGTTACTGTTGGCTAATCTATATGGGTGCAGTTCTTATATTTACCGAAGACTGTAATAGACAAAATCGACATTTTAAAACACTCATCATCTGCCTAGCCTTTTCCCAACTATGTTGGGGTCGGCTTCCAGTCTAACCGGACGCAGCTGAATACCAGTATTTTACATGGAGCGACTGTCTATCTGACCTCCACCAGACCAGTAACTGGGTAATACGATACCCCTTGGTAAGACTAGTTGTCAGACTTACGAGCTTCTGACGACCCGTAACGACTGTCAAAGATCCACGAATGACAGCCGGGACCAACGGCTTAACGTGCTTTCCGAGGCACGGAGGAGTCTCGGTATGTAAAGATGGTCACCCATCAACGAACCAACCCCGGCAAGCGTAGCTTAACCTGATGGATCGACCCGTGCGGCTGTTATTACTTAGCCACGAGATCCTCCGACATTTTAAAACACTATGATTGGTAAATAATACTATCCGTATTTAATATACAGGGTGGCAGGGACATCGATGCACAACCATGGATTCAGTACGTGATACCAGATTTCGGTTGTTAAAAAAAAACAGCTATTTCCTACAAAAGTGCAATACCTACGCTGTCAAAATGTATGGAACAGCATTTTTTTTTTATAACCGATGAATAATTTAAACGCTGGGGCGTCCAGAATCATGTGCTGAACCCTTGCTTACAAATTGCGCGTCGATGTCCGGGATGTCCCTGACACCCTGTCACACAGTTAGACTATGTCACAACGCACTCTAAGGTATAAAGAAATATGTCGCAGTAAGATGGTTGTAGCTGTCATATATTTATATCCCTAGGGATATAACTATCATTAAGACAGCGTAATATAGTTATATGAAAGCGGGTCATAACTGTCGGAGTGCCGTAATTTTGTTACTGCGACCAATTTTGACGTGGCGCTCGCCAGCCGCTGCCGCGGCACCTCTCGATACGCTCGCTCGGCTCGCGCGTAGGTGGTCTCAGTTCTAACCTAACCTATTTAGTCGGAGTGCCCTAATAGTTATATTACGTGAAATGGTGGGCACAGTCAGGAATCAGGATGGTCACAACAAACGATCTATTTGCACTATAATACGTTTATTACTCTTTTTTTTAAATTGGACAGGGTTTTACCTACGGCGTTTGCACTTGGTGACGGTTACAAAACGACTCTTTCGAACTGCCTAACACATTGTTTTTTATAGATTTCCCTATAACTTAATATTTTGATTGTATTACTAACTATAATGAAGAAAATGAAATAACAATTATTAACAAAGAAATAAATGAGATAAAGTATCTGAATCAATAATCTTAAGCAATCATTAATTTAAACTTAATACTTGGCGCGCCGGAGGCTGACAACCTGAAGGCGCCATAATGGATATTCAACAATTTTGATTATTTTAAACACCAAGAATAAATCAAACATAGTTATAACTAAACAATTACATAACAATTACCTACTAAATACTAAAATATTGACGTTAAAATGATTATTTAAATTACTAAGTCGAGCTGGTATATGCAGGACCGGAAGTCGATAACAATTACTAGATCGTGCTCGTATCATAGTTATATTTCTAGTAAGATAGTTATGAACCGCTTTCTTATAACTCACATAGCTAGCTTTATATTTATATACCCTCCCTATATGCCGGCTACAACCATCTTACTGCGACATATATGAGTAATGTATATCCTCATTTTATAGTACCTAGTAGTATACTCTATGACGGTGACTGTCAAGCCTCCACATTAGACCTTTATTGCTTTTATAATCAGCCATTCATATTCAATGAATGTACACATCTGGCGACTGATACGTTTCAGCCATATACGCATAAGGAAATATTATTTTTGGTGTTACATTTTATATTGCAGGGTTCATTTTCGATTTCATCAGTAGTTATAGTGTGTAAGTAGTCTATAGAAGACATTGTACGAAAACCTACCAGTTACAGAGTCTTTACGTAGGTTTTAACTAATCAGTAAATGCAAATATATTTATATAGGTCCGGGTGCACCATGAATCCTGAACGCATTTAAAACAACTTCCTGTCTCTGTCAAATTCAAACGATGGATAGAAACAGAAAGATGATTTAAATTCGTTTAGCGCTAAATGTATTTGGTGATCTTAAGGTGACATTATTTGTGATGTTCTTCAAAAAGGTCAGGTGCGTAGTACTCGCAACCGGCGTGCGTGTATGACCAGAGGGGCAATTCTCATAATTTTAAGAACATTCACATACTGATTTCAGTCTGAATAAATGTCAATAATACTTATAATTTCCCTACATTTTTGACATTTGATTGTCGCTGAGATGAGATTGCGACTAGATTTTGAACGTTTTTAGTTACGGGAATTGGGCTTCCGATGTATGAACGTAAACGAAGTAAAAGGAGTACGTAAGGATCGTAGCAGGTGGCGTTCTGTAGTTTCTGCCTACCCCCATGGGAAGAAGGCGTGAGTTTATGTATAGTATTTAGTGATTTTTGGTGCCCATAGAATTAGATAGATTTCGATATTTCCTTACAAAACAGCTGTTTTGGTTTTCTCGGTTCAAACTTTCTATAATAATGAACTTGTGTATTCATAGTTCTTTTCTTTCACTTTGTAAAGTCATATTTCATTTCTCTAATAATAAGCAAAATTATATTTTTTATGATCAAAATAAATTAGCTAGCTAAACTCCGCAGACGTGATGGGTATCGATATCTAAAAGATTTGATGATTTTTTTTGGGTCGACATCAGCTGGTAGTGTTGTTACTTGAAGTATGAGTTGAGAAATCTGTTTTTTTTAATCGTTTTTAGATATTAATACCCATCACGTCTGTGAAGTTTACACAATAAAATTGATGTTTTAAACTGATATTTCAACAACGCTGGAGTTGATAACCCCCAAAAAAATCATCACACTGATTTACTTATTGCTTTATCCTGTTTAGATATTGATACCCATCACGTCTTTGGAGTTTCACTAGATAATTTAATTTGACCCTATATATAGGGCTATTTTAATTACCTACTTAGTCAAACTTTACAGAAGCGACGGTGTTGGGTATCAATCTATATTTCTAATAATAAAGCTAAAGAGTTTGTTTGAACGCGCTAATCTCTGGAACTTCTAGTCGGATTTGAAAAATTTTCAATTCTTCAATAGGTTATAGGCTATTTAACATCTCGCTATGATCCTTAGGAACCAAGTAAAATGAAAAAGAGTCAAAAAGAACACTAACAGCCAAACCTTATTCTCTTATAGATTATTGGGACGTTAAAACTATATATAGATAGGTTTTCTATCTCCAGTATGCCAAAACTGGTGATAGATAGGTTATGGAATATTACCGGCCTGACATAAGGATAGATAGAATTATACTGTCTACCATCAACTGCGATCAGTCTTTTACTTAAAATAGGTTATTGGGTTCGGCCGTAAGTGAAAACGAAGTAATAGCGCGGGCGGGCGATGCGATGCAACACGGTGGGTTGGGGGAACAAGAATATTCACGCGGACTGAATCACTAAAACGTAGGCATAGCGACGGATAAAATAAATGTAAAAAAATATTATCAAAAGATTTCGTAATATTTAATTCTGTCAGTAATTATAAGGCGTTGAGGAATTAAATAGTAAGGCAGAACGCGGAGATATTAAATTAGACATTTCTTAAGTTAGCACACAATTATAGCCATATTGGTAAGTAAAAGTGAAAAGTCCTTGTTAGTGACTGTACTGATGTTGTACCTACTTATTATAAACTAGCTGTTCCCCGCGGCTTCGCCCGCGTGTATGTATATACTTCCCTATTTGAATCGGATTCTGTTCACAATTTCATAAGTTTTAATTTTTTTGTGCGAAACCCTAATTCTTTTTCTAAAATAGACATTACTCCGTAGAACATCAGCTATCTGTCAATAAAAGTCCCGTCAAAATCGGTCCAGCCGTTTCGGAGATTAGCCGGAATAAACAGACAGACAAAAATTTATAAAATTGTTTTCTTGTTTAAGTATCGTATATACTTTCATATGTATCTATTTAGTGAAAAGCTGTTATTATGACATTACAAACAGACAGTTCAATTTTATTTGTTTGTTTAATCTGAATCATGAAAGACGACTTACAGTTCCTAGATTCACTAAACTGATTTCATTTTAAAACCATCGCTTGAACGAAAGCGAATCAAAGGTGAAAGTAATTCTTTAAATATACTAGCCTACCACGCCTATATAATCATAGGTTAAAAGGTATTCTTGCCTAGCAATGAATAAAAGATATGATAAAGTCTTTTAAGGAAAATCAATCAAGGGACCGCACAGACAAATGTACACTCACACACTAATACTAAAATCAAACTCAAACTCAAAGCATTTATTTCAAATAAACCAATTACAGGCACTTTTGAATTGTCAAAGAGTCGGTCAAAGAGTCAGAAAGTTGAAGCTAGTTGCCCATTCCAAAGCATAGATCTCTATGGAGAAGAACGGGCAAGAAACTCCACGGACACTCTTTTAAATCAAAATATTGGTTATATCATTCATGTTGAAATTAAGTATGTGAGAACAATGTAGAAAGACGTGCACGTCGAAATTAAATGTGAGTTCACCATACCCTAGAGGTAGAAATATTCAATAACAAAGGTAGTCATAGTAGTTATCTGTAGTTCTCCCTCTCTCTGTAGTTAGTTATTTTGCTAAACCTTGCAAGACAATATTTGAAACTTTATTATTTTCTAATCCATGACTTGAAATAAACAGATAAGGAAAGTATCGTTTCTTTGCGACAGACTACCATTTAAAATAATGAATCCACTTCATCTCAATCTATATCTAATACTAGCTTCCACCCGCGACTTCGTCCGCGTGAAATTTATTGTTCCGCCGACCCACCCCGTCGCATCGCATCGCCTGCCCACGCTGCGCTGTTACGTTTTCGCTTAGCGCTCGTCCTTACTTTTTTTCTTTTTGCTCGGCTTCTAAGCGTTCTATCGTAATGTAACATACCCTAATAATGCTAAATACCTTATAGCCTTCCTCAAGAATTGGGCTATAAAATGCAAAAAGAATTTTTCAAATCCGACTGGGAGTGATAGAGATTAGCGCGTTCAGAGTCAATAAAAAATAAAATGTGTAGGTAACTAATAGACTAAGCGCATTTTTCTTACTTTAAGCATTTTTATACCCGTCTTAATTTCTAAACGAAAGGTCCGATTCGAATAATTTAAAAAGGAATTTACATGTACTTAATCAACCTTGATTATGAAACTATTTATTTGTATAAGGATTAATAACATGTTTAAGAAAAAACCTTCGCAAATAATGCATTATTTTCTAACAAATTCGATTACCATTAAAAACGTTATAGTGAACCAACCTTAAAAGATAGACATATGTTATCGCCGACTTTTTTTTAGAACTGTTTAAGAGAAACAATTCCGTCACACATGATTTTTGCGTAACTGTAACCGTTTACGCTGCGCACGCAACGAAAGCTCTCAAAAGGAATAAATTTTCCCCGTTTTTGCAACATTTTTCATTGATGCTCCGCTCCTATTGGTTATAGCGTGATGTTATATAGCCTCCCTTGAGCAACAACATTAAAAGAATTTTTCAATTAGAACCAGTATTTCCTGAGATTAGCGCGTTCAACCAAACAAACTCTTCAGCTTTAAAATATTAGTATAGAAGACACGGATAAAGCACAGTTTTCCTTGTCTGAAGACCACACAAGTATAATTGCGAGTAGAATCTATAAATAAATTAATTTAATGTATCCCGGATATAACGAAATTGGCCAATGACGTATTGAAATATTAATTCCTTAGACGACGTTCTCAGAATCCATCAGACGGACTTATCTGTCTGACCAAATGTAACATTATCCTTCAAACCACAAATACATCAATCTATCATAATTAAAGCGTACATAAAATTTCGTGTCTGTACTGTTGACCGTTGAGGAGTTCCTTCGTCTGGAGCCAATCTTGGCTGTAGAATTAGGTCACGCTTATCATAAAAATGCATTGTCTTCGGAACTGAACCAACATGTAAAATGTGAACTCTGTAGGATATGAGCAAGTGGTTTTAATCCAGCTTGCAAGATTCACCCTAAATAAACAAACAAACATTGCAAGTCGAATAAAAGCTTGTAAATAATAACAAAAATACAAATGATATCATATAACCCTGTGTGGTCTCTTCCACCTAAAATTTCTGGTACAATAAATTCACAATGAAAGCAACTAAACACATGGGCGCATTAACAGTCAACCCTCAGTCGACCTTGAGTCTTGTCGCGAATGCCTAAACAGACCTGCGATGTTCGGCCACAAAGTACAGAAGGGAAAGAAGGCCGGCTCCATACAAAGACCGACAACAGGCGTTCGCACATACCTATTTCTAGTAGGTACCACTTTTCAATTTTATTACTAAAGTTGAAAAGTTGTTCACGACTAATGTCCACGATGGTACAATATACGACTGGCAGTCATTTGACATCTAATTCAAAGTTGATATGTTCAAATTAAGCTGAAAATCAGCACTTTTTGAATATCAAAAGTTACAAAATACAGCCTTCAAAACACCCGGCTGTCACCTTTTCTGAGTGTTTTCGTTCAGCTGAAGAAGAAGGAAGAAGTGGCGAGGCAAATTCCCCAGAAACACGTCTATCTGTATAGTCTAAGAAAATTTTAATTCTAGAATAGTAAAAGGTAATTCTGACATAAAAGCCAAATGTGAACTCCTATACGTCAATATAACAAGTTGGTTTGAGATAGCAGTACGTACGCGTCTGTGTGTGTTTCACTCGTATGAAACTGACCTTCTGTATCTATCTATTTTGTGTTTCGGGAGCGATGCGGACTGACTCATACGCAGCCCGCCTGCTAACTAACGCATTGTGATATTGACCTAAATTGTGTAATTTTACGTCGAACTTCAAAGTGTAGAGTGTAGTGGTTGAAAAAACACTCACATGTGCTCAGTGCAATGGACCTTGATGGTCAAAAATGGTGGAAGTAGGGTCGTGCATGTTTTGGTTTGCGGAGTATGTGCTTATGTATGACAGACGGTGGGGCGACGAAAAAACGATGACTCAGTAAGTCTCCAAAGAATCCTACTCAATCCATTGTTTTCATTACGGCTACCATGAAAGTAATGGCTTATTACTATCGAACGCAGGACATAGAATATTAAGATATTTCTGACCACAGTCAGGCAGTAAATAGTCTTGAAATTGTGCAAATTGGGAAACTTCTAATCTAGTCACTGTATTCACAGACAACTATCGGATTTAAAGTACGATCTGACATAATCAGCTGTAGTTTTATGGCAATGATATTTTGTTGGGATAATTAAAATGTCTATATTTGGAAATGACCGTCAGGTCAGCTGGTATAAACGAATTAATTTTAATAGTAAACAGTTGTATCATTAAAATAGCCTAACATGTTCATCGCCTTTCTTAAACAAAGTTTAATTCAAATGTAAACATACATCTACAATGCTACAGGCCACCCAGTTCTACACAGGGCTGTATGGTCGTTGTCTATATATTATCAAAACATTACTGTAAATATTGTCTGCAAAAGGCCACCTTACGTCACTCAGGCTGATAGAAATATAACTCTAGTTGCATTCGAAAACGCAAGCGAATTTGAATAAACTTAAAAAATAAAATATTGGGTTTTTGCTTACAAAAAACAACAGTGATATAAAGGCGAGTAAAAGTGAATATATTTTTCTTAAATAAACGAAATATTTTCTTTTTACTTAACCTATACTGTCCCACTGCTGGGCAAAGGCCTCCCCCAATTCCTTCTAGGAACTCTTTTCCCGCGTCACCTCGGACCAGGCCTCACGGTGCGCGTCCAGGTCATCCCGCCACCTCTTTCACTAGCAATATAATTTTATTTATTATAATTACACCCCCGCATATAATTATTGCTCTACCATCAGCACTACTCTAGTGCTAACACTAAATATCTAAACGGCTTAATAAAAAAAAAAGAAAATCTAAATTAGATAAATCTACCTACATACAGTCTACATAATCAAAACGTTATGTATCTCTGTAGACAATAACAAACCATACATTTAAAATTTAGCAAAACGTCATGTTCTAAACATAGCATACAAACACGCAAAAAATATGTTGATAGACTTTTTTCTTAGATATCCGTAATTATAACAGTGGAAAAGTTCAATAACCAAGTTGTTTTGCCAACACAACCTGTTTATTTTAATTAAAAAAAACATTATTAACTATAGTTGTATTATTGTACTATTATTTTTGTCGCGACTTTGTTCGCACAGAAACTTTAACTCCCCGTAAGACCAGCTCAGGAATTCAGGAGTTTTGAAAAATGCTTTCTTAATGCGCTTTTAGACCTGGAGCTAGACCACCACCTCATAAAGCAGTATTATTGTAATCTTACTTGAACTAACACAGAAGTAACATTAAAATAATACTGCTTTAAGAGGTGGTGGTTGGCCCCATGAGGAACAAAGCTTCCTCTTCATCCACTGATTTAGTGATTTTCACTTGTTTGTGTATCAAACTAATTTGCTGTATATACTTTAACATTATCCGTACATAGCGTCTTAGTTCTAACTCCTATCTTGATCGCACAGCCTTATTTACAAACAGCTTACCCAAAAATACAAACATGACTTTATTAAGAAACAGAATCATCATTATATTGGTACATCCAACGTCACAGAGTAGGACAATAAGTGAAACAATGACGACTTTGTACGACCACAGCATAAATAATTTGTTGCACATGCCAAAAATATCGTCTCAAAGGTTGAGGGTTACGTCAAAATTATTATAATGAGGTTCTGATTAAAGATCACAGAGAATTGATCTTCAGAGAATATTAAATAGAGATGGGGCCTCTCCTGTTTTGGGGACCTATCTGCAACCACCGATAAGCTTACCAGGAATCGCCCAAAATTTTATTTCGATTGTTTTTGGAAAGTCTCGTTCAGCATTGAGAGATTGGAATACGAAAATCGGTCAATGGGTCGTCTTAGGGGATCTAATGTTCTGTCACTGGTCTACAACCAGTGAACAAACAGTTTTCTTGGAAACTCAAATCCACCATCCAACTATTAATAAATGTTCATCAATTCAATAACATGGGTTTTTTAAACGATCTATTTTTATCAATGCTCAATCAAGATTAATTGCTTTAAAAACATAAGCATAAAAACATGCTATTCTACAACTTACGTAGCCATTTTAATGTACCGTAATTTCAAGGTAGGTAAATATTATAAATAGTACATTATTCGTATTAACATTAATCTTCATAGCACGTAAGGAAAAAACTTTAATTGCTATTACAAAGTGATTAATTACGTAATACATTAAATGCTTGATAAACGGAGTTGTGTTAAACAAATACAACATTTAATTCAACATTTTTTTGTAGCGCTACTGCTGAGCATGAGGTCCTGGATTCGATTCCCAGGTCGAGCAAAATGTTATTAGGTTTTCCTATCTGGAATTTCTCAGTAGCAGCCCGGAGACTGGTTTTGTGCCCGGTTGATGGCAATAGGCTCGCCCCCTATTACATGGGACTTAAAAATAACTGGCGAAATGTGGGTGTTACTATAGGTACACCTCTGCCTAACCCTTCGAGGAAACAAGGCGTGATGTTATGCCCAGAGCGGGAGAAGTCATTTGATGGTTTCCCATCCAAAAAAAAAGGGTGGTAAGGACATCGACGGGAATACGATTACCATGGATTCAGGTATACAAACATGAATCTGGCCCCACCGCTTCGAAATTTTTCGTCGGTTATTTAAAAAAAAAATAGCTGTTCCATACATTTTGACCGCGTAGGTATTGTACTTTTGTAGAAAACAGCAGATTTTTTTTAATAACCGACAAAAATTTTTAACGCCGGGGTCCAGAATCATGTACATAATAAATCCATGATAACCGGATTCATGTCGATGTCCCTGCCACCCTGTATATTTTGTAAAAACTGTAATTTGAACATTTCAGGTCATAATATATTGACGCAGTCATTAATTACATGTACAAGTTTGGAGTATTCTTTTATTACTTTTCAAATAAAATAACTAAATCAGTAGCTTACCTTATTAAAACTATTTAGTATTCTGTTATAAAATAATTTATTACTGAATTTGTTATTAGTAAAATAAGTATTATGCAAATTTAAATATCAAGTTCACTTTTTACAATTTTAATGAACTATTAAATCGTTCACCTTAATTTCATTTAGTTAATTAAAGGCAAAACCGATTCAAAGTAATAAAATGTATAATCATTATTTATTTCTACTAATTGCAATAAGTTAGGCGCACCTGTTTAGCTCCACTACCAACCTCTAAACGTGTCAATGCAATTTGAGCTATACTCCTGTCAAAGTTAGGAAAATTAATTGTTTATCAGATTAACTACCAACTTAAATTTTATTCCAATCACAACCGTCATTCTCTGAGAGTTGTATAAAATTACTATATTTTTTTTAATTTGAGATAGGTTTGCTCTTGACTCTAGTCTAGGTCAGAGACGACAGAGACAAAGTCGACGATGGAGCGAGCTTACCCAGAAGAAGCCTGTTCACTCTCACATTTGAAGAGATAATACGAAAAATTGACGGAGTGTGTCAATTAATTTTCTTTGCTGTACCTATCTTGTGACCGACATGAAATAAAGAGGAATCTATTTTGGCATACAAGCATTAAATAGGCATATTCTTAAATTAGTTTCATTCAGGCTTTCAGCATCCAATTAAAATAATTATTATTTCCTCAAGTTTTTTATTCAAACTCACTTTTATAAAAAGTCTCACCGACAAAAACACGTAGGTATGTACCATCGCGGACATTTACGGTGAACCACTTTTCGACCTTACTACTAAGGCGATAAGGTTGAAAAGTGGTACACCGGAAATGTCCGCAATGGTACAGACAGACATGACAAAAGGCCGTTTTGGATTCAGGCGTGGATTCTAAAAACAGCTGCAATTTCGTCGATCAATTTTCCTCACAAACATTTTTAAAATAAAACGCATTGCAACAACATTGAATAAAGGTTTGAATGAGTGAAGAAAGAATGAATGCGACACACAATATATAGTAGATTGAATAGACTATAATGGAAAACTCCAATTATACTTACTATTGCCGTTCAATTAACGTTGCAAAACTCAATTATACATGCTGAAATAAATTATGGAAACTGTTTAATGTAGGCATTGGCAAAATAGTAAAGTTTATATTGCAGTTTTAATGCTAAATTAAAATGAGCAAGTTTCAAAAAGTTGCTAATGTAAAGGTAAATAATTTTCTGCTTTTCCACCAATCATCGGTATTTTATAAAATTAACACATATTTTGCCAATGTTTTAAGTGCTAACTGGTAACATAGGAGATATATTACTGTGTGTTGTCACACTACATCAATTTGACGTGATATACAGGGTGTAAGGGACAGCCCTCCGCTAACTAATAGGGTGCATTCAGCTCCTTATTTTGAATAATATAGTCCACTGGAAATATTCTCAGGAAAATTAACATTTTTTTTTATCGTTTTTTCAGTTACTATTCCTTTATTTCAATGTAAAATTACATTTTCTGTACGCAGTACTCCATTTATGTAAATAAAACAGCTAAAATAAAAAAATCAGCAATGGATGTTGAAATACTCGGCGGCCAAAGGCTCGCTGCGCTGCCGTTCGCTAAGCGCGTTTTGCCACGGTAACGATACATTGCGTGTGAGGTAATAAAACAAATCGTGTTTACTGGATTCCCATAACGTTCCTGAAATAATTTCAAGTACGGGTCATCTTAGTACGATATACTGAACTCACCCCATCAGTCTGCGGAGGGCTGTCCCTTACACCCCGTATATAGCCAGTTTAAATAACTTTCAAAGATTTGCAGTTGTGATGTTATTATATGAAAAAAGTAAGTTGGTAGTCAATTTGCATAAAAATTAATTTCCCTGACTTTACCTAGACCATTCAATAAAAAAACAACAGATAACTTAAGATTATTTTCAATGAATCAGTTTAGTATGACCAAAAATGTAACGGTAAAAACGGAACGTTTGTGAGCCTCGGGCGGGACAGTGGTGCCAAAAAGATATACGCGTGGACTTGAGAACCACCTCCTTTTTCATCGGTTAAATTGAACATAACATAACGTCACGCCTTGTTTCCCCGAAGGGTTAGGCAGAGGTGTAGATACCTATAGTACACCCACATTTCGCCTGTTATGTTTAAGTCCCATGTAATAGGGGGCGAGCCTATTGCCATCAACCGGGCACAAATCCAGACTCCGGGCTGCTACTGAGAAATTCCAGATAGAAAAACCCAATAACATTTTGCTCGACCTGGGAATCGAACCCAGGACCTTATGCTCAGCCGTAGCGCTTGCGACCACTAGACCAACGAGGCAGTCGGTTAAATTAATTCATAATATTATTCATGCATTAATAAACTCAACTCAATATGGCACCTGTCCCGGCACTAACGAGGAAGCAACTAGCTGTCAACGATTTTCTCGCTCAAGAAACGTACAAAAGATTGTAGGTCCCGTGTAAGTAAAAGAGATACATATATTAACAGTTGATCGCTGACTGTTCACACCGCCGGCGAGTGCTCGTTTGTCGCAGTGACAAGAGCTATCAAAGAGAGTACTCGCTCAGCGACGCTCGGTTGGTAGGCAGAACACTCACTGAGAGAACTATCGACAAACGCCAACCATTTTTATTTGAAATGATGCTTGCAAATATTTTGACTTTCTATTGTTGGACGAGAACAAAGAACTATAGAGGCAGGGTTTCTTCAATGAATCAGTGTATACAAAAAGCAACTTTAATGTGTAAAGACGTCCGTTTTGTCGATAGTACATACTCATACCAGAGCGAGTAATTGCTTGTCACCATCGCGCACTCGCTGCTCGTTACTCGCCAACTCGTTTTAAATTGCTAGCTCTGCTCGCTTCTCGTTAATCGCCGGCAGTGGGACAAGTGCCTTAACGGTACTCCCTTTCTTCTCCTAAAATTGTTTGTCCGAAAATCATTATCCATAACACGTTTGCTATAAACTTCAGTAACCATAATGTTCAAAATCCCGAAATTTTGTTTAACATAATTATCTTTAGTTCTAAAAGTATTCTGTCATAATATCGAGTACTATAATAATTGAATCCCCTAATTTTACATGACCTAAAGTCATATGTCCTAAGTATTGTGTTAAATAATGTGTATTATTCCGAATGTTCATTTATAATATTTTTTTTTAGTTCTAAAACATTAGCTAAAAATTAGGTTCGCAGAAACGAATCGCTGTAAATCCGACTCCACGCAGTCTTGTCTGCTCTACCCCTAGAGTGTAATTTAAAATCGCGTAGGCGCGGAGGGGCGAGGCGGCCCGCGAGTTGAGGAGCAGGTGGTTTTAACACCCGCCGCCGCGGCTGAGGCTGGCCGGCGAAGCCGGCCAGCAAGCCGAAGCTGCGGTGGTGAGCGTTAAACCCATCTGCGACGATAAACTCGCGTGGGACCGCCGGAGCCCCGCAGCGCCGGAGCCGTGACAGAAACCATGCCTGCTGCATGTTGCATGCTTGCTTGCATGCTTGCTTGCATGCTTGCTTGCATGCTTGCTTGCATGCTTGCTTGCATGCTTGCTTGCATGCTTGCTTGCATGCTTGCTTGCATGCTTGCTTGCATGCTTGCTTGCATGCTTGCTTGCATGCTTGCTTACATGCTTGCTTGCATGCTTGCTTGCATGCTTGCTTGCATGCATGCTTGCTTGCATGCTGCATGTTTGCTTGCATGCTGCATGTTTGCTTGCATGCTGCATGTTTGCTTGCATGCTGCATGCTGCGTGCTTGCTTGCATGTTGCATGCTGCGTGCTTGCATGCTTGCTTGCATGCTTGCTTGCATGCTTGCTTGCATGCTTGCTTGCATGCTTGCTTGCATGCTTGCTTGCATGCTTGCTTGCATGCTTGCTTGCATGCTTGCTTGCATGCTTGCTTGCATGCTTGCTTGCATGCTTGCTTGCATGCTTGCTTGCATGCTTGCTTGCATGTTGCATGTTTGCTTGCATGTTGCATGTTTGCTTGCATGCTGCATGCTGCGTGCTTGCTTGCATGTTGCATGCTGCGTGCTTGCTTGCTTACAAAAACCACATGTTCACAATCAACTGCTTTATTGAGTAGTCTTAATTAAAATGACTAATTTTAATTCGTAGACAGATTCTAAGCTAATTTTATATTAGCTGCGATTGCCTTAAAAAAATCACATTTGGCATATTCTGATTGTTTTTTTTAAATGTTTTCAATTCTTGCTGTTTTGTCAATTATTTTTCTCTTTTTATTTGGAATAGAAACGCCGTTGAATTTAGGACTTATAACTTTTATTGGAAACGATTTTATGTCTTTTGTATATTATTGATTGTAATATTTATGACAAACTGATTTAGGACATATTATATTTAAGGATTTCAATTTTATGGCATGTGATATTATGTGATATTAAGTTCGGGTAAGTTATCATTCGGACAAATGATGATTAGGACAAAAAAAGTTATGGCACTTTAAATTATGGATAAAAAAGTTAGGTGACACAATAGAGAACCGCCTTAACAAACACAGGCGTAATGTTGTTGAAAGACAGTATATGTAAATATTGTTCAAGTACATACAAACCTCAACTCTACTAAATTAATTAACTACTAATAATTAATTTAAAGATCAACTGCGAGATAATTATCTTGACTCTACATTGTTGTGAAATCATCCAATTAACTTAAGACCTTCTAATTGCATTGCATCCGTACGTTTATTTATTACCGGAACCAATTCTCAGTATTATCAGTTCAGGGTTAATACTGTTACCACTGATAAACCTTTCGAAAGATAGAAAAGAAAGAAATCAATTTCTAAAAAGATTTTAAAGTTTTCAAGAAAAAAAAAAATTCAAGAAGGAAAATTTTTGGGAAGAAAAAAAAAACAAATATCTTTATAGTAACGTTTCCTAACCATTAATAAACTCGAATCACGAGTTTTTGACTAGATATATAATATTTTAATTGCAAATTTCTTTACACAATAAAACAACCTAACATGTAGCTGAATTTAAAAAAAAAATCTTGATATCCATCAAGGAAAATAATGATGTGTAATCGAAGATTAAGCTACGCTTACAGCGGTCAGTTCGTGGATGGGTGACCATCCATTATATATCGAAACCCCTCCATGCCTCGGAAAGCCGTAGGTCCCGGCTGTCATTCGTAGATCTTTAACAGTCGTTACGGGTAATCAGATGCCCAAAAGTCTGACAACCAGTCTTACCAAGGGGTATCGCATTATCCAGTAACTCGGTTGCGGAGGTCCGATAGGCAGTCGTTCTATGTAAATTAAAGTATTCAGCTGCATCCGGTTAGACTGGAAGCTGACCCTAACATAGGAAAATGACAGGCAGATTGATTGTTCTAGATTTTCCGGAAAAAGACAAAGATAATTTATCTAACAGGTTCCCAAACCTGTTGGGTAAATTAAACGACACAATACTTCCTTTGTTATCGTTATTATTAGGTATGAAAATGATTTTGAAAATAAATCTAGTTCTTCTGTCAACTAGTTACTCTGGTTAGATGCTGATAAGCTGACACAAACATTGGTAATGGGAAATATTCACCTGCCTAATGATGGACACTTTTTTAAATAAATGAACTTCTAAAAACTTTTGCACTTCTAATGATGCACACTTTTTGAATAATTGAGGGTATTTTAAAGTTTCTGGCCTTTTCGTACAGTTGGTTGCAGTAACTAAGCTAGTGTCCCCGATCAAACGGGCGCCTTCAAATTAGCCGCAAAGTGCCGCGCGGCGGCAGCGCGGCAGCAGCGCTGCAACCGCTAGGTTCGAGCGTCACATTTAGTTTCACGATGGACTCTGACGACGAAACACTGCTGTTAGTATTACTATTAAACAGAAAAAAGATTTTGGAAAAAGAAACCTAAGAAAACGTTGCCGTTATTTTGTATTTGTCAACGAACTGAATTTCATAAAGTAAAAGGCTACTGCGATCAAAAATTCCAGAATTACCAATTACCCATATCGCTGGACGACTCTCAACCTCATCGATAAATTCTTCAACCTGATTTTCGTTCATAGACTTAAACAAAAACTACGTGCGATAAAGTGACGATGCGTCACTAGTCGATCAATGAATTGATGTGCTGCCGCAGCGCGGGTGTAGCGCTGCAGTCGCGCGTTTTTTATATATATGGATTAACAAAGCAGCGCTGCAGCCGCGCTGCCTCCGCACAGCACTTTGCGGCTAATTTGAAGGCGCCCTAAGTTAGAACTATGACAAAGCAAGCCGAGCGAGCGAAGCGAGCGGAGCTGCGGCAGCATCTGGGAAGCACTATATCCAAGTTGGTCGCAGTTACGTGGCTTGTATTTTTAGGGTCCTAAAATAGGAATTATTTGAGGTACACAAAAAGAGGCGCAATCATAATATTAAATGTTCAATAATATTTTTAGGAGCGGAAAATGGAAATTAAAATGTCACGTTTACCAATACGATTTTTTTTCTCGCCAGTACTTTAATGTACTTTAACATAACTTTACACAAAGCGCTATTTGATCATGCATTTAAAGAATTCCATTTTCTCCTTTCATATTGCAATGAGAAACATTTATAGTCAGTCAGCAAGATTGACAATGGAAATTACTGTCAATAGGGTGCAGGAGGCCAACCACCACCTCTTAAAGCAGTATTACTTTAATGTTACTTCAGTGTGAGAAAAACATGGAGTTATACAGGACGTCTAGCTCCATCTTTTTCCCACACTGAAGTAAGATTACAATAATACTGCTTTAAGAGGTGGTGGTCTAGCTCCAGGAGACCGCACGTCGGTGGTAACAATTTGACCTTGAGCAGGACTAGCGTAGAACGGAGTGTCAATAGAATGCGAAGCCAGCTTATAGTGATTTTGTAGCACAGACGAGCCGCCTAACTGTACGCGAGATGCACTTGGTTATCGTCAGGCAGTGGAATAGTATTTTCTCCGCCACGACATGTACTGCCCCTGCACATCAAATACCTGTGAACTTCAGTACCAGCTAACAACTCCGCGTCTATTCGAAAATTACCAAGAAACTCCTTTCCGCGATGCAATAAGCGTTGTGCGTTAAACTAGGTTTCCAACAAAGTGTTCTATTCAACAGGTCTCAGAACTGATCTAGCAACAGTTCCGACTAACAGATCCTTTGTTTACCGGTTTCAACAACAATTTAACTTATCATCACGCCTGTATTACCCGAAGGGTTAGGCAGAGATGTATGTATCCACATTCGATATACATCGATAAAAAAAAATCTGCTGTTCGTTGACGTTATGCGAACATAAATGTAGGGAACAGCAGATTTTTTTTTGCGATTTCAGGTTTGGTCCCATAGTAAAAATTGTTTATAATGATGAGTACAATGACCCCTTAAGAGGTTGTGGGTTATTTATGTTACATCTTGTATATAATGTATGTAGGTATACTTAAACATAATTACTGGTGAGTTATGTTTAAGTTCCCTGTAATTAGAGCGAGCCTATTCAACAACTGTACGTAAGTACTTCTAATAAAGTCTGGTTACAAGTGATATGCAGAGAGAAGGAAAACATGTCCACCTTTATAGTTGTTTTATTTTGCTGAGTGAAGTTTTTGTACACCAAAAAGTAATAATCCTTCTGTATTACATAACATCACGCCTGTAATCCCCGAAGGGTTAGGCAGAGATGTACCTGTAGTTCACCTACATTTCGCCAGTTTAAGTCCCATGTAACAGGGAGCGAACCAATTGCCATCAACCGGGCACAAATCCAGACTCCGGGGTGTTACTAAGAAATTTCAGATAGAAAAAATCCATTAACACTTTTCCCGACCTGGGAATCGAACCTAGGACGTCATGCTCAGCAGTAGCGCTTGCTACCACTAAACCAACGAGGCATAAAATAAGTAATTATTTTGATTTGTTTTATAAAATCCTTCGGTATGGTTTTAAATGACAAAACACAGCAGAAAATGTATTAATGAATCTTGATAAACCTTTATAGAGTTTTAATGTTCTTAATTATTAACGAAACGGTAACAGAGCTAAAACTTGATTTATTTAAATTAAACAACCCTTATTCGCTTTTAACTAGGGTAATACATTCCTGCCAATTGTAGTGAAATAAAAAATGAATAATTCCGCCACTTCATCCCGTCCAATTAATTGTTTTTTTTTTTTAATTAAAAATAAAAGCTAGGGGGCTTGTGGCTAAGAAATAACAGCCGCACGGGTCAATCGATCAGGTTAAGCTACGCTTGCCGCGGTTGGTCCGTGGATGGGTGACCATCTTTACATATCAAGACCCCTCCGTGCCTCGGAAAGCACGTTAAGCCGTTGGTCCCGGCTGTCATACGTGTATCTTTGACCATCGTTACGGGTCGTCAGAAGCCCGAGTCTGACAACCAGTCTTACCAAGGGGTATCGTATTACCTAGTAACTGGGTTGTGGAGGTCAGATAGGCAGTCGCTCCATGTAAAATACTGGTATTCAGCTGCATCCGGTTTGACTGCAAGCCGACCCCAATATAGTTGGGAAAAGGCTAGGCAGATGATGATAAAAACTATGATATAGACTAGATAAAAAGGTTGAATATATTATAAACGCAGTGCACACACTGCCCAATGCATAAATTGCGTCAAGTTACGAGTACAATAAAATAAACACCGTGCAACACCATCACAGCTGACATTAAGCCACACTAAGTTGATTTTCTATACAAATAAATAAAATTGAAGCGTCTGTTTGTAATGTCAAAATAAACCGTACTTATAACAAAACAACAATTTTTAACATTTTTGTCTGTTTGTTTGTTTCGGCTTATCTCCGAAACGGCTGGACCGATTTTGACGGGACTTTCACTGGCAGATAGGTGATGTTACGGCGATTAACTTATGCTACTTTTATTTTAGAAAAATTATTAGGGTTCCGCGCAAAAAATAATTAAAACCCATGAAATTATGAACAAAAAGTCGGATTTGAACTATTTTTTTTTTCATTTGGTAGCCCAATTCTCGAAGATAGTTATAGGCTATTTAACATCACGCTACGACCGTTAGGAGCCGAGCAAAAAGAAAAAAACAATAAGCAAAAACGAAGTAATAGCGCGGCCGTGCGATGCAACGTGACGGGTTGGGGGACGAGGGAGTTTTATTAAAATGTGGCTGATATTTTAGTATATTATGTATCTTACGAAATCCATGCGAATGAAGTCGCGGGGCACAGCTAGTTAGTTATAACTAAAAAGAAACTTGCGGACTCTCTTAATTTTAACTGTCTTAAAGTAACACGGTAAATTTCTCAATATTATGCGTACAAACTTACATTTGCAGTTGGAATGTATCGGAGAACATGTTTTTCAACTACAATGTCAAGTTTATTTTTGGGATAATTCTGTCTTCTTTCTGCATCCCAACCACTGAACCCTTTATTGTGCGTGGTCCGACACGCACATTTGTATTCTAATGGGAATATTAATAAAGTTTATTCGTACCACGAACCCAAATAAACTTCAGTATTATGGAGATGATTATCATAATATCGGAGTGGATCAGCTCTAATGATAATTAATTCTGTCTAAATAAAGATATCAAGTTATTATTAGAGTAACAGTCGGTATTTGATTTTTATCTCGTTTATTTTTGTCTACTATCTTACTTAAGAATGATTATTTTAGGTATTGTATAAGGTGTTTCATAATTAATTAATAATCAGCTGTTCCCTACAGTTTAGAACAGTAGTAGGTATTAAACTTTAGTATGGAACAGCTGTTTTTTTTTTGCGATTTCAAAGTTGGTCTCGTAGTAAAAAATATTCAGTTTGATGGTCTAAAGCGTTCCTTAAAGTTTGTAAAGATAATTTTGAAACACCTTATACAGGGTGTTAAAGAAATTGCGTTCCATAGCTTCAGGGTGAGTTCAGTATCGATAAAGGAACTCGTAAAAAATAAAAATAAAATACCTTAAAAAAAACCGAAAATTATCATAAGATGAACCTAATGTATGATAGTATAGGTACCTACTAATTAAATAGAAATCATTTAGAATTGATTAAAAAATTGCTTAAATAAGTTTTTATTTTGTTTAAATGCTAATTAATACTTTCCGAGAGTTACCTACCTACTATCGAACGCAATGAAATACGAACACTTAAAAACGTTAAAACTTAAAACATGTGTAATTAAGTTGATTTTTAATCATTGTAAAACTGATTCCAGTTTTTTTAAGTACCTACTCTTTAATACAATACCTACTCGTATTTCTGTTCAATACTAGTTAAACAAGATCTTTTTTGTAGTTTTTGTATATGACGGTCCTAAGCCCGTTAAAGTACGAAGGGAAAATTGAATTGTAATTTACATACCGTCGTAGCGTTAGGGGCGCACATCTTGCGCCATTTGTCGCGAGCCGTTTTCAGTAGCAAATAATGCGCCGGCCCTTACCTAGTATTCGGACGCGAGAAGTGAAGGACAAAATGAAAAACGTTCGATAGTAGGTACCTAAATAATTAAAGTATTTAAACAAATAAAATAATTTTAACTATTGCTATTTTAAGTTAAATTAGGTTGATCTTGCAATAATTTTTTTGTTTTTTTTTTTTTTTTTTTTTTCCTGGGTTGCTTTATCGATACTGAACCTACTCCTAAGCTATGTCACGCAATTTCTTTAACAGCCTGTATAAATAACATCAAGATAGAAAAACATTTACCTTATTTAGTACTTAATTGGTAATATCTACCTAGCATGGTCTATTCCAATTTGCCCACATCTTTGTGTAGCAACTTGTTTAAACATAATTAAATTTAGAAGCAATTTCAAAAAAAACTATTCCATTATGCCCTAAAAAATATGCCCTGAACTACTAAAAATGTGCTGAAATTTTAGTAGTGTACCGAACCTACTAAAATTTCAGCACATTTTTATTTACTCGATCAGCCAAAACAACATTACGGCAACCTTCAACGTTTAATTTTTCTGCTACCCTCAATTACCTTCCGAAAAATATTGTTTACCCTCCATGTTGTTTACTCATTTTAATGGAATACCGAAAATATTTTTCTCTTCAGGCTGGTACCCGAACACGAATAAACAGCAACTTAGACAAAATAAATTAGATCGCCGTCAAATTATTTTTTGTTTAATAATAAGCTATGGAAGAGCCGCACGGGTCGCTCCATCAGGTTAAGCTACGCTTGCCGGGGTTGGTTCGTGGATGGGTGACCATCTTTACATACCGAGACTCCTCCGTGCCTCGGGAAGCACGTTAAGCCGTTGGTCCCGGCTGTCATTCGTGGATTTTTGACAGTCGCTACGGGTTGTCAGAAGCCCGAAAGTCTGACAACCAGTCTTACTGTACGTTACGTACTGGGTTGTGGAGGTCAGATAGGCAGTCGCTCCATGTAAAATACTGGTATTCAGCTGCATCCGGTTTAACTGGAAGCCGACCGCAATATAGTTGGGAAAAGGCTAGGCAGATGATGAATAAGCTATGGAAGAATAAAAAGAGAAAATATTCCTAAATATAATTAGGAATCGATATCTATGAAGGAGTTAAAGAGTCAAGGTTTGTTTGTTAGTAGAGGGTGACGAACTATCAAAGATCTTTGACAAAATAGTCATCCATTCTACATAATTATCATTTATTTTATAAACAGGTTGTTAGGTTAAACGAGGGACATAAGTACTTTAAAGAAGTGTAGTGCTCATGAAAATGGCCAGCTTTTACTATGGGACAAACTCTGAAATATATTCGTTTTGTCACATTTTGTCGAATTATGCGAACATCAATGTATGGAGCAGCTGATTTTTTTCGCCATAGACAGGGTTGATCTCACAATAAAAGTTGGTCATTGTCATGAGTACCTATTTACTCCTGTAGAGTATCTATACTATTTGCGGTGTAACATGGTGTGGGTGACATTAGACGAATCGTTCCTTTTTCACTCTTGAATTACCGCGATTTATAATCATGACTGAATATTTTAACTCCATCCTAAATATCATAGTCGTAAAATATGGAGTCAGTAATAACTGACGTCAATTAAATAAATTTACTCTCTTTCAGCTAGTTAATTAAACTCTTCAAGTAATTACATCTTAGAATACTACAAAAGAACTTCCTTTGCCTTTTACAAGGAAATAGGATATCTGTTACTTTCCGTAATTTTTCCATAGAACCATGAACGAATATCAAACGTAATAAGATTTTTCCTTGTCTCAAGTTGCAACGAAATGGATGTATTTCTGACAGAAGACACGCGTGACGAACAAGTGACAATCGCTTTCAAGGCGTTTCGCATTTCTACGACGACTTGCGACAGGATTGACATAAGCTTTTCGATAGCTTCTGTCTTCAATACATTTTTGACTTTGGTCTAAAATTGCCTTTTGGGCTAAAATTACCCTTTGGACTAAAATTGCCCTTTGGATTAAAATTGCCCTTTGGGCTAAAATTGCCCTTTGGACTACAATTGCCCTTTGGATTAAAATTGCCCTTTGGGCTATAATTGCCCTTTGGACTAAAATTGCCAACATACTCAGGAACCGTGAGCAAGCGTGGTAGCCAATACTTGTTGCTTCTCTTCATATAAAGAAGAGGCCTTTGCCCAACGATGGGAAAGATCTTTATAAAACAAAACAAAATAATTACTTATTTTATGCCTCGTTGGTTTAGTGGTCGCAAGCGCTACTGCTGAGCATGAGCTGCTGGGTTCGATTCCCAGGTCGGGCAAAGTATTATTGGGTATTTTTGGGAGTCTGGATTTCTGCCCGGTTGATGGCAATAGGCTTAGGACGTAAAACTTAACTGGTGAAATGTGAGTGTTCTATAGGTACACCCAACCCTTCGGAAGGGGTGATTTTATGTTTAATATCTAAACAATTAAAATTGGCATGACATAGCACAAAATTGAGGATCATAGTACTTTCCTTAAAAGTAGACGTTAACATAGCAATCAATAAGTATCAAATTCAAATGAAATATTTCTCAATGAAGCCTCACGTTGAGACAGGTATGGACTAGATTTTGTGATGCGCTATGTTAAAGTATTATTAAAATCCGTTTTTTCCGCATACATCAACACAAAAATCGTCCGTTTTAAATGTCATGCATTATTATTGTAAAACCCGTATTTTAGCTAAATTCAACCTGCGGGGCAATTGCGTCACACACTTAAAGTAGCAATCGGTTTAATTTCAACATTCATTGCGTTATTTACGTTGTTGAGCAGACAAATTTTTCGAGCATATGAAGCAATCGATTAGCAATTTGCTTCAAAATCATTCAGATTGTGATTGATAGTGTGTAGGATGCAGTTTGTCAAGATTTGTAGTATTTAATAATCCTACTATTATTATCTTTATGTAATTTTCTGTACATATTATTTATTTATAAAACAAAAAAAAAACAAACATTTAAAAATATAAAAAATAATGGCCTATCGGCATCCGGAACAGGGTCCAAGGTGCCGGCGGTCAGGGCTCTAGAGAGAGGAACCTCCTCACTATGCGTGCCGTGTCCAGAGTACTGCTTTCTGGATCAAGCCCTTGACCCAGCCGCGCAATGAAAGCCTCCTCAGGTGTTGGTCGAGGCTCTCCGCTATTAGGCCATTAACCGTAACGATTATCGGTACAATGATTGCAGAGTCCACGTCCCACATGTCGACAACCTCGTGTGCTAAGTCAAGATACTTGATTTTTGGTGCCACCTACTATTATTATTATTATCATACCACAATTGTGTTGAAAGGTTGTCATAAATATTATATAAGTATCTATTTTTGCTGCATTCAGTTCAATAAGACAGAATGCAAAGAAAAAGAAATATGGCGATATTTAAATAATAAAAAAAAATCAGTCACTGGTATTAAATTCAACAGAAATAATAACGTACTACATGACATACATACATAAACTCACGCCTGCTTCCCATCTGGGTAGACAGAAACTACAGAACGTCACCTTCTACGATCCTTACATACTCCTTTTGCCTCGTTTACATTCATACATCTGGTCATACACGCACGCCGGTTGCGAGTACTACGCACCTGACCTTTCTGAAGAACATCACCAAGAAGGACTGACATAAATCACACATAACACCCACATTTCACCAGTTATACAAACAACACACACACACCGCCACACACATTAAACAAATCACTAATTAAATCTAAATTTAGAATGTATTCAAAGCCAATTAATGACCTTTCAAAACAACACCCAAATCAAATTCGACATCTATGTCCCACTTATTCTAAACTCGTTCAATGCCGTATCATCATACGATAAAGGCTCCTGCAAACAGGCGCGACACGCGGTGCCATTGTGTCGCGTCACGTGTCGCGCCTATTTGCAGGAGGATCCTTTATATTTTATTATTATAGTGATGTCCAATAAGGTATTTTAATAAATAATTCACTGTAGACGTATATGAATCAACACGGAAGTAATCAGAAGTAGCTATGTAAAGTATATAATTATGTAACTTGCAGTTCAATGCCATTCCCATTTTGTTCACGTTCAATAACCGATGTGTGTCGGAAGGTATTATGGATTAGTTTTGTAGCAGAATAAAGTGAAAGATTTACGATTAATTTATTTACATTATTTTTTCCCAAATTCTCAGTCAACAGCCTAGAATCTGGATTTGAGCCTGGCAATACACCATCCACTACCTATTATTAGGCACTTGGGACTTTTAACATAACTGGTGGTGATTTGGATGTCCCTGCCCACACTTTCGAGTAAAATTAGCGTGAGGTTATGTTTTTTTGGATTTTCCAAATCTTATTACCTACACTACTTATATACTCCCAGACTCCTAAATGGAGCCACTCTGTACGAAGTCAGTGGCTTTTTAAATGGTCGTGAATTCAAATTCGGAACAATGACGACACCAAAATGATGGCCAGTATGGCATCAAAACTGCATTCAATCTTTTTATTTGACTCATCATTATTTTGATGTTTAAGACCTTTATACATCAAATAGAATTTCACAGTGGCTCGATTTAGGAGTTCGGGAGTATATTTAATTACATTTCGGAACAATTGAACCCTGCTTGATTGAAAAAGAAATAAAAATGCTTTTCCTCATCCGTGCAAGATCTATAAAATAATGTGTTGTTTTTTCTTTTTTTAATTGGTCAGGCATTGAAATTTGAACAATGGGCTAGTAATTTTTCAAGCATCATAGATATAGAGCCTTTTATATATCCCCGTTAATTAAAAATTGGCAAAAACCTACCTTAAATCAACAAACATTTGTGACTCGAATAACTATGTAAATGTAACTGGCCCACTTTTGATTACACAACACTACATCTTGCTCGTTTTGTCGACAGTCTGGGTCAGTTCAACGCACCGGCAGGATGCCAAGAATGCATATCAACCACTGCGCAGGTAAGCCAATTAAAGGTTTCGGGTGACTAATGTGGATTCAGCACCTTACTTGCGTAACATCCATCAGCATCTGAATGATTTTAAAGCTTATTGCTAATCCTTTGCTTTACATGTCCGAAAAATTTGTCTGCTCTACAACGCAAATAACGCAATGAATGTTATTGAACTGATTAAAAATCTGATTGTTAATATATGTATAACATTTGATACTTATTTCCTATGCACCAATTTGTGTTAAGGTCGTTTGAAACTCATACTTCCGAAAAATAATAATAAAATGCATTATTTATATTTTTTTATTTTGAATTTGAGGAATTGGGGATATTTTGCAACAAAAAACAGCCAAATGCGTGTCGGAACACGCAAAATGAAGAGTTCCGCAGTTTTGATGAATTTATCCCAGAAACAAATTTAACTTTGTAGTTGAAAAAATGTTCTCTCATACAAACATTACCTACAGTCAATTCTCCAACGGCATGTTTGTAATCACATTTTTTTTATGTGATTAAACTAAAAATTAACGATTTTCGGACTTTTTTCCTTTACTTGTGCTGTGAGAGCTTGCTTCTTGCCAAATTTCATGATTCTAGGTCAACGGGAAATACCTTATAGGTTTTATGGCCGTATTTTTTTATTGCGTTGACTTAGAAGCTTGATTTTTTTAGAGCTTCAAGAGACCGTAGACCTACGTATTTGATATTCATTTTAACTTGATACCTCGACGCGTTCCTAAGAAAAAGGGTGTTGATAGACTGACAGACAGATGGGCGAATAAGGAACTGATCCTATACGAGTTCCATTTTTTCCTTTTGAGCTCCGAAGCCATAAAAATTATCAAAAGTGCCTACGTTCCGAATTAAGCACTTTTGAAGATCCGTTAAGATGTCTTAGAAGCAGAGTTAATGTATGTATGTATGACTCAAGAAGTATTTAGCCAAAACATTCGATTGAAACAATGTTTAATTTTAACTAACTTAAATAATAGCTGTGCCCACGGGTCCGCTCACTTTAAACTCAAATACAGGGTGGCCTATTTGCTACTCTCTAGTTAATTTTTAAACCTCTCTCCTAGGGCTTTCTGATACATCGGCATGTATGTTTAGAGTTTAGGAGCTAGTTATTTTGAAAATGGCAAAGTGGTTCTCGAATTATAAGGAACCGATAGACAGCGAGGTGTTGCCTTTTATATCTACTCGTATGTATAATGTAAATATTGAAACACGATCTTTAGTTACTTGACAATCGCAGAATACGTCACAGCAGGCTGACGTAAGTAAAGGCTGCCATAGACAGGCACTACGCAACGGCGCGGTGCGACGTGACTCCGGTAGAACAATTACAATGAAGTTTTCATAGAAATTGTTCCACCAGATTCACGTCGCGCCTTAAGTTAATACTGACAAAATTCAAATTACTGAATAAATTACCTATGTAGTCCTAAATTTTATCAAGAAATAAGACCAACTGACGTACGAACGTGGTCGTTCACAATATTTAAAAATTATAGATCGATTTCGTTTCAATACCCTTAATTTTTTTTTTGGGAAGCAAACATTTTTTACATTCTTGAATTTTCTATTCAACATTGTTGTAAACATCACATAACACCTGTACGCCTTGAAGAAGTGTGAAAGGGTGAATAGTACTAAGTACCTATAGCCCGACCGCCGCGCCGCGCCGTAAGCGCGACCCTCTCGTGAACCAAAATACTTCTGCAGAGGGTCACGCTTACGGCGGTCGGACTATAGGTACGATAGTACACCCTCATAACATTAGGTATCTCATAACACAGGACTTAAAAATAAATTAAGGCTCCTGCAAACAGGCGCGACATGCGACGTCTATGCGCACGATTCAAAGGCACCGCTCGTCGCGCGACACGCGGTGCATTTGTGTCGCGTCGCGTGTCGTGCCTGTTTGCAGGTGTCTTTAAAAGCGAGCCTATTGGTATTATTCGGGCACAGAAATGACCTCAAAACTCAAATTAAATATTTGAAAATTCAAATAAAAGTGCTTGTGTGCTGTAATATATTTTATGGAAGCGAACTTCCTTAGGTCGATTAAATAAAAAGTAACGATTCTCACAATAAAAACACATTGTGCATTGTTTCTTTTGAGGACATCAGATAAATATATTGGCATTGACTTTGAACTTTTGTCTGACCATTACAAGATGGCCGAGAAACTTCCGGCTATTAAACTCTTTTGAAGGACAAAGTGAGAGATGACTAATCCATCGCGGATAGAAATCACGGTGAGATGACAGTCATTTCAACTACGACAGTATCTTCGATAGAGCAGTGGTGCCCAGTGGTGGTAATGGCCCCGACTTACGTATGAAATTTGCTTTTTGTAATTTATTTCATCACCACTGCTCTCAAAACGGAAAACATCGTAAGGAAACCGGCATGTTCTAGAACCAAAAAAATCGAAGACATGTGACATCCACCAACCCGCACTGGGCCTGCGTGGTGGATTATGGCTCAGTACATCTCACAGAGAGGAGCCTGTGTCCCAACAGTGGGAACGTTGTAGGCTGATTATTCTATGCTTATTTATATGAATTTTGACTAGGCGTATCATTTTGCTTGTTAATTAGGATGACGATGATGAATGATCTGATTGTCTATCTATGGGCAAGTGGTAAACGCCACCTACAGGCGCTTTGCCTCTGCTTGACTAACGACCGAACCCAATAACTTATTTTCAGTAAAAGACATCTGTCTTTTACGCTATTGATGGTAGACAGTATAATTCTATCGGTTCTTATGTCAGGCAGTTAAGATCCCATAATCTCTTATAGATTATTGTGACGTTAAAACTATAGATAGATAGGTTTTTCTTTCTCCAGTATGCCAAAACTGGTGATAGATAGGTTATTGGGTTCGGCCGTAAAGAGATGTGTTGCAAAACTTAGAAGCGAGAATTAAAATGCGAGAATCAACCATCTCGGATGAAAGTTCTAAGAGCCTATATCATATCATGGCCTTTTGGACTCCCTTCGTGCTCTCAGTGTTCCGGAGCATGTTCTGACAAACACTATCATTGAGCTTAGACGGACTGGAGCCTGGAAGACCCAGACCCGGAACTAAATGGACGTGTGGCCATTGCCTAAACCAGTTTCATAAAAGCCAGAAACAAAAACCGATTAGTGTTAACAACAAAGGTTTACAATCAAATAACTATCGATAACATGTATGTTGACAAATACTTATAAGTCAACAGATAAGTCAACACTTCGACTTTGACCTTTTACAAAAATGAAGTCGAATAATAATTAATGTGCGGAAATGAGATGCAATATTCCGTATTTAGCTGTTCATATTTACCGCCTGATTCTGTACTTCCGATGATAAAAGTCAACCCACAATAAAAGAGGTTATGCCATAACGATATGGCAATTAAGAAAATACTTAATTAACTTAAGGTAGGTTTTTTTTTGCAAAAAAAATGACATACTGCCTTATTTGATGTGGCGAGGCCGCAGACAGTAAAGTTTAATGGTCAGGTTCCCCGATCAGACATGGTGTAAGTAATTAGGGTTTTTTTTTTGTTGAGGTTTCAGTAGCATCCCGAGGTGTTAAGAACTGTGATCCATAAATTATTATGTTATTAAATTCGGCTCTACGTGTGATGAAACTTAAATACATAAAGAGAATTGGAATCATTGAAAATTATCATAATTTCTTTATTCTGACACCTGTTCTGTATGCCTTTACAAATATTATAGGCGTCCAACCAAATCTCATACCAACTTAAGGACCAGGAATCAATGAGAAGAGCTATTAAGTACATATTCATATAAACATATAATGTCTGCAATAAACTTGCTTTGTCAACAAAAATTAATATTGTCGCGTAGGGGTACAGCTAGTAGTGAAACACTAAAGCCAGAATTCTATAATGTATGATCTCAATCCCAATCTTGATCCGCAGTCTTTGATGGCTACGTGTGGTTCGCCCTCTCAAAAACTCAGATTGACAAACTCGACCGTTGATTGGTTACAGACAAGGATCGGGATCAAGATTGGGTTTGAGATATTATATCAAGCCTTTTCAGGAAAAACATCGTAAGCGCCAAAAATCACAAAACAATTTTTTTCTTCATAACCTCTCAATTAGACAGTTTTACATCTTGTCGCGATTACTCTTTTTCATTTTAAATTGACACGACTTTATTGTTGTAAGAAAATATCATCGTAAATGAAAAACATCGTTAATTAGAAAAGAAAAAACCCTTTCCTGTAAAAAGTGCAAATTGTCGCTTACGATGTTCGTCCCGAAAAGGCTCGATATTATAGAAATCAAAGTCATTTATTCAAACTAGGCTAAGAATCAGCACTTTTCGAACGTCAAAAATTACATAAGACAGTCCCCCAAAACGCCCGCCCTTCACTACTTCCTATTGCTTTAGCCGGGAAGAAGTGGCGCAACAAACTCCCCAGCAGCACAGCTGTCTGTTTAGTCAGTTAGACTTGATTCTATTTATAATAATAGTATGCAAAATTATTTACATAATTATTTGCCATGTGTCAGCTAGCACACGCCAATATACCAATGAAAAGAAATATAAAAAAGTTATAAAAAAGAAATATAAGAAAGCGCCCGTAAGCAGTCGGCTCCGCTAGCAATCTTGCTAAACTTTTCACCACTGCATGGTCCATTCTCCTAAAGTTTGTCCCAACCCAAAAGTAGATGAAAAATGGATCATGTCTCGTCTCTATTTAATTACACGAGGTCCATTATCGACGAAATGATAGTAACCAAGTCACCTCAGCCCGTCTCATTACATTTATCGATAACTTTGCTCTTCAGACACTTTTGTTTGAAGTTCATATTTATTAGGATTAATCCGACTACGGTTTTTTGATACCCACTATTTAGTTTAAAAGGTGGCGAATTCGTTATGCACCCATTTATAAGACCATGACTACCGCATTAACTTCAGTAATTTTATCCTAAAGTTCCTAAGCGGATTGGAAGCGACCCAATTTTTTTCAATAAATCATTATGAGTAACTGATCCCATTTTTATCACAGAGGATTTGCAAATAATCACAGTTTTCACTATTGTGGAGCAGAGCCATCTTTGTTGACACACGCAGGACTCCTAAATAATTTTTGTCGGACTGATTATATGGAGTAACTAGTTGTGTCCCGCGACTTCGTTCGCGTGGATGTCGTAAGATACACAATATACTAAAATAACAGCCACATTTTAATAAAACTCCCTCATTCCCGGACCTGTCGCCAACCGTCGCGTTGAATCGCCCGCCCGCGCTATTAGGTACTTCGTTTTCGCTTAGTGTTCTTTCTGACTTTTTCTTTTTGCTCGACTCGTTAAGTGTCTTAGCGTGATATTAAATAGCCTATAACTATATAAAAAAGTAGCCTAAGTTACCAGCAGTCAAATCAGTTATCTTCCAGTGAAAGTCCCGTCAAAATCGGTCTAGCCGTTTCGGAGATTAGCCTGAACAAACAGACAGACAGACAGACAAAAATGTTAAAAATTACTTTTTTGTTATAAGAACCGTTTATACTTTCCTATGCATTTACTAAAAAGTTGTTATTTTGACATTACAAACAGACACTTCAATTTTATTTATTTGTATAGATTACACCAATCATCCGTGAAGAGGCTACAGGACAGGTGCTGCTGATACTGCGACTGGCAATCACAATAGTGTTAAGTTTTTTATTTCATCAAATCCATCAGTTAGACCTAGAAAACACGAGGTTCTAATGAGATGGAGCCAGAAACCATGTAGCACAAAACATAATCAAAACTTTGAGAGTCCGATTGTTTCCGAAACAATAAATTCCAAGAAATGTTGACATTAATTGACCCCCAAAGTCACCAGATTCAACAGGTCCTAACTTTTTATAATACCTAAATAAATATATCTAAAGGGACGTGTTGTGGTCAATTTTAAACACTAAAAGCAGAATATTTGTGACATTGATAGTGGAATACTTATTTTAGTATGCGACAATTTGGTGAAAAACCCGATGAAAAGCGATCGCATTTTAGACCAGTAAAAAGGGGGAGATCTGGCGGATGTTACATTCATACAAAATTGCCAAGCTTGTATTATATTATTATGGAAGAATATCGGGTAATTTTTGTTTGTAATAAAGTTGTGTACCTTCGAATTAGCCACCCTTTTTTTTTTTTTTTTCTTTTTTTTTTGTGGATGGGAAATCATCAAATGACTTCTCCCGCTCCGCCCAGAGCGGGAGAAGTCATTTGATGATTTCCCATCCACAAAAAAAAAAAAAAAAAAAAAAAAGGTGTTGGTCGAGGCTCTTGGCAATTAAGACATTGGCTGATACGACTATCGGCACAATGATCGCTGAGTCCGTTAATTGTATTATTATTAAATTAATTGTATTTTAATTTTAGATATAAAGCAAAAATTGATCAATTAGCCACAAATTAAGTACTTGCAAAGGTGCTTTAAAATTTGATCTCTGTCTTAAAGCCCATTTGTACCACTAATAACTAAGTACGTTTAGCGCTTAACAAAACACGATTCTGTCTCCATCAACTTCAAATGACTGGGTAGAATAATAATTTGTTTTGTGGTGCGCACGGGTCTAAGAGGTCTAAGAGTATAAACATAGTATAGAATATCCATATCTATTCTAAATTACTATACGCAAGTCACATTATTACTTTTACATTCCTGCATTAAAAAAAAAACAATTTCAACAGTTTCCAAACCGGGAGGATATCAAAATTATCTGAATCTTATAAAATTTCGCTCATCAACGTGGTCTTTTTAATCCTGGTCAAACCGGTTGGACGACAGATCTTCAATATAAGGTGCTTGATATTTAACCACAATTATTTAAACCACCGAAGGTTACATTATATTTTTACCCAACCGTGTATAACAATTAACGTGATCTTTTTCGGTATCTCGTCATAATTGGAAAAGGTGTTCGGAAGCCAATTGCTGTAAAAGGTCATGACTTACACAGAGTGTGGGTGGTCATACCTTTGTATATTAAATATCAATTACTTTTACAGATTTAAAATGATAAGTACATAAATAACAACGTTTACCTAATTAATTAATAAAAATACCATTATTATAACCTAACTTAACTAAAACTATTAACAAACTAAAACATGGCGTCAAAAAATTCATCCGCATCGCTGTCGACTGGTAATGTATCCAACAGACTGGCGGCATTGCCACGTTGTATGGCAATGCTTAGCCTCTGGCCAAGGTAAAAGCCAGCCCTTGGGTTACGGGAAGCGTCAACCAGCCGTTTCGAGATTTTCCTAAAGAGGCCATGAGCGTGTGAGCGGGCCGTGGGGTCCAAGCGGACCCCATGGCCCGAGGGTTTCAACCCCAAACGGGTCGACAACATAACTATTGATAAGGTTATTATACTTACGCCGCTTGAGGCTTTTTGCAGCCGCAGCAACACCACAGCACAGCACAGTACGCCGAGCCAGGAAGATGGAATGGTGCAAGAGTATCGACACACGTTGCATCCAACGCTAATATAGGCATACCCACCTTCCATGGAATTATAGACAAGCCCCGTCCGGTCTCTTGCTATCGTCGCGTTCCAAGCCATTGGGTTCTAAAACAACTTCGCCACAGTGACAGCGATGAGGAGAACAACATGGAATTCCTAGTCGTAGGAAAGCTGCGATGCGGAAAGTAGTGTTGTCGAACAAATTGACGCAGTTGAGATTAATTTTGCCTGTCAATGTGTCATGGCAGCTACTGGGTACAAAAAACGTTGCGAAAATTGAATACAATAAATTTCTTTTCTTTTATAAAATCATCTACTTTCGTCTGTGTTCATCCCGCCATTAGATTTAAAACGGATCCAATTTTGTAGCAAGTGGAAGAATCCACTTTATTTCGTGTCTTGAACATCGAAAAAGGACTCGTCTTTTTAAATGTCTTTATCAGAACGAAAATTTACCTCATCTTAATTTGGGGCTCTCTCTGACCTCGACACGGTAAAGCAATGTTCAACGCTTTTTTTTTTTTGATAAATTAAAAAGGCATTTTTATCTAAAATGTGTTTAATACTTTACCATAAATCTTAAACGTTAAGATAACGTCTTTTACGTGTACAATTTACGAGTATTTCGTTTCAATGCGCTCTATCGCAGAGAAATATCAGCAATTTTAAAACCTCAACAAAAGAGTTTCTATATCAAACAAAACCGTTTAATTTTATTAGATTCTGGGTCTGGAGCTCCAATTTAAACGAGTTTAAACTTTCACTGTTATCTCGAATTTAAAGGAATTTACAAAGGGCTTTAAACTCGAAATATAATTGATTAAGCGCTTATTCAGACAGCAATCATGTTTTAAAATAATGACGCTTCTTGGCAGTCGGGTATTATGGGACTGCATCTTATTCTGTATAACCTCACGATCGGTATTATATCACTTCTTAATTCATTATTCACGTTGAAATCAGAGTTTAGAACGAATGTGTTTGATTGGACCCTTGGACTTGGAGAAATAAAATTTTCATTTAATTATCGTATGGAAGCAAGTCCAGAGGGATATTTGTTGTTAAGATTTTTTACATACGCCCTAAGCCGAGGTCCGTACCCCACAGGTTTATTACATACACACAGTAACACATACATACATAAACTCACAATTGAATTCAGACTTTTTTACGCTGACGTGGGTCAGTGGTCTTGCATTGATGGAGGCCTCGTTGGTCTAGTGGTCCCAAGCGCTTACAAGTTTAAAAAAGTTCAATACTAAGTTCTTGTGGTTTTTGCTGCTAGCCTTGGTTGTAATTTATAGGCACTATAATAACCCTATTATTAGAGAAGAACCCTCTTCTCTGTATCTTTGGACTCGAAGAAATACGGAAAGATATTGTTGCATGTCCCATGTAATGTGGGTAACCAGGGGCGAGCCTATTGATATCCCCTCTCTACTCCTCTCTACTTCCATATAATCCGTGAATTCCCGGCGGGCGCGCGCGTTATCGTGACGTCATATGTCCCGGGCTCACAAAAAACGTTATTGTTCCGTTACTATTGCCTCTATTCACACTCTTTAAACGGTTTTGGGTTCTTAAATAACGAGGCTATTAAGTACAACGTAAACAACATTCATAATAGAACTCCAGAAATAAAAATATCCTATTGATATCAGATAACTGGCCGAAAGTCAACGGCGACCTTGACGAACTCGAAGCTATGTAAAAGTCTCAAAAACAAGTTTTGTGTTAGGTATTATTTCATGGAAACGATTATCTACAAAGTTACAATAGCCATAACGAGAATATTCATCCACTTGTCAAAGAATAGCACACAAAAACACTCACAAATCTACTCGACACCACTCAAAACAAACACGTGCGATGCACTTCATACTTCCCATTCGTTTTTCTATAATGTTGGCTGCGATATTTTTTGTTCATATTTTTGTCTATAGTTTAACAATATTATCCGCGGGAAAGTTAAACCATATACAGACGATAATGAACCGGAAACAAAATAAAAATAAAGTTTAAATTATTTGCGGTGGTACCAGATGGTACCAGCCGGGCTTGACGGTTTTGCCCGACTCGATTGTATTAGTGGTACCAACTGGTACTACCCGGAGTATAGAGGTTAACGTTAACCACTACAATACAGAATTAATCGCAGGTTACGTCTAAACTAGCGTGCACCATCATCAACATCATCTCCGCAAGATACTGAGACAGATCAAACTTAGCGCATGTTCTAGCTCGTATACATAACTTAACATCACGGCTGCTTCCCCAAAGGGTTAGACAGAGGCTAAAACTACAAACATATTTCGCCAGCTGCCAGTTACACATATCGTTCCATTCCCCATCACCCCAGCACTATAAATTAACCTTATTGACCATGGAAATTGAAAATCAATAGTTGCCACCGAAATGCAGAAACGTCATATTGACACAAGGGAGTCAGTATTTACGCAATAGTCACGTTCCGTGAGCAGAATGATCATCGTCGCAATAATGTGAGTCAACGAATAAATGCAAAATGTCGATGATGCATGCGTTCCGTTCCGCAGCTTAGCCTGGTTTTGTCTGTATGAGAATTTAGTTATTGTATTGTATTGGTAGTTTATTGTTTTTTTTTTTGGTACAGTTTTCAGCTGGGTCTTGACCTGCCGTTCGCGGGCGGATCTGTCTGTCTATTATGATCTGCCCTTTCACCCCTAAGAAGCTGAAAAGATTTGCATGAAAGGCACGAATAGGTATACCATGCCCTAGGTTAGGACATTTTTATCCTGCCCGTGGGATAATTCCCGACCCTCACGCGCTCGAAGCCGGTACGCAAAAGCTAGTATTAATTTATACGAGTCTAACATATTACCCAATAATGGTCGGAATTCTTTAATCTGTTTACTTTCATTCAATCGCCTGTCTAAAGGTTTGCCTCACAGATATAAAAATAGCTTGCTCAGCTGTTTTAAGCACCCCTTGCCAAGAAAGGTTTCTTTTCCTCTAGATCAATAATTTTAGCAAGTTATTTTTTACGGGAATAGAGATAAATTTGTTGACTTACGTGGACGGACGGGTTCCCTGTTGACGTCACTAAGGCCTTTTATAGCCCTGCTGAATGCAAAAAAGTTTCAAAAAGTTATTTTTGGGCAAGTAGGTATTTCGTTTTATTTTTTTACTTTCGCAGTTATTGGCTTAAATTTGGAAGCTTATGGTCATACATATATACTATTGAAGAGAGATAACATAATAATAACATAATCAGCCTACAACGTTCCTATTGCTGAGACACAGACCTCCTCTCTGTGAGAGGTAGTGGGCAGTAATCCACCACGCGGCCCAATGCTGGTTAGCAGATGTGACATGTCTTCGAGTTTTTGGTCTAGGACATGATAGGAGTGTTAGATCATTCGGTTCCCTACAAAATGGTTGAGCTGGATGGTGCTGATCCACGCGTCATGTTCGTGAACGGGCGCCGTCAGTGGAGACTGGTCATCTCTTAGCTGCCAGGGCTTATTTTTAATCTTATATTTTAAATTGTTTTAATTATCTATTTTTTACATTGTTCTCACATATAGAAGCAACAAGAACAATAACAATGTACCTACCCAGGATTTTGTAACAATTTTGATTTAAAAGAGTGTCCATGGAGTTTCTTGCCCATAGAGATCTACGTTTTGGAATGGGCGACTAGCTTCAATTTTCTAACTAACTGACTGACTCTTTAACAATTCAAAAGTGCCTGTAATTGATTTAATTGAAATAAATGCTTTGAGTTTGAGTTTGATGTTTTCTTCCTCACGATGTTTTCTTTCACCGTTTTGAGAGTAGTATTGATAAAATAGTTAACACAAAGTAAAGTGCCTTTATTTTTGGTTTCTGCGTGGTTGGTGAAGCTTTGAAAGTCTAAGGGCATTAACTTTTACGGGTGAAGAGGATTGGCTATATTTTCCCTAACGGTTTATGAACGTGTTGGCTTTTTTAAAGGGTATTTAGACACAATTATTAATTGCACTACTTTTTAGTTTTATAAGAGAAACTAGAGGTTTTAGAATGAGAAGTCTATCAAGAGAAAAGTCGACTCCGAGCTTTGGTACATTTTGAGCAAGTTCAAAGTTTGGCAGGATTTTAGAATTTAAATTCTTCATTCTTTGGGCATACTAAACCCAAATCTGTGCTTCAATGACAAAATTAATAGAGTGACACCTGTGTGAATTATGGTAATCGATAAATTATAATTTATGTTTATAGGCGATAATTGAGTTGTGTTTATCGATACAACGTCAGACGCAGACAGGTGTTACTCTCTTAGGTATATACGTAGCAGTGTCCTGCTGCCTGCTAGTATCATAAAGCCATTACGTCACGAAATTAGTGACATAAAATTATAAGGCGACTTTTTCGTACATAGTGTGGCCGGCGTGATGGGAGCGTCAGTTGTTCGCTCTCGTGAACCATGGGACTGTCACCAACGAAAACGTCGCCTTATAATTTTATGTCATTTCATGTCACTAATTTCGTAATGTAACATAACATAACATCACGCCTTGTTTCCCCGAAGGGTTAGGCAGAGGTGTACCTATTATATTACACCCACATTTGGCCAGTTATGTTTAAGTCCCATGTAATAGGGGGCGAGCCTATTGCCGTCTACCGGGCACAAATCCAAACTCCGGGCTGCTACTGAGAAATTCCAGATAGAAAAACCCAATAACACTTTGCCGAACTGGGAATCGAACCCAGGACCTCATGCTCAGCAGTAGCGCTTGCGACCACTAGACCGACGAGGCAGTCAGTATAATGTAATTTTGGCTTAAATTGCGTTCACCAATCCGTCTGTTACGCATGGCAACTGTACGATGTTTTCAATGGTCAACAAGTTGATAAGCAAGAAAGAGGCTCAAATCCAAAATAATAAAGATCACATTAAATTTAAAATCACTCCAAACTAATGAGGACTAAGACCCGAAATATTTTTTTACGGCCCTAATGGCAATAATAATATTAACCGCGAAAGCCCCACCGGCGCCTTTTCGGCGCCGCTTGTCGACTTACCGTCAAGCCCCACCGGCGCCTTTTCGGCGCCGATGATTCACGCGTTTCACGCACGGATAAAATTACATAATTCAGTCTTATATCGGCTGTGGGTAGTTTTACTCTATGGTATGGAAGATATTCTCGTCAAATAAATAATTCTAAACCAAAAATAGTCGTATGGCAATTTTTGTGAGCGCAGTCACAAACGTACCGTGCCATCGGAATTCTCCCGGGGCTTGAGCGTCGTTGACGTCATCGCGTATTAGGCTTAGCCGGTTAAAGTTATTTTATCTAATTTTAAGTTTTATGGCAATCACATATAGTAATTTTAGTATTTATCTCAAGGTGGTGTTAACAAACTAATCAACCTCTATCATGTTTCTATGGAGACTTGCTGCTAATAATTGTTTAACGTTGTATCGATAAACGGAAATCAATTATCGGCTTTAAAAATATTATTATTTATCGACTACCATAATTCACACAGATAGGTGTCACTCTATTAATTTTGTCACTGAGGCTCAGCTTTGGGTATAGTTCTGTCACGGCCCAAAGAACGTTATATTTAAGGGGGATCCGTCAATAGTAGCCCGCGAAATTCAAAACGTTTTTAGGGTTTGTAGGATTTTTTTTGTTTTTAACGTTGTTAGGGTACGGCCGAATGATAAAACGGACCCTTAAATGATCATTCATGTGTCTGTCTGTCGGTCTGTTACAGCCAATTTGCTCCGAACCTAATGGACCGATTAAGTTGAGGTATACAATGTGTACCAAATTTCAAATTAAAAACATGCATACCTCTTCAACAGTACAAGTGGTTGCCCTTTAATTTACAAGTTTAGAAACAACTGTACAAAGCAAAAAAGACGAAATAAGTACTTGCCCAAAGATAACTTTTTGAAACAATGTTGCATTCGCTAAAGCCTATAAAAAGGTCTTAGTGACGTCAAAGGGGAACCGGTCCACATAAGTCGACCAATGTATCTCTAATCCCATTTAAATATATGCGTTTATCTGTGAACTAACATTGTGTTAAGCACAAGCACCATTTTACTAACAAAATGGATCATGTTGTCTAAAAATAAATAAATTATATTATTAAAAACCTGAGTAAGCTATTTTTATAACTGAGGCAAACATTTAGATAAACATTTGAAAGAAACAAAACAGATTAAAGAATTCCGACCGTTATGGGTCGTGCAGACTGGCGCGACGCGACACCGGTAGAACAATTTCTATTAAAACATCATGGAAATTGTTCTACCGGTATCGGGTCGCGCCAGTCTGCACGAACCTTTATTGGTCAATAATATCAACTCGTATATAATTTTTACTAGTTTTTGTCCGCGACTTCGCCCGCGGGGAGAGCTCGGAAATTATCCCACGAGAACGCACTTCCAGGATAAAATAGTATCCTATTTCCTAACCCAGGTCATGGTCTTTCCGTATGCCAAATTTCATCCAAATCCGTTCAGCCAGTAAGAGTGAAAAGGTAACAGACAATCACAGTTACTTTTGCATTTATTATATTATTAGTATCATCGCAGCAAAGCAGGCAACCCTGCTTGTCGGTCTTCTACAGATTGTATTGTTTGATGTTCGTTAATGTCCATCAACAGACTGGTGGACGCTATCCGATGTTACCATGAAATGTGTCAGTACCTGCCATCATCAATTAACATATAAATCGATATCTGACGTATTTTAGTAGACGATTTGTATCGATATAATATTAAGTTCATGCTTTGATACTTTGACTCTATGACGTCACCTTTTAACCATGTCTGGTATTTTTAAACCGCAGTTGTGTGTGATGCATTACTTATAGGAATCACTGTTAGCACCTTTGAGTAAATCTAATTTATGCCTTGCAATGTCTGTACAATAATAGCACAATGGGTCTGGATTTAAATACGCGATGCAATGGTTTCCAATGACTTTTTTTGTGTTCTGTTAGCTAACCTTTTGAAAATCAGCCCGTAAAATGAACTCTGCTATGATCATTGCAATAAATGATCGAAGGGGAAACTGCCATGATAAAACTGATTGACAGAGAATTGCACTGGCATTATGTCGAGTAAGATAGTTGTAGCCATGATATAGTTAGATCCCAAGGGATATAGCTATATACCGTAATATGGTTATAAGAAAGCGGTTCATCGCTATCTTACTAGGAATATAACTATGATACGAGCACGATCTAGTAACTTAACTATTAGGGCACTCCAACCAAATAGATTAGGTTCAAACTGTGACCAACTATGCGCGAGGCGAGCGAGCGAAGCGAACGGTGTCGCGGCAGCGCTGCGGCTGGAGAGCGATACGTCGAAATTGGTCGCAGTAACAAAATTAGGACACTCCGAAGTTATGAACCGCTTTCATATGCATATTACGGTATATGGCTATATCCCTAGAGACATAACTAAATCACAGCTTCAACAGTCTTAGTGTGACATATGCATGTGCTTAAAGCACAAGCCACATCGCGTCCTAAGACACGAACTGTGTAACTAAACTAGCTCATCGTTAACTGCTGTAATCTGCGCTGGTCTGTAAATAAACGCGTTACGATTCAATATTGTAAATTAGTATTTACGCTAAGTTAACTTAGCTTGCGATGTGACTTACACTTATAGATAAATGGTTTTATTATATCTAACAGATTCAACACTTGGTCCGTTACAGTATTTTTGAAGATTTTTTCTTAAAGTTGATCTAAAAATTTAGTCTCTTCTTCATGTCGTGAAGAATTCAAGCCAGTTGCTTCGTAGCATAATTTAATTTATTTATATTTTATGTAAAAAACCGGTAACATAACAATAAAATAACAAGGGTAATAAAACGTATTATTATTACAGACATAATCATCACCTAGGAGGCAAAAGTGTCATAAAATATTTTAATCTTTTCAACTTTACAAAGACAGAATCTAGGAAAAACTATGATTCAAATTAATTATATAATGGCAAGGCGATTTTGGTTATTAAGGAAAACAGTAATGAGGAAAAGTCGTTTTCCCAAGATCGTGCGTAGTAATGGTCTACAGTGGAAGGTCTGTCTTTTAACCTCTAAAAACATTAACTATTTGAAATAGTATAAAAATAGGAAAAAACTTCATAAATATATATTTATACGTCAAACTGCAAACACTATCAAATTGTAACATTCCTGTAAATGCTGACACAGCTTTCTTTACATTCACTTCTGCATCGTTTTAACGAATTCAAAACAAAACTTACACTGGTTTAACAAAATAATGCAGTACTTACTTTTTAACGCCCACCTCTTGTTCATAATCAATCCATCCAGGAACTTGTATCCCTGTTCCCTGCAAGCCGTCTCCTTCACGCTAGCTACAGCACTAGTTAGAGACAGCAGATCACTTGCCAACACAACTGAAGACGCGTAATCAGGAGACTCTTCAACATGCCTGACAGACCCATCCCGGTTGCCTATCTCATCCCCATAAGCGTCATACGAAGAAGTTTTATCTTCTCTGTGAATCTTCGATTCAGCATCTTTCTGAATCGTATTATTTCTAACTAAATCAGTCAGCCTTGCCACTAAATCCTGATCCACACCCAAATTTTGAACAGTCCTGTTTAACAGAGCTAAATGCCTTTCATGCAGAGTTCTATTAGAATTTAATATAGGTGATAGTTTCTGTAACACTTCCTTGTTCAATAATGTAGTGTTAAAAGTTTTCGGATCAATGGCGGCAGTTGCCGCGCACGCGATTAGAAAAACCGCCGCGAAAAACATGACGTGCGCGCGCGCAGGCTCTAACAATACTGAGGCGACTGAGGCTTCGATAGTTCAAGTGAGTCCTCGCTATGGGTTCGGTTGCCTTTTTATTATTGTAATAACTTTATTGTTTTTGATCGGTGGTTGATTACCTTTCGGTTTTGGATGGTTCGACTTGACTTTTATTTTAGGTCATGCGTAATTTTGTGCAGGTAATTAATTTAGGGTTTGGTGCGAGATTGAGTTATTTTACCTTCATTAATTTCGGTTTTGTAACATACTAGCTTACTTCATCAAAATATATTCACTAAACTGTTTGAAGTCCCAGGATGCTTCATAAAGCCTTGGTGGCTTAGTATAACATTTGGTCAATAACACATTTTAACACGCCTGCCTGAGTTTGAACCCACGAGTTGTAGGTCGTGAGTTCGAACCCAGGCAGGCGCTTTACTTTGTGTAAATAATTTCATCACCACTGCTCTCAAAATAGTGAAGGAAAACATTGTGAGGAAACCGGCATGTCCTAGAACCAAAAATTCGAAGACGTCACATCTACCAACATGCACTGGGCCGGCGTGGTGTATTACAGCCCACTTCCTCTCGAAGAGTCTGTATCCAAGCAATGGGAACATTATATGCTGATTATACTTGCATGTTACTAGATTACGGCCAAATCTGTTACTTAATTATCCAATTAATAATGTATAATTATTAATAAGTTTAAAAGATGCTGAAATGTATTATAGCATTTAAGAGAAGGTCAGATTTGTTCAATAATTACCTACGTCTGCGAATTTAGCCTTCAAATATTTTAATAACCAGACCATTGAATCCTAACACAGTTTTTATACCTGTATCGAAATGTCTAATACGTCTACGTGAAGTTTAGGTGATAAAGTTTTTCCATCGGTAAAATAATCGAAAAAACAACTGGAAATTTTGATTACTTGAATATTGTAATTTTTAGTGCCTCGAGCTTTATTATAGCTTTCGGGACGCATTCGTATGAGTTTATTTCCTAAATCTTAATTGCTTTTTATTACTATATGATATTTTAACCTTTATAATAATTAAAAAATATTGTTTATTTGCACCTAACAGTAAAATATATGGTTTACAATAAAAAAAAACAATAATTCATTAATAATGCCTTGCTTAAAATCCTCCTGCCTTCCTTAATAATTTCTTGCCTTCCTTTTTTTTCCTTCCTTAAAATGTTAATAATTCCTTTAGAGCTTTAACGCATGGTACATTGGATAATTTCGATTTTTTTTTGGATTACAATATTCTAGACGTGCCTGTATGTATAAAATGAAACAAGAAGAAAAACTCAAAAAGATAATTTAATTTAACAGATAAACAACGCTACCTTGAGTATCGATAATATTGAGCTCCATTGCGATTACCATTCGCGGTCCACTCCCATTCATCAAGATCGTGGTCATCCTCTCTTAATTGTGACCTCCTTCGTACATAGTGTTCTCTTTCCAACCACGCTTCGCCTTCCTCGTCTTCACCCCCTTCTTCCTCGATAATTTCCAAATCATCATCATTATGTTCAAAAGATTCTTCGCCAATTTCATCTTCTTCTTCTTCCTCTAGAATTTCTCCAAGTCCTTCGTTATCTCTCTGTGCTTCATACTCAACTTCTGTTTCAGGAATTTCTTCTAGCACTTCTCTATGTGCTATAAGGTGCTGTCTACTCCTTATTTGTGGTACTTCTATAACTTCTTCCTGTTCCTTTTCTTTGTCTTGTTTTTCTTCTTTTTCTTGTTCAGCATCTTCTGATTCTTTAGCGTCATCTGAGCTACTGGATCTTGATGAAAAACTGAAGACTTTGTGCAGATTTTGCATTGGTAAGACAAATGTTAATGTCAGAAGGATTGATGACAGTAGTATCGCTAATATTTCTTGGATGTCGATCTGTAATACGAATATACACATACAATAAGTAAGTTATTAATCTTGTTACTATTTTTGTCTTATTGAGTCATTTCAGTAATATCCTTACCATAGAAATCAAAGTGAATTCCCTAGATGTCTTGACGGTAGAGATGTTTGTGATGAACACAATGAACTGGGTGAGGTAGAGCGCGTAAGAGAGACGGCTGATCAGCACTAAAGGACCACAGCACAAGAAACGTGCCAAAAAGCCTGTAGAACAAAATGAGCATTAAAGTTTATGCACAAACATAGTCTGTCGCACGTTAAATTAAAAAGACAACTATTTAAATTTGCTTAACATAATACCTACGAATCACACACTGTACCTTAGCAGAATAAAACTAATTACACATAATATATGGCTTCAAAATCTTACCATTACTACTATGCACAGCATAAATCACCCATGCTATGGCAAGGGCGGACGCTATAGGTGCAAGCGAAGCGTACTGAGCAGCAAATGATGCGCTGTACCGATACTGTAGATACCCGGCGTCAATACCGGCCCACCACACGAGGCACCATAATGCAATGCTGGACAGCCAACCGACGGCGAGAATGAACTGTAAGATAAACGGCACAAGATAAATCAACACTGTCAAAAAAAAACCAGAGGCCAAAAATATAACCATTCTATTCGTTTTGGCTTATATTTTGGCGACAAGCACAATAAAATTAGTACAAGCACAATAAAATTAGTACCACTCACAGAAATTAATAAAGTCTTAAAACCAAGTGAATAATATTATGTCCAAAACGAGTATTTTATAAATTTTAAAATCTTTCGAATTTTCGTTACATTTACTCCTTGTGTTCGTACAAGGCCCGCTGAACATTAAGCCAGTAATCGTTAAATGGTTAGGTTAGGTCGCTAATTTCCAGGGGAACTTACAAAATGGAGAGAACTCCCTCTCCCCTAATAACGATCTCAACCATTCATGGAAAAAAATAATGGAATTCTATTCAAGGAATTCATGGAAAAGTGCTGATGAGTGGCGAGGAAAAAGCTAGCTTCTCAGTTAATTAATAAGAAATCTCCTCTAAGAAATATTTTCAAGCAATAATTTACGGAACTTTTCCGTAAATTATTGGTAAGTGAAAAGTGGCGTCGAAAAAAGAAATATTTTTAGCAAAAATAACTGAAATGATCATGATCTATATCAGGACAACTCAAAGCCTCAAAATAACAGCCATAAATATTATTTTACTACTTTGAGCTCGTCTGGTATTCCTAATTACGCAGGTGTTTTCGACTAGTCATAGGTACGTTTTTAGATTTAATAGCAGTTCATAATTTCTGCATAATAATAACATTTAAAGCTGAAACTGCTGGACTTTTAATAACAAAGTGTTGACGTGCTGTATCATGTCTATCATCAACACCATTATCATCAACTGTGCAATTTGTGTTTTTATTATTGTTCACTATTTGTGCAATTTAGTTAACAGCTGCTGAACTTGGACTGTTTTTTATAATTGTTTTGCACAATCCTTACGTTATAAGGGTCTGGGGATATAATGGGCAGATCTTATAATTTGCTTCTATTGTTAAATAGAAAATCTATAATAGTACCAGCCTATTATTGTCCCAACTACATATGAGCTGAAATGTCACATTGGTACTTGCCCGGATTTAAACTCACCACCTCGTGCATGCGAGGCGGAGACCCACTTAACCACTAGGCGACGTAGGTTATATTATTACTACAAATCAAATAGAAGTTATAGTACATGATGTTCACTATCATAATATTTGAGAGATACTTTGTGTAATTTACTTCATCACCACAGCTCTCAAAACAGTGAAGGAAAACATCGTCAGAATACCGGATGTCTTAGAACCAAAAATTCGAAGACATGTGACATCCATCAACCCGCACTGCGCCCGCGTGGTGGATTATGATTTTGGCCCACTCCCTCTCACAGAGAAGAGGCCTGTGTCCCAGCAGTGGGAAAGTTATAGGCCAATTACGCTTATGCTCACACCATTTTCTGAAACCATCTCACCTTGCCATGCTCCACAGGTTTCTTCAACGCCAGTCCCAAACTAAGACCGACCAGATACGGAGTAGAACGATGGAGCACTGAAGTGTAGCTCAAACGTGCTGTCCTATACAGCTGGCTTACACTGAAAACATGACGAAATTAAAATTCCTAACTGACAACTTAGTTGCTTTAACTTGTAAAGTGTTCATGTTAAAGTATCAGGGTTTTGTAAACAAGTTCAAGCAAGAGTTCAGAAGTTTAACAGACTTGAGTTTTAACTACGGTTATTATGTGGGAAATTTTTAGAGCGTGCTTTGTTTCACCTACTTGATCGATTTTATAACATAAAACCATGGCTGTTTTCCCCGATGGGTTCGGCAGAGGTGTACCTATAAACAGTACACCCAAACGCCAGTTATGTTTAAGTAGCTTGTGATAGGGAGCGATTCTATTGCGATCAACCGGGCACAAATCCAGATTCCAGGCTACTACTGAGAAATTCCTGATGGAAAAATCCAATAACATTTTACTCGACCTGGGAATCGAACCCAAGACACCCACAGACAGACTTCATGCTCGGCAGTAGCGCTTGCGACTAGACTAACGAGCTAGTTTCAAATCTATGAAGGTGCTTATTTTTGATTTAATCTATAATTTTATAGAGTTGTACTTTAAAATAAAATATGCCAAACTACAAAGCAATTTGTCGGCAGTAAGTTCTCGTGGATTTTACACGAATCTTTGCTTACCTAAACATTAAAATTAAATCTAACTTAAAAATAAAACCATAGATTCTACAGTTAAGGCCACTACACTCAACGGCATCAGCCAACGAATATCATGAGACCATCCCGTATACAGGGTGTCCGGTAAAGAATGGATAACCTTGAAATACCATATAACAGACCTTATGGCCGTTCTAAAAAAATATATATGGATCCCAAGTATTATCTAAGATTTTTTTGAAAAAAAAATACTTCCTTTTTTACATTCTTTATCACTACGACCACAAATGAATGAATTCCATCTGTTAAGTATTTGTTGTTATAATATTGTACGTTGACTATGCCGACAGAGAGCCAGTAAATAGTGTGACTAGAAATTGCACGGTATTTTTTTGTTATAAACAATCTAAACTATATGGTGTGGAGGTTGCATATATTCCAGAATACATCTACCTCGGTTAAATAGTCTCATTCCAGGCGAGACAAGAAAAAAAAGTTGCTAGACGCACCGAAACGCCTGGAAGAGCTATTGGCCGATGAAAAACCTCATGAAAGGAGACCTACCAATTTGCTATAAACGAAAATTAATTGAACTGTCTACAATCTTGCTTAGATACTCGTAATATTGTAGCAAAAAAACATAATTATTACATATTCTGTACTTAAGAGCGTTTACGACGTACGGCATTTCATACAAACTTTCAAGTCCTTGTTTTTCGAAATGAATGAACCGATTTTGATGAAACTTCATACGTATAAGCAGGATACATAGGTCTAATGAGTTAGTTAAGAACATTTTCGAAATGTCTTATTTAAAAAAAAAGATAATTGGAAATCTCTGTTTCTATGGAAAACTTAAAATCAGTCGAATTTAGCTGTAACACTATTTTTCTAAAATATTCATAACTAACTTTTTAGACCTATGTATGTATCCTGCTTATACGTATGAAGTTCTGTTGAAATCGGTTCATACATTTCGAAAATCAAGGACTTGTAAGTTTGCATGAAATGCCGTACGTCGTAAACGCTCTTAATGTAGCCACAAATTGATACAAAATTATGAAACAAAGGTTGTAGACAATTAAATGAATCTTTATCTGTTAATGCATTCAGGGACATTAAATGAGACACATTAAAAGATTTATTGTTATAACGCCTATGGGCGTTTAGTGTCCCGCAAAGTGACACAACATCTTTTTGAGCCTGACTGTACAATAATTTCATGATTTCAGTATTAACGATTCTGTTTCAATAAATTTTCAACAAATATTTGTAAAAGTGATTAACGTGACATAATTGTAAATAATGTATTGATACTCGTTTCAATGCAAAATGTGCAAAGCAAATAAAATTAAGTGTTACTAATATGTTGATGTTTAATCGTCCATAATTGCAAACATGGATAATTAGTAGATACATTCTAAATTTAAAAATAACTTTTGCTAAAATTACATAATATCAGCAAAAGTTACGTTTGAATTTTAGTTATTGAATAGGTCAAATTAAATAACATGACGTATCCATTCATTAAAATAATTTTCTAAATAATAATGTACCAAGTACTTAATATTTTGGAATGAAGTTCCTTATCGTGCGTTTTACTCTGCATACTTTAATGGGAGCTAGATCGAAAAAAGTTTAACACTTTGACCGTCACGACACCTTTGCTATACTGCCGTCCTATAAATAGAAGGTCGTTAAGCCCAGAAAGTTGTTACCGAGAAAATGGCAACAAACGCGGAAATCGCTGTTTCTTAAAAACAAAATTCAGGTTAATGATTGTTGGACTCATTAATTGATATTTCTTTCTGTTAATCCTAAAGAATCATTAACGGCCTACAAAATGTTCATATCACTGGAACTACAATATTTACACTGTAAAAAATATTTCTTAGACAGGAAGATAGAGAATTTTGAACTCTATCATTTTCTATTAAAAAGTAAAAATTGACCATTTGAGGGTTAACGGCTTTCTAGTTAAAGAACGGCAGTATAGTATGCCTTTCTTTTTTCATTTAGTTACTGTCAAACTTTGTTCATTTATTTAATTGTGCCTTTTATTTAATACATAATAAACAGCGAAAAGAACTTAGTTCTAACTGGTGGCGGGGCAATTGCGTAACACAGTAGGAATTAATTTCATTTTGACAGTTCAACAACATTCATTGCGTTTTTTACATTGTTGAGCAGACAAATTATTCAAACATATTAGGAAGCAATGGATTAGCAATTTGCTTCAAAATCATTCAGATTGTGATCGATAGTGTGTTACGCAATTAGGGTGCGGGTGTCCTACGGCACCCCTCGACTGTTTTTAATGTTTTAATAAATCAACGTTGGTAATTATTACGTAAAATCATTTTAAAGGTATCGTCGATACCTCGTAGTGGTTAAGTAATTTACAGGACAATTACTGACGTCAAGAGTCAATCAATAACACTCAACTTCAAGATTATTATGTAAAAGACACAGCTCGACATGGTCAATAATGACAAGACGTGTATTATGGTGTGTTAGGTACAGTCAAAGAAATTAATTGATAAACTAATTGACACCCCACGCCAATTTGCCGTGTTGTAGTCATTTCATACAACAGTCGAAGAGTGACAGCTGTGATTAGAATGTACGGACAACTTCACTTGGCAGTCAGTTTATTTAACAATTAAATTCCCTAACTTTACTTCGTAAAACGAATGAATAAAAACGTGCATAGGGTAGGTACACTTAAATAACCTCCACGAGTAGCAAAGCACTTAAGATGCGTCTACACAGTGCGAAGCATTTTGCTTCGAATGGTAAGCCACGCATGAGATGTATTCCTCAGGCTGAGATATTCTGACATCTCTCTCTCTCTCTTCCTAACTATGTATCCTACACGCTGGTGGGGTCCCTTCCTGGTCTTTCTCTTCCCCTTCGCTTTATCCTCGGCATCGTCTTCGGATACCTGACACTCTTTCATGTCCTTTAGCACCTTCACAGCAGCTTTCCACCTTGTTTAGGTTCTACCTCTGGGTCTTGGACTGGGAATGGAAAGTTGTAGCGTCAAGGTCCCTGCGTATTCAGGCGGCCTCCTTTTCACGTGACCATACCATCGCAGCCTGCTCTCTTGCATCTTGTCGGCGATACCGCGCACGCGCAGGCTTCCTCGCACGTACTTGTTACGGATTTTATCAAACCTGGTAACGCCACACATCCACCTCAATATTTTCATTTCGGCAGCTTGAATAGCATGCTCGTTCTCGTGTGCTCGATTTGTGTTCGTTCGTGAACATTCTGACATGTTATTATTAAAAAATGCATTTGCGGGCGCGACGCATGCGTCGCCCTGTCTGGACGCAGCTTTAAAATTACGTCTTCTGTCGTATCCTAGGCATTCAGCCCGTCACCACTTTGCCGATTGGCTAATATTTGTACCACAGTTTGAACTAATATACCTACATAGTAAAAAATAACTGCCTTGTTGGTCTAGTGGTCGCAAGCGCTGCTGCGGACCATGGGGTCCTGAGTTCGATTCCCGGGTCGGGCAAAATGTTATTGGGTTTTCCAGGTGGAATTTTTCAGTAGCAGCCTAGTCTGGATTTGTGCCCAGTTGATGGCAATAGGCTCGCTCCCTATTACATGGGACTCAAACATAACTGGCGAAAAGTGGGCGTACTATAGGCACACCTTTAGCCAACCCTTCGGGGAATACAGGCGTGATGTTATGATGTTATGCTATGTAGTAATAAATAAGGTGTAATCGAAATAACTGAAAAACTTTAGGGGGGTCATGTACTTATTAATATGAACAACTTTTCCTAAGCGACCAACCATGAAATCACGAAAAAAACTATTCCCAACATTCTGTCGAGTTATGCCAACATAAATGTATGGAGCAGGTCATTAATTTTTTGAAACTTCAGGGTTGATCCCATCGTAAAAGTTGTTCTTATATGGTGAGTACAATGAGTACAGTGACCCCTTAAGAGGTTTTCAGTTATTGGAATTACAAATTGTATGTTCTTCGTGCCAATACGCGAAAAATATTTTAAAAGAAAAATTCCCATGAGCGACTTCTCTTCTTGAGATGTTACAGTTATCCACGGGCTTGAAAAACCACTGACTCTCCATAAGGGTTACCAACCGTCGGTTTTTTATTTAGTTAACCTGTGTTGCCCCACTGGAAAACATAGGTTAACTAAAAAAAAACTAGCAGTGGCTAGGCAAAGGTACCTTTGCTTTGTTTTGTCTTCTCGGACCAGTCGATCAGGAAAGAGTCCAAATCGTCACGCCAGCATTTCTTAGGCCTTGGTAATGACGCCCATCTCCAGGCGGGCCTTTAAGTCAATCGGGTACGTATGTGTTAATTTTGAAAGATCGAATAAAGAAGAATAATCACCTGACTCCGTGATAAGCCAGCATGGTCAACCGATGGTCTCGTACTGTGGTATATCTTGAGTATGCTGAAAATACATGCAGGCCTGGTATGAGGATCTTGTAAAGCCCCTTCTTGGACTGCATCAGCCATACCAGTATGCAGCCAAGGATCGTCAGCTGCATGTCTAAGGCCAGCTGGTGTGTTTGAGGTGCGCACTGAAAATTGAGGAGATTTCGTAAGTAACAATTTGGCATTTTCCAAATGGTGGAGAAAGAAATATAGCTATACTAGAATCTTTTGGCGCCTGGCCAAGATTGGAACTAACGCCGATAGGTTTGGGAGATTTTTTTTTTGAAAACATACATTTTGGCGCCAAAAATCCGCCATTTTGATTTTTTATAATTTTAGTATACCCAGTGACATGTCCTAGAACCAAAAAGTCAAATACATGTGACATCTACCAACCCACACTGAACCCGCGTGATGAATTACAGCCCACTCCCTCTCGAAGAGGCGAGGCCTGTGTCCCAGCAGTGGGAACATTATACGCTGATTCTGCTTACCCAGTGCCACTAGCGCAGTATAGACGATTCTAACGACATATGTATCATTTATCAAAATCAGTTCAGCCGTTTAGTAGTTAAGAGGGAACATAGGAGCGGACAAACATACATATGTACATACAGGTCAAACACATAACCCTCCTTTTTTGGCTTCACTTGTTTCCATATTTAGCTCGCGCTAGGGTCTTAGTTCTAACCTAAAATTTAATATCATAAATTGAATTTAGTTAAAAAGACTAGGCTGTTAACTGAAAGGCTAATTTAGCTAGTTGGCTGATACATAGCCACCACCTACGCCTAACAGCCTATAGCAATCGAGAGATTTGCACCGCAGTGGGAGCATTACTTGATAAATGATAAATGATTTTATTTCTGTAAGTAGGTTTATACAAAACTAGATGAGGCCGGCGTTTCCTATCTGACTTATTCATTAAGTTTTGGGTCACATAATAAAGAAACGACTCTCTGATTTGGCCTTACTTCAAATTCAAGTAGGTTTTAATCGTGGTGTGCCTTGCGTTATATCGAATGCCAAATCATCGAATATCAATAATATTTGATCGACCAATATCACTAGACTAAATTGTCCAACGTTCATTTTATCGAACGCCTAATAAATCGAATACGTCAAAATATCAAATGTTTGTTTCATCAAGCGTTTACATATTCATCGAACATATCTAAATACTAAAAACACAGTCTACTTCTTACCCGACTGCCCCAGAAGGAGGGTAATGTTTTTCGAGAGTATGTGTGTATGTAGCCTGTATGTTTATTCCTTTGGCACGCTCTGTAGAATAAAAGGCTTGATTGATTTGAACTAATTTTGGGAGTGACATAGGCCATAAAATTTTTATTACATCTGCAACTACAAAAACAAAAAAAACAAAAACTAAAAAGCTTAAAATGACGCAAATTATTTAAAAATACAAAAACCCGACTGTCAAAACACATAAATAACTGAAAAGAGAAAAACAAGCGTTATTATTTATTATCTATGGGACTTTGTTTTTTGTAAGGTATCGCAGGCGGGGACAAACCAATAACCTGAAATATGGTGTAACTTTTGTTTGTCCCCGTCTGCGATACGAGTACCTTATAAAAAACAAAGTTTAGTACGTACGTGGTAAGGTAAGGCGATACGTCACATCTGGATAGCTTTTAAGTCTGTACAAAGCACAGGTCCATTCCTGAATGGAGTATTGCAGTCACTTATAGGATGGCTTGGTGGCTAGGCTTCATAGCCTGGCTCATCAGCGTAATGTTGCTTGCCTGTCGGTCTTCTACAGACTATACTTCGGAGAGTGTGCGCAGGAGTTCCACGACCTAATCCCACCATCGCCCTTTTTCTACCGGACTACCAGACGTACTGCAGGGTACCATCCGCACTTGGTTGATATCCCGACCAGTCCTAGTAAGCGCTTCACCTCCACAATTATTATGCAATCAGTCAAAGTGTGGGACTCGCTGCCAGCGTCTGTGTTCCCTTCCACATACAACCGTCTGCCTTCAAAGCAAGACTGATCAGTCATCTTCTGGGTACGCTCGTTCCATCATTGACCTCATCCATCGCTTTCCATCAGTCATCATCGTGATGATCGAGGTCAAGAGCAGACCCATTCAGCAATTTAAAAAAAAATACCCACCAGCGTCGATATTTTTCCTCGTTTATATAAAAAAAAACAGCTGTTCCATACAATGTGACGCATTCCTCTCTTGTATGAATGAATGAATAAATGAAATGCACCGACCCCAGCGTGGTTTAACCAGACTCGATTACTCGAATGAACCCAAAGATTCACACTAGCCCCTGTAGCCTCATGTTTCATGGGGCTACATAGGCCATTGCACATTAAGGAGTAGACCGAGGGGCACGGTAATGGTAGGGAAGACGTGCCCTTAGGATATGGAAGGAGTATTAGAGTCTACCGAGTATGCACCCTAGATTAATTAACGCATTCCTCTCTTGTATGAAACAGATATTTTTTTATATACCTAACTGACGAAAAATGAGTTCAAGATAACAGTTAGCGCGTCGATGTCCCCGTACAGCATGTATTTAATGACCAGGTCATACATTTTACACAACCTACCATATCTTCAAAACCGAAGTAGTTCTGCACATAAAGAAGGTTCCACCACCATCCCTCTTGGCAGATTTCTGCGTTCTTGGTGACGAAAGTACCCCACATAGGGCCGCTGGATATGTTGTCCCAGATATACGCGTAGAACAGCACCACAGCCAGTAGAGCTGGTGTTAACCTGGGGAAGAGGAGACGTATTATATGGGACGATTTATTGCCAAAAGTTGGTGACTGCCAGTGGCAGCCTGTAGGTATCATCCCACTGCTAGGCAAATGCCTCTCCCCATGACTTCCAGTGTGGTTATTGCGTAGCACACAATGGCAAGGATATTTATTTATTTATTGAATACTTCATGCACAGAAATGTACAGACGCGGACTTAATGCAATAGCCATTTTCTACCAGTCAACCTTTGGGTGATGCAGAGACAAACAGTGGTAGGTGCAATTACGAAAAATTGTAGAATGCATATTTATTTAATTATAAAGATACACATATACCTATTACAAACTATAAATATAATAATATATATCTAATTATATATAAATAAGCGCAAATAAATATATACATATATACACGAATATACGGAAAACAAATAAGACAAACAATGGGAAAACGTTAACGTTGTGATGATACTGCCAGCTTCTTACGAATGTGCTCGCGAACTTTTATTTTAAAGGATAATCGGTTGGTTGCCATCTTGATATTCATTTTGATAATTCAACATCATTCATTGCATTATTTACATTGTCAAGCAGTCGAATTTTTGCAAACATATGAAGCAATAAATTAGCAATTTCTGAAATTGTGTTACGCAATTAGGGTGCTACTCATGCGATTCAGGGCTAATATGGACCACTGGTTTTGTTTTGTCCAGCTCTTCCCGCCATCTTCTGCGGGGTCTGACGCGACGCCAAAAGTTTGGCATGGCGCAGTGGTTAGCCTGCTGCACTGCATGTTGCAGTTTCGTGCCCACATGGAACAAAATATTTGTATGCTCTAATACTATGTAACAGTGCTAGACTGGTGGTGCACCACCGGTGCCTTTTCGGCGCCACGCGTCGACAAACCGTCAAACCCCACCGGCGCCAACAAGGCGTCGGTGACTCGCGCGGTCCACGCGAGGATACAATTACTATAATTAAGTCTAATATCGGCTGTGGGCAGTTTTACTCTATGGTATGGAAGATATTCTTGTCAAATAAATCATTCTAAACCAAAAATAATCATATGGCAATTTTTGTGCGCGCAGTCACAAACGTACCGCGCCGTCGGAATTCCCCCGATGCTCGAGCGTTTTTGACGTCATCGCGTAATAGGCTCGGCCAGAATAGAAACTCTGTCTGTCTGTTACCTTGCCATGTTTTAATGACTGAACGGATTACGATGAATTTTTGCACAAAAATAGACCATGCCGTTAGGACATAGTATACTTTTTATCCCAGTAGGACGTTGCCGAGGAATCATTTCAGACCAGGCAAAAGCTAGTATTCAATTGAAGGAATACGTAGTACTTCGTTCAGAATTTTAAGGCGCTGCCCAATCATCCCGACACCGTAAAACGTCCACTTTTTTGTCGCACAGCTAGCCGTATTGCTACATATTACAAGCCCAAAAAAATACAGTGTCAAGTGTTTAAAAAAGGACTTAAACAAAGATATTTTATAGAAACGATCTTGAAAAAAAAATCGCAAGAAAGAACACGAAAAAACTTTTTCGTCTCGAAATGCTCAATATTTTGCGCAATAACATATTTTTGTAACTATAAAAAAAGAAATTTAATCAACTAATGAAATATGTAAAAATATTTAACATAATTATTGGTGTACTTACTTATTTTTAAATTAAATTAAAACTGCGAAATAACTTTCATATTGGCGGACACGCATCGCCATTTTCAACCGTATCCGTCACCTCCTGAAATACCTAAAGATACCGTGCCTTAAGGAGAAATAATATGCTACATATTTCTTAATTAATTTACTTGTGTTTTTCGCATTCTACAATTTTTTACTAGTCTGGGTTTTGTGCTAGTCATACTCGCTAATCTGATTGGCATTATCACCAGAGTTGCTTTCGACATTATTATACAGATTTTAGTGAACTTTATGGGAGTCGAAATAAACTATGCTAATATCATAGCTTATTACAAGGAGTCAATGACCTTATAAACACACTCATAGGTATCTATTATTATAGATGATCAAAAGTTTCTGGGCTAAGTTAACATAACTGTATTTAATACTGCTGACCTCATCTACATAGTTTAAAAAAAATTGATAGACGTGTTTGTACAAACCTACTTACAGAAATAAAAGCATTTATCTTTTATTAATGGGAGGTAGTTAAACTTAGGTAGATAAGTTAACAATTTGCTTATACAGGTCATATAACGCCGAAATCAATAATGACAAATGAAAACGGTCCAAAAGTAAACCCCAATGAGCTGGAACTTACTTACTTGAATGACATAACACACTAAAAAACCTACCCAAATAACAACATATGTATTTATTTGGTATCGCAAATACTTACGTCAGAAATAAAGGTAAACTGGGGAAATAAACAATACTTTCCACAAGCTGGGGCTGCAACTGCGTCTATAGTGACAAAGCAATGCGTGGCAAAGCAAAGCAATGAGCAATGTTTTGCTCGCTAAAAAGTTATCGTGCTAACGCTGCGTCTTACGTAGGCGGTTGAAAGCGAACGCGATTGCGAAGCAATCCGATGCGGTGACACGCGATGCGATGCGAAGCGGAGGCTTTGTCCTACGAGCGCGCGAACATGGCTCGAACCGCCCGCCGCGCGACGGCACCACATCCAGTTCGCGCGAAAATATCAAGCCAACTGATCACGTTCGCTTCGCTTCGCGCCGCGCCGCACCGCACCCCATGTGCGCTTGGTTACGTAGGACACTTCAATATATATCGACTGTTTGTTGTTTTCGCGCCGCTTCGCGTTCGCTTCTAGATCGCTCACGTAGGACGCCGCGTAGAATACTAGTAGTAACTACAGAAAATCATTTGACACTTTTCAATTCGGTACCATCCTCGCAATGTGGGAGTGCAGGGTGAGAGAACCACTGCACCCATGGTTCCGTGATTATCGTGTGAGAGTGAGAGACGCGCTTAGTGACAGAGTTATGGTGCGGAGTGGGATGGCTCAGAGATCGGGATGTGGACCGATTTGTTATCTTATGCGTGTCAACAGCTTGTGCCAAGTGCTGCAGCATTGTTCAGGGTATATATTTGCTGACGACTTGTGCATACTTCACTCCAGAACTAACATAGACGATGCTTGCCAGCTAGTTCAACAAGATATAGACTCTGTTGTTAAATGGTCGCACGACAACGGCATTATATTAAACGCTGATAAAACTAAATTATTGTTAATTCAATTGTTATTAATTGTTATTCGCCATATTTACGATTTAATGGTGCGACTCCGCTTTTATTTGCCCACGATTATACAAGGTGTAATTTTAATGACCTTTAATCTCTTAATGGGTCATTGTACTCATCATTATGAACAACTTTTACTATGAGACCGTAGGCGAAATCGCGAAAAAAAATCAGGTGTTCCCTACATTTTGACGCGTTATGCGAACATAAATGTAGGGAGCAGCTGATTTTTTTTTGTGATTTCAAGTTTTGTCCCATAGTAAAAGTTGTTCATAATGATGAGTACAATAACCCCTTAAGAGATTAACACTGCTTAAAATTACACCTTGTATATGCCACCATGATAACTTACTGGACTATAAATGCAAACCTATTGAAAGAGGTGACTGTGTAACCTACCTTGGCATGAAAATACATGAGAACTTTTCTTGGTCACAACACATAGATTACATTTGTAGTAAATTTAGAATATTTTTAAGTAAAATGTACCATCCAAGCTTTAAAGTTACTACTAGTATATTAAGATGTATAATTAGTCTGGCAATAAATACTGTTACAATTAAAAATAAACAAAATATTACATGTGAATTTGGAATCTGTCATTTTTATATGATTGTTCATTGAGTTTTCTCATTTTGGCGCCAATACATTGTACAATATTTTGCGATATTAAAATGGAGTGGGGTGATAAAGAGAACCGAATCGCTGTGATTGCATTACACAAAGTAGGTATGGAGCCAAATGCAATTTTTAAAACTCTCCATACGCTTGGTATTAGTAAAATGTTTGTGTACCGGGCTATTAATAGGTACAATGAGACCTCCTCTATTTGTGACAGAAAAAAATCTGGCCGTCCACGTAGTGTTCGTACGAAAAAGGTGGTCAAAGTAGTAAGGGAAAGAATTCGAAGAAATCCTGTCCGAAAGCAAAAGATTTTATCTCGGGAGATAAAGATAGCACCTAGAACCATGTCGCGTATTGTAAAAGATGGCTTAGGACTTGCAGCCTATAAGAGACGTACTGGTCATTTCTTAACTGATAATTTTAAAAAGAATAGGGTGGTAAAATCGAAACAACTACTGAAGCGGTACGCAAAGGGAGGTCACAGAAAAATTTTGTTTACGGATGAGAAATTTTTTACAATTGAGCAACATTTTATCAAACAAAATGACCGTAATATGCTCAAAGCTCTAAGGAAGTTTCCCAATTAGTCGACAGAGTGCAACGTGGGCACTATCCGACTTCAGTGATGGTTTGGTGGGGTATTAGCTATGAAGGAGTGACTGAGCCATACTTTTGTGAAAAAGGTATCAAAACATCGGCACAAGTGTATCAAGATACCATTCTTGAGAAGCCCCTTAACAACAACATGTTAAATAACCAAGAATGGTCCTTCCAGCAAGACTCGGCGCCGGGTCATAAAGCTCGGTCTACGCAGTCTTAGTTGGAAACGAACGTTTCGGACTTCATCAGAGCTGAAGACTGGCCGTCGTCTAGTCCCGATCTTAATCCGCTGGATTATGATTTATGGTCAGTTTTAGACAGTACAGCTTGCTCTAAACGCTATGATAATTTGGAGTCCCTAAAATAATCCGTACGATTGGCAGTGAAGAATTTTCCCATGGAAAGAGTGCGTGCTTCTATTGATAACTGGCCTTAACGTTTTGCAGCCAATGGAGACCACTTCGAATAAGCTTTTTATATTTTAAATTGTTTTATATTTATGTATTAAACTAACACACTGTAAAAGTAATAAATGTTATTTGCGATAGAAAATTTTTTTTCTTTGTTTCAGTATTTATGGCAAGACTAGGTATACATGTAATTAGTAGATTCAATTATCAATTATACTCTTGACAGCTATGGATTAACATTTAAAACTAACTTGAATAAATTAGAAGCTCTTCAAATTCGATTCTCAAAACTACTTGTTACTCAAAACTAAAAACAGTTGTAAAGGAGATTATAGGAAGCTATTTAAAAATGTAAAATTCTACCGATCAGTTTCAAACATAAATATCTTCTAGCAGAAAAACCACCATTGGACGCAAGAGCATAACTTAACTCATGTACTCAACAACGCGATCTATGGCTGCCGGCAAATTCAATGTGCTCAGTCACCAATTACTTTGGTGACAGAACTCTAAAAAAACGAAAACCATATCTATTGAATAGTCTGCCGGCAGAAATAAGGAGTGAAACCAATAAAACAGATTTAAAAATAAATTAAAAAATATATTATTTAGAAATGTGTTAACATACTACCTAAGTCTTAAGTATGAAGTTTAAGAAGTAGTGTATAAAGACTCGCCGGACCCCACAGTCAAACCATTACTACGGTTTTGTGGGGCTTATTATAGTTTATAAGTTATTTACCATACTGTGAACATAAAATAACATAAATAAAATAATAACGAATTATCGTGCAATTATCCTCAATAATGTTTTTTTATGATGGACTTTTTTTGGATCCCATTTTATTTTTTATTTTTTTTTGTGGATGGGAAATCATCAAACGGGAGGGCGTGTCAGACTTTTACTGACTAAAACCCACCCGTGTTCCTTCTGTTGCCTGTGCCGGCGCCACGGTAACTCTTTCGAACATCCTGCAACCCCGGCTGGTTTGGATCCCATGAGATCAGCTTCAGTTTTGTAAAAAATTCTAACACCATTTCGTCGCTCCACTCCATTATTTCGACAAAGTCTACGCAGGCCGGAATTAACAGTCGAAATGAACAACGCTAATCCGACCACGCGCCACGCTAATTAGCGCGCTAAAACCCTTTGATGTACCGCCACCGTCACCCGGGTGATAAGTGCTACGCAGCCCGAGCTATCAAGACGATAGCTGATAATAGTTGGTCACATCTGCGTGCATCGTATCACTGTGCGAAGCTTCGCCGCGATAGACACAGGTGCGGCCCCAGCATCATGAAAACACAGGTTGTAAACTACATAATACGATAGAAACATTAAGACATTCCGTTGGAAAATATGTTGCCAGTTCGATTTTGAAATGTTAGTTTGAAAACCCAACAGGTAATATAGGTATATATTTTTTCCCCAGCGGAATTTCTTAATGATAGTCGTAAAAAGGTACCACATTGAGACATATATAAAAAGATACCTGCTTTTAACAAAATAATAATATTGACTTGGCGATAACTGGTTTTTATTTTTATTTATTGAATGCCCTTAATATGTTAGTCCTAATCTTGGGGTTTTCCACAAGATTCAACCAAAAATTCCCATTCTAATAAGATTATTTTGCGGGGTTTTTACCTGATGTCTTAAAAATATACTAATGACTACTACTAACATTAATTTGTGAGTTAGGAAATTTCCTTGTTGTGTAAATGGATTACAAATGTAATGTAATGTTAAAGCATTATGTAATATAATATTAAATTACGTCCATAAATGCAAATATCTATGACTCTGCTCTTTGTAAATAGTACGAAGTCTAGATGTCCAATGTTTACTTAACTTTATATATAGGCACAAAAGCATCACCCTTAGACAAATATGTCGCATGTTTAAATATGTTTACTTGGCAAACTTTAATGAGGTTCTTTATGCATTGCTTGAGTGGCGAGAAACACTGGTGGCACTAAATATGGTGACCCAACCATGATCGCGGCACCACCAGCAAAATGTACACAGCTTTATGGTAGGAATGGGTACTTGCAGCGGGTTTTCCGGTACAGATTGCAGCAAGTAGGTCTACGGAGACGGTTACAATGGCAAAGTCAAATCGTTTATTTCAAATAGGCACATAAAAGCCACTATTAAACGTCAAAAATTAACAACACAAAAAGTAATTAAAAAAAAAAATCGACTTCAAAGGGAAAATAACTCAAAATTATGAAATAACTTTAATTTCGGAAGTCGGTGTCCTGAGATATGTATACCTAGTGTGTTTTTTGCCACCGACTAAAGACTGGAATATACGTTTGTAATAAATAAGTAGTTAAGTAATAGTTTTATTGTAAATATTGCACTAGAATTTAACCAAGGTTTTGAGATGTTTCAGTGCCGCAATAAGCTTTCGTCATCGCCCGAATACTTCGCGATGTGGTGGCCTAGTGATAACGGCCGCAACTTAAGAGTTGTTGGTCGTGGGTTCAGTTGGTGTAAATAATTTCACCACCATTGCTCTCAAAACGGTGTAGGAAAACATCGTGAGGAAACCGGCATGTCCTAGAACCAAAAATTCAAAGATATGTGACATCTACCAACCCGTACTGGGCCTGCTTGGTGGATTACGGCCCAATCCCTCCCATCGAGAGGAGACCTGTGTCCTAGTAGTGGGAACATTATACATAGGTCGATTATGAAGGTGTTTTCAAGTTATTATAAATCGGTACAGAAGTGTCAGAATTAATGGCGATAGGGCCAAACATGTCAAAAATACACACCAAGTACCTAAGTACAGCGTCATATGTAAGAAACAATAATATAGCACCCAGGATTTGCCGGAACAATGTTAATTATAATTATTACGTTTTCGATTTTATAATAATTATTAAGCAAATATATGACGGATATCATAATCATTTTATTTACACAATCGTGTCATGTTATGTGGGTGTGTATCTAGGTATGGCAGGTAAATATATCTATATTCATGATGTTCTATTTTACTACATAATAGTGCTGGTTGAACTTAAAACTACTTGTTCAATTGATCATTAAATATTTGCATGAATTAGTGTAATTCTCAGTAGGTACAGATTAAAATATCTGTGTACGGCTATTTACGTAACCTAATACGAACGCCTCATTAATTGAATTATGGCGACGTTGCGGTTTTTGTGCGTAAGCCTTTAAAAAATGCATTCATAGCCTATAATGTTCCCTCTACTGGGACACAGGCCTCCTCTTTCTGTGAGAGGGACTGGGCCGTAATCTACCACGCGGGAGAAAGAAATTGCATACATAGTAATAATTGATTGCAAAGTCGCAGCGGTAAAGTATTTTTTAACTAAGTATACGTCGACATTAGTAAAACTTAAATGTTTTGTTGAAGAGGAACGGAACGTCAGTCAATCAAAACGGAGCGTCAGTTCAGCGTTGCCAGATTGGGGTTTTTTTTCGCGATTTTAGGGAGTCATTTGGTATTTGGGAAAAGTTTGGTGAAATGATTGAAGAGTAATTTGGGGTTGACTAAGAATGAAATATCTCATTAAATACCTAAGGCAATAGATTTACATTTTTGGATGGCTGAAATCTATGAAACGCATTTAAAGGTTTTCAATTAAAGATCACTAATCACCATCACTCGAAAACATTTCCATTTTCGCGCCTTTTCAAAGTATAAAAATCGAGGAAAAAATCAAAGTTTGAGAATCGCAAATAAAGACCAATAACGTTCAAAAATCGATTTGTCAAAATCAGAGATCGGTTATGGAATACCTACACAAAGCTGTCACTTTCATACAAATACGAAAAATCCGATCCGTCCTCCTCAGAGAGTAGTATATTCTTTGCGCCCTCCCAAAGATGGCTTGAAAAAAAAGATCGGCATCGAGTCATCGATCGGTTATGAAATACTAAAAGTAGGAAATGGATTCAAATATCAATCTCGACCAGCAAATTATGGATTGGGAATGAATATAGAAAGCGGCCGTAAGGCTGCGGCCACCGCGCGCTGGTTTCTGAAAGGGCATACAGTGCCCTCCGTGTCCGGCCCGTGTGTGTCCGTGCCCGGAACGCGTTGTTGTACTCAACAACGCGTTCCGGGCGGCGGTGTTGTGGCTGCCCCGTTTCTGTAGCGCATCAGGGATGTTCGCGATGGCACGCACTGACTGTTTCCACGCTTCTATGTATGCGCATGCGGTGTGTGTCCCTGGTGCGCCGGATGTGGGCCAGACCCAATGTCATACTGGCAATGATTGCCGATAGGCTGGACTGCCCTTATGTCCGGCATGGCTGTTGCTGTTCCAATGCCAAAATTATAAATAATGTGTTTCAATTTATTTTAAATGATCCATTTTTAATTTTAATTTTATTTATTTATTTATTTTTGTATTTGTTTGTATCGAAATTATTGTGTACCTACCTAATAATGAGTCTATTGTAACTGAATAATTTAATAAATAATAATAATAACGTATAGTCTTGTGGAGCACAACGTACCATGCTTATTTTCTGCATTTTCATTCTAAAATAAAAGAAATAACCAAACAAACGAGAGGGCGCCACTGCGCGCGCGGTGTCGTCTTAATGAATGAGTCAAACTTCTTAATACAATTGATATTTTGTTGGCTTGTGTTAGTAATCTTCCAACGGTATGATTTTTTTATTACCACAAAAACATGTTTATTTTAATCGTCTATTTTTGTTCGGGTTTTTCGTGGTTTAATTGAATAATAATAATATGAAATTTAATAAAGCTTGATTGATTTGATTGTTGAAGGTCAAGATACTATTATGGATAGTCTGACGTAAATGTTGTTGTTTTTTATCTTTTTGCGGTGAACGTAGATATGTAGATACTTACGTGGTTGTGTTAGCTCTTTGTAAGACTTAGAAAAAACACTATATTGTTTTTATTAATGTTAATCAGGTTAATAAATTGGTTTGTTTTCAATTCCATTCCATTCCATTGGTGCCGTGTTATCCAGTAACTAGGTTGTGGAGGTCAGATAGGCAGTCGCTACATGTAAAATGTTGGTATTCAGCTGCATCCGGTTCCGGTTAGACTGGAAGCCGACCCCAACATAGTTGAGAAAAGGCAACGCAGATTGATTGCTTTTAATTCCCATAGGATAATGGAACTTCAATTAAATACGGTGTTCGTTGAATCGCAAAACTTAAACTTGCTACAAATTTATCGCCACGTAGCAATTTACTAAACCAAATGCTAGCGTATTTAATAATCGAGTAAAACTATTATACATACGTACGAATGGACAAAAAGAAAAAATGCCTGCCAGAATATGATAGCAACCAGTAGCGCTTTATTCTTCTACTATTATTTTCCTTGTAGGCGTTTATTTCGACATAATGTACTTAACTCGTTCGTTCTCCGTCATGTATCATCACATGATAATAACAGAATTACAAATGCATCCCTCTCACGTGTAGCTATATGTATTTTATCTACAATATACTGGCGAGCCGCCTATGCTTCGCACAGATGCAATTTGCTAATATGGCGACATGTCATAACATGGAGTTTCTGGACTAAATTATTAACTAAATTAAATATGAATGTATATTAAAGTGTTATAAACATAAACCTTGCGGAATAAATTCTCTAAATGGTTAGAAGATCGACACACAGGTAGACACGAAAAACGACTTTGTTTTAAACTACAATTATATAAAGATATATGTATATTACTTAAACATAGCAGATGCACTGAGAACATAATTTACGATGCTTAGCTGTCGAAAGTTTGGTGTGGTTAAAACACACATCTGCCTAACACTTAGAAGAATGAAGCGTTATGACCATGCAGATAATTATAGTACCTTAAATATCTCGAGAAAAGCCTCCTAGGAGCTCCGGTGTCGTTGTCAGATATCCTGTGAGCCGTTAGCGTACCGCTGAGGAGCAGGAAGCAGTCGGTGAACATCCAGCCAGCTCGGCACCATGACCAGAGAGGAGAACTGACTAGCTGGAAGAGTGAAATTAAGATTATTATAGAATAGAATATAGAATAGATTAAAATATTATATATAATATAGGTATATATTATAGTAAATATGTATGCATGTGTGTTATAAGTTTATAACCTATTTATTTACTTGTGTAGGTACCTATTTTATTTGTAATTTTTTTATCACTGTTCCTCTCAAACAAAGCACCTGCCATCTAATCTCTTCTTCACACTTGGTCGACTGATAGAGAATGCGTAAGGCATTAATTAGGTTGGGCACGCTACAATTGCGGCGATAAGTCCCCTCTTTGAGGAGTGGCTGGAGAGGCGCCACGGCGTCCTCACCTTCCGCCTGACGCAAGTCCTCACCGGACACGGGTGCTTCGGGAAGTACCTGTTCTGGATAAGGCGGGAGGAAACGCCCGGGTGTCACCACTGAGTGGATCGCCCGGAGGACACGGTGGAGGTCTGCCCGGCTTGGGCGAAGCACCGCCGTGTCCTCGCGGAAGCGATCGGCGGCGGCGATCTCTCGCGTCCGGCCCTGGTCCAGGCCATGGTACGGAGTGAGAGTACATGGGAAGCCATCACCTCCTTCTGCGAAACAGTAATGCTCGCGAAGGAGGAGGCGGAACGCGTGAGGGAGTGACAAGCTTTGCGCCCTCACGGCCCTAGTCGTCGCAGGAGACGCCCTGGGCGTCGGGAATTGGCAGCCGATTCCCGACCACCGTAGGCGCAGGTTTGCGGATGGCGAGCAATGGGTAGCTCGCCGTCCGGTAAGGACCAGGCCCGAGTCGACGGCGCGTTGTGTTCCACGCGCGCCTCAAAGTGATGTCAGTACCATTGAAGGGGTCCGCTAGGGCCGATGCCAGCCAGGGTTGCGGGATGTTCGAAAAAGTTACCGTGACCCCGGCACAGGCAACGGAAGGAACACGGGTGGGTTTTAGTTAGTAAAAGTCTGACACGCCCTCCCGCTCCGCCCAGAGCGGGAAAAGTCATTTGATGATTTCCCATCCACAAAAAAAGGCATTAATAAGGTCGATTTTTTGAGTGTGAAAGTTTAAATAAATAAATAGAATAGAATATTGTTTTGCGAAATAAATTAGTGGTTTACAAAATAAAGCTGGTAAACGTTAAAAAGTATCTCCTCTAGGATGTACAAATTTAAAAAAAAAAAAAAAACGAGTGAGCTTTACAGTAGTCGCATATAATGTTAACATCTGACATCTTACCTTGACAAATAAACAACATTAACATTATATCGCGAAAAAAAATGATTCAAGTATTATTTGAAATGATTTTACGTAACGGAGAATAATTCTTTTGAATGAAAATTGTATTTTATTTGATGAATACTTAGAGTGATGCAATGTTTTATTGTAGACAGTTTATGGGTAGAATTTGAGTAAAATATTTGTTCTACCTAAGTTTTTACGAAGCATTTTGTAGTATGTGTCAAGAAAACCTATTTTATAATTAAACTAGACTATAAAAGCTTTTTTTGCTGCCCATATACCCTTATTTGGTTCTGAGTAGCACAATAAACCAAAACAAACAACCCATTCCCCCATCAGTTTGATGCCGCCTGCGATAGGTAAATTACGGCAAGATGGAAAGTAAATAATCATTATTTTACTATAACCCTAACTGGAGGCAGAAATTAATACAGCACCATCTAGTAATTTTTTAAAAGGTTTCGGCCAACTCTAGCACCACACGCGCTCATTGGTTCCCCGGCTTCCTGTTACACACTTCCGTCCCTTTTCACGAAATCACTCCCACAGATTGCAGGAAAGTGAGAGGAATGATGTTACACATCATAAAAGAATATAGGTACTAACACGGATAGGATAAGGGCAAGAAAATGATGATAATGGATAGGGTAAACAGAAAACTAAACTATGCACAAGAACAGACTATTCTAAGTAATACAAGGAACGATAGAAATATCAGGTAGGAATAGGTTTAAGCAGCCAGGCGCTTTACTTTGTGTATTTTATTTCATCACCACTGCGCTCAAAACGGTGAGGGAAAACATCGTGAGAAAACCGGCATGTTCTAGAACTAAAAATTCGAAGACATGTGACATCTACCAACCCGCACTGGACCCGCGTGGTAGATTACAGGACACTCCCTCTGTTGATTATGCTTATGCCAATAGGATTAAGATTATTCGAAAGAGGCTGCTGTAGCAAATATTTTCTTGGTTACAGAACTGGTAAAGAGATATTAAAGGGTAGTCTCTTCGGCAAGTAGTTGGATAATGTTGATTTTTTCGTGGCTCGCTATGACAAAAACGCAATAATAATACCTATTGATATTAGTAGAAGGTCGAGGTGTATTCTGGCGAATGTTGGAGTGCCGCTCTAATAGCCTGCTGTCTAGCTAATCTTTTCACCACGCCAAGATCATGCCATGTAGATACTCTTAGTTACCACAGATAACTATATGTATACAAGGTATAACTTAAATAACGCACAACCTCTTAAGGGGCCATTGTACTCATCAATATGAACAAATTTTACTATGGGACTAAACGTGAAATCGTGAAAAAAATATCAGACGTTCCCTACATTTTGGCGAGTCATGCGAACATAAATGTAGGGAACAGATGATTTGTTTTTCGCGATTTTCGAAAAATTCAAATCACATTTTTTTACTTCCAAACAAAATAGGTAGGTACTCAAGTAGTACCGACTTTTAATATTTTTTTTTATTTTTTATGAAAATTACTCTTTTTCAATTCTGGTATAAATAGACAATCCATGATTTCTGCCCTTTTTTTTTTGGATGGGAAATCATCAAATGACTTCTCCCGCTCTGGGCGTAGCAGGAGGGCGTGTCAGACTTTTACTGACTAAAACCCACCCGTGTTCCTTCAGTTGCCTGTGCCGGGGCCACGGTAACTCTTTCGAACATCCCGCAACCCTAGCTGGCACCGGCCCTAGCAGACCCCGTCAATAGTGCTGACATCTCTGAGGCGCGCGTGGAACACAACGCGCCGATGATTTCTGCCCTACGGACTATTTCTTAACTTTAGCTGATCATTTCAATACAGCTAGGTATGACAGATTCGATACCTTGACTCAATACGGTTTTGAGCACTCAGATACGGAGGAGCTAAGAAACTGGACACTAATCCATCAAGTGTACGATTAGCCTCCACAATCATAGTAATGAGTTAATCGTTTAATTAGTACCACTGCGGATTTTGCAAACGGCTTGCACGGAGTATTACCGCGTGATTCAGTTCGGCACCGGACGGACACAGTAGCAACGAAAATGGCAACCAGCCAACGATAACATTCTTCATGCGGCTAGCTGTTACGCGAATATCACCCCTCTGCCTTACTAATAAGAATTACGAAAGAGAAATAGTGCTGGGAAAGTGTAAGCCAAGTCGAAGATCGATATGTAGATTTTGTGGGTTTGCTGATTGATTTAATAATAAACAATGTGATCTGTTAAAGTCATGTTGTTTAACTGTTTATAGCTATGTTTGTTTATTAGGATTAGGATTTTATAAATATACCTAATACCTATCTGACGGTGATGAATCAACAAACTATGGTTTAGTCAGTTTTCTATTTAGTCATTGTTATATACCTACAGGACATGGATACACCATGAACGCAGATAAACGGAGAGGTTGTATTAATCTCACTAACAATTACCTAGTAAACAATTATTACAAGAAAAGTGTTAGCGACTGCTTTAATAATTTACTGTATACTCAAATCCAATGAGAAACAGACTTGCCGCTATGTAACTTTAGATTGGCTTTCACTATAATAATGGATTGTGATGTTTGTGGAACTGCAAAGACATTAACATGATTTTTTAAATATGTTTATTAAGTCATTTTTCACTAAAATCACATCCACACTCTACCAAGCATCGATACGACGTGACAGAATTTTATCGACACTTCCCACCACTATTAATTTACAGCATGCTTTACACGCAGATGCTCCGAATAAGTTTCCACGGCTAAGGTTAAACACCTTGGCGGCCACTAAAGACAATAACGTAATGTTAGGTAATAGGTAAGATGTGCCAATTGTGCGATGTTTTACACGATAATTTGGATTGGGTTAAGAGTTAAGAACTTCGACACCCATAAAATAGTTTTAATGGGTTCCCATGGTTTTGAGGAACCCGATCCCACAGGGACACGTCCAGGAGGGCCTCATTTCTATATAGATCACATATATTTTTTTGTTTTTTTTTTTCTATTGCTTTCAACTTGTATTTTCGACATAAAAAGTATAACATTTCAAGGTAAGACAATGTATTTGTTTGATTTCTGCCGGCATATAGTGGTTCGACGAAAGTAATTTGATTTTTTTAAAATTGTGAAATATAGAATCATAATTTAAACAATTATAATTTAGGAACCACTACACTTTAACATCGGGCTCTTTTTTATAGTAGCTTTTTTTTTTTGGTAGAATAGACCTTTTTAATGTATATTTGAAAACCCCAATGGAAATAATAATAAGTATTAAAAAAATTGGTTTGAAACTTTTCCTGCTGATGGTACTTTTAAACAAGATTGACTTTTAATCGACTTTATCGAGATAATTAGAAACCATGGCCTTCCGGGACGTGTACCTGCGGGATCAGGAAGCCTCTAACCCGTTTTTTAATTGTGTAAATCTTTTAAGAAAAAAATTAAACAGCTTTTTTTTCTGTGTTTCCCACACAAATTCCAGACCAAGAATGGTTATGTAGTGGTTAGAGGCGGCAACAAAGAAAAGTTTTCAGTGGTTGAAAAGCTTCTCTAGTTAGCACTGTAGCAGTAGGTTAAAACGTTGAGTAAAGAACGAAAATGTACAAACAAACGTAAACTACAATAGTACTCAACCACGTTGTGTACAAAACTGTTAGAGGATAATGGAACAGTTCCAGCGGTGGTCGACATTTTCACTAGGTTTAACTGTTAACTATGTGATGAGTCTGTTTATTTTCATCCTTACTTTGTGCAAATTTTCTTAATAGTCCACTACTGAAACATGACAGTCAACGTAGACTATCAATGAAACAGCCATTATATGAATAGTACTAATATTTCCATCATCACCCACTTGGCCAATCAATTATTTATTAAGGATCACAGTAAACACTATCCTCCTTACTAATAAACGTTGTATAGCGTCTGTATAGTTACACAACGCTTTGTTTTCTTCTTTCGAAATTCAAATTACTGACGACTGAAAGAGAGATATCGGTGTGTAACTATCCACCTGATATAATATGTTTATTAGTAAAGAGGTATTAGTATAAGGAGGATTCAATTCCTCCATTCAATACTAAACCCATACCATTTAACGACACGAATAGTACTGCTTTCGAGTAACTAACATCATTATGGCAACGAGCCTTACCTCAGTAATCCTCAACCGATTAGTATACGGCATTACAGCGACAGGCAGGAACTTGTGGGCAATCAGCAGAGCAATGGTGGCGATGCCTCTGACTCCATGGATGCAGGAGATCTCGTCGTCTGTTCCCGGAGCAGTCAGCTTGCCGATCGTGTAGTAGAGAGAGAAGCAGCTTAAGAAACTCTCTGCGAAGGAAAGAGAGGATATGCTATAGTGGCATGGTAGAATCATTTATGATATACACGTTATAGATATTGCTGTTTGCCACTTTTGTGTTACAGTGAAGACCACTCTTGGGAGGATGATCCTTAGGACTCAATTTTTCAGTCATAGCGATCAACAAATTTTAATATTCTTTAACTATCTGTCATTATTTAAAGTAAGTGTTAAGGGGGTTACCTATTATAATTAATAGCTAAACGTATTCTATTTTCGAGATAACTGCGGTTGATTCATAACATGTTTATAACGCATATTGGTCGACTCAAGTACTGTTTTGCTTACTTAAATTTGATAAAACTAAAACTGAACGCACTAACGAACCATTAATCTCATGATTTTTTAAGATATTGGATATTTCAACTATGTATGAAATATCTTATGGACGACTCGTCTACAGTTTATTAATATTGCGCGCTGGATTGATTTCTAAAGGTGTGGGTAGTTACAATGTCCATGTCTTTACACGTTACATATACACATTTTATGTTAAACTGAGTACAATGGAAGCACTGTACTTTAACACCTGTCGCTTTTATATAGTAGCTATTTTTTGGGTATAGTAGACCCTTCATAGTGTATTAATGAAAACCCCAAAGTGCGCAAAACCATAGGAGCTGAGAAAAAAATATATAAGGCGCAGTCGAGGGAGCCCCGCTTCCCGGGGCACAAGGGTTTAAAAAAAATAAAAACGAAGGGGATAGCGGGGTCTTTGCTCACTCGCTTCGCTCGCTCACTAGACCCCGCAATCCCCTTCGAACCTAACCTGCCCGAGTCGGGGTGCCCCAAGTCCCGAGCTCGCTTCGCTCGCTTTTGCATAAAAGTGTTTAGTGTGTAGTGTACTGTGAATCGTCCGTTACTTCAAAAAAACCTTAGGTTAATTAACCGTAGCGTTAAGGCACCTTAAGTCGGGGTGCTTGGACAGGAAACCTCCCCGTGTGCCTGTGGGCTGGAATTCCCTTATGGATGCGTCCGGGGGGAAGGCCAGTTACCGGGACGGTGCACCCTGGGGTACGGGCAATGACTCCCCATTAGGTACTGTGTGCCTAAGGGGTCTTGTTGCCCGTATGCCAATATCCTGTCAGAAGTACGCTCCAACGTGTGTCTCTCTGCGCTCTAAGCAGAGACGCACAGCGGCGGAGTAAGAGCGGGCTCGGTGTGCACTAACTCTGCCGCCGGGCAGGCAGGAAGAGGCCTTCTCTTTCTGCCACCGTTGTTCTCGTAGCCCCGAAGATTGTCAAGGTCATGTCTCTGACTTTTGACGGGGGTCGAGGGTCTTGGCTTAACCGCCCGGGCCGCGAGGAAGAAAACCTCTATAAAAAATCACTCCAAACCTCCAAGCGGCGGCGCACCGTGAGGGAGGTTGATAGCTTGACTAATGGGTAGCTAAATTAGTCGCTAGTGCGAACCACTGGTTTTTGAGAAGATACAAAGTTTTTTACTCGTGGGAACAAACATGGATAATAAAACAAACAAAAATAGCAGCGAAGAGGAGGGGAGTGATGCGGGGTCGGAGTCCGACGCCGCATCTGGCGTGAAGGGCTCATGTAAGAGCCCGGAGCGCGAAATGGTGGGGGGCGCTGGGAAGAACCAAAAGTTCTTCAAGAAGCGCCCCAAACCGGGGGATGGCCTGGGGTCTTCCTCGGATGGTGGGCTGAGCTCGGCCCGTAAAAAAATCAGCCGGCGGGGTGGGGCCCATGAAAGGGGTGTGGGCAGAGGGCTCACCAAAGAAGCCAGCAAGCCGAGCCCAGCCAGCCCGGCCGAGCCAGAGTCGCAGTTGGGGTCAGTCTCGGCTGGGTCGGAGTCAGCAGGTGGTGAGCCGGACGCCGCTGGCGGCTCCAATTCGGAGCAAACGATCAGGTTCGCAGAGGTCGTGGCAGCCGCGATCAAGAGTGTGGCCTTGAAGAGGACTCAGTCCTCTAAAGACAAGGCCATATCGGCAGCCAGGGCCTCCATTATGGCGGCAGCGGAGGCCAGTCACCTCAGGCCCCCGTCGGACGGAATGACAGGGATGCGGGCGGAGGTCGCTCGCTTGACAGCCGCCATGGAGCTTCTCCGAAAGGAGAATGAGGAGCTCCGAGCGGACCTGGCCAGGCTCCGAGGAGCTGGCCCCCGGGAGGTGCCACAGGGGGAGGCGCGGCATGGGCAGGTCGGGCCCGTGCCTGCTGAGGACCGGGTTCTGGCCCTGGTCCGGCAGGAGCTGGCTGCCTTCCGAAGCCGGTTTTCCGCCCTGGAGGCCATAGTCCTGCGGCCCCCGCTAGCGGCGAGCCAGCCGGCCTCGGGCCAGCGGAAGGCGGCATCGTATGCCGCCGCCGCGGCTGCCACGGTCAAGCCTGCATCAACGGGGCAGGCGAAAGGCGGGGCCGTGCAGGAACCCGCGAGGGCCCCAGCCCCGGCGGCGAAACGGCCGCCCCCGCCTCCTAAATCTCCTCCGGCTGACGCCGAATGGCAAGTAGCCGGGGAGAAGAGGAAGGCGGGTAAGGCAGCAAGGGCGGCCAAAAAGAAGGAGAGGCGGCAGCGGCGCAAGGAGCGAATCGTCGCGGCTAGGCTCCGTGCCCCGAGGTCCGCAGCTGTAGTGATCACACTATAGCCGGAAGCGGAGAAGAAGGGCGTGTCCTACCGCGACGTGCTTGCCAAGGCGAGGGAGGCGGTGAACCTCGAGGAGCTCGGCGTTGCCGATGGCATCCGGATAAGGGTCACTGCGACTGGGGCCCGGATGCTGGAGGTTCCCGGTGCGGCCAGCGGCCCGACCGCTGACGCTCTGGCCGAGAGGCTTAGGGCGTCCCTAAATGCGGACGAGGCCCGAGTGTCCAGACCCACCAAGTGCGCGAACATGCGCATACTGGGTTTGGACGACTCAGCGACGGAGGGAGAGGTGGTGGCCGCCGTTGTTAGGACTGGAGGGTGCTCAGCCGAGCAGGTTAGGGTAGGCACCATCCGTCCTGACTTCACGGGGATGCGAACTGTTACAGTGAGCTGCCCCGTGGCGGTGGCCCGAAAAATAACTGGGGAGGGCCAAAGGCTCAAGGTGGGCTGGGTTTCCACGCAGGTGAAACTGCTGGAACCCAGACCTCTGAGGTGCTTCCGCTGTCACGTGGGCAACCACGTGGGAGCTAAATGCACCTCGGAGGTGGACCGTAGCGGCCATTGCTTCTGCTGTGGTCAGCCCGGTCACAAGGCCGGCTCGTGTAAAGCCGCGCCGCACTGCTTCGCGTGTGCGGCAGCTGGCAAGCCGGCCAATCACCGGGCTGGGAGCAAGGCCTGCGCTCCACCCGCCAAACCCAGGGGCAGCAAGCCCTCTGCCACCAGCGTCACCGCCGAAGCCGCCACCACTGCCGCCGTCGCCGCTGCCGCCTCCGCCGCTGCCGCTTCCACTGTCGCCGTCGCCGCAACCACCGCGGCAGGGCCCTCACAGGGGGTTCGGGAGGGGGCTGATATGGAGTGCCAATAATGGCCCCATTACGCCTCCTCCAGGCGAACATCAACCACTGCGCCTCCGCTCAGGATCTGTTGCTCCAGAGCATGGCGCAGTGGTCGATTAACATCGCCGTGGTCGCTGAGCCGTACTTTGTCCCGCCCAGGGATGACTGGGTGGAGGACCTGAGCGGCTCAGTGACTCTAATTTCATCGGCCGCCGCCGGTACCCCGTCCCTCGAGGCGGTCAAGAGGGGACGGGGTTGCGTGGCAGCACGGTTCGGGGAGATTGTCGTGGTAGGGGTATACTTCTCCCCGAACCGAACTCTCGCCGAGTTCCACAACTCCCTTGCGGAGTTGAGAGTCGTCGTCGTCGGATTCCGTTCCCTCCCTGTACTCGTCCTCGGGGACTTCAATGCCAAGAATGTGGCTTGGGGTTCCCGGCATACGGACACACGGGGCAGGATGGTGGAGGACTGGGCTCTGGAGACGGGCCTGGTCGTCCTAAACCGGGGTTCTGTCCCCACGTGTGTGCGGATGCGGGGTGAGTCAGTGGTGGACATTTCGTTCGCCAGCCCCGCTCTGTCGCCGCGTGTCCTCGACTGGCGCGTCATGGAGGGGGTGGAGACCTACTCCGATCACCGGTACATCCGGTTTGACGTCTCCGCCCAGACCTCGAGCGCGCCGGTCCGACAGGCCCCGAGTGGTCCGCGGTGGGCGTTGAAGCAGCTGGACCGGGAGCTCCTCCTGGAAGCCTCGATCGTGCAGGCCTGGGTGTCACCACTGGACAGGCCTGCTGACATCAATGACGAGGCGGGGTGGTTCCGGGAGGCCATGTCCGAAGTATGCGACGTGGCAATGCCCCGGGTCCGGCCCGGACGCGCCCGGCGCCAGGTGTGCTGGTGGTCGCCGGAGTTGACGTCTCTGCGCGACACGTGCGTTGCTGCGCGACGCCGGTACACCAGGCACCGCAGGCTCCGTATCCGCCCTCCGGATACGGAAGCCATTCAGGCGGAGCTGTACGAGGGGTACAGAGCGGCGAAGACCGCCCTCCGAGCGGAGATCCTGCGGGCCAAGGGACTGGCCCGTGAGGAGTCGCTGGAGACTCTGAACAGGGACCCGTGGGGACGCCCCTATAAAATGGTGCGGAACAAGCTCCGCCCATGGGCTCCCCCGCTGACGCAGAGTCTCCGGCCCCAGCTCGTGGAGGACGTGGTGAGCGCTCTGTTCCCTTCGCGAGGGGAACATACTCCCCCGCCCATGGCTCCGCCTCCTGCGGTGTCGGATGCGGACCACGCAGCCGACGATGACGACGATGCTCCGGAGGTGACCGAGGTAGAGCTGAGAGTGGCGGTGCGCAGGCTGAATGCCAAGAATACCGCCCCAGGACCCGACGGCTTACCTGGAAAAGCCTGGGTCCTGGCCTTGGAGGCTCTCGGGCCTCGACTAAGGGGGCTCCTAAGCGCATGCTTGGAGAGGGGCCAGTTCCCGCTTCAATGGAAGACAGGGAAACTGGTCCTCATTAAGAAACCGGGGCGCCCTGCGGACTCGCCGTCCGCTTACCGGCCCATCGTGCTGCTCGACGAGGTGGGCAAGCTCTTTGAAAGAGTCATTGCAGACCGCCTCGTCGGGCGGCTGGTGAGGGTGGGGCCGGATTTGGCGGAGAGCCAGTTTGGTTTCCGCAAGGGGCGCTCTACGGTGGACGCCATCATGCGCGTACGAGCCCTCACGACGGGGGATGCTGTGGCCCGGGGTGGGGTCGTCTTGGCGGTGTCTCTAGACATCGCCAATGCCTTCAACACCCTGCCCTGGAGTTGCATCAGGGAGGCACTCCGGTATCACCGAGTGCCGACCTACCTCTGTCGCGTGGTCGAGGCCTATCTGACGGACAGGGCCGTCATCTACCCCGGTCACCGGGGAGAGTGGAACCGGCGAGAGATGTCGTGCGGTGTCCCGCAGGGATCGGTTCTGGGACCGCATCTGTGGGACATCGGGTACGACTGGGTGCTGCGCGCCGACCTCCCTGGTGGCGTCAGCGTAGTTTGCTACGCTGACGACACGCTGGTCCTGGCGCAGGGGAGGTCGCACCAGGCGGCGGCCGAATTAGCGGCACGCGGGGTTGCGACAATCGTAGAGAGGATCCGGCAATTGGGACTCGAGGTGGCCTTGCACAAGTCCGAGGCCATGTGTTTTCATGGTCCTCGGAACGCACCACCATCGGGTTCCCAAATAACGGTAGGAGGGGTTCTCATCGGTGTCGAGTCGACGATGAAGTACCTGGGACTCGTCCTCGACAGCCGGTGGAATTTCGTGGAGCATTTCCGACGTTTGGCTCCCAGACTGGAGCGGGCCGGGGCTGCCTTGGGGCGGCTCCTGCCCAATCTGGGGGGTCCAAACGCCTCCTGCCGGAGGCTCTACGAGGGGGTCGTGCGGTCCATGGCCCTTTACGGAGCTCCGGTGTGGGCGCGTTCCGTGAGGCGGCGACCGGTCCGTCGGTTGAACGCGTCCCAGAGGGTCATGGCCATCCGGTTAGCCCGGGGATACCGCACGGTCTCCGGGGAGGCGGCGAACCTCCTTGCCGGATTACCGCCATGGGATCTGGAGGCAAAAGTCCTCGCGCACATCTGGGAGTGGCGCGAGGAGGCAGGACGCCGGGGCGTAACTCCGTTGCCGCGAGAAATCGCGGCACGGCGGACAGAGCTCCGGCAGGATCTCATGGCGGCATGGAGAGTGCGATTGTCGCAACCCAGCGCTGGGCACGCCACAATTGCGGCGATAAGTCCCCTCTTTGAGGAGTGGCTGGAGAGGCGCCACGGCGTCCTCACCTTCCGCCTGACGCAGGTCCTCACCGGACACGGGTGCTTCGGGAGGTACCTGTTCCGGATAAGGCGGGAGGAAACGCCCGGGTGTCACCACTGTGTGGATCGCCCGGAGGACACGGTGGAGCATACGGTGGAAGTCTGCCCGGCTTGGGCGGAGCACCGCCGTGTCCTCGCGGAAGCGATCGGCGGCGGCGATCTCTCGCGTCCGGCCCTGGTCCAGGCCATGGTACGGAGCGAGAGTGCATGGGAAGCCATTACCTCCTTCTGCGAAGCAGTAATGCTCGTGAAGGAGGAGGCGGGACGCGTGAGGGAGAGGCAAGCTTTACACCCTCACGCCCCTAGTCGCCGCAGGAGACGCCCTGGGCGTCGGGAATCGGCAGCCGATTCCCGGCCACCGTAGGCGCGGGCTTGCGGACGGCGAGCAATGGGTAGCTCGCCGTCCGGTAAGGACCAGGCCCGAGTCGACGGCGCGTCGTGTTCCACGCGCGCCTCAAAGAGATGTCAGCACTATTGACGGGGTCCGCTAGGGCCGATGCCAGCTAGGGTTGCGGGATGTTCGAAAGAGTTACCGTGGCCCCGGCACAGGCAACAGAAGGAACACGGGTGGGTTTTAGTCAGTAAAAGTCTGACACGCCCTCCCGCTCCGCCCAGAGCGGGAGAAGTCATTTGATGATTTCCCATCCACAAAAAAAAAAAAAAAAAAAAAAAGGCACCTTAAGTCCACTTATTTATTTATTTACCACTTACATTTGTTTTTACAGGAACCCAGTATAATACATAGCCATGATTCCCACACTCCGAAATGTCACCCAAAAACCAATTAGACACCACTACCAACAAAATTGAAATGTTTTTAAGCTGTCCTATTTTGAGTGACAGAGTCCAAATGTATAGCTGTCGATTAATGTGGATGATAATTAACAAGTTCCAAGTAACGACTCTGAGTATCGGCACAAGTCATACAGAGGACAAGGACTATTTAATAATAGATCCTAACACAATGTAACTGAAAAGTAGGTACCCAGTACCGGCTAAAATATCGCCAGACCATGTCGATTCCACTAGTTTTTGTTATCGTAAAACAGGCCTATCAGGAGTCTTCGGTTTTAAAATAAAATGAAACCCCTCAAATGAGTCAGTATTATTCAATACCACGTGCAAATTATCAAATTATCTGGACTTAACCTTGATGTATTACAGAATGCCACATAAAGATTTTATAACCAAAACAGATGTGTTGCATAAATCTTTAACGAGACTTTTGTAATAATTTATTATTCAGGTCATCTTATTTTTAACAGCACCTTTTAATCGGTATTTTAATTTTAGTTTGCTCTGTTTACAGAATCAGACTGGATGCAGCTGGCAGAACCAAAGTTGGAAGTATATTGCTGGATGGGCTTACATCCGGCAATGAACTGCGAAACTCTGAGTTGATTGATCGATATGGATAAAACAGTGTTTTACCTGATTTCTTGCTGGCTTTTGCGTCTTTTTCTTCATCCTTTGCTTCTTCTTCATTGCCTTCCGCCTTTTCATCAGCGTTTTCGCCCTGATCTTCTGGTCTTCTATTAAAAAAGTCTTGAAGCGTTGCCACAAGTACCAGCAAAAGGATGACACCATAGAATGATCTGAAATTATAACATTGTTGCGTTTGTTAACTGTGTCTAGTTGGTAATTGATTTTTTATTCTGAATTTATTTTTCTACTCAGACTTTAAAATCTTCTCATAATCCTGTCATTATTTTCTCAAATTAACATCACGGTCAGCATTAATTAAAAATAAACAAATTTTAAACTCATTAACAAGCTTTTAGGAGGCTGCTCATTAAAAAGAATATAAATCATCGTTATAATATCGGCAACTCGCGTGCCATGTAAAAGCTACTTTACCTGCATAGATTTTATTGAAACATGCTAGATTCCTATTCCCGTAAACCATGTGGTTTACTGCGATTGTTTAACTATTGTCTCTGCTGGTATAGTATATAGTATTGTTAGTAGTATATAGTAGTATATAGTAGTATATATATATAGTATCGTATGCAAAAGCATGTTAAAAAACCCGAACTTACAGTGTCAAGAGAGTTGGCACTTCAGTCCAGTCTTCCCACCCGTCGCCTTCCTCCACGTGACAGTCTTCTTCGTCCACCTTGACTCGTACAACCACCCCACTGGTATGCTGGTAGTGTTTGACGGCATCCTTGATGACCACCTCCACATCCTCAGGGTTGCAGGCAGCTGGCACACAGACTCCCCAACTCAACGTTGAAAATCGCGGCACAAAGTGACCTGGCTAAACAAATCATGGGAACGCTTAGTGTTAATAGTTCTGCGGAACGTTTTTGGATTCTCTTAGGCTACATAGCTAGGTGCTTTGCTTATTGCTTAGGCACACAATAGTCTGTTTCAAAATTGTCTAATGAAATAGTAAACAAACCCCTGTTCAGGTTAAATTCTTCTAGCTATGTGGCTTCGGCCTTAGAGTATTTTCTAATAAGATTACTAAAGACATTCATTTCAAGGGTAATAAATACGAAAGTATATTATTATTAATAGAGCTACTGTAATGAAAGTATACAATAAAGCATATTACATCTGTCATGTTCCATAAATAGAACGGTGCCGTTGTCAATGGATCAAAATAGCAATTTTTTCCCTCGTAAATAAGTTGTAAGGCAACGTAATAATAAATTATATTTATTTTATGGTTCCTATATTATAAGGAAATCTTATTATAATTACATCCCCATTGGCTTTTTAATTCAACAATGAAACGTTCGAGGATTTCCTCATAAAGAATATATTGTATACATTGAATGGCACATTGTAATCATTTCTATATTATATATTATATTAAAAAAACCTGATGATTAAACTCCGCAATAATTTTGTTATTACACTAAATAAAATGTCAAATAATCTTGATATCAAAGTTTCAAAGCATGGGATTTTTACAATGAGAATTTCAATAAAGACCCCAATTTATATCGGATTCATCAATCTACCGAGCTTATATGAATTAGCTTAGAGTGATGAATCTTTAGACATATTTCAATCTTACGGTAACCGTTTAACGTACCACGTAATCTTGTACATTTTGATGAAATCTGTAACGATTTTATAGACGAAAAAGTATATAGGCACCAAGAACGTACCGTAGTTTAGTTAATATCTTACAAACGAGATAAGGATCAATGGCATTGATTTTCAGTCTACAAGACATACTGGACCCACTGAACCGTTTGTTATGATTTAGGCAGGTAGGTTGCTTGGGATCTAGAGGTCCCAAGCAACCTATGTCGTTTAAACCTGTCTTATGTATGTATATCTAATAAGTATTAGTAGAGTAAACTATTATCTATAAAAAAACCCTAGTAAAATAAAATAATATTAGATTTAGTTCATAAGGTTTTTCAAAGCTTCCTCTCTCTTACTATTTTCTGAGCCCGACAGGGTCCATAATGATCACTTATAATTATAAGTTACCACCTAAGTACACATTGTGGAATGCAAATAAATATTAAGTATTGAGTATGAACTTAAGCCTTTTTTCATCCCGGGTATTTGTGTTAAAAATTATGAAATACAAGCAATCGAAATCGTAGGCAACAGCTAGTTCTACATAAACACATATCGTCACGAATCCTTTCGTCTAGCATGGTTGGCACCCAACGCATGTACGATGCGTTGTACTTTGACAGACAAATGATGCAAATGTCGCCAACCGCATGCTCATACATAATATAAACCACCGTGTTCGTTGGCTCCTTATCTAATTTGACCCAGACAGTCTAAATAATGTCTGGCTTTCAGGTGAGGGGCAAAGTTGTCTCAAAGCAAAGATTCAAATCGTTAGATTGACCCTCACCGTATTTAAAAAAAGTGTTCTTACCTAGAAGAGTGAGCTCAGAGATACCGCACGGTACAATAGATACGATTTTCAGTATGAGTGAGTGAGACAATACTATTCAAATGTCTTTATCAACGAAACAGAAACGTGACCATCCTTTGACGCGGTCGCGCGAATCTAACGATTGAAACCTTTGTCTCAAAGTTTGATGCTCGCAGCAGGAGATAATATGAAAGCTATTACTGTCTAATCGCTTGAAGAAATGCATCTTATTAAAGCTAAATTCGTAATTGATTTCTTTCAGTTCAGTTCTTTTACCACGTAGCTTAGTTTGGAATGTCCGTGAAGTGCTACTCCAGTTAGACTAAAAACTTACATTGCAACTTTTGAAATAAGAAGCTACCCCCGCTTCGCTCTTCAGCTTTATCTTTCAAAAATAACAAAATCTAGAATACTAGTTGAAATAACGAATTCAAAACACGCACATTGCTCGTAAATATAAATAACATGAGTATTTACGAATATATGTAATTTTGGATTCGTACGAAGTGAGCTCCTTGGCTAGTAGTTTTGGGTGTACCGTTTGATTGTTATGGTACCTAGCGTGGAGCGAAGGTAAACCATTGATTTGTTTAAAACTGAAACTCACATCATCGATCCGACTCCTGATCAAGTTCTTGGCTTGCGCCAAATGCACTGGAGTCTCCAGTTCTGGATGTTCTGCCTTCACTTCGAGCCGAGCCAAGCAGTACTTCCCCTGGACCTTGACCACGCTGCCACTCTCCAACTGCACTCGGGCACGGCTCCCCACACACTGGTTGAAGTCACCAAGCTGGATTCCATTACCTTGCAAGATACCCGAGGGAATCTTCGCCGTAGCGTCGAGCACTGTAATGAAAAAATCCTGTTTCGTTAAACTATGCAAAGCCCTTGGGAACACAGACGTGTCAAGGCCACATCAATGTTTACTGTACTTTATAATCCCTTTGTGTATCATAAATTCTACGACATAACTATGAAACTACCCAAAATAAACACTGTTTTTTTCATGGCGACCACTAAAACAAAAATTGTCCTTCATTTTAAAACAGTAAAACCCTTGATTAATGAACTGCAATAAGTCGTTATTTATGTTTTTTCGCGCAAAATCTGTTGTGGAAATCTCTGAAACATTGCCAATATAAATAGTTGTAAGGTAAAGTAATTATTTCGGTTAACGGATATAATTCTCAAAATACGAGTGTTGAATTTCTAAACTATGGTTGCAGGAACGTGCTGAAAATGAAATATTAGAAATTATAGAAACTTACTATTCAGTGCCCATAGTTTGGTTCCTCGTAATTGCCTCAACACAATCTGTCCGTGACGCCTGCATTCCGGGTTATGGATTCGAGAAAAATTTGGTGCAAAAGTAGGAAAGAATGCATAGAAGTCTTCAAATTCGCTTTTGAGCAAATTTCGCCTGTGCAAAGCGTCCGTAACGTGTTTTGTATGACTCTCAGTCGACGATGACATTTCTGGGCCATCATCAAACTTCTCTTTTGACGTTTTATCAGATTTTTTAACAAATTCGGATTTAGTGTCTTTTTTTAAATCGTACATATTGTAAGTGTCTTTGATAGGATATTTTTTCTTATGCTCCAGAACAATTTTTTCAGTCATTTTAAGGTCCTCGTGATTCGAATCCTTGTCGTCCTTTTCTTGACTAGATTTTATTTTGACAGTGTCTTTTTCAAGTTCTTTCTTTACGGTTTCTTTCTTGGGTTTGTCTTCTACGTGTTTTGGTTCTTTTCCCTTTTTGTCTTCTTTTTTAGGAGCTGGTTTATCAGTAGAATCTTTAACTTTATCTTTTGAGACTGGTTTATCAGTTTTATGATCATCTTCTTTAGTTTTACTTTTACTCTCCTTTATTTCTTTTTGAACTGGTTCTACCTTTTTCATTTCAGGTTTGGGTTTTATTTCAGGTTTTTTCTCTTCACTTTTATCCTTTAAGTCCTCTTTCAAAACTTTCTTCGGTGGTTCTATTTTTATTTTAACTTCTTTCTTTGGTTCTGGAGGTTTTTTATCTATTTTAACGGTTTCTTTAATACCAATTTTAGGCTTTAGTTTTTTTAACGCAATGTCATCGTCTTTGTCGTCGTCCTCGTCGTCGTCTTCATCATCATCATTATCTTTGTCGTCATCGTCATCTTCATCGCCACCAAAAATTTTCTTGAAAAATGGTACAGCTGGTGCTTCTTTCACTTTCTGTATATCTGGTTTAACTTCACTCTTCTTAGTAGCAGCTGGTTTTAATGCGATTTCAAGTTTTTGTTTTTCTTTGACATCCTCTTCATCGACATCATCGTCATGATTAACCTTGTGTTCTGTTTTTTTAGTTTCATGACTTTTAGGTGTTGGTTCTAGGCTTGGATCAATTTTTAAGCCGAGCATATTAAATGTTTCCAAAATGCTTGACAATGTACTGCTATAGAAATCATCATCATCATCATCATCGTCATCGTCATCGTCATCATCATCGTCATCATCATCATCATCAACTTCTTTGGACTTTGAGGCCGAGTCTGTAACTTCTGTACCCTTAGAATCTTTTTTTAAAGTGATGTCCCTTTTTTTTTCTAAAACTTTTGGTTTCGCATGAGTACTTTGCTTATCATCGTCATCATCAACTACTTTTGACTTAGGTAGCGTAAGTTTGAATTCTGGCCTTTTAGTGTCTTGTTTAGTTTTCAGATCAGGTTTCTTAACTTCAAATGTCTTTCGCTTAATTTTATCGTAGTCTTCATCATCATCGTCATCGTCGTCAACTTCTTTTGACTTTGGTAGCGTAACTTTAAATTCAGACCGTTTAGTGTCTTGTTTAGGTTTCAGATCAAATTTTTTTGTTTCAAATGCCTTTGATTTCGACAAAACACGTGGTTTACCATCGTCATCGTCACTGTCATTGTCATCATCATCATCGCGTTTTACAGTCTTCGAAGGAAAATCCTTGACTTTTGAGCTCTTAGTGTCTTGTTTCGGTTTTTCATCACTTTTCTTAATGTCAACCACTTTAGACTTTTTCAATAAACTTGGTTTAATGTCATCATCATCGTCATCGTCGTCATCATCTACGTTTAAAAACTTTTTGCTACTTGCCTCTAATTTCACTTTACTAGCGGGTACTTCCTGTTTAAATCCTGTTTTTATTTTCAAAATATCCTTTCCGTCATAATCGTTGTCGTCTTCGTCGCTTCTTATATCGAATTTATGAGCAGGTTTGGTTTCAGCCTTCTGATGTTTTTGTTGCTTGTCTCGTTCCACCTTCTTCAAATCCTCAGACACATGTTTTTCACTTTCAATTTTAACACTATGCAACTTATGACCGACCTTCACATCACAGTCTTCACACTTTTGCTTTTTTACATCGTGCTTCACACTATCGGCTTTGGGTAAATCGCGTACACGGAATGCGGTTATCACTGTGGCAAGGATAGGCAAGCAGATTAAAATTAGAGCTAGCGTCCATCGTTGGCGCGCCATGGCTGACGCGATGCGCGCTCACGCCGCCATACTCTCGAACTGAAACGATCACGAACCTTGGCTTTTTTTTGGAACGCACGGATTAAAACGTATCTCATTGAAACGGGTGCTCATTGATGGTTCTCGGTCGAGGTTATGGGTTAGTAAGAGTATTTTAAAATTTTGTGGGAGCGGGTACGTATATCCGTGGGGTTAGTACTAGTGAACTGGCGTTCGCTCAGCTGATGGCGCTCGTCCAAGATCAGAGTAAAAATAGTGTTGCAAAGGCAATTGTCCGGCGGTCGCGCGGAGCAGCCGATAAGATTGACTGTATTGTGATAGATCAGCGTTATTGTTGCTAAGGATCGAGTTAAATCTTCATGAAATTAATTACCTAGCAAATTTTTAGCATTCAAATCACATCATACATGGATTTTTGGACAAATGACATGCAACTGTAAAAATGTTAAATAGTTGATTTTGTCTGTAGTTCGATAGTAAGGTTAGTTACGGTTTTGTACCTATTAATTCATTCGTCGGTCTATAATATTCTAATAAATATATGCAATGGTAATGGTTTATGGTAATTGAGAATGCAAAGGATGAAATAAAATAAACCCTAATTAAATTGTATTACGCTCATAACACCAAAGATACTTCCAAATTCAAAACAACATATATTAAGTTTATTATATACTTACAATGCCCATTAGTTTAGTAGATAAGTTCACTTAATAATATTATGTTAATTTGAATGAATACACATCAATCCAATTGTAACTAGATATTCCTTGCAGTGGGCAAGGAACATCCACATAATTAAACTGGTTAAACTGGTTTCTGAAGTTAGAAAATCGTTCAAAAATAATTATATTGTAATACATGTAGCTAACATTTTAAAATAGGTTATTATTCTTTCTGATACTGTTTATGGTGTTATTATAACCCGGCCGTCTCTATAATAAGCGCCTACATATGTTCTGTGGGGAATTAGCAGTCGTGCTACGATGCTATTCATTTTTGATTAGGCGTTGTTTGTATACCTTTTGTTTGTTCTATTTAACATTATTTATTTTCTAGAAATTGTAACATGTAAGTAGACTACTTAGTTTCACAGGGTTGAATGAGTGTTGTGGCAAGCAGCTATTATCATAATAATTGAGGTAGGTACAATATGTCATACCAAAACTAAATTCGTTACAAGATAGACAGACGTTTAGATTACTAGTAGGTACCCGGGCACAAATCCAGAACTGAGACTTGTCTAATAGCAGGTGAAATCAACAAGGCAAGACCCACAAGGCAGTCTAGCGTTAAGTGCCTGTTACACGGTCACCAACCGCATCCCAACAGAGGTGACACTGGTGGTTTACAGCCGTGTAGATGGTGGTTTACGACCAAACATTGAAACAGCTCTGCCGGTCGCCAAGCAAGGTCACCTCTGTCGGGGACGCGGTTGGCAACCGTGTAGCAGACGCTATAGTGCTTAGGCGCCTTGTTAAAAGCTTATGTGGTATGGTGTGTTCCAAAAGTATCTAATGAGATTCATCAGTATTTAAAAGGTTTCTACTTTATTTCTCAGCTATTTTCGAGCAATTATTGTATGAAAAACATTATTAGATTGTAATTAAAAAATCTTCATCAGTCTTCTTATTTTTCATTTTTATATAAACAGTATTCTATCTGTATAGTTATCTATCTTCAACGAAAATTGAGATTATAAAATTAACCTGCAGTAGAGGTAAAACTTGCATTTATCGAAGTCGAAAGAGCACAAAGTGCCGTCATTAAAGTAATCAAGAAGACTTTCTTGTACCCAACCTCAAGAAGACTCAAGAAGACTTTCTTGTACCCAACCAATAAATTCTACAGTAACTTTCCGGTCCTCCGTGTCCGACAGCTTTATATCCTCATCGCAACACTTCACATGCATAGAAAACTAAAATTCAGGACAAATTACTAAGAAACATTATTTTCTCATAGCTAGACGTTCCCCGGACTATTTATTTCCACTCATTTACAACAAAGCCATAATGTGCAATATAAAAGACCTCAAAATATCCTTGTGGAAAAAGGTGATACAAAAATTGCATAATACACTCTCCTACGATGAAACAGGAAACAATATTTATACGTAGATAATTTATAAGCAACAACATACAGACTTGTACCTCCTTACTAATAAACGTTGTATAGCGTCTGTTTAATTACACAATGCTTTGTCTTCTTCTTTCGAAAGTCAAATTACTGAAGACTGAAAGAGAGAAATCGGTGTGTAACTATTTTCAAACTCAAACTCAAAGCATTTATTTCAAATAAACCAATTACAGGCACTTTTGAATTGTCAAAGAGTCGGTCAGTTAGTCAGAAAGTTGAAGCTAGTTGCCCATTCCAAAGCGTAGATCTCTATGGAGAAGAACGGGCAAGAAACTCCACGGACACTCTTTTAAATCAAAATATTGTGGTTCCATCGTTCATGTTGAAATTAAGTATGTGAGAACAATGTAGAAAGACATGCACGTCAAAAGGTGAACACCAAAAACGCCTATTCACCTGATATAATACGTTTATTAGTAAGGAGGTAAGTGTACTTTTGCTCACATTCACAACACACACATACTCATATACTACACTCAATTTTTATTGATTTCATAGGCATAAGATATATACCAATGGAAAGAGCTTTTCAAGAGGAACCTTTCCTACCAACACGATTTTTGCCAATTGTTAGTCAGTTTTGAGTTAATGACCTAAATATGTATGACTACTTGAGCACTAAAGTTAAGGATTTTTTGGCCTACAAGATATACACCAATGGAAAGAGCTTTTCGAGGAGCACCTTTGCTACTAACACGGCTTTTGCCAATTATTAGTCAGTTCGGAGTTAATGATCTAAATAGGTGACAACTTGGACACCATAGTTAAGGAATTCTTGGCGCCCAATGGCAATAACATATATACCAATGGAAAGAACATTTTAAGGAGAACCTTAAAAACTTTGCTACTAACACGACTTTTACCAATTGTTAGTCAATTTGGAGTTAATAACCTTAATTGGTAACAACTTGTGCACCGTATTTAAGGAATTCTTGCACCCAATAGCCATAAGATATACACTAATGGAAAGAGATTTTCAAGGAGAACCTTTGCTACTAACACGACTTTTGCCAATTATTAGTCAGTTCGGAGTTAATGACCTAAATATGTGACAACTTGGGCACCGTAGTCAAGGAATTCTTGGTGCCCAATAGGTTAACATTATGTCCGAGCGACTCTTAGAAACATTATACCTAAAATGGCATACAAGTATAGGAGGCCATGTTTTAAAGTGGACGGTGATAGGCTTAAAAGGAAATTTGACGAAATGCCAGCATTTAAATAATTCTAAACTCACAATTAGAGCTTTGTAGCTCCTTACCTACTAACAATCAAGAGAAGTCTTTGTAAAAAGAAATACTTCCCTTGAAGAGATCTTTCAACTGGATCATATATTTTAACGCTATTGGGGGATGCGGCGGGCTTAACGTTCTGTCCGGCCAACCGACTCTTAAAAACACTGTTCTTAAAACAATGAAGCCAATGGCTAGGAAGCCAATGTTTTAAAATGTCCCTTTATAGGCTTATAAGATGTTATTTGCAAGGCATAGAATTAATGAAAGTTAATCAATTGACGAAATGCGTTTTTTTTTAAATTACTCCTTTCGTACTAACAATCAACAGAAGTCTTCATAATAAGAAATATTCTCCTCAGTGAGATCTTTCCATTGGTGTATATCTTAACGCTATTGGGCTTCAGGGTAGAATCGCCCAAGCTCCTTTGAATTTAAAATTTAAGTTTACAAATGGCATCCATCGGTACTTTTTCTAATCCTTTAGTTTACATTTACATGACATATTTTTGAACAGACTTTAGGTACTCACATTATGAGACATTTTAAAGCCAAAATACAAAACTCCAAGAGTCAAACATTCACCACAAAGACAGCGTGATCTCTGCTGCTCCGACAAGGGCAACTTGGTATTCAAACTACTTTTATCAAAAAATATATATTTTAACTTTCGTTGTAATTTCCTGAAGGTTGTGATTACCCAATACCAAATTTTGGGGCTAAGTTGGAACAGTAACAAAGTAGGTAGATAATGTAGACTTTTTATTTTGATTTGAAAAACTTCCTTCCCAACTTATTTATTTGCTTGATGGGCACAGGAGATAGGAACTGGTTATCTAACCGGTGATCTATGCAAATATGAGCCTTTGTGGAATAAGTTCTACAATGGCTCATGCCGGGATCTTGCATCGACTTTACTGGCAAAGCAACTCGGCCCGAGGAAATAATGAGTTTCGAGCTCGAAAGCAGCCCGCCCTTTTTCATGAGGCGTAGGTACCCAAAATAGGCGCATGAGCTAAGCCGCAAACCAACATCTCCCAACATCTCCCAACACGAACGTCACTCACGTTAACATTAGGTGTTATTGCTTTTCCAAATTATTCTCACAAAACCAATAAAAAAAACTCAAAACCAAAAATAAAACACGAAAATCTGTTTATTGTAACAGTTAATTTTATTAATTGTAACAAGCATTTAACAATAACAAGTCCGCCAGGTCGACGGCGATTGATTTATCGCCGATACATTTCGCAAGCCAACCCTGACTGCAAGCAACGAAATCATTAGCCAAACACATGAGTAATCAATGTATCACATTGTATTGTAATGAGGAGTGCTCACCGCATTGAATATCAAGTGTGTTGTGAACTAGACCTTATGATCTTATCGTAATTTACCCTTGTGCTTATTAGTTTTTTTGGGGTTTGAAGTGACCCCTAGTTTTTGTGAGGTTACATAATTATTAGGGAAAGGGTTTCCAATATACAGGGTGTAAGATACAGCCCTCCGCAGACTGATGGGGCGAAATCAGTATATCATACTAAGATGACCGGCACATGAAATTTTTTCAGGAACGTTATAGGAATCCAATAAACCTGATTTGTTTTATTACCTCACACGCAATGTATCGTTACCGTGGCAAAACGCGCGTAGCGAACGGCAGCGCAGCAAGCCTTCGGCCGCCGAGTATTTCAACATCCATTGCTGATTTTTGTTTAATTTAGCTGTTTTATTTACATAAATGGAGTGCTGCGTACAGATAATGTAAATTAACATTGAAATAAAGGAATAGTAATTGAAGATATGATTAAAAAAAAATATAATTTTCCTGAGAATATTTCCGGTGGAACATGATTCAAAATAAGGAGCTGAATGCACCCTGTTAGTTTGCGGAGGGCTGTCCCTTACACCCTGAATATAGAAAGACTAGATGAAACGTATTCTTTTCATAACTATGGTTTCAAAAACATAACAAAACATCACGCCTGTAATTCCCGAAGAGTTATGTAGAGGTGTACCTATTATAGTACACAAACATTTCTCCAGTTATTTTTAAGTCCCATGTAATAGGCGGCGAGCCTGTTGCCATAAGCCGGACACAAAGCCACGCTCTGAGCTGCTACTGAAAAATTTCTGATAAAAAAACACTTTGCCTGAACTGGAAATCGAACCCAGGACCTCATGAACTCAGCAGTCTGTAGCGCTAAAGTTGAGTTACACTGCAGTTAACAAAGAATTTTGTATAATTATTGAGGCATTGTTTTAATTGACCTACCTGCGTTTAGCAGCTGTTAGTCATAGCTCACAGGCACACTTTGATGGCTGAAACAATGAACTAGTTTAAAGAACTCGGCAGCCTTTTTTAACTATGTCCATTACTTTGCAAGTTTTTTTAAACTTTTCGTGAGCGAGCATACTACATTAAAATGTAATACTAAAGCGACTGCTACAACCTGCCTGGTACCTACCTGGGTGGTTTACAACCGTGTAGATGGCGGTTTACGACCAAACATTGAAACAGCTCTGTCGGTCTCCAACCATGGTCACCACTGTCGGGGATGCGATTGGCGACCGTCTAGCAGGGGCTTTAATACTTGAATAGGTACCCAAAATATTTTTGACATTTAGGTACTGTCACATAATCAACTATCTATGTACTCTAGGGCCGTAAGATCAATTGAAGTTTAAACTACGGAAGAGAGTTTAATCTCTGGGCATCGATTATTTTATAAGAAATTTCATAAGAAATAATCGATGCCCAGAGATTAAACTCTCTTCCGTCGTTTAAACTTCAATTGATCTTACGGCCCTTAGTGTTACATATGTAGTCGCAGTTGATTTTTGATTGACTTTGTAATAAAAAGGCTATATAAGGTTACAATGGAATTTGCACTTTGTCCCCATTATGACTTACGCCTGTGCAGTCTTTGCACATGCAAAACCCCACCATATCCATAGGATGCAGACCCTCCAGAACCGCGCCCTCCGAATGATCACAAAATCCCCTTATTACGTCCGTAATGAAATCCTCCACCTCGACCTCAAAATCCCCACCATCCACCAATTCATGAAACGTAACTCCAAGCGTTTCTTTGACACCGCCATCAAACATCGCAACCCTCTAGTTGTCGAGGCCGCTAGTTATACCCCCTCCAGTATAAGTAAAGTCCGCCGTCCGAGGCATACACTGTTAGACCCAGACGACCCCATTACTCTCCTCCAAGAAAGCAATAGGGCCTCTAGTACAGTTTACAAAAACAAAAAACCGACATTCCGACCCCGCCGCCGAGGTCCATCGCGAAAACCCCGAATTAATAATTCCCCCCGTCCCTTGCTCGAAGAAGTGCCAGCCCGCGTCGAAGCTGAGCCTGTAGCTTTAAATTCCCCAGACAATAATAATTATCCAAGTTTGATCCAGCCTGTCCCAACTTGCTGTCCCCCCAGTGACGCCCTAAGCCGAGGTTCGTACCCCACAGGGGGTGCCCTTAGCGCGCAGTCACTTAGTATTGTAAGAAACATGCCCCTGGCTGGAGGCTTTGAGTGCGCTTAAGGCAGCCACAAGATTGACCGGTTAAGTAGTCACGGCCACTCTTGGCCAACTACGAGATGCCATAGTTAGGAACAAAAAAAAAAAATTGCACTTTGTAACTCAAAGTTAACTCAAACTCAAAGCATTTATTTCAATTAAACCATTTACGGGCACTTTTGAATTATCAAAGACTCGGTCAGTTAGTCAGAAAGTTGAAGCTAGTGCTAGTGTGATGTATGACATTAACTTTGTGTTTTCTAAAACTTTATAATTATCTGAGATTCTGAATTCAAATATAGGTACTTCTGAAAAAATCCTAATCTTAAATAACCATGGCTTAGACTCGCATCTTAACCATGACCAAACAAGGTTTGCAAACGTGCTAGCTGTCACCTGCTCGTCACTGTACGCTAAGAAACCTTGAAGACAAAAGAACCGGGGAACATACTAATCAATCGAACACATTGTGAGTTGATTAGGACATTGAACCTTAGGTATGCACCTGATGTTTACATTGACGAATTAGCACAAGGTCTAACATTGAACTGGATAGTTTGGTTAGATTATTAATTGTAGACTGGTCGCCTATAAGCTGGGATTAAGAGACAAAAGAACAGGTGATAGGTATTAACTTCGATTAGGTGCAGCCAGACTAAGCATGCAGATCACCTGTTGTTTAGTAACTGCCTGTCATGAAGATTCACAACACCTGGGAGATGAAAAAATAAAAATAAAAAATTATAGTGCTGCCGTGTTTTTAATGAGCCACACTCGTTTTTAAATGCTCATGTGTTATGTTATAAGCATTAAGGTTCAATGTTAACTAGAGCAGACACCGCGAACAAAATGTTTGGGCAACATGTTGTCCGGGACAGCAAACGTCCATACACCGCGGTTGTCACAATTGACACATCTTTAGTTTGGTACAACAAAACGTTGCGCAAAAATTTTGTTCGCGTTGTCTGCTCTACTTTACATTAAACTTCAATGCATATAACACGTGATCATTTTCTAAATGCTCATGGCATTTAAAAACCGTGTGATTCTTTTTATAAGCTACCAACTTGTGACCCTACGCAATGGCTCCATCTCATAACTTGTCCATAAACGAATTTACCTGCCATCCCAATGACGGCTGGCGTAAAAGTTCATATTGTATCTTATCAGAATTTTTTTAAGATGGACCGATGACCGCAGTGACTAATGTTTTCTTATCAGCAGGACTTTTTTCTTTCTCAAAATTTCTTAACTTGTAGGTACAATGCGATTCAACTTAGAATAGGAACGACCTTGCGTTATATTGTGACGTTTTAGCGAAACCGCGCCTCGTTTACTCATTTTGGAGCAAAGTCAGTGAGATATAACAAAAACAAATTACAAAAACAAAAATGGTTATCAACTTTGCAAGCCCTATTTTTCAAATAATTACAGTTGTCTTTGACATTCCTATTCTCAGTTAAATCGCAATGTACGTTAGTTAACTTATACATTATCTATGACATGTTGTCAAACAGCCTATTTAAAATACTAATTGTAATCAGAAATACGAAATTCTATATTGCAATCACAACTTTCCTGAATTTGCATAGTAAGCTACACCTATCCTAGCTATTACAATCAGCACCTATTGTGCAATGGAGGCAAATGCCACCTAATATTGTGTCATGAAACCTAGACGTGGGGACAAATATAGATACATCTATAGACACTAGAAATATTAGCATCTTTTCCTTATAAAAGTAGCGATAAATATCACATGTACCATGGGAGAAACGAACATCTATACGCCGTAAGGCCTATTCTTGCTTGCAGCGCTCGGCTGCTATAGTAACGTTTGCTAACAGATGTGGTCATCGTGTGCACGAATTTTGTTTTTAAATTGGTCAGATGTAAATTTCCTCGATGTGTATCTCCCACCTGTAGTATACCACTAAGGCGGAGGACATCGTGGAGTGTGTGCGCTTGAAGACGAGGTACACTCCGAGGGTGCAGTAACTGGAGTAGCGCTGCAACGTCAACTTCATGGCGTTCGTGGTGCGAGTACCGAATTGTTATCTGCCCCTCGTCATGAAAGAAGACTTTAGGCCGCAGGACGTGGTGTTCCGTCGCTTCCGCGGTCAAGTTCCACAGGATAACACAAAGTCAAGAAAGTGCAAACTGAAGTGCTAGCTTAGTCTTAAACCTTATTAATTAACAAAAGTTTACGTTAAGGTATCCATGGGCTCGTGTCGCCAGAAATAAATGGTTTGTTTATTTATATTTATTTTAATATACCGCAGGAAATGCCTTATTGGTAACCTGTAATCTAAGGCCCATCATTCTAAGACAAGAACTTTCTGTATCCCAACACTTCGACCAAGTCAACATAGTTTTAGTTACTACAACATAACAATATTTGTGTTATAATAATAATAATAGTCCTATACCAACTAGGTTTGTCGCTAACCGAGGGGCTCGTGGCTAACTAATAGCGAGCGGCACAGGTCGATCAATCAGGCTACGCTTGCCGCCGTCGGTCCGTAGATTGGTGACCATCTTTACATGCCAAGACCCGTCCGTGCCTCGGAAAGCACGTTAAGCCGTTAGTCCCGGCTGTCATTCGTGGATCTTTGACAGTCGTTACGGGTCGTCAGAAGTCCGAAAATTTGACATCCAGTCTTACCTAGGGGTATCGTAATACCCCTAGGTAAGGTAGTAGCCTGAAGTCTGGATTTGTATCCGGTTGATGGCAATAGGCTCGCCCCGTATTAAAGGGGACTTTAACATAACTGGCGAAATGTGGGTGTACTATGGTCCACCTCTGCCTAACCCTTCGAGGGATACAGGCGTGATGTTATGTGTTATTATTTAAAATTTCTGTGACATATCTCGGGATCTTGGGCTCCCGGTCCTTTGGAAGGCGTACGAGGGGCCGAAGTCAACTTGCAGAGGCCGTTAGACGTTTTTAATTAAATGAGGCACCAACCGACGTTTATCCCCGTACACACTATGCAAAGTGTACGCAAGGACAACCCCCGGTTGGTCATCATCATCTGTCTAGCCTTTCCCAGCTATTTTGGGGTCAGCTTCTAGTTAAACCGGGTGCAGCTGAATACCAGAATTTTACATGGAGCGACTGCCTATCTAACTTCCTCAACCCAGTTACTAGGTAATACGATACCCCTTGGTAAAACTGGTTGTCAGACTGTCGGGCTTCTGACGACCCATAACGACTGTCAAAGATCTACGAATGACAGCCGGGACCAAACGGCTTAACGTACGTTCCGAGGCACGGAGGGGTCAAGACCCCTCCGTGCCTCGGGTGAGTGTCGTGGGTGAGTGGGTGGACCATCTTTACATACCTTGGTACCACGGCAAGCGTAGCTTAACCTGATCGATCGACCCGTGCGATTGTTTATACTTATCCACGAGCCCCCACTAGATAACCCATTACATTGTATAAAATAAAGACGCTTTTCGTGTCTGTCTGTGTGACCGCTTAGATCTTCCAAACTGCGTAATAGATTTTGATGCGGTTTTCACCATTATTTAGAGAATTTATTCTGAAAGGTTTATTTGTTTCAAATAATAAAGAAATCTCTATGCTTTGTCAAGTCGTAATAATCTGCAAAACAGAGGTGGGTCGCTAGTAGGTACGGCTACATATCAAGCTATAAATTTCCAGTATAAGATTTCCGTACAATGAGAGGTCAGCTTATACTGGTTGTTTGGAAAATATAGCTTGATAAGTAGGTAGCTGTATGCACATTATGAATAGGTGATACCGAGAATTGAAAATATCAAATATCCAATCCAACAATTAATCTTGCAGTTCCCAGACCGTCACCGCGGTAGATATAGTTTCCGTTTGTTTTTGGCACGAAGTTCTTTTACGCGGCTTGCGGTAGGAGTAAACTGGTAGAAAATCGTCACGCGAAAAAGCGTTCATACTTGTATGCCCATGCCCTTCCATGCGACTTTCTTCTTTCGAATTCACACTTTCTCACTATCTCGATAAAGAGAGAGAGAGAAAGGGTGAATTTGGTCAAAACGAAAATCCAAGATGGCGGCTGCGTAAATTTGCAAATTTTTCGTCATGGGTGTCGTTTTCATAGTTTTTGAGGGTGCTAAAATCGATAGTGAGGTCAAAATGTAAATCCAAGATGGCGGCTGCGAAAATTTTGTTTTTGTTTTAAATGCGTGAGAAGGAACTTCGTTCCTGACGTCCAACATTTAACTGTGTACATTAGTTAAATAAATAAACGGATGACACGGCTGTTGTTACAGCACTAAAACATAAAATGACGAAAAAGAGTTATATTTCCCACCACACAGAGCTTGTTTTATTGTGTCCATCTATGTATCACCTAATATAGTTCTAATATATACTTACGTAGAACCATATGAAGTCTGGTTGTACTAACTAGAAAAACATGTAATATTCGTAAAGATCATTCTGTGATATTATTAACTACGACGGTCCTACCAGTTCTGCTCAGATACCATAAATGCCATACCTACAGGTTGAGCTTATTTAAATGTTGATCAAATTGTTTTCCTGATACAAAAGTTAGAAAGAAAGAAAAAAAGTAAAAGAAAGAAAGAAAAAGAGAAAAAAAAGAAAAGAAGAGGAAGAGAAAATTTGTCATGAAACTCCAACATACGGTCACCACGCTTAAAGGAAGTTCTGGTAATCGCAGCATCAGAGTGTGTATGCTACTGCCTACTCTTGACATTGCCTTGTAGTCCTTTAACAACCGACTGAGCAGAACACTAAAGAATGGTATTTTGTAAACAATATCAGCTGTTTTGCAAAGTGCACGCACATAAATCACCCACCTCTTAACATTTTTACAAAATATGTTATTAATTTTAGGGTTCCGTATTTCAAAAGGAAAAAAACGGAACCCTTATAGGATCACTCGCGTGTGTGTCGGTTTATCTGTCTGTTTGTCATTCTGTCACAGCTAATTCGCTCCGAATCTAATGGACCGATTAAGTTGAAATTTGGTGTACATATGAATTTCTGTGACCCAAACACGGAATTGTAACGTAAATAAATGAATTTTGAGTACGGAGGTCACTTTTGGGGGGCAAATAAGAAAATAAAAAAGAATGCAAACTATACAGTGTGACATATTAAATGAAAGGGCTTACTGTGGGGGTTTCGAATAGTAATTTTTCATAATTTTAAAATAAATTGTTTTAAAGTTATTTAAGAAAATAGATAAAAAATGACCATACCTCCCTTTATCTCCGAAACAACTGAGCCTAAATTTTTGAAAAAATACAGAAAATGGTTCTATACAGATAGATAACAGGTAAAGCTTTAAGAAATCTATGGTCTCTCTTTCAATATTATATAATAATAATATATTTATTTAATATGGCACTAAGTCCCAATGTACAAACACGGACATCAAATTCATTCAACACAATAAATCATTACCATAAAATACATTAAAACATATTGTACTTACAAACTTACATTCGTAGTTGGAATGTATGAGAGAACATGTTTTTCAACTATAATGTTAGGTTTGTTCTTGTGATAATTTTGTGTCTTATTTCTTTATCCCAACTACGGAACCCTTCTTTGTGCGTGGTCCGACACGCACTTGATTAAATATTATCCATTAAATTCCTTTGTTCTTCCCTCGCTTCCAAAAATAGTAGTATTTTTGTCTTTTCTTCTGTTCTTAAAGTGTATGAACCGCCAAAATGTGACGCCATCAGACCACATTTTGTGTTGTGCGAAGAATGCCTGATTAAAAATTTCATAAAGTAATATTTTCCTGGTCATAACTTGAACATAGCCCTGTATACTACGGGCGTAGCCTTTATACAACCTGATTCCTATCGGCTTCCCTTCGGAACAACCACTCTTCTTTACGTCTACTATTGCCTAACAACACGGTACACTTGTGTGTGTAACTGTGTATCACATCACATTACATAATTATATTGAATACCAGTTTAATCTATACATATATACAAATTAATAAAGTTGAAGTGTCTGTTTGTAATGTCAAGATAACAACTTTTTAATAAATGCATAAAAGTATATCGCCGGGTTAAAGGCAAAACCAATTATTTAGTCCAAAAAAGTAAATATAACATTTCCCGTAAACGCATTTGGAAAATTTGCTATTCAAATGAAGCCCTTAGTAATAATATTATGTCAGTCGCAAATATAAAAGCGTGTTCTATAATTATCTAAGTTTCAAACAGTTACATACTAAACACAAAAATTAACCTCATTTCAATTAACCTCAGCAAATTCCTTTGTATAAGTCGTGATCCTATAAGTTCGGCATTTTCTTTCGATAGATTTAGATCCTGGATAGATCATCGAGTCGCTCTTGGCTCACTGGCACTGGAGCATTGCTTGAGAAGGCTCATGAAACTCTGGATCAGAGCGAAGCTTCCGGGCTGTCTGATGATGTCACATTGTTTAGTGATGAGTGGGCTGGCCAATCCTCATAACGGTAAACAGGTTTATCAACAAAACTCACGGCAGGATACTTTAGTTTCTTTATCCTGTTTTACCGTTTGAGATCAGTGAGATAAAAAAAAGAGCAGTCAGTAATGTTATCTTTTTGTTCACGCCAAATGACAAGTTTCATAAAGATCCTTCCATCCATCCTCGCAAACTTTCGCATTTATAATATTAGTAGGATTTATATAGGAATGTTCAAGAACAAAAAGGTGCTACTCAAATATATTATTTTTTTACTAATAGTGACTTCGACCTTCCTTTGACTTTATTGTAGGAGTAAAACCCATTAAAAAGGTTGGTATTTTTTGCATCTATATTTCGAAATATTGCGGACAAATTATTACGAATTATTGGTTTTAAAGATACACTTTCTCGATTTATTTGTTTCTTATTTCAGTCTAATAACTACATAAATAACCGGTTTTTACATTCGGTTACTCGGGAACGGTAAGTTCTGTGGTTTAGTTGGTTTCACCGTTAGATGAAGAATCAAATGCCCATTTAAATGGTATATTAAAGTGAAAAACTGAAAAAAAGTCGCAGATAGTCGGTTTTGCCTTTAACCCGGCGATACACGGTACTTATAACATAACATAACATCACGCCTTGTTTCCCCGAAGGGTTACGCAGAGGTGTACCTATAGTACACCCACATTTCGCTAGTTATGTATCACGTGTCGTGTATGTACGTATGTTATGTGTTAGGATACTTATAACTAAATTTAAAATTTTTGCCTGTCTGTCTGTCTGTTTGATTTTGACGGGACTTTTACTGGCAGATAGTTGATGTTACGGGGAGTAACTTAGGCTACTTTATTTTAGGAAAATAATTAGCGTTCCGCGCAAAAAATTTAAAACCCATCTAATTGTAAACAAAAAGTCGGATTTGAAAAATTATTTTCGCAGTTAGACCAATTCTCGAGGATCGTTATAGACTGTTTAACATCACACTACGACCCTTAGGAGCCGACCAAAAAGAAAACAGTCCAAAAGAACACTAAGCGAAAGCGATGTAATAGCGCGGGCGGGCGATGCAACGCGACGGGTCGGGGGACGAGGGAGTTTTATTAAAAAGTAGCTTTTACGTTAGTATATTGTGTATCTTATGACTGCCACGCGAACGAAGTCGCGGGGCACCGCTAGTAAATCATAAGATTAAAAACCTACAGTTTTTTGTCTGAGTTTATGAGAACTGAACAATTTTTTCTTCGGCTTCCCTCTAATGATAATTGTAGCTGCGCCACTGATATACAGTTAGGTATACACTAGAGGCTTGTGTACTTTGCGTTCAACGACCTCTGTGGGAGTCAGTAAATGTCTATTTATACCCTTCAGCCATTAGCAACAGGTTCCCAGGAGGCAGGGCTGGTCAAGGTCATTAACACATACCTGCAAGTTTAATAACCTAAGGACAGGATAAACTACAGGTTTTAAAGTATTACAGGTACACAGGTATTTACATAATGTTATGGGATGTTATGTTTGAAAGGGTAAAAACGATATTTTAAATCTAGGTACGCAAGCCTTGCTATGAGACAATATGTTTGCAGGAAAAAAAAACAAAACTAATTTTTTTTAAAACCGGCCAAGTGCGAGTCGGACTCGCACACGAAGGGCTCCATACCACCGTAAAATATTTACCACTACATAATTCAAAAAAAAAAATTGTAAACGAAGAATATTTTTCACCTTAAATTTTAACAATCGCAAAGATAACTGTATTTCATTATCATACTGTGAATTCCAAAGTTATTTTTTGCAGTTGCAGAAAATTACCTGGATATTTAAACAAAATACCTTATGAATCAGCGCTTTTAGTATTTGTTGATTAAACACAGTATATGGTAGGTACATGATATACAGACATTTCAAATTCCTTACTTGTCTAGTTGTTGCGGTAGAGCTCGTACAAAAATGATCTAAAGCTGACAACTTTTGTGGCCCCCTTTTTCTTTATTTTGGAAGATTAAAAAAAAATAAAAATTATATTTGTGCTCTACTCGATGAGTTCTAGACAATAACATCTCACATGCCAGGGTAAGAAAAAAAAATCTTCAAAATCATAATTTTATTGTATGGCGTCCCCCTTTAATTTTTAATTTAATTTTATGTTTATTATTTTTTGTTATAGCGGCAATAGTAATACACAATCTTTGAAAATTTAATCTGTCTACTATTACGGTTCATAAGATACCTACAGCCTGCTGACAGACAGACGGACATCGGAGGCTTAGTACGGAACCTTAAAAACGGATCTGCGGGTTAATTGTGTAACACACTAACATTGCAACGCATGTAATTTTGACAATTCGTCAGAATTCATCGCGTTATTTGCGTTGTCGAGCAAACGTATTTTTGAAACACATAAAATAAAAAAATTAAATATTGTTTATTGGGTCTCAGACAGTTACATTTGCAGATGTGATTGAGACAGCCCCAGTAAGTAATTAATAATACTTGTGTTGGGGTTATCTCGCTGTTTCCCTTAATTGATAGCTTATACACTATTGAGACTCTGTAACAATTAAAATTAAACTAATAAAACCAATTTAACTAATTTAGAACCAAAGAGAAAACAATGACAAAAAGTAATTAGCAGCTCTGTGTATTGTGCAATTGTGAGTATGTATTAGTGTGACTGTAGTAGTGTGTGTGTGTGTTTTGTGTGTGTGTGTGTGTGTGTTTTGTGTGTGTGTGTGTGTTTTGTGTGTGTGTGTGTGTGTTTTATGTTAGTGTGTTTTAGTGTGTGTTTATGTATGAGTTCACGTGTTAGCTGATAGTGCCATTATAAATCGAAGATACAATACAATTACACAATACAATACAATTACAACAACAATTATTACGATACAATTAGGTGATCACAATGTATGACATTATGATAAAGAAGAGAAGGGTTCATGTTAGTCTGACTAGAAGATGCTCTGTTTCTTCATAATTTAGAGTTAAAGATAGGTTTTGGGTTTAGATATGAAGCAATGGATTACGAATTTTTTTTTAAATCCTTCGGATTGTGAAAGAAAGTATGTTTGTAGAATGTATGTGTTCGTGTATTTATGTATATATTTATTTGCGCTTATTTATATATAATTAAGTATATATTATTATATTTATAGTTTGTAATAGGTATATGTATATCTTTATATTTCAATAAATATGTATTCCACAATTTCTCATAATTGCACCTATCACTGTTTGTCTCTGCATCACCCAAAGGTTGACTGGTAGAAAATGCCTATGGCATTTAGTCCGCCTCTGTACATTTCTGTGCATGAAGTATTAAATAAATAAATAAATATGTTTCGCACTTGAGGTGCTGGACAAACTTGTGTCAGTTTAGTAAAAAAATTATGAGCCATGTATTAATATAATGGGCGATTGTAACAGCATTCAGTGACCAGTAATGGAGTGCAATCTACGTGCCATTCATATTCAACGGAGTCAGATTTTAATTAGCCATGTAAATATATCTACAACAAAACACCCAACATTTTTTTTAAGGTTCCGTACTTCAAAAGGAAAAAACGGAACGCATAAAGGATCACTTTGTTGTCCGTCTGTCTGTTAAGAACCTTTTTCTCAGGAACGCATGGAGGTATCAAGTATCAAACACGTAGGTCTACGGTACGCCCTAAAAATCAAGCTTCTAAGTCAACGTAATAAAAAAATACGGCCATTTATGCGACATATTTTGATACTCGCAAATAAATCAAAACCAATAGGGTACTTCCCTTTGACTTAGAAACATGAAATTTGGCAAGAAGCAAGATCTCACAGCACAAGTAAAGGAAAAATCCGGAAAATTAATAACTTGTAGTTTTATCATATAATTTTTTTGCGATCACTAACTTACTTTTGCAGTTTGAGAATTGACCGTGGAGTATATCGATGGATGTGAGAACATGTTTTTTAACTAAAATGTTAAGTTGTTTTTGGGATAAATCCATCCCAACTGCGGAACCCTTCATTGTGCGTGGTCCGACACGTACTTGGCCGGTTTTTAAATATATCTTTAAAAAAATCCATCATGGATTTTTTTAAAGATATCAAAGACAGTTTTAAAGTGATAATGAGCTAATAGAAAATAATATAACAAAATATCCTATATAATATTCGTTGCCAGGAAATCTTACACGATATTAACACCAATGTTCAAAAAATATAATATTTAGCCTTCACCTCTGAAGACTTTATGCAGACTGCCAAAATAAACAGGAATTTCGTATAAAACTGTCTCCGGTAATCTTCTTAAAATACGGCAATAAATTATTTAAATTATCGGCATTATTGTTGTTTCCGCATGATTCTTAAATAATAACAATTTTATGTCTTTATAATTAAACGTCTAGTCTTGGCACTATAGGTAGTCGGACGTTGATTCAGCATACATTGTACTACGTTTTACGGCGAATGGCAAAGCACGTTCAAATACAAATTCAAAATATTTTATTTCACATAAACCTACATAGGCACTTATGAAACATCAGATGCTAGATGCATGGTTCCAATTGGTCGTTTCCTATGGAGAAGAACCGGCAAGAAACTCCACGGTTACTCTTTTAAAAATAATTGGCTTTTACAATGTTTTCAAATTACAGTGTTATTAAGTATGGGAGGACAGTGTAGGCCTGTCAACAAGTACCAGGTACTTAACAGAAAAGAAAATGATCTACAAATCTACAGTCTATTAAGCCTACAACGTTTTCACATTCACAAAATATAAAAGAATCTATTTAAAAGACAAGACTATATAATGTATAATAATGAATAGATTTTATCATGGAAGCATGTAAAAAAAAAGTTATTTAGGAGCAGTTAATAGACATTTACATAAATACTTATGCTGTTAATGAAGCCTTCAAGATGCTCTCGTCAGGCCTCGTCCAGAGTGAGGAGCTTTCGCGTGGGCTAAAGCGGGCGCGAAGTATCAAACATTAAGCCGCTGTCCCACTGCTGCGCATGGAGAGGCTATGCACGTGTGTCTAGCTGCGGTTAACAAGAAAATGTATGTGAGCCACGTCCACTGCAACCCACGAACACGCTACGCACGATTATGAGATTAATAACGTCATTGCTACACGCGTGGCTTGCTCGAATATGGCGCCCACGCAGCTCGACGCTGTCAATACTATGCACGCGGTACACGGAAGCGTGCGTAGCTTCACTGCGGGAGTTGGAACGGGCGGGGAAGCGCTACAGTTGTACATAGGTAGTCGTGGGTTAGTATTTATGTGCGGTGGAAACGTAGACCCACGTTGTCAAACAAACGAACACACGCAGCAAAAATGCGCCGCGTGCCCGTGCACAGCTTGCGTCACAGTGGGACAGCGTCTTTATGAATATGGCGGGCACCTGGCGCGATAGGACTGAGCGACCAACGGACACAGTCATAGTTATTTTACCTCGTAGTCTTTTAAATATTGCAACATCACCACTATTTTAATCATATATTTAGACTAGTTTTTGCCCGCGGCTTCGCCCGCGTGGAGGCCGGAAAATATCCCACGTGAACGTACTACCGGGATTAAAAAGTACCCTATGTTCCATAATACTCTATTGATTACGCAGCGCACACCAGAAAGCTCCCAGTCGGCATGATTTTTTCCGCCATCTTCAACAATTATCATATTTACAAAATCTTAATAAATTATACACCTAAACCTTCCTCATGAATCATTCCATCCATTAGGGAAAACCGAATGAAAATCCGTTCGGTAGTTTTTGAGATGCGGTGGGCGACTTTATTTAGTTAAAATTATACCGGTCACGTTCTAATAACAAATAAAGAAATAACTTTTGACCGAGTGGACCGATTTTAATTAAATAAAGATTAAATATTACCTCAAGATACGAACTATGACTACATTTCCAATCCCTTAAGGCTCACTTGCATGTTTAGTCGGGTTAAATGAATAAATGTAGAGTTTGTAAACTCCGAGTTAAGTAACTAACATTTTAACTCTGCTTACGCGTTGCGCCACTAAAATCTAACACCGGGTTAGATAACCTGACAATAATGATTTTTGAGTTAGAAACATTAGCAGTTCAATCGACGAAACATAAAATAGGATTGCTGTGTCTGTGGCCTGATATGTAATCCGACCAAAGAGAAAGAAAGGAAATTTTATACCCATCTCTTTTACACTACATTACGATACGTAATGCTTTCTTGTCTTTTTTTATAACATGACATTTCATTTTAATCGATTGTATGTGGTGTCTATAGAGACTTAGTTTATTGATTGACAAAAACGTGGAAAAATTTGTTTTAAGTTTTTTATAATTTGTATTTATTTTTATATGAGTTCATGAATATATTGCCTGCTGATATAGTACCGAATTTTCACTTACTATAACGTCGAACAATATAAAATACAAAATAAGTTATCAGCGGGACCTCATAACGTCAATTTATTTTGACATTACTTACACTAACCCAGAGTTAGCGACGTAACTCTCCCACATCGGCGGGTTTAATATATAACAGTTTACCTCTAACTCTTGGTGGTGCAGGATGAATTATTTGATTATCCCTGAGTTAGCTGTTAACTCCAAGTTATATAGGATAACCCATGAACACGCAAGTGGGCCTAAAACTCTTAAAAAGTGGTACACAACATTTTTAATATTATTTGTGAACTTTAAAATCAACCCCTGTTTTACCCCATAATTCTTTATTTCCTACCAAAAGCATAAATTTGAATTTTCATATTCTTAACTTAAGAAATGCTATGTTTACCATACAAACTTTAGGATTAGGACCCTGTATTTTTGAGACAAAAAGTAGCCTATGTCCTTCCCCAGAATACCATATATGCTGAACAGAATGCCCAGAATGCCATATAATGCCAAACTTTATCGAAATCGGTTCAGTGATTTAGGCGTGAAAAGGTAACAGACAGAGTTATTTCGATTTATAATATTAGTACGGATTTCTTATATCTATAAGGTATTATTGAATGAGTGGGCAAGCTGATGAATTGGCGAGTAGGCAAGCAATCAATCTGCCTTTTCCCAACTATGTTGGGGTCGCCTTCCAGCCAGTCTAACCGGATGCAGCTAGACACCAGTAATTTACATGGAGTGACAGCCTGTCTGACCTCCACTACCCAGTTACGGTTACGACTGTCAAAGATCTACTGATGACAGCCGGGACCAACTGCTTAACGTGCTTTCCGAGGCACGGAAAGGTCTCGGTATGTTTTGGATCGCTTCACCTTGAAGACCAACCCGTGCGGCTATTGTTATTAAGCCACGAGCCCAATTAAAATAAATCGATTAACTATTTTATATTTTATTAGACAAACAATTTTATACAAGACTATGTTAAAACCACTCCCAAACAAGCAACATCTTAGTCACTACAAGGAAGTTGAAGAAGAAACAAAAATGTAAATTTTGCCCTATTATACAATCGCATAAATAAAAATATATTGATTGTCCACGAAAAACATATAGGTGCCTACGTCCGTAAACGTGTCGAAGGCACGGCCATTTTAATATAACGTAAGTGATATTGAATATGAATAAACCACTTTATAATCTCCAGCACAAGATTGATTTTTCATTGAACTCCGATTTGGGATGGTTTATGATTCTTTTGTGATAATAGAAACTGCGTATGAGATCAATTTGCCTAATTTGTTATTGGGCTCGTAAATGGCAGTTGTTCCACTGATACAATAAATTCACTATGGTTCGTCTCTTCGCATTTTCAAATTCTTATATCAATACAGAACAATAATTAATCTATCTATACATACAAATAAATACAATTGAAGTGTCTGTTTGTAATGTCAAAATAACAACTTTTTACTAAATGCATAGGAACATATAAACGGTTCTTATAACAAAAAAAACTATTTTTAAAATATTTGTCTGTCTGTCTCTTTGTTCCGGCCAATCTTCGAAACGGCTGGACCGATTTTGACGGGACTTTCACTGGCAGATAGCTGATGTCACAGCGGGTAACTTAAGTTACTTTTATTTTAGAATAATAATTAGGGTTCCGCGCAAAAAAATGAAAACCCATGAAATTATGAACAAAAGTCACATTTAAAAAATTATTTTTGCATTTGGTAGCCCAATTCTCAAAGATAGTTATAGGCTATTTAACATTACGCTACGACCCTTAGGAGCCGAACAGAAAGAAAAAAGTCAGAAAGAACACTAAATGAAAACGAAGTAATAGCGCGGGCGGGCGATGCAACACGGCGGGTTGGGGGATGAGAGAGTAGTTTTATTAAAATGTGGCTGTTATTTTTAACCGACTTCAAAAAAAGGAGGTGGTTCTCAATTCAGTTGTATTTTTTTAATGTTTGTTATCTCACTACCGTCATTTATAAACCGATTTGGAAATTTCTTTTTTTATTTGAAAAGGCATACAGATTGGTCCCATTTTTATCAAAATCCAGTTCTGATCCATGGGGGATCCATGAGAAATTGAACTCCTCAAATATTATAGGCATACACATAGCGATTTTGGTATTTTCATCAACAAGTCAAGCATTTGCATTCAGAAAGTATCAGTGGAACTGACGAAGAAGACCACAGATGGCCACGGGAACTCCTCAATGTATGTCACGGGTAGCGATAAGATATCTCAATTAAGATAGTTACGCGACTATGATGAAGCAAATTCAAATAAATGGTTCTGATGAAACTGGTACCAACGACCTGATCTGATAATGAAGCCGGAAGGTAGGCACCGGAACTCCGTAATAAAACAATGTATCCTAGCCGTGTTTGGGCTGATCTGGCTATACATGATTTTAATGGTAATATGCTTCAAATCGCGCTACTTGAGTTGTAAGTTATGTGTGGCCTTGACTGCCAGAAGACAAATTTCGTCATCGTCACCGATCTGTCGTCATGTGGTTGATTTAATAATTTGTTGGCGACCGCGTCCAAACCTGATAAAACTACGGCTTCCAAACTTCTGACACGACTTAGCGCGACATATACATATTTGCCTTTTTGCAAAGTTTTTATTTGAAAGAGTATCCTGTGGTCGCATATAAATTTGGTCAAATTCTGATAAGTGGTTTTTGAGTTAGCTTCAATAATAAGTATTTTGTTCCATTTAGTGTATGTTGATGATGTTATAATAATTTCCTGTCACTGTTATTTACTCACCAAGTAGTGGTATACGAATTCGGGTGGGGTAGGTACCACAAATAAAAATGGAAAATAAAAACTTATTAATTAATTCAAGTTATTTTTCACTTTGTAGTGTTTTTTTTTTTTTTTTGTAAATCGGTCGTTTTTTTTTATAAATAAGTTTTAGTATTTTGTGTATCTTACGACTTCCACACGAACGAAGTCGCGGGGCATAGCTAGTATTATATAATATGTAATCAATAAACTACTACTTTACAAATCCGAGATGAACAAAATCACAATTTTCCAAACACTGGATTTAAATAAAATCTGATCCCGAAGTGTTTTCAAACAACACAACAAGCAATCTAAAAATAAATGAGTACTTTTAACAATTACCACTAATTATGTTCTATTATAATTACCATTGAGGGGCTTGTGGCTAAGTAATAACAGCCGCACGGGTCGATCGATCAAGTTAAGCTACGCTTGCTGTGGTTGGTCCGTGGGTGGGTTACCATCTTTACATACCAAGACGCCTCCGTGTCTCGGAAAGCACGTTAAGCCGTTGGTCCCGGCTGTCATTCTTGGATCTTTGACAGTCATTACGGGTCGTCAGAAGGCTGAAAGTCTGACAACCAGTCTTACCAAGGAGTATCGTACTACCCAGTAGCTGGGCTGTAGAAGTCAAATAGGCAGTCGCTCCATGAAAAATACTGGTATTTAGCTGCGTCCGGTTTGACTGGAAGCCGACTCCAACATAGTTGGGAAAATGCTAAGCAGATGATGATAAAATTACTATTGAACTTACACGTGCATCCGCAGTGTAAGCCAAATGAGATGTATGAAATAAACTTATTTTATTTTATTTTATTTTATTTTTTATTTTAATGCCATCGGATTAAAATATTTATGCAATTGTCACTCAAAGCTGAAGAGTGAATGTCAGTATCAAAACTATTTTTAATGCTTAGTTTACTCGTTTACTGGACTCACCACACGTTTATAATAATTATTCTAACGTTTCCAAATCTATAATATTAGACTAGATTGCATAAATTTAAACTTGTTTTATTGCCCCTAAGTTTTTTGTTAAGTAATAATGTGATACGACCTCAAATTTTTCATACAGGATTCCCTGAAATTTAGTAAGAAATCTCTAGAATTTTCTTACTAATATCGTTTTTCGTATATAGTAGTAATCATATTCTCAAAGACGTCTGTAAGTCATACAAAAGATTTATTTTCTTCAAACTATGTATACTCACACACATAATATCTCAATCATTCAATCAACTCAGCCTATCGCAGTCCACTGCTGGACATAGGCCTATCCCTGGCTGCGCCACAACACCCTGTCCTTCGCCTTTCGCATCCAGTCTGTCCCAGCTAGCTTCTTAAGATCCTCGGTCCATCTAGCTAGGGGGCGTCCCAGACTACGCTTGCCGATACGTGGTCTCCACTCCAGGACTCCTCTGCTCCACCAGCCATCGGTCCTTCGACATTTAATATCTAGTTCGAAAATAATCGGTAATTTTAGTGTTTAAGTTATCGTTAATCTTAAAATTACTAACAATTCTTGAAAGAACAATAAAATTTATCTCCACGAGTTCATTGCTAAAAAACAAATGACGCCTGAAAATAAGGAAATGGCGGTTTGAAGGAAAGGCTAACACTTAATTTTATTAACATGCCAATATGGGGAACCTAATAGGTGCATTTATCGAACTTCCGACTGCAATATCCATCAAATCGGAAATGTATACGAAGACTATAGTTGTTGCGTTTTAGCGTGGCAATAGCGGTCATTGCTCTTTCCCTACTATATCTCCGTAGGAACACAAACAATAAACTATGTATGGTTTTTCGTTATTGGAACATATTGAAGATCACGTTATATGTATATTGATTTAGGACGTTATCGGACTTTAATTCTCATTTTGAAATAAAAAATGCCAGTAAATGTCGTACGGTCCATGACCGCTATTGCCATGCTAATACGTGACCCTTTATAGTAAAAAATATTTGTTTTATAAAGCCGCGCACACACTTGGCAATATCTACAGCGACTGGTGCCGCCAGCAACATTACCCGATGTCGCCAAGTCACATTTTGTCCCTCTACTTTTCAATCAATTTTTCAGATACCAAAGATTTTTTTTTTATCGAGATCTGAGGGGCATTTCCCATATTTTTATAAACTTTAGCATTGTAATCCCAGTTCAATCAATTCAATCTGTCAAAAGTACCTCTAATTTTCATACATTTTTTACAAGTTGTTGACATCGATTGTCGCTGAGATGAGATTGCGACTAGATTTTGATCATTTCTGGAACGAAGTTCCTTATCGTACGATATACTCCGCACAGAGAATGAAAAGTGTAACATTTTGACCGTCACGACACTTATGCTATAAGTACGCGTTTTTATGTTTATACAAGCGTATATCTGTGAATTTGTATGTTGTATGTGTAATTCCTCCATTTTTTTATTGTTTTTAGAGTTCCGTACGTCCGAATGAAAAAAACGGAACCCTTATATGAGATCACTCGTGTGTTTATCTGTCCGTCTGTCACAGCCATTTTGCTCTGAATCTACTGGATTGATTAAGTTGAAATTTGGTGCACATATAATTCCTGTGACCCAAACACCAACGTGTAACGTAAATAAATGCATTTTGGTGGTGGCGGTGGTCACTTTTGCGAGGCAAATAAGTTTTTTTTTTTTAAGTTTGCAAATTGTACCTTGTGACATATCAAATGAAAGGGCTTACTGTGAGGGTCTCAAATATATTTTTTTATAATTTTAAAATATACAAGATGTAACATAAATAACGCACAACCTCTTAAGGGGTCATTGTACTCATCATTATGAACAACTTTTACTATGGGACCAAACCTGAAATCACAAAATAAAATCAGCTGCTCCCTACATTTATGTTCGCATAACTCGTCAAAATGTAGGGAGCAGTTGATTTATTTTTCGCGATTTCAGGTTTGGTCCCATAGTAAAGTTGTTCATAATGACGAGTACAATGACCCATTTAGAGGTTGTGCGTTAATTATGTTACACCTTGTATATGTTTATTGATATTTAAGAAAATAGATGAAAATTGACCATTCCCCCTTATCTCCGAAACTCATCATCATCTTCCTGCCCTTCTCCCATGTTACGTGGGGTCAGCACAACACGTTTTCTCTCTCCATTCTCCCCTGTCAACCGTCACGCTATCATTCATCTATTCTTTTTCATAGCATTCCTCACACAATCCATCCATCTTTTCTTTGGCGTTCCTCTTCCTCTTCATTCATCAACATTTATATTCATCACTCTTTTAGTCACATGCGTTTCCTCCCTTCTTATCACAAGTCCATACCAAGCCAAACGATTTCCTTTCGTTTTTCTGTCACTCCACTTTCAAACTTCCCATTATATACTCATTTCTTACTTTATCCATTTTCGTCACTCCACACATCCATCTCCGCTGCATACAATCTTTTTTCATCCGTCTGCTTCACGGCCCAGCATTCCGATCCATACAGTACGATAGGCCTTATCACGGACTTGTAAATTTTCCCCTTTAACTTTAGGGGCATCCATGGGTCGCAGGTTGTTCCTGTGACCTGTCGCCATTTCATCTATCCTGAGTTAATCCGATGCGTTACGTCTCGGTCTACTTCGCCATCCCCTTGGACAAGCGACCCGAGGCACCGAAAGTTGGAGCAGATGAATAAGGACGTTCCGGCGAGAGATATGGGCACCGGACTGGAGAGACCGCCAAAACAAACACTTATCTCAGGCCAACAGTCTCCGGTCTTTCCCACCAATCTGCTCTGGACCTCTAAGCTACTCTCGGCAACCATCACAATATCATCGGCGAACAGCATACACCAAGGAGCCGCTTCCTGGATCTCCGACGTATAAGCGTCCATTATCAACACGAAGAGGTAAGGGCTGAGTGGCAACCCTTGGTGCAAGCCGACAGCCACATTGAAGCTGCCAGTGGTACCCACTGTTGACCGGACTTGGGTGCTGCATCGACTGTACATCGCTCGAGTCAACTGCACATAAGCCCCTGGCACACATTTCTCCTTAAGGGCCCACCACAAAACTCCACGATGCACTCGGTTGTATGTCTTTTCGATGTCAACGAATACCATGTGCAAATTTTTATGCGCACCTGTGTATTTCTAGCACAGCTTGCGGATAGCAAAGATGGCATCTTTTGTTCCCCGACCAGGCATAAAGCCGAATTGGTGTTGCGAAATTTCACTCTCTTCTCTCAGTTGCCTTTCAATAACTTTCTCCCAAGCCTTCATAACATTAACTTTATTCCTCTATAGTTGTTGCACTCCAGCACATCACCTTTGTTTTTAAAGATGGGCACCAGCGAACTATTACACCATTCTCAGTATGGCTACTTCCAGCAACAACTTATTGAAGAATAAAGCTTACCACGTCCATCCACCTACCCGTAATAACTCCCATACTTCAACTGGTAGTCCGTCCGGACCTATTGCTTTACCATTCATCATCCCATTTACTGCTCTTCTCAATTCATCCATAATCATTCTCACTAACCCCCCATTTACTGGTTTATTCTCAAGCACACCATTCTAGTCATTCTCCTCATTCATCAGTTTTTCAAAATAGCCCTTCCACCTATCCTTAATTTACTCACCATCCGAAAAAACTATTCCAGTTTCATTCCTTATAGATACATTTTATCTGACAAATATCCCTCATCTTTCTCTCTCTTGCTAGAGCACTATACTTACTCTTTTATCTGCGTTCAAACTAACATTCTCATCTTCAACATTCTGCCATTCTTTAACTTTCTCTTCATATCCTGCAACACATTCTGTATTTCTGTCGACCACCACCATGTATCCCTATTTATTGTACTCTTTCCTTTCATTCTTCCAAAATATCTTTCACTGCACTCCTATATAACCCGCCATTTCATTCCAAAATTTATTTACACTTCGATCATTCAAGTCCCATATATCTATAATTTTATCCACCACTAGCTCTTTGATTTTTTTCGCAGAATCATTCTTCTCCAGCTTATGCCAATTTATTTCAGAGAGGTCGCTCTTTGCTTTTATTAAGCTTTATTTCTACGATCAATTCCATAATTAGGAGTATGTGCTGTGAGACTAAATCTTCTTCCGGTAGGCCTTATCTCCGAAATTACTGAACCTAAAATGTTGATAAAAAAATACAGAAAATAGTTCTATATTTATAAATTATAGGAAAACCAATAAGAAGTCTCTGGTCTTAAAAAAACATTGGTAAATCGCTCAATGTTGTGCATACAAACTTACATTTGCAGTTGGAATGTGAATGATGAGAGATTATGTTTTTCAACTACAATGTTAAGTTTGTTCTTGGCATAAATTCATCCCAACTATGGAACACTTCATTGTGCATGGTCCGACATGCACTTGCCTAGTTTATTTTTTCATTTAGTTTCTCTCAAATATTGTTAATTTATTTCATTGTGCCTGTTATTTAATACATAATAAACAGCGAAAGGAACTTCGTTCCACACGGGTGTCCCACGACAACTCTCATCTTGTTTTAATTACATGAATTAGCCTTGTGATGAAACAGCAGGGACATGTTTTGTCAGAGTTTTTTGTCCTACAGTGAATTTAGAAGATAACTCAAGATGTGTCACAGGACTTACTCATCCAATTTTCAGTTGCCAGTCATGTTGTCTAATCATCACTAATAGTCCGTTATCACTGACTACTAAAACCACTGATGACTTATTTATTAATCACTATAATCATTTTTTTTCGCCATGTCATCGCTACACAACAAAATTGAAAACAAAAATGAAACATCCTTTTTTCTTAAGGTGTTTGAAGAATATTTTAATGTGGTAGCTGACGTAGTCACCCCATCGCCATTTTGATCTTTCTGCAGTAAGGACAGGTACCTTAACCGTTGTGTCTACAGGAAAGTTCCTAGTTAGACTCTCAGTACCTTTTAGAATAATTAACTGTATTTACACGTCAATTCTCAAATTTTATTTTTATGATGCCAATCGATGCAGATACTTTTTGAATTTAATTTAATTTTGGTTAAATTAAATTCCTAACGGATTGTATGGGTAATCTGTTTTGCGATTTGAAGCTTTTCTTTGGTTTAGAAGAGTCTTTATATCCTTACACGAAACTGCATCGAGTAGGGTATAGGACAAATGAACAAACAAAAAAGGTCCGTAATAGGATCCTAAAGTGTCAGCCTCACAAAGATGTATAAATAAAAAAGCCTTTTGTCTCTTGCAAAAGTTAAATACATACATATAATTACTATTTATCCTTTGTTAGTAACATACACTTATGAGTTAGATAATTATATTATTATATACTTAGGGTTAGAATGTATTGATGAACTTATTACTATTTTTATATTAAACTAATTAAAATTAGAATTGAACTCATTCTGCAAAAAACCCTCCGCCGGCCTCCTCCGAAGTAAACCAACTATCTGCGCTGACCGTACCAGGACATTGAGTCTGGCGATGGTGATGTGGTGACTATGCCACTTTGGTTCTATACCCTTTATAGGCCTCCGTCCTAACAACTTCCGGGCAACATCCTATAGAACTCTGAAGGTAAACCAGTTGGTCAAAAGTAACCGAAAGTTGGGTGGACTCTGACTCAATTGCCTACCATTGAGTGTTCTTGACATTTCTTATTGCGTCGTCACGTTTGAATTCCACGAACGGCTTGGTAGAGGTTACCTATCAATTATTATTAGGCTAAAGTACGTTAAAACTTAAAAGCAACCTTTTGGTTTGAGTTTTACGCTATAATTTCGTACTTATCGGCACAAAGTAAATTATGGGATCTCTCCAGCTTATTTGCAAGCCTCTTCCCATACAGACAAAGCATGAGCATTGATGACCACGCTCGCTCGAGGATGATAAGACAAGAGAGATGAGAGAGAGATGCAGCATGAGATTTCATGCCGTCATGTCAAAATTATAAGCCAGTGAGCCAGGCGGTAGCAAGACCGCCCAACGTGTGGCTATTTTAATGAACCAGCGGTTATCAATAGGAATTGGTTTCATTTTGACAGTTCAACAACATTCATTGCGTTATTTACGTGTTGATCAGACAAATTTATCGAACTTATGAAGCAATGGATTATCAAATTGCTTCAAAATGATTCAGATTCCGATTGATAATGTGTTATGCAATTAGGGTGCCGGTATAGAACTCGTTTGCGCCAAGCATGGTGTTAAATACAAATTTGTCGTAGCCAGAACTTAGAATTGATCATTTCATAAAGTGTTCGACCATTTCATGAAATGTTTGTATTTCATGAAATAGTACATCGACCGCTAGCCACGTCATGATTATGATGGGGTCTGGCCAGGTCATTTAATTCTCAACGTTTGACGATATGAATAGTTAAACGCTCGACTACTTAATAGTGTTACATTAGTAATCATATCGTAAAATAATTAGATTATCCACCGATAGAGGCCAATGCTTCTGTGTCATCAATCAGACCGTGACATCAATGATGTCTCTTTGTTTTTGTTGTGCATCTCGTTTTTAGGGCCCTTAAAATACTAAATTCAAATTAATACTAAATTAATTAATTCTTTAATTCATTAATATTTCTCAGTAGCAGCCTGGAGTCTGGATTTGTGCCCGGTAGATGGCAATAGGCTCGCCTCCTATTACATGAGACTTAAACATAACTGGCGAAATGTGGGTGTAATATAGGTACACCTCTGCCTAACCCTTCGGGGAAACAAGGCGTGATGTAATGTTATGTTTTAAAAATACTAAATAGCTAAGTAACTGCGACTAACTTGTATGTAGCTCTCGCCGGCCGCTGCCAGCACCGCTCGCTTCGCTCGCTCGGACCACGCGCGGTTGGTCACAGTTCTAACCTAACTCGGCCGGGGTGCCACTATAACCTAACCTAACTCATTTGTTCGGGGTGCCACTAGCGGCGTGAAATGCCACTATCACACTTTGCGATATGCCCAGTGGTCAGCTGGGAATGTCGATAAATAGTTTGCTTTCGTCACGATATGGCCATTTCTACGATCGAACCACGACAGATACCCTACATTAATGATATGGCCAAACGTCGACTGACATATCATTAAACATTGTCGTTAAAACGATATGGTCAATTTTAGCTGCCCATTTCATGAAACACAACCATTTCATGAAATGATCAATTAATTCTAAGAACTGTCCACGAAATATTCATAAAATGAATCCTGGTAATGTAGTACCTACAGCAGGCTTTAAAAATACCTGCACTCACATAATATTCTTAAGTATATAATATTTCAAGTACTAAAATAAAAACAAAGTAAATTATACTGGGAGGGTATTAACCCTAGTAACGAGGGATTTTAGTAACTGAAATATTATTTATTAAAATAATCTGTAATTATATGTTTTTTTTACATTGCGACGATTTCATTTTCAGCATTTGTTAAAATAGTTGTTAGTTTTATTTTTTCAAAATAAACATGATAAAAAAAATAATAATAGATAGTACAAATTACTACAATAAAGTTTTGCCTGATATTAAGTCAGATAATACTTTCTATTAAACACAGCTTTCATCATTTTGATAACGTGAATTATGATAATTTCATCAAATTATTGTTGTGCGATAAGCTTTGGTTTCCTCATTACCTACACAATACATAGCTTACTAGAATTGTTACTAAAATTGTCTCTGTAAAAAATCGACTTTTATAGTTTAATTTTTCATTATTAGAACAAAGTATGCTCGTGAATTTACAAACACGACCCACGGACAATTTTAAATATCCACAATAGAATAATATTAATCCGGCAATCCAAATACCTACGTTTACTGAAATAATAATATATTTTATCACTCTTACATTTTCAACCAAAAAAACTGTTGAATATAATAATGTTCATCAAACGACTAAACGAGAAATACAACGTCTTACATTTTATCATCATCATCTGCCTAGCCTTTTCCCAACTATATTGGGGTCGGCTTCCAGTCTAACCGGATGCAGCTGAATACCAGTATTTTACATGGAGCGACTGCCTATCTGACCTCCACAACCCAGTTACTGGGTAACACGATACCCCTTGGTAAGACTGGTTGTCAGACTTTCGGGCTTCTGACGACCCGTAACGACTGTCAAAGATCCACGAATGACAGCCGGGACCAACGGCTTAACGTGCTTTCCGAGGCACGGAGGAGTCTCGGTATGTAAAGATGGTCACCCATCCACGGACCAACCCCGGCAAGCGTAGCTTAACCTGATGGATCGACCCATGCGGCTGTTATTACTTAGCCACGAGCTTACATTTTATCATCAATCTATACAAATAAATAAAATTGAAGTGTCAGTTTGTAATGTCAAAATAACAACTTTTACTAAATGCATAAGAAAGTTTATACGGTAATTATAACAAAAAAGCCATTTTTTTTTATTTTTGTCTCTCTGTCTGTTTGTTTCGGCTAATCTCCGAAACGGCTGGATCGATTTTAACGGTATTTTCATTGGCAGATGTCTGATGTTACGGGGAGTAACGTAGGCTACTTTTATTTTAGAAAAATAATTAGGACTCGACACAAAAAATAATAAAACCGATGAAATAGTGATCAAAAACTCTGATTTGACAATTTATTTTTGCAGTTGGTAGCCCAATTCTCGAGGATGGTTATATGCTATTTATCATCACGCTACGATCCTTAGGAGCCGAGCGAGAAAAAAGTCAGGAAGAACACTGAGCGAAAACGAAGTAATAACGCGGGCAGGCGATGCAACGCAACTGGTCGAGGGACGAGGGAGTTTTATTAAAATGTGGCTATTATTTCAGTAACATAACATAACATCATGTCTTATTTCCCCGAAGGGTTGGGCAGAGGTGTACCTTTAAAACACCCACATTATTTTAGTACATATATTGTGCATATTACGACATCCACGCGAACGAAGTCGCGGGGCACAATTAGTTGTAAATATTCGTATGCCGCTTTTAGCGGGATGTGTCCTGAACTTATCTATAATAATAACCAACGTTGTACCTACCACCGACGAATCTCTTGTCATAAACGTCTTTGTCTTTGTCTGGCGGTGGACGATCGGCTTTAGTCTTCATCACTTACATAGTTTCAACAGTAGGTACTGCCACTAAAATATGCATTTTAAACCCAGCTAACTAAAATCGGAATGTCGCATAGGAAGAAGGGTGGTTTAAAAAATACACCAGAAGCCCAATTCCCGTAACTGAAAACGTTCAAAATCTAGTCGCGATCTCATCTCAGCGACAATCAAATGTCAAAAATGTAGGGAAATTACAGGTATTTTTGACATATTGAGACTGAGGTGCGAGGGGTAATTACCGTAATTTTAAGAACGTTCACTGTCTGATCTCAGTCTCAATATGTCTAAAATAACTTTTAATTTCCCTACATTTTTGATAAGTTTATGACAATTTTGACTGTCGCTAAGATGAGATTGCTGCAGAGTAGATTTTGAACGTTTTTAGTTACGAGAATTGGGCTTCAGACTGTGAACGTTCTTAAAATTACGAGATTTGCCCCTCAGTTATTTTTTCGCGGAAAGGCCTTTTAATATCTGATTAATTAATAGCAAATAATATAATTTACACAATCTGTACAGATTAAGTCAATTTTATTTTAAAATCACTATAACGTTTAGCCAGGTGAATGACATTCCCAGTGTAATTTTATTTTTATTCATTAACAAAGAATACAATATATTCTGCACGAAAATAATGTCCCTCGAATGAATCAATAAAACTTAAAAACTACAACAAAAAACTGAAAAAAAAACCCTGAGAAATTATCAGAAGAGTTGACCAATAAATTGAATAAGAAATAAGTTTTCAGCTGTCATTTGCGAAACGCATAAGTTGTAAGGTTATTCACTATTTTTTTTTCTTTTATTTTATTATCATATACCTAAGGTATATCATGTCTAAGCAGATAAAATATCCAAGACGAGACAGTAAAGGTCGATTAAAAAGCAGTTTTTAGCAATTTCCAGAACGTCTTTCATTTTTATACTGAAGAAACAAAAAATGGAATAATGACAACGTTGCGTGCGCGCAAAAACGCGCGGTTTTTTATCTGTTGTTGATGCGGGCTTCCCGTGCTATTCAGAAATTCTTGCTTAGGTCGCTAACCTATAGCTTCTACTAGGGGTTCCAGAGATCGAATCAAAACTGACATTAATTTAAAATAGATTTCTTATAGAAAGAGTAACTGCTACAACAGAAATTGCATTCAATGAAAAACTTCTAATCCTCAATCCAGAGTCACAATCCTACTAAAGAGAAGAAAGAAAGAAAGAAAAATATTTTATTTGGGACACGCACAGGAAATACAACAATAAAAAGAACATTAAAACTAACAATATAATGAACACAATTATAACAAAAGGAAAAAAAATACAAAGAACGCCTTTGCTGTATGTGTGTGTGTACTTATACATATGATAAATGGGAAAGTTTGTGTGATTGTTACTCATCACGCAAAAACGGCTGAACGGATTTGGGTGAGAACAAGATAGAGCATGAGTTGAATTGGGACATAGGATATCTCTTGTCCCAGTAATAAGTTCCCATGGGATATTTCCTGACCTATACGCGGCGAAGCCGCGGGCAAAGGCTGGTTCATTATAAATTAACGAAATTTTATTCAACTGGTCTATAATACATAGGTAATTATTATGATAACAATTTGAATTATCTATTATCATTCAAAACTGGGCGGCACACGTGTATTGTGCACATGTTATAAAAAAACATTCAATGAAAAAAACTTTTTTACAAAAAAAAAACAACCAACTTCCAAAAAAATACTACAAAGTGAAAAGTAACTTTAATTTGGGAAGTCGGTGCCTATGGATCTTTATTTTACCTTTTTGCCACCGACTTCCGAAATGAAAGTAATTTTTCACTTTTCTTTTTGGAGACCGGTTTTTTTTGGTAAAAAAGTTTTTTATTTTTCACTTTTTGGTGGGTCGGTTTTTAATTTATCTAAGTTACAATAGCCTAATGACAACTGCAGCTCATCAGATTTTACAAAACATTGCTTTTCCCGATGCAGGGACGTTAATTGTTAAGGAGTTCTCCTGGTACTTCACCATCAGCTCCACTTCACCGTATGCATTGTAATGAGCATAAATTGCTTAGCAACGATATTAAAGTAATCGAATCGCAACCCGTGAAATACTTATTATTGAGAGGTTCCGGTGGCCATCTGTGGCCTTCATCAACAGTTTCACTTCACCAAATGGTGCTTTCCGAGAGCAAATGCACGAGTTACTAAAAGAAATACCCAAATCGCTATAGGTGTGCTTATAATATTTGAAGAGTTCCCTCGATTTCTCCAGGATCCCATCATCAGATCCTGACCTGATCACCTGAGAAGTATACCCTATCAAACAAAAAACGAATTTTCCAAATCGGTCCAGCCGTTTTCGAGTAATCGGGGAACATACATAAAGAAATTTTTTTTTTTTTATATCCGGCGAACTGAGAACCTCCTTCTTTTTTAGAAGACGCCTAAAAATTAACAGATTTGATGTTTTTTTTTTTATATTCAAGTTAGCGTCGTTACTTGAAGTATGAGTTGAGAAAAACTGTTTTGTTGTGCTTTATCGTGTTTAGATAGTTCCTGACTCCCAAGATACAGGCAAATGCCTAGTTTGGGGGTCACCATGTGTTCTATTCTTGTACAAATTGTGATTAATAAATAAATAAATTTGAAAAAAAAAATTGAGATATCGATACCCATCACGTCAGTGAACGGAAAATGACTACATATATGGGTGTCGGACCAAGTGCTGCCCAGAATTGACACACAGTACATTATGATCCTTGGGCTTATAATCCAAAGCTCTTCAAAATCTATCCGAGGAGAGCAAAAAGAATTTTGTACAATTTCATGGGCTTTAATTTTCTTGCGCGGAACGCTAATTATTTTTCTAAAATAAAAGTAGCCTAAGTTACTCCCCGCATTTAGTAAAAAGTTGTTATTTTGATATTATAAGCAGGCACTTCAATTTTATTTATTTGTATAGATGATAAATAAAAAATTTTATCTCTTTGAAATCTATCTCAGTGACACTGTTTACACTCTTTAAACATGATTATGATGTCATAGATAGTAGCCCACCGGCATGGGGAACAGGGTCCAAGCTATCGGTGGTCAAGGCTCCTGAGACTCCTAACGATACGCGCCGTGTCCAGAAGTACCGCGAAGAGTCTCTCTTCAGGCATCTGGATCAAGTCAATGATCCAGCTGCCTAACGAGAGCCTCCAAAGGCGTAAATCTTTGCTCTTGGCTATTATGCCATTGACCGTCATGACTATCGACACAATGACTGCTGTATTCACATCCCACATGTCGACAACCTCGCGACCCCAGGTCAAGATACTTAATATTACTTTTTATATATCGATAATATACTGCTATATAGTGTGCGACGCTCTAATCGGTCTATTGCCGCTGTGTCTGGCTCATTGGCAACAATAAGCCAGATGTAGTAGTGATAGACTCACTACGATTTTTAATATGTCGCGAACAAGTCTTGAACGGAAAATGAAAATAGCTAGCTCAGTGATGATAGATCGATCCCAATACATCGTGATATTGCCATTTTCGAGATCTGGGGCGGGCACATATATTTATAACAGTACTTCCGATTCTACAAGATTATATCTCCGAGCTAGTTGCTGGTGAATAATCCGGGCTACAAGGTTGTACTTATGCAAGTAGCCTCCGTTAGCTAGAGGAGACCAGCCAGATATAATGTGTTGGATTGATTCGCCCGGACGGTGGCATGGTCAATAGATGTCAACCGTGCCGTTCTTCACAATATATTTCCAGTAGTTGTTCGTCATCATAACTTCGTCCATAATCGCAAAGACAAAAACCTCGGTTTCCTCAAAGAGATCACCGAATCGCAACCAGGATACGTACGCAAGGTAAGGTAAGCTACTTATCAAGATAAATTCAAATGACCGAAATATAACAGAGCTATCTTGTTTAGTTGAGGAGTGCCCGTGACCACCTTCAGACTTCATCATCAGACTCTGGACACCACCTAGTTTATTAGCACTTATCAAATATTCAATGAGTCAAAACACGATGGTGCTTATCTTATTTGGTTGAAGAATTCCCATGGCCATCTTCCGGCCCCATCATCAGACCCTGAACACCACCTAGTGTAATAGCACTTGCCAAGAAAAAGCCAACGAGTCCAAACACGACTGTGCTATCTTGTTTGATTGAGGAGTTCCTTTGGCCACCTTCCAGATCCATCATCAGCCCCTGGACACCAACTAAGGCTGAGTACTTGTCAAAACTAACGAGCTCAAAATTATCGACGCTATCTTATACATACATACATAGCTATCCAAAAAAATTAAAATAAACATATAAAACTACCAGAAACTTTTATAACCCTGGGACAGATTTTTTTTTAAAACACAATACAATTTTATACATTACTACTACAATAAGAGGACCTTGCAGCAAAAGGGAGGCAAGTCCAAGTTTCAAAACCTCCCTCGTTCATGCATTAAACGATAGCCCTAATCTGTGTTCAAATTGTAGGTGAAAAAAAATTGCTACGGCAAAAATTTGAATCCCCCTTTTTGCTGCAAGGTCCTCTCAGTCGATGACCCCACAAAAAAAAAATTCTAATTAATTTACTTTTTGTTTCATCATGTTTAGATATAGTTACCCATCGCGTCTGCGGAGTTTAGCTAGCCAATTTTAAATAACCATGTATAATATTGTGAAGTTTTTGAAGATGTTTGTTTTCCATCACGTATAAATGTCTAAACGGATTTGGGTGTTTGTCCATAGTATAGTCCATAGATATGAGAAAGAAAAGGAGTTTTTTTTTTTTTATATTTTTTAAAAGTTTTATATTTCTATGTCATAGACAAAGGGACATTCTATCAGCGGTGACGGAAAAGTCAAAAATGTATTGGAGACTTATGCTACAGAAAAGCATAAGTCAATCCTGTTGAAAGTTGTTGTAGAAATGCGAAACCATTTGGTAGCGATTGTCATAGAACTATTATTACTAGCGTAGCGACTGCCACTTATCTAGGCCCTCATGTCTTGCATTACCGGCGCACCGAGCTTTTTATACACACAAACACGTTATTATAACCCTTGTTTGAAGTAGTACACAATTAAATTAAAATCTAGGGAAATATATTGTTATTATTGAGGATATACTAGGTAGTAAACACGATTATAAAAACGATAAAGGTAGTAGACGCGATGGAAACACGATTTCATAAAGTTGGCTCGATAGAATAAATTCGCAAAGTTACCTAATGGTAAAAAGGTAATGAACTTTATTTTAGTATGATTCATTTACTAAAATAAAGTTCATTGATGACTGGAGCGTTTATACACGACAGTTTTTTTTATTTAAGAGCAATATGATGAATAAAACAACGAAAAACATTGAAAATGTGCAAAGGTGTGGTTATTTTCTTTACTCTTTACACGTATAGAAAAAGACAGAGACCAAAGCAAACGCTCGGTGCGCCCTTTAACACCGAATACCATTTATACATTGGTGCAAGTGAAACTGTGGGCAACTGCTAGTGAAGTATCTTTGGCGTATTTTGACGAAAAACAAAAGGTTGTTTTGCGCCGAATTTCGCCAAAGATAGCAAATAACGAAATCTATAAAGTCATCCGGAATGCGTTCAGCATCTTCAAAATGTTACGACCCAAGTTGAAGGTCTTCCTCTTCAGATGTTTGCTAATAATAAATTCTTTTGCGGGTCTGATTCTTAAATGTTAAATTTAAAAAAAAACTTTAAATTTATTTTTCATTAAAATGTACACACGATTTAATTAAAATATTTGAACAGATTTTAATACCTATGCTATGCGTTACATCCATATGCATTTTTATTTCCATACATAATTCATAAGTTTTATTTTTTTCATGCCCACACCTATCACTTCATTGCCACCGAATTTCGCTGGAATATAATGTATTATTTCTGTGCCAAAGACCAGCACGTTATCAGATATTCTACGAAATCTCTCTGGTAACTAAATTTCAACCCTGTTTGAACTGGGATAGATTACCAGTTCAGCATAACCAGCTAAGCATGTATTTGATGGTGAGACGTGGACCTGTTGGCTCTGAAGTCAGACTTTCTACCACCGGACTAAAAACTTAAAGAACATTTCAAGTTCCTTCATGACACACATAATAAATATCTAAAGTCATCGGAAAACTTGAGACTGGAGATACCGATGCATTCCACCAGTTTCTGTGATAAATCCTTTACAGCGGATCTATTCTGTAAACATCCCACCGTGAGCACTTAGGTGAAGTGAGTTTGAAGTGAGCTCAATCCCTAGTAGAGTAAGGTGGGATGACAGTTCACATCACGCTCACTTCACCTAAATTTTCACGGTGAGATCTTTCCAAAATAGCACCACAGTTCAAGCAGTACGGTTATGGAATGCCTTGCCCGTGTCGATAAGGCGTGCCCAATCTTTGTCCATTTTTAAAATTATGTGAAAAAATACTGTCTCTCTCCTTAAACGTCATTTTTATGTTCTTTGCACGTATTTTATGATTATTACTGTATATATTATTATATATTTATACATACAAGTAAATGTTTCATGTATGTATGTGTATTGTTTATATAATTATATTATTGTAAATGGTACACCGCTGACTATCTACAGTACTATCTCTCCTTTCTTCCTTAATCCATCCAAAGGTTGTCTTTAAAAGATCGCTCTTAGCAATAAGACCGCATTGTGTCACCCCTTGTAAAATGTCTACTTTTATATCTGTAATATTTATGGTGTACATAATAAAGAATATTCTATCTATCTATCTAAAAGACCAATTAAACTTGATAATAATCTTTAAACGTCTACCACTGAAATCCATCGGAAGGATATTACCAGCACACAAAATAAACTGTCGCTGACTAGATGGGAATAAATATAAGATAAAAATGCCTCGTTGATCTACACAGAGGTCGCAAGTGCTACTGCTGAGCATGAGGTCCTGGGTCGGGCAAAGTGTTATTGGGTTTTTCCATTAGGAATTTTTCAGTAGCAGCCCGGAATCTGGATTTGTGCCCGGTTGATGGCAATAAGCTCGCTCCCTATTCAATCTGCTGGACTTAGGCCTTTCCCAGGCTGCGCCACAACACCCTGTTCTCCGCCTTCCACATCCAGTCTATCCCAGCCACCTTCTTAAGGTCGTCGGTCCATCTAGCTGGGGGCATCCCTCACTACGCTTGCCGATAAGCGGTCTCCACTCCAGGACTCGTCTGCTCCACCGGCCATCGGTCCTTCGACTAACATGGGCAGCCCACTGCCACTTCAGTTTGCTTACTTGCAGGCTATGTCGGTTACTCCCGTTCATTTCCCGATAAGCTCCCTATTCCCCCTCCCCCTTCCTATTCGCTCCCTAATACATAGGACTAAACATAATAGACGAAATATTGGTTTTGGGTAGAGATGTACTTACACCTCTGCCAAACCCTTCGGGGATTACAGGTACGATGTTATGTATATGTAAAAATAAATCTATCGCTCGATTTTCCATTTCAAACACATTTTGACAGATTAGTGTTACTATGCACTCCTGCACCTATCTATAAGGTGTATCTATTCATACACGAAATCTCTTAAGGGGTCATTGTACTCATCAATATGAACAAGTTTTACTATGGGACCAACTCTGAAATCGCGAAAAAAAATCATCTGTTCCGTACATTTATGTTCGCATAACTCGTTAAAATGTAGGGACCAGCTGATTTTTATTTCGCGATTTCAGAGTTGGTCCCAGAGTAAAAGTTGTTCATATTGATGAGTACAATGACTCCTTAAGAGATTTCGTGTATGAATAGATACACCTTATATAGGTAATAATAGGTATGTTAATTGGTCCAAGTATTTCTTTCGAAATCGGGATCTTGAACCTCGACATTTTGTATTGTAATCTAATTCTTTTTAAAACAATGAAACTGAAATCTAGCCTTAGCATTCCTTAGGTTATTCTTTAGGTGCGTGGGTCCGTACAAAATAGGCCTGGCCAAATCTTCCTATGGGTGCTGAAAAGTACTTGAAATGTGAGCACTGGTCAAGCCTAGGCCACGTTCACGGCTACAAGCGACATGCACGCGTGTCGCCTGTTTCCGTCCGTTGCTCCGCAAGTCACGTCGCGGTGACTCGTGACATGCTCTAAGCAACTTCTTTCCTTTGTTTTCTTCGTAGTCGCTGTCGCAAGACGCGTGTCGCTTGAGCGTGTAGCTCGTGGCCACTATTCCTCCAAGCCCAACCCCGTGGCCACGAGATCACCAATCCACAGGCTAACAAAATAAACGCAGCTTAGCCTCGCACATCGATAGGATCGATTCATTCACTAATTTCACACATAGAGAGACCCATGTGCTACCCCTTAACTCATCAGCTTTTCAAAAAAGAAAACCTCCTCCTCATCGTCCTGCTCGTATTCCTATTTATTTGGAGTCAGCACAGCATGTCTTCTGCTTCTACAGGATGTGGCGTAAATAGTGGTCCAACGTTACAGAGTCGAAATTCCATATTATTATATTTAGCCATCACATATCACAATTTGAACTATTTTTTACCAAAGGTCTTTTACTACTTTTTTAAAAATTTACACCTTTCTTTACTAAAATGGCTGCAATTTCAATAAATAACATTATTTTTTTGTTTTGTTTTTTGTTTACAACTGCTGAATACATGTGCTATCACATGCAAACAATTGTGTAAATGTAATTTTACAAGTGCTAAAGTAAAAATGTATTTATTTCAAATTTCAGCTCGAATCTCTGGAAAATTATGCGACATGGTGTAAAATAATGTACTCCATCGTCGGCGTCGGTGCCCATTGCATTAAAAAGTTGTACAATTAATGCAGATTCTAAAATAGTACAATAATAAGAAGAAAACATAACTGCTAATAAAAAAAAAATTCTATTTATAGAAATAGCAGCCAATTTAGTAAAGCAAGGCGTCAATTTTTACATTTTATTCTGAGACCTATGGTAACAAATTGTCAAAATTGTGGTTTGCGATAGCTAACCGGCCCCTTAACATAGCACATCCTGTATGTAGATATATCTGTTGACATATCAATTCACCCCCTTTCTAGCCATACTCAAACTCAAACTCAAAGCATTTATTTCAATTAAACCAATTACAGGCACTTTTGAATTGTTAAAGAGTCAGTCAGTTAGTCAGAAAATTGAAGCTAGTCGCCCATTCCAAAACGTAGATCTCTATGGATAAGAATGGGCAAGAAACTCCATGGACACTCTTTTAAATCAAAATTGTTACAAAATCTTGGGTACATTGTTCTTGTTGCTTCTATATGTGAGAACAATGTAAAAAATAGATAATTAAAACAATTCAAAATATAAGATTAAAAATAAGCCCTGGCAGCTAAGAGATGACCAGTCTCCACTGACGGCGCCCGTTCACGAACATGACGCGTGGATCAGCACCATCCAGCTCAACCATTTTGTAGGGAACCGAATGATCCAACACACGCGCCACCATCAGCGAGACATTTAAGTGAGCATGACATACTCTCAACTTCCATACTCTTTCAAATCAACATACCTACATCATAACATAAAACCGCTCCATGGTACTCACATTTACAAAATTGAAAAGATGCTTGTAATTTATACAAAACTATAGTTTGCAATGATTGTATTAAAAGATTAGTAAACAATAAATCTTTAGTCTATATATGTATAGTCAATAAGTCTATAGTAATAACATAATGTCAGAAAAAAAAGGGACGCATTTCTTCCAAACAAAAAAAACAAAAAAAAAAATTTTAACAAAGCCCAAGTGGCTGTGGAGCAGGACCAGCATTTAGCCAAGCATTTTTATCTATGATATAATCATTCAACCTATAATAAATATGCTTGTCTACATAGTGTGCGTTTAATGCATGTTTTAAATTGCTTCTCATTCAGTTGAAGAATATCGAGAGGTAATTTATTATAACATTTTACACAGTACCCCATAAAAGAAGTATATATAAATAGCTCTTAAAGCCATCCATCCACATTCATACTCATAAGAAAACTTCCCACAATAGGCAAAAAATTAGGTAACGTATTCAATCAATATTACATAAATATTTCTAAGAGAAATTAATTAATATAGCCCATTACAGGGGACATAATAATATTGATAGGATATAACAATATATTTTTATGTGGACGATAATATCTGAGCCCTTCATATTTGTTCACACAATAGCTAAAAATATTAGGGTGGCTTACATTAGTGTTGTGAATCAAAACGATCTCTAAAATAATCATCAGCTTACAATGTAATAATTATAGGTCGATTAATTGTACATTACGAGTATTTGCAATTCAAATGAGACAGTTTTAGGTATTTATTTAATTAATTAGGTAAACAAATTTCTCGGTTACACAACGTCCTTAAAGGACACTGCACTTTCATTGCCATGGTCTTCATTCTTTTCACGTTGAATAATCACCACACTATGTAATTAAAACATGCGTAAACGATGCCTATACTGCAACTTTCTGAGATAGACTTTAAAAGCAACTTTTTTCCACGCAAAATAACACGGAAGAACAATCAACTGTATCAAATCAGAAGGATAGATCACACGAAAACAACAGATATTTAGTTATAAATGAGAATAAGAAACTAAAGGGAAGGTAAAAATAATGTTGTCATAAACTCAAGCTCAAATCAATTAAACCGCAGTTTTGAATTGTCAAGAGGTGGGCTAAGCAGAGAGACGAAGCTATATCGTAGTCGTTAATAGATGAATTATCTAATATATTTTTATCATCGATTTGATACAACAGCAAACCGATTTTTCCGAATCCGGTTACAGCCCGGGCAGCCAGCCCTGGCTCATAATAGCTACGCTCTTCCCTACCGTAATCACCACTATATAGATTCCACTCTGGGCCTAAATGGCTATCTATAAAAGACACATTGGCCTCAAAGTGCCGATTCTCCTTTGCCCTCCGCCCAACTGCCCATACAACCGGAATAATAAACCTCGGATTTTTGTTTAGGGAATGTTTTGTTTATTGAATAGACATTGGTTGTAGTGGTAATAAAATTAGATTAATTTCAGGATGCCTGTAGGATTTTAGAATTAAATCGGCGAGATCCATTCACGATGTTTCGATGTGGCTTTGCCGATGTTAGTGGCTTACTGTAACATTTTGTAAGACACCTTTGTCATACGAAAATTATCGTGAGGAATTTTCAGGAAGACATTCAAGTCTAAAATCGCATACGAAATAAGAAAGTTTGATACCTTTGCTATGACGTGAATCCACAGTAATAGTAGATCTATACATAGATATAGATACGTATAATTACTTAACCTGACTGACTGATTCATCAACGCAGAGCCTAAACCGCTGGGACTACAAACTTCATATTTTGGCAGTTGATGTATTTTACGTTGTAAACATCCACTAAGGAAGGATTTTTGGAAATTTGACTTTAAGGGGGTGAAAAGGGGGGATGTTGTCTGTATGAAAAATCTTATTTCTTAAGTTAATGAACTTGAAACTTGGCACAAATACTTATCTACGTAAATTATGAAGTTTGTAATTTTTGTTTTTCTAAACTAAAGGGGGATGTCAAAGTTTGTATGGAAGAATTTTAACACGCGGTCCGATTAACTCGAAACTCAGTATTTATACCTAAGACCGAATATAAAGAATAACGTGTGTCAGGGTTTTTTGAAAATCTACCCCTAACGGGGTACTAAAGTACGGAATCCACGCGGACAAAGTCGCGTGGGAAGTGGTAGTATTATAATATTATTACTTAGTTATGATAAGTTTCTTTCTCAGCAAACTCATGGACTGATCAGAGCATTAGTAAGCGCACCGCGCACGCCACTGGTAACACAACCAGTATAAGCTGGCTGCGCATTCTATTGAATCCTCGTACTACGCTGGGCCAGCAAAAGGTAAAGTGATACTAGTATGACGTGCGGTTGACTGTACTGAACTGGAATATATTAATGCTCACTGAGTGAATTATTAAGTGTTATGTAAGGGCACGGCTTCCAATCTAACCTTCGGTGCTTCCTTCATTTTAATAGTTCTCTAACTACTGAGCTGTGTATCTACACACATCAAAAAAGTCTAAGCAACACACATCATTTACAGAAGCTGCATGTTTTATTAATAGGGAACCTAACTGATAGTTTATCCCGCTAGAGGGCGCACCTGCAACGCTTGGTAAAAAGAACAACATGGCGTCCGTCTGTGGTAAGACTAGCTAACAAAAAGGTAAGATGGTAAGATTCTGGAGAGTTCTTAATAATTTTAATAATGAATTCATTTTATGAGACCGTACTATCGCATTAGAAAATGCAATCTGTAATGATAGTTATAAGGGGAATAATTAATTAAATAAATGACGTAAACAGAAAAACAAACTTCATATTTAGGCCTCCTTTTTAGGGTTCCGTAGTCAACAAGGAACCCTTATAGTTTCGCCATGTCCGTCCGTCCGTCCGTCCGCAGCTTAGCTCAGAGACTCTTAGTACTAGAAAGCTATAATTTGGCATGGTTAAACATATTAATCACCCCGATAAAGTGGTAAAATAAAATCACGTAAAAAAAATGTTTTAGGTTACCACCTGTACATGTAAAGTGGGGATGTTTTTTTTTTCTCGTCTACCCCATGGTGTGGGGTGTTGTTGGATAGGTGTTTCAAAAATATTGCTGGTTTGTGACAACCATTTTTCGATTAAGAGATCCGTTTCCGAGTCGAGTGCCCCCCCTGCCAGCTAAACGGACAGTTTTAAATATGTGAAAAAATTCCCGATATATATATTAGTGCTCGTGACTGTACATACAACGAAGTTAAAATGAAAACTATCACAGCTAAGTAGGCTTTACAAGTTTACCAGTAACAGTCGACCAACTTACATTTGCAGTTGGAACGTATTAGAGAACATGTTTTTCAACTACAATGTTAACCCTTCATTGTGCGTGGTCCGACATGTACTTGGCTGGTTTTTTTTTATGTCGTGGGGTGATGCCACGAAATGCAGAGAGCTGTAGGAATGCTACAGGCAGAAAGAAATCAGTCCCAGGTATTTCGGCATTTTGATGTCATTAGGAGCGTGATTTGTTGTCTTTGGCAGCGTTGCGTTAATACAGGGGATCCTGCTGAGCAGCACCCAGGACGTGGAAGGAGTACAACTGCTCGACAGGACTGCTACATACAAATGACTGCAAGACGTCAGCCGATGTTAACTGCCCGGGAGATAGGTTTAAAGCTACAATTCTCAAGCGGTGTTGTTGTTAGCCACCAAACCGTGAGAAATAGGCTGCATGAATACGGCCAACGAGCACGACGCCCAATTAGGTGCCCACTTATACGCCACAGGAAACTTGCCCGTCAAAACCAATGGTGTAGGGAACACTTGACATGGACCCATGAGCAATGGGATAAAATTTTATTTGTGCGATGAGTCCTGGTTTGGATTTAGGCCTGATATGAGAAGGGTAAGAGTGTATCGTCGTCCCGAAAATGCTGAACGGCTGAGATGCGTCCAGGAAGTGCACCCTTACACTGGCTCCACAGTGATGGTATGGGTGGGTATTATGAAGAACAGACGAACTGAGCTTGTTTTCGTAGATGGCAACATGAAAGCTGAAGTTACATTGAAGATGTTCTCGGGCCTTATATTTACCCATTTCCACAAAGTCTTGGCTCAGATTTCACGCTGATGCATGACAATGCGCGTTCGCACACAGCTCGGAGGACCAGAAAGTACTTGGCAATGGAAAACAGCCGGGTATTGCCGTGGCCTGCACAATCGCCAGACCTCAATCCCATCGAGCACGCATGGAACATCCTTTAGAGACGTGTTCTAGAGAACCTGGACAGAGTATCGACAACCCAACAACAGAAAGACTTGTTAAAATTCCATTGGGAGCGATTTCCGCATGATCAGATAAACAATCTTATAAATTCAATGAAAAATCGTTGCCAACAAGTTTTAAACAACAGAGGCGGTCACACTTTGTATTGAATTACCAAATAATTTAAAAAAATGTCGTTATTTAATTTTGTTAAATATGAAAAGTTTAATTTAATGAAGGATTTAGTTGCTTTAGTCACTAATACATCAAAAAATGCTTAGTTATTATTTATAAAAGAAATATAAATATATTACATTAATAAAAATCGTTCAAAAGTTCAAAACCGTACATGTTGCTTAGACTTTTTTGATGTGTGTATTTACTCTCTAAGCTAATAACGCGTTTACTGGGAGTAAATTAACCGTAACAACATACCTACATAGGTACTGGGTACGAGCTCTCAGACACGACCTCTCCATCCACAATCAACTGTGGGCGGTATAGCTTATTGCTATTAAATTTTCCTGTTATTAATGGTTTTGTTTTATACCTAAAGTTCCAGTTGTAATAGAAATAAATAGATCATGCATACCCAGCACTTGTTTTTTTTTTTCTAAACTGAAAATTCCTCGTCATCACATCGACCAATTCTGTGCTTCTCGCATCCAGTGGATGCCTGCGGCCTTCACCAGGTCCTTGGTCCAACTTGTGGAAAGCCTTCCAACGCTGCGCCACTGACGAGCTCTGGAACCTATCGGCCCCATCAGCCATCCGTTCTGTGAGCAATGTACCCTGCCCCAATTCTTCCAGCTATGTTGTACCTTGCACATTAACATTATGAAATTAGATTACTGAAATAAATATGTTACATATTTTCAATTCATAATCAAGACCATAATATTATAATGAATGTAAAAAAAAAAGAATTATTGATGTAGGTAACACACTGTCTTACGACTTCCGACTGGTGTCTCGTTCCAAGCCAATCACATAATGATGACAACTAACAAAGACAATTTTAATTAAAATATTTACAGGAAAACTCTATAAAAATGCCGCTCCCTAATAGGTAAGCTGCAACAACCAATAAAGTACAGTATTTATTTAAGCGTTAAAAAAAATGCCATCATTATTTCCGAAACTTTATGACCGCTTCAACCTCATAATGTACGGGTTTTGTGGCAATGCCTGACTGTAGTCTGAACTTGACGCATCATATCAACTTATGAACCGTCGTCATTGCCGAGCATTATTTTCTCAATGACTGTTACAATGTATAACCATAAGACCAGACTATTATTATCCCACTGAAGGGCAGAGACCTCTTCTTATACAGAGAATGCATGAGCATTGATCACCACGCTTGCTCAAGGCGGATTTATGATTGCAGACTTCAATCAATCTGCCTAGCCTTTTCTCAACTACGTGGGGATCGGCTTCCAGTATAATCGGATACAGCTACCAGTATTTTATATTATAGCGACTGCCCATCTGACCTTCACAACCCAGTTACAGGGTAACACGATATCCCTTGGTAAGACTGGTTGTCAGACTTTTTGGGCTTCTGACTACCCGTAACGACTGTCAAAGATCTACAAATGACAGCCGAGAGCAAACGGCTTAACGTGCTTTCCGAGGCACGGAGGGGTCGCGGTATGAAATGGATGATCGGACTCATCCATGGACCGACACCGGCAAGCGTTTTTTTAACCTTGAACACCGACCCATACGGCTGTTTCTACTTAGCTACTACCCCACCCTTGATTTCAGACTTATTTTAATAATAAGTCCAGGTCACCTCACGATGTTTGCCTTCATCGATGTCAGTGATGTCCGAGAAAAACATAGCATATGAATTGAGTTGAAAGTCACATTGGTACTAGCCCGGATTTGAACCCACAACCTCGTGCCATACGAGGTCATCACAATAGTATCCTCATCTGCCTAGCTTTTTTCCAACTATATTGGTTGGCTTCCAATCAAACCGGATGCAGCTGAATATCAGTATTTTACATGGAGCGACTGCCTATCTAACCTCCACAACCCAGTTACTGGGTAATACGATACCCATTGGTAAGACTGGTTGTCAGAATTTCGGGCTTCTGACGACCCGTAACGACTGTCAAAGATACAAGAATGACAGCCGGGATCAACGGCTTAACGTGCTTTCCGAAGGCACGGAGGAGTCTTGATATGTAAAGATGGTCACCCATCCACGGATCAACCGCGGCAAGCGTAGCTTAACCTGATCGATCGACCCATGCGGCTGTTATTTTGTAGCCATAAGCCCCTTCCATCACGATAGTATATAACCATATTATACACTGAGGAAAAATTGCCTAGTCTTGGTTCACCGATTAGTGATCGGGGTTGCTATCCTAACTAATATTATAATTAATGCGAAAGTGAGATTTTTTTGTTACGCTTTCATGATAAAACGACTGAACGGATTTGGATAAAATTTGGCACACGGGTAGACCATGACATAGGTTAGGACATAGAATACTTTGTATCTCGATATTTTTACGGGATCGAGACTTATGCGCATGACTTAGGCACAGCTAGTTATAGCATACACTCGTATATAATATGATGATCCTGTTGCTACCCATTGTTAACTTACTCATTTTGTCATATTTCAAAAATCGAAGGGCTGTGATAAGAGATTGACGCAATCTGCCGGGAAAATTATGAAACATTTGGAACTATGATACTCACATACGGGCTTCACTGCGACATGCATCAGAAGTATCATAGATTGCTTTCGAGTGAGAATTGGTTTTCCCGGCTTCAGGTGACGATGACCGATTTTTAATGATTTTAAACTGAAGATCACGTCTAAACGAGTAGTGTTAATGATTTGTAAAAAATATATATTAAATTAGAGCATTTTCCTAATATTTTTCCTAATAACTTAATATGTGAATATTTTAGATTATGTTTATATTACATAGTGTAATTAATTTGTAAAGTTATGTCTAACGCGGATAAAAAACTGAGAATCACGCAAAAACTATAAAGCCTATAAAAGATAATTTAATTATTTATCTTTTAGTATACGTGTTTTAATATGTTTTATATGTATAATAAATGAATAATGCGTTTCAATTGGAATAGCGGTCCTTGATGGGCGAGTCCTATTACTGAGGGGACGTATGACGCGACGCCTTGCGTGAGCTCAGCACAGAATATGCAAGCTATGCACTCAAGGCCGATGGCGCTGACGTAGCGTAGTACGGAGTTTCAATAGAATAAGAGGCCAGCTTTTACTGGTTTTGTTACCACTGACGTGCGACCTACTGTACAATATAACGATACACTACCAAATATGATAAATATGATATGCTACCAAATAGTTGTTTTTTAGGGTTCCTTACCTCAAAAGGAAAAAACGGATCCCTTATAGGATCACTTCGTTGTCCGTCTGCCTGTCTATCTGTCAAGACCCTTTTTCTCAGGAACGCATGGAGGTATCAAGTTTAAATTAATATCAAATACGCAGATCTACGATCCCTTGGAGATCTAAAAACATCAAGCTATTTAGTCAACGCAATAAAAAAATACGGCCATTTATGCGACATATTTTGTTACTCGCAAATAAATCAAAACTTATAGGGTACTTCCCGTTGACCTAGAATCATGAAATTTGGCAAGAAGTAAGGTCTAACAGCACAAGTAAAGGAAAAAGTCCGAAAATCAATCATTTGTAGTATTATCATACAAAAAAAAATGCGATTACAAACTTACATTTGCAGTTAGAGAATTAACAGTGACGTTTATCGATGTATGGGAGAACATGTTTTTCAACTATAATGATAAGTTTGTTTTTGGGATAAATACATCCTGACTGCGGAACCCTTCATTGTGCGTGGTCCGACACGCACTTGGCCGGTTTTTTTTCAGGTCTCGGTCGAGCAATTTAAAGAGTGACGTAAAAATTGACACCTATCTCGCAATACTATCATTAAATAAACATTGTTATATTAACACGACTTTCAAGGTATCAAAGATATTTAAGTACAAACGCGTATGAGATATTCTAACAACAAAGTTAAGAAACTAAAGTCATTGAACTGATCATGTAAAAGCAAGCTACATCATGATGATTATAAATTATTCGCGCATTAAAAAGTATGATTCATCTTCTGAGCGCAAAAAATAGTCGTAGTCATAACAACCTCATTGGGAGCTATATGTTTGAGCCGTTTGGGGTTGAAACACTAGGGCCGTGGGGTTCGAGTGCTCATCGAGTATTTCGGGACATCGCCAAGCGGTTGGTCGACTCTTTACGGGACCAGAGGGCTGGCCTATTTTTAGCCCAAAGAATCAGCATTGCCATTTAGCGTGGCAATGCTGCCAGCCTTTTGGACACTTTTCCCATTGACAGCGATGCGGACGAATTTTTTGATGCCCAATGAGCTCTTCCCCCTTTTTTAGTTTTTATTGTATACTTGTGCATAATATATATATTAGTGATATCTTGTACCTATGTAGTAATTAAAAATTATACATTAATTATTTTAACAAGTCCAAGAAATAGTTGTATCCTAGATGGATTAGATTTAACTGTAATAGATTAGATGCTATATTTGATCCCAGTTTCATACAAATGTATGGAAAATATGTTGAGTAAATTTTGGCTTGTGTTTTTCCATTCTAACAAATAAAATAAGGTTCCTACACATTTCTGAAGCCTTCAGTAATAGGTACACAACGTGAAATTATCAATAGGGCATTGATAATTTCACGTTATATACGTAAACGAAGTTATTGAGTTTTTTTCGTAGTTTAACTTGAATTGGGCAATAAGTTTAATACACAGTTAAACTAACCATGCTACCTGCCCCGAACCATGCAATGTTTACTCATTGTTACGGCCTACAAGGACTCCTAAACCGTACCGTGAACCGTGGACCGTATCATGAACTATGAAATAACTGTTGTATTTATAGTAGCATGCTGAAACTGCATGCGATTAGTGCTTCTAAACCGCGTTCAAGAGCTGTCAGTGTCCATATCAATTCCATAACAATTTTGACACTGACAGCTCTTGAATGCAGTTTAGATGTGCTGAACGCGTTTAGTTTCATTGGTGCAATTCGCCCCTAAACATACCTACAACATTGTGAGAAAGTCTTCCAACGTCGTAATGGCTACCTACTGTTGTGGGGAAATGCCGCCGACATTCAGACTATCTTTGTTTTGCAGAAAAGAGCTGTTCGATCAACGTGTAACGTGTAACGTGTAAGTTAAGTCCAAGACACTCTCTCAGAGAGAAATTTAAGGAGATTAATATAATGACTGTGCCTTCTCAGTATATTTTTGAAAATCTTTTATATGCCCATAAAAATATAAAATTGTTTAAAAAATACAGTGATATCCATAATATGAACACTAGGAACAAACACAAATTTGTTGTACCTACAACAAGGCTCAAGAAAATAAGTGGCTCGTTCAGATGTCAATGTATACGTTTTTATAATAAACTTCCAAGCCCCGTTCAAGATCTGAGCCTTAATAAATTCAAATCATGTATTAAACGTAAGTTGTGCCAGAAAGCCTTATATGCCGTTAAAGATTAGATTGAAGACAAAAAGGCGTGGGATTGAGCTGCTCCAATTATTATTATTAAATATACATACTGATTTTTTTTGTTCTTTTCTTTTTGCTATTTTTTTTTTCTTATGTACACATTGTCATTGATGAATTTTATATATACAATGACATGAACATTTACTTTGTAAATGTTATATTATTTTAATTACTGTGAATGTGAAGACTATGTGAATCCTTTTTTTTTCTCTCAGCTTTAATCATAGTTTGCCAGTTTGAGTAAATTATGCGGCCTACCCAAATGTCCTTTCTTTGGTATTGTTCATCGAATCGTTGAGCTCCTTAACTTTTATGTTGAGCTGTACGATTACTGACAGATGCTTGCACTGACTGGACAGGTCCACTCAATCTGTGTGGTTCTTTCCTCAAAAGACCATTTCAGACACCAACCTACATGGTCTTCACATGATCTGACCAAGATTATGTCTGGACTTTAAAAGAGACTGTGACTTCTGAGTTTGTTTCGGCCTTTCTTCTCAGAGTAGTCAGATAGGAAACGCCGGCCTCATCTAGTTTAAAAAAAAATGTTTGACGTGTAAATGTGTTTGTATAAACCTCCTTACAGAAATAAAATCATTTACATGCTGTAATCACTTGATAATAACATGCCTTTACTACACCTATGTTAGTAAACATGCATGCAGTTTTCGTCCCTTCATCATCATCATCATCATTTCAAACGAAAGACGTCCACTGCTGGACATAGGCCGCACGCACGCAAGCACGTATTCCTGCGACCTTCACCAGGTCACTTATCATAAGACTTTGATCGCTGAAACTTCAGCAATCTCCTTGGAGTTTTGGGACAAGGCAGGTAAAGACCTGGTTGCCAACTACCAGCATAAATATATGTAAGACTTAGTTGGGTCTTCAAAAAATAATTTCGTCATAATTTTAGAATCTTGAAGCATGGTGCTAGGATTAATCTTTGGTTCCTAACTCCTTAAGATAATTGGTAGGTTACAAGAAAAAGAGACCAATGCAGGAAAGCATCTGCCCTGCAATTGGACAACGTGATAATTTACTAATAAGTAAAAAGAAATAAAGAATTTTTAAGAACATTTTTTTTTTTGACTGCCTCGTTGGTCTAGTGGTGGCAGAGGTCCTGGGTTCGATTCCCAGGTCGGGCAAAGTATTGATGGGTTTTTTTATCTAGAATTTCTCAGTAGCAGCCCGGAGTCTGAATTTGAGCCCGGTAGGTGGCAATAGGCTCGACCCATGGGACTTAAACATAACAGGCGAAATGTGGGTGTACTATAATAAGTACACCTCTGCCTAACCCTTCGGGGAAACAAGGCGTGATGTTATGTTATTTATGTTATGGAATTTTTATACACCACATTAGCTAATTGTAGGTAATTATGTAATATCTAATGAGGATTACATAGAAAATGACCTCCACAGTTTTCGATACGATCAAGGGAAGTACTATTATTTACTTACCGTAAACACCAACAAACCTTTTGTTTTGACCACCACACCTTATGTAAGTACCAAGATACCAATGTCATATTATTCTGTTATCATCACTACGTCACAATATGCCGTTTACGGACGTCAAATGACGACAACAAAATCTCAGACCCGCCCACCACTGAAACAAGTCTATTCTATTTTTTATTATGGCAAGCAAAGCCGATGTCGACCATTCTGCCAATGTCTAAAGTGAATTGGAAATCAAGTGTGCATTCTTATATATAAAAAAAGTCTACAACGATACAGTTGAACTTAATGTAATCTTGTGAGGTTAGTACGGGACTGAAATAAACGAAAAGATAAAATTACATATAAAATATTATAAATGGTTAAAACATTAATTAATATAACGCGTACCACATCCACACAGACAGAATATTTGAGGGAACAGATCATAATTTTATATACTGAAACCAGTCATCAACAAAACAAATTTTAATGACAACCCACACTAACAATCATATTTAGGTCACATATTAAACAAACAAACAAATTAATTAAATCAACCAATCAAAATATAAGTGAAAACCCTAACTTAATTAGTGATACATTTTATAAAAAAATACCCAACGCTATTGTCCGATCCATTGGGTTATAGTGACAAGTACGTTCGTTCAGATCGGTTCAGATATACCCGCGAATTGAGTGCCGCTCGTCATACAGTGTAACATCATGGCGCCGCGCGCATGCGCTGTTTTGCTCCTCGCGATCGCAACCGTCGCTGCGCGGGAGTGCATCGAATTGACACTTCCAGACAAAAGTTTACTAACAGACTCGATATTAAACGGGACTATTTTAAAATTGGCCGCGAAAAATGAAAGTTACGATGAAAGTGGACGTTTTAATATTGTGGAAATGTGGGAGCGGTTCCCTAAAATTGTGGTGCCCAGCAACGGGACGAGCGAGCAGTGCAGACGGGATGGCCAGCAGTACCTGGACAGCTTGGACAGGCTGGAGCTATGGGCCCTGAAAAGTAAATAATTACTTTTTTTGTTATTTTTTTTTTTTTTGGGAGGGTACATTTTGATAAGTTATTCATAAAAAACATATTGGGAATAATAATTAAGTTTTAATTTTAGCGGCATAGTTATTAATCGCAATAGTAATGCTTAGAAATAATCCATATCCGAAAATGATATCCGCATGTGAAATAATGACGGCCGCCTCATCCGCGAGTTGATGGCGGTGCCATTTTTCTTTAGTTTTCTGATTATCATAATTTAGTATCCGTTTATTTTGTAATAAGACCGCATTTGTGATGATCATAATATTATTAACACAACTTTCAATATATTAGTAAATTATGTCGTTTCATTCGATTTTGCACGGGTCGTCTCACTCATACGCATATAACACATATTTATTTAAATTACTTATTAAATATAATATTTAAATTATCACCAACTTTACAAAGGAAAAAAACCCCGCATGTTTTATTCCGCAAAATGACTTTTATTAAAAATCACATCATATACAAAGCCCTGCCTAGCCTTTTCCCAACTATTTTGGGGTCGGCTTCCAGTCTAACCGGATACAGCTGAATACCAGTATTTTACATGGAGCGACTGCTTATCTGAACTTATTGCCTAATAATAAGCTAAATTCTATATTTCTCCCAAAAATATACCAAATATTACCTAACTTTTGACTAAACTTTCGTTCTCAAAGTAAAGGTCACCCGAACAAGGACACTCGCCATGAATGAAAGTGGATTACTATACAAAAAGTTTCGTAATTCCTACTTGAGATAGCCAAATAAAGACATTTTTTTTCTGATGAATGTCTAGGTCAAAGCTCAAGATAATTGTTTAGAGAAAATACACGTGTTTTGTTTATTTCATTCATGTAGTTTATAATCTTTTAATTCAAGGCAGATTTATTTTTTAATAGGTAGGTACTCAATACTCAATCACATATTGCATTCCAATAAAGTTCGTTTTTTAAACCCATATAGTAATTTGACATTTCAAATGTTCCATGGCTAAATTTTGTCATTTCATAGTTTGACATTTGCTCCTGTCAAATTACTATCTGGGACGAAAAAATTAACTCCACGTGTACTTTTAATGAGATCATTATGGACCTTGTCAGACACAGCAAAATAGTAGGATAGTGAGAGAAAGGAAGCTGTAAAACTTAATTAATCCGTTTTATCTAATGTTTTTGGGGTACTTAACCTTCCTATACCCGCGCATTGGTCTGTAAGACCGACAAAATACTCTTTCGTGATTTTTCTTTTTTCATTAATGCTGGCATTTTGTATTTCCTGTTAGCTGCCTGATTCGATGCTACGTTTATTCTAGGGCGCAAAGTGCGCTCGTAAGAGTAGCACGTGTGGCCGTATTTAGCGACATTTGGTCTGTGGGACCGACGCGGGTATAGCATCCAGGGATTATTTTTATTTCAGCTCAATACAAAATGTAATGAGCTAAAATGATGACACTTCTGCCTTAAAGATGAGTTGCAGATTTAATGTTCCTCATGAGATTCTCTTTCAGATTTGAAAGTTTGCTAATATTTTGTAAACTCTTATGAAAATTTTACTATTTCAGAGGCTGAAATAACAGAGACTGTTAATCAATAAATTAATGGTTTATTATCAATAAATTGGGTTTACCTTGTCCACGATATTCCCTAGTTTCTGAAAAGATAATTTCAGCTTTTGTTTTTTTCAAAAAAAATACTGAAATTGGGTTCAGAATTTTCGGTCTATGAGACCGTGCACGGGTAAAGGTGTCACAAAATTTGGCGAGGGTAAAGGAAGGTTAATTATTATCCATCATCGCACCATTGAACAGAAAGTAAGGCCATAAAAGGTATAAATGAAACACAATCGTTCGCAGCTATGATAAGAACGTATTGGGTGCATTTCAGATTGCCTTTAATTTCCTCCCAAGAGGAAATCTGAAATAAAAGTAAATCGGGTGTATGTTTCTCTATTTACTCCAGTGTCCACCTATTCTGATTAACAAATACGTAAATACTAGAAGGTACTGGCAGACGCTTGATCATACCAGTACAATAACAGCTTAAAAAATAATCAACTCAGCGAACTTTGAACTCAGTAGAGTTCAAAGTTCGCTTCGATTTTATCATTCCCGTATCTTCTGCTAAATCAAGGCGATAAGACCTACAATCTATACATCTATACACATAAATAAAATTGAAGTGTCTGTTTGTGATGTCAAAATAACAACTTTTTACTAAATGCATAAGAAAGTATATACGGTACTTATAAAAAGCAATTTTTAAAATTTTTGTCCGTCTGTTTGTTCCGGCTATTCTCCGAAACGGCTGGACCGATTTTGATGGGACTTTCACTATCAGATAGCTGATTTTACGGGAAGTAATTTAAGCTACTTTTATTTTAGAAAAATAATTAGGGTTCCGCGCAAAACAATTAGAACCTAGCAAATTTTGAACAAAAAGTCGGATTTGAAAAATTCTTTTTGTATTTGGTAGCCCAATTCTCGAGGATAGTTATAGGTTATTTAACATCACGCTACGACCCTTAGGACCTGAGCAAAAACAAAAAGTCAGAAAGAATACTAAGCGTAAACGAAGTAATAGCGCGGGCAGGCGATTCAACGCGACGGGTCGGGGGACGAGGGAGTATTATTAAAATGTGGCTGTTATTTTAGTATATTGTGTATCTTACGACATCCACGCGAACGAAGTCGCGGGGTACAACTAGTTCGGAATATAATCATAATCACCAAGTTGGGCAAACCGATTTAGTAGCCTTTCAAAAATATAATTATTAATCCATTCATTAAAAACGTTTTTAATTTAATAAAATAAGCAAACTTCAAGTTCCGCTGACCTAAATCTGTTTAAAAACAATCACCTGCGATCATATTACAATATGTTTTACTATACTTATACTTAGTAACAATTACAATTAGTGGCAAATTAGTTATTTCTTGAAAAATGCGCTAAGTTCGCACTTATATTACATCGTTATCGCATCGTTTGCTAATTGATTCTCACTGCGTTTTATGTTACGCTACTGGCCCATCCCCACTTCGCACGGTTTTTCGTCGTGACAAAATCGAGATTTATTTATTTTACTAAAGTTTAAATTGAATGTATTTTAGCAAACCTTCTGGATAAACCTTCTGGGATAAATGCTCTAAATAATGGTGAAAACTGCATGAAAATCCGTTGCGTGGTTTAGAAGAACAACAACATACACTAAAAGTGATTTTAATTTTTAATACTATGTAAGTATCTGTTAGATATAGATCTAAAAAAAAAGTAATCCAAAGTAAGTAAAGTAAAGTAGTCTATCGAATCGTTCCTAGACCTCGTAGACATTACTTTTTTTCTTGGGTGGGAAATCATCAAATGACTTCTCCCGCTCTGGGCGGAGCGTGAGGGCGTGTCAGACTTTTACTGACTAAAACCCACCCATATTCATTCAGTTGCATGTGCCGGGGCCACGGTAACTCTTTCGAACATCGCGCGACCCTAGCTGGCATCGGCCCTAGCGGACCCCGTCAATTAGTGCTGACATCTCTTTGAGGTGCGCGTGGCCTTGTCCTTACCGGATGGCAAGCTACCCATTGCTCGCCGTCCACAAGCCCGCGCCTATGGTGCCCGGGAATCAAGCCCGGGCCCGGGGATCGAGTTCGCATAAGGAAGTGATGGCATACCATGTACTCTCGCTCCGTACCATGGCCTGGACAAGGGCCGGACGCGAGAGATCGCCGCCACCGATCGCTTCCGCGAGGACACGGCGGTGCTCTGCCTGAGCCGGGCAGACCTCCACCGGATGCTCCACCGTGTCCTCCGGGTGATCCACACAATGGTGACACCCGGGCGTTTCCTCCCGCCTTACTGGAACAGGTACCTTCCGAAGCACCCGTATCCGGAAGGTGAGGACGCCATAGCGCCTCTCCAGCCACTCCTCAAAGAGGGGACTTATCGCCGCAATTGTGGCGTGCCCAGCACTGGGTTACGACAATCGCACTCTCCATGACGCCATGAGATCCTGCTGAGGCTCTTACGCTCTGCCGCGATTTCACGAGATATTCAATGTATTAATCTTTTATCAATTTGTTTACTTTCTCGGGCAAAAAAAAGGTGCACTTTAACTACCTACATGGAAATAATACAAAAGTGCAATGAACTGTCTTTCCGTTGAAGTTTACAAACGTACGTAACTACGCGTTATTTGCTGACTCCGATATTATCATGTTCGTTTATAATAAAGCTTAATCAGTCATTAGGGCATGAATGGCAGGTAATTTTTTGTTGAAATAGGTATATAAGAAATATGTGATCGCTTAATCAGAAATTTGTGGGTTTGGAAGTAATTGCCGATGATATGCGCTTCTAAGAGCTGAGGAATGAGGGTAATGTCGTGAGGAAAGTTTTGGGTATGAATGTGGATGACTATAAAAGTAGGGTAAGATTTGTGAAAGATGATATAGCCAGAAAGGGGGTGACTATTGAGATGACGACAGATAGAGAAGTGTGGAAGAAGGAGACATGCTGCGCCGACCACAAATAAATTGTAATAAGCACAAGAAGAGAGAGAGCAGTGGAGGCCCAGTGGTAACGGCCCCGGCTTACGATTTGTAGGTCGTGGGTTCGAACTCAAGCAGGCGCGCATTACTTCAAAATGGTGAAGGAAAACATCGTGAGGAAACCGGCATGTCCTAGAACCAAAAATTCGAAGGCATGTGACATCTACCAACCCGCACTGGGCCCACGTGGTGGATTACGACCCACGCCCTCTCACAGAGAGGAGGCCTGTATCCCAGCAGTGGGAACGTTATAGGCTGAATATGCTAAGGGCAAGAGAATGATGATACACTTACGGTTGACAGACATTAATTCTGTGACAATTTCCAGTGTTGTTTGCTGTTTTGCCAACACAGACGTAGAAAAATAATTTCTGACGCATGCCCTACGTTCCATGGAAATGTTATTGCCAAAACCGTTAAGCTCCAACTGGAACAACGAGAAATCGAGAGAGAAAGTCCTAAAAACAAATTAGCATTTATTTTAACTAATCTGTTAAAACCTACTCACTTTATAGTATACCTAGAACAACAAGCGTAAAACGCGAAGTACTTTTGCAATCAGTTCGAAGACAAACGAAGGCATGAATGTGCATAACTTCTGGAGATTACGAGTATCATAATGACAATCTACGTAAGTGAACTGTAATATTGAACTGCACCTAAGAGATTATATTTATAAACCTTATAGCAAATCCACTTTACTAACTGTTTATTATGACTAGCTTCTGCCCGCGGCTTCGCCTGCGAGGAGGTCGTAAATTAAAACAGGGGAACGTACTACCGAGATAAAAGTATAATATCAATATCCTATGTCCTAAACCAGGTCATGGTTTACCTGTGCCAAATCCGTTCTAACGTTAAGGTGTGAAAAGGTAATAGACAGACAAGCCATATTATTTTCTTAGCCAGCTTCAAACTATCCGATTGAATTTAGGTCATCTAAGTACGGTTGAAATAGTTTACCAGTAAAAGTATCATAATTTAGTAGATCTAATGGTTAGCTGACACATCAGATCTTTAAGATCCAAAGCTAACAATCGTTGAAAACATAACCCTTTCAGACCTGTCTTAATAAACGATTTATGTTTTTTTTTTTTTTTTTGCATGTACCCAATGCGACAATGCGGTCATTCACATTATATATACTTACTTATTTAGGTACAATTAAAATATAAAAGGACTAAAACAACTTGTAACACGATAGGAACTATAACACAATAACATTCTACCTATATAACCTATATTAATTTATAACATAAAATAAATAGCAGTGTCCTTGCGAATTCCCTCAAATGACACGTGAACACATCAATTTGGCCATGAAGTTCGTTGATGATACGAACTCCCTGGATCACAGGTGTTATGGCGATTAGGTTGGTCCTGGCTGTCGGCACGGCCAGCAGTGGCGGGCGCCGCCGCCTCCACACATAGCGGTCTGGTACGCAAAAACTCAAGCGCTGCAGCACTCCTGGATTATGCTCGATGCCACGAAGTAATTTGACCAGATACGCGACAAGTGTAAACTCCCCTCGCACCCTCAATTCATTATATTACTTTGATAACAATTTTTAATATTCAGTGTAAGATATTTTTCATTAATAAAATATTTATGTTCATCTACATTTTTCTGAGAGAGTTTAATTGACTTTCACTATATTGTGGAAATGGTAGATAAATAATTATATGCCGAAATATTTCAAATAATTAAGTTTACTAGTTCAACAACAACGTCACTACCTAATAATGGATGATACCGGTATTTTATTCGGATCAAGATCAAAACATGATTATTTCCTATTATTCATTATTTCCTATAATTTATTTCCTGTCATATATTTTTACCTATTTGCTTTGTTATTATGTAAATTTTAAAAAATATACTTTATTAATTATGTACATATAATAATCCCATGACTTCCGGGTTAACATAATATAGAAGAACCGGTAGATTCAGTATCGTTCTTCAAAACTTTATTTTTTACGTCAACAATGGTAACTACGTCTGATAGCTTAAATTAAAATCAATAACAAGCTAGTACGGTTGGCAATTACTCAAACCGGATAACACCACGACGACAGATCATCGTCATCATGCTCCTGCCCTTATTCGTTAAAGGTCCTGATTGCAACGGAATGCCTCCAGTATTTTGGACGACTTGCGCAAAGTCTAAAAACTTTCACCACCTTGCGCCTCCAATTAGTTTTATTTTTAATCTCTCTCTAAAAAAGGCACTTTCCCAAATTAAATTAATGGACGAAAGCATTTATTGTTCCAATATATAAAAAGAGTTCGTGAATAATAACAGGAAATTATAGGAGAATTTCGATACTGAATAGGTACAATAGAAAAAAACTAGTTGACAATGCTATCTATCCATACACTCTCAGAGTCATTTCTTACAAACACCACAGTTTCTTGAAAAAACGCTTGACTATATCGAGTTTGGATAGCTTTTCAAATTTTATCCTTGAGAATACAGATGGCGGTGCGCACGTTCGTGATCTACACGGATTTTGAAAAAGCTTTTGACCGCGTCGATCATGTCATCCTGCTCAACAAGCTGTACAGACTAGGTATACCCGATCTTTTACGATGGGTCCAATCATATTTATTTAAAAGATCACAAGCTGTAGTAATATGAGGATACTGTTATAATTTTATTGAAATCCCTAGCGGTGTGCCGCAGGGTTCCTATTTGGGGCCTCTCTTTTATATCTCATATTTATTTGATATCACTGATTCTTTTAAACACTCTGAACACTTAATGTACGCTGACAACAAAAAAAAATATTTTATAAAATAAGATCACTCTTGATGACTGTAAAGCTCTTCAAGAGGACTTTAATAACTTAAATAATTATTACATAAAAAACAAGATCACAGTAAATTAAATTAACATTCTCAGATCACATAGACTTAGCACAAATGCTTACAAAAACTTAGGCTTTGTTATTACGTCATGTAAGGTATTTAAAACGTCGATGCTCTTAAATCGGTGTATTTTGCATATATGCGCAGCGTCTTAGAATATGTGTGCCCAGTCTGATCCCCCCAATACAATATTTATAAGAACCAACTAGAACGGGTACAAAGATAATTTATTAACTACCTCAACTGTCGCCTCCGTAAACCTCCGATGGCCTAAGAAAATAATTGTCGAGCACATGGTCTGATCACACTTGATGAAAGGCGCAACGTAAGGTCAATCAAGGCGTCCATGGAAGTACTCCACGGACGCCTTGATTGACCGGAGTTGGTCGCACAGGTAACTTTTAACACTCCCCTACGGCGCACTTGTCACACTACGATGCTACACGAGCCTCAGCATCGGACAAATTACGCCAAAAATTGTGTATTGACCCGTATTGCTCGAGTTTATAACACATATTTCTCCCAAGTAGATATACAAAGGAAAGCAAATGATACACTTTTAATCTCTTATTATTCAAACTTTTTTTTTAATTTATACACTGTACCTAAAATTGCACCTTTTGAATTTAAATATTTCTTAATAGTCCGTTCGCATGTTTTATACTTGTCCTAGTTATACAGGGAAACCTAATAATAGCCATACGATACTTACTCTGTAACAGACTACTATATGTATCGCTGTTAGTTGCCTAAAGTAAAGAAAATAAACCAAATTTATCCCAACATGTTTTTGTCTTCTCAACATATTTATTTCTTCCCTACTTCTCTATTAGTCGTAATTTCGGTAGTTACCCCATTTCTAGCCATATAACTCTTATAGCCATCCACATCCATACTCAAAACGTTCCTCGCGACATTTTCCTCATTCCTAATAATACTTGATTTGGCATTTCATTTTTAAATAAATTATAATAAAAGATGACAGTACAGTCCGCGAGGCCTAAGCTGAGCTTTGCATTTGTGTGAGTGATTATCAAAAGTAGAGTCAGAAAAAAAACTTTTAAAAATAAATTTTATTAATAAGTGGGGGAGGTATTCTAGTTTAAAAATAAATTAAAACTAAATAAGCAAAAATTGTTAAAAATAAAGGCCAGCTATGATATGTATGACTGATGAGTACATATGTAAGTGTGACTGAGAAGTCAGAGATCAATGAATAAAATTCAAATATAAAAAATATAACAATTCTTCCAAACTGGACATTGCATCTTCATCATTTCCATTATCACTCTCGTCTTCATTTTCACTCTCGTCTGAAGGATCGTTTGTGTTAATAATGAATCGTTCTGTTATATCATCACGAAAGACCACAAGACAGTCGTGACCATGAAAATGTTTTCTTCTTTTATTGCGTGGTCACATACATTTTTCCATACTTGTACTGTGATCAACTTTTTCTTTCGCTAACCTCATTATTGTACCCATATTCATTGACACGTTTTTTTCACCACGTATCCTTTTATCATTGTCCATATATTTTCAATTGGGTTGAAATCCGGGTGGTTGCGAAGGACGCTGTGACCATGTTCTCTAAGTACAGTGTCAATTATATATTCAATAAATTTTTGTTTGTTTTGCAGTATCAATTGATAGAGTTGTGGTTTAAGCATCGATTTAGAGTGATCAATATTGTGTTACTTGAGCCAGTCAATCATATCTTGTTTACGACTATTTGAATTGGGAGCGGGATTTTCTAACGAATTGTGGAAAGATGAATTGTCTACCATCACAACGCTAATGGGCTTTAAATTAGGAATTAATTGCGTTTGTAACCATTTCGTGTAGTTTTCTGTATTGATATTGTTTTGGTAATCACCACATTTTTATTTTCTTTGAACATCAGCAGTACATTTGGTATGAAACCATCCACTCCGCCGGCACGAACTATTATTAAACTATTTCCTTTAGAAATTGGTTTCTTCAAACCAGAAGTGCTACCATCTGAATAAGATTTCGAAGAATTGTGAGTCGTGTCTTTAAAATTATGTTTCAGCGGTAAAACGACTGGCCGGCCCTGAATGCGATATTTGGAAATTTGAATCAAAAATGTATACGTAGATAACGTGTCTCATGTTTTTCCATTAGAATTTTTCTATTATCTTCTCTCCTTTTCCATTTAAATCCTAAAAGAGATACTACTTTACGCAATGACCAAATTGAACCTGGTAGTGGTAACTTTTCATGTATTCGCTTCATAGTTGGCATCTCTTTATCAGTAATGTGAAAGTTGTGAATAGTTCTTCGGATTACCGTTTTATCAAAATCGTCAATGATGATAATATTTTTCCTGCATCTGGTATTTTTCGGAGATTTAAATTTGCTTCCGTCTTCCAAAAGACGTTTACCTTGCAATAGAACTCTTTTGACAGTGGACAGCGGAATTACCGTCGATGTCGCTACCAGTTGGGCTAATGTAGTGACACTTGACATGTCTTTATCTTTAACGGGAGCCTTAGATGAAAATCGATTCTTAAGCAGTAAACTCCAAAAAAACGTCTAACGAAAATGAAAAAGATGGCTAGCTATTTAAATACTAAAATTTGAATTTCAATATTATTTTAATTTAACTGGTATCTGTGGCATTTTAATATTGTAGAATAACCTGTTTAAATCTATAAATCTACCTAGTCTTGCCATAAATACTGATACAAAGAAAAAAAAATTCTATTGCAAATAACATTTATTACTTTTACAGTGTGTTAGTTTAATACATAGATATAAAACAATTTAAAATATAAAAACTCATTCGAAGTAGTCTCCATTCGCTGCAATACAGTCCTTTAATATAGTAGTATACAAATAAACAAAACTGAAGTGTCTGTTTGTAATGTCAAAATACAACTTTTTACTTAATGCATAAAAAATATATATGGTACATATAACAAAAAAGCTATTTTTAAAATTTTTGTCTGTCTGTCTGTCTCTCTGTTTGTTCCGGCTAATCTCCGAAACGGCTGAACCGATTTTGACGAGAATTTCACTGGTAGGTAGCTGGAGTAACTTAGGCTACATTTATTTTAGAAAAATGAAAACCCATGAAATTGTGAATAAAAAGTCGGATTTGAAAAATTCTTTTAGCATTTGGTAGCCCAATTTTCAAGGATTGTTATAGGCTATTTAACATCACGCTACGACCCTTAGGAGCCGAGTAAAAAGAAAAAGTCAGAAAGAACACTAAGCGAAAACGCAGTAATAGCACGGGCGGGCGATGCAACGCGCCGGGTCGGGGACGAGGGAGTTTTATTAAAACGTGGCTGTTATTTTAGTATATTTATCTTACAACTTCCACGCGAACGAAGTCGCGGGGTACACCCAGTACAGTAATAAAATAGTAACATTGAACGTAACATTTGTGATAAGATGATTTTCACAAAAACAAAACAAAGTTCGATAAGGGCCGATAAAAGCCAACAGACAGTAGGCATCCAAATAGGCATTCTAAGAAAGAAAGAAAATACGATTATTTGGCATATATCAATGACACACAATGACACAATACAAAAACAAATCTAATTTAAACTGCACTTATGAAAAGACTGTGCCCTATCATGAAACTAGCATATTAACAGATGAAAATCTCACAAAAGCACGCTCATCCAACGACATTTTTTTTTTCTTTCTAAACTGACCATTAAATAAGATTAGATCACATGTCACTGATACAAAGCAGCGCTTGATCAGTAGTCCAAACAGCAACTCACGCGCACATCGCGTACAAAACCGATTATAAGGTAAATTCTGTACAAAATCCGCCCAAAATCCCACGTTTTGGAACGAAGCATCCGTTACCCAATACCCGATACTCATCTAGAGTTTCGACGGTGATGTCTAAGAAACCTTGAATTTTACTGATAAAGATGCTAGAATACGTTAGTAGCATGTTAATTTGAGTGGACAAGCAAAAATAAATTGATTAAAAACCTCTAATTTGTGACACATATGGGAGATCTTAACCTGCTTCATTATACGTCGATTAATAGAAAAGTTGTTACACTATGAACAGGACCCTCCTATTCCTATATTCTACACTAGCTGTTGTCCGCGGCTTCGCCCGCGTGGATGTCAATACTTCTCTATTTGAATCGGATTTGGTTCACAATTACATGGGTTTTAATTTTTTTGCGCGGAACCCTAATTCTTTTTCTAAAATAAAAGTAGCCTTAGTTACTTCTTATAACCAATCGATCCAGCCGTTTCGAAGATTAGCCGGAGCAAACAGACAGACAGACAGAATAAATTTAAAATATAAGTTTTTTGTTATAACTACCGTATATAGCCTACGTAACTGTAAATTATCAAATTCTTTTTATTTATTTTATTATTTTTATATAGGTATCATTGTTTTTAATTTGTAAAAACTGTAATTCTTATTAAACGATTAAGTCTGATGTGAAATTTCCTTCTTAAAAACTTACTCAATTTTGGGCACCTTATATTAATTAGCAACACTGAATCGACGGTGCCGTCCTCTTTCAGTTCACAGATAAGTTGGTAGGACTGTACTTACAATTCCTAACTTTACTAACTGTCTTGTTGGTCTAGTGGTCGCAAGCGCTACTGCTGAGTATGAGGGCCTGGGTTCGATTCACAGATCGGGCAACGTGTAGTTGGGTCTTCCTATAAGGAATTTCTTAGCCCGGAGTCTGGCGCCTGGTTGATGGCAATAGGTTCGCCCCCAATTACGTGGGACTTAATTATAACTGGCGAAATGTGGGTGTATTATAGATACAATTCTGCCTAAATCTTCGGGGATTACAGGCATGATGTTATATTGTTATTTACTATCTTTGTCTGGGATATGATCCTAGGATCAGACGCTTGATATAGTTTGTTTTATTTTTCTGATTATTCTTATCTGTTTGTACGCACGTGTTTCTGTGATGACAAACAAACCTATTTTTATTTCTTTTTTTTGTTTTTTTTTCAACAGTTACAACCACTAGACTATATGCTATCGGTTTAGGTAGTTAACTAAAGGTAAACAAAAAAACCACGTGACTCAGGAATACTAAACCTTTTATTACTGTGAGTATTTCTTGTGTTTAAATGAAACGAAATTTATTTTAAAATAGTTTATTTGTCAGAAGGATATAAGCACAAATGACAGAATCTTACCACCTATCTATAGCCTATTCGAATGACATTAATTAAACACTAAAACGTCAAAATCATATATTCAATTAAACTATTTATTTCTCAAGAAGTATGTACCTGTACCTATTATAGGTAACTTTAAAAAGAACATAGTGCTCAGAAGTATGTGCTAAGTGCTGCTATATAAAACTAACCACCTTTTTATATCGTGTTTCAAGCAAATACATATTACTATTACTAATACATTTAGTCCATACAATGCAATTTCGAGTGCTTTTGTGAAATTAGTTCAATTTCATCATCAATTCGAAAATAACTTATTCTGAATCTGATGATGAAGTAGAACTATCTGTCACATGAATAATAAACCGTTCGGTGGTTTCATCTATTAGTCTGTCTAATTTAAACATTTTTTGCTCTTCTTTAACAACATGGTCCTCACAATTCTTCCAATTTTCAGCAGTCACACTGGCTAAAGCCTCTGGCAAAAGAATTTTTAACTCTGCCATTTTAAAAGTTTTATTTTTCTTTGCTATGAATCCCTTTACTTGAGCCCATATCAGCTCTATGGGATTAAGCTCACAATGGTATGGTGGTAACCTCAATACTGTGACATTATTCACTTTTGCCAATTCATCCACTACGTATGATTGATATTTATGTTTTTCATATTTTACTTTTTGTAACAATTGTGCCTTTATTTCTGTTGCTTCAAAACTAATATTTTTCTCTTGTAGCCATTTTTGTATATCAGCCTTTTTTGTTGCTGTAGTTGGTACTTTTTCTGCTCTTCTCGAATGATAAGGAGCATTATCCATAACTAAAATTGAATCTTTATCTAGTTTTTTTCAATATAGTGGTGATCCATTTTTCAAAATTGTGGGAGTCCATTTCGGAGTGGTAATCACCATCACCTTTTTTTGCCTCAAATATGAGCTCCCCTCCTTCAACGAAACCACTGGATGAACCTTAACAAAAAAAAAAAAAAAAATTAACAATTGACTTCGACTAATCTCATTTTTATATACTTATGCAATTTAATTATTTTAAAGTACATAATTTTAGATAATTAAATATACAAAATATTTATCACAAGCTTGTTTAAACTATCATCTTGGCATTTTATTAAGTTATAATCTTACCTATGTGGCCTAAAATAAGGCGTTTTCCTTTCCCGCTGGGATTCTTCAACCCCGTAGACAATCCCTGTCTGTGGGCCTCTTTGCAGGATGTTATTGTCGTATCTTGCCATACGGAAGGAATAGTGTGACCTGCAAATATCAATATAATTAATGAGTATTTAGGTATATGATATTTACAACAGTAAAATGTACAAAATATTAAACCTGCAAATATCAATATAATTAATGAGTATTTAGGTATATGATATTTACAACAGTAAAATGTACAAAATATTAAGTATTTTAAAATATATTGATGTAGTTATTACCTTTATAGAGGCATGAGGAACAGGGTGTAAAGTTCACTCATCCTCTATGAAAAGGGAGGATCCTCCGACCAGACGGGTGTTGTGTCTGGTGGGCTACTGCCCGACGGTTGATGTCGGGATGTTGTATATATGTTAGTCGCGCGGTAAACTCTGTTTGCGCGATGCAGGATTTTGCGTGACGTCAGTGTGACGCGTTCCATTTGTGGCGATGCCGCCACATCACTCCCCTCCGGAGACCGGAGGTCGATAGTGGGCTGAGTCGTGTATCTTGCGATGCTTGCCAGGGCCAGTTGAGGTTCCAATGAGTCGGAACCGGGTGCCGCATAGTTCGCGGTGAGTCGGAACTGTCTGCGGAGATGCCCCCAGTGAGTCGGGGTGGCGCTGCGTTATGCTCCAGTGCGTTGGATGTGGTACAGCGCCGGGTTGAGGCTGACTGCTGGCGTCGACCAGGAGAGGTTTGAAGGGCTCTGCTTGTTGACCGGCCGAGAGTGCAGTGTGCTGTGCCAAGGTTGCTGATGAGGCTGAGGGTGATAACCAGGTATGCGCGGTCGCTGCATGCTGGTGGTCAGGATACCCGTTGAAGCCGTGGGTGCTGGCTGGCTGTGTGACTCGGTGCTCGAAAGCTCGAGGAAGTGATTCTGATGACGTCACGCTGTAGTAGTTGCACGAAGGTTGCGCTGATGTTCATGTTAGGGGTCACCAGTATAGAGGCATGAGGAACAGGGTGTAAAGTTCACTCATCCTCTATGAAAAGGGAGGATCCTCCGACCAGACGGGTGTTGTGTCTGGTGGGCTACTGCCCGACGGTTGATGTCGGGATGTTGTATATATGTTAGTCGCGCGGTAAACTCTGTTTGCGCGATGCAGGATTTTGCGTGACGTCAGTGTGACGCGTTCCATTGTGGCGATGCCGCCACACCTTCATTGACCCAAGTTTCATCCAAATAATATATTTTCTTTCCATCTCTTCGGTATTTTGTAATTTCATTTAAATACTTTACACGCCATACTGCAATTTCTGGTTTGTCTATAAGCATACTCTTCCGATTGCGTTTGGAGTATTTGAAGCCTAATTTTTTCATCAATTTATGTAGCATGTCTTTCTTCAAATTAGGCAGACAATCATCATTGTTAACACTCTCCAAAACTTTAGCAATCGTTGGTATTTCATTATTAAAAAAAAACATGTGTACTTTTCTCCTGATTGCGGCTAGATCCATATCATCGAAACTATCGATTCTGCTTGGTTTCGTTGCCGGTGGAGGAGGAGACTGAAGTTCGTGAGAGTTTGTATACTCTTTAACTACCCTGTACACTGTTGGTTCAGACATTCCCACTATAGCTGTAGTTTTTTTTATTATTTCCTTTTTATAAGGATATGTGTCCTTGGGCCAGGTTTCTTCAATATATTTAAACACATTTATTACTAATTGCTTCTCAGAAGACGAAAGAGGTCCTTTTTTGGAACGTTTCTTCTTGGGTGATGGAAATGTAAGAGCGGAACTTGCCCGGCTAGTTCCAGGCTCAGGTTCACTCATTTTCGAAAAAATACGAACTTAAAAACAATTAACAATGAATTACAAAAACTTACAATAACTAAATAACAAAAACAAAACAAGAAAACAAGAAAAATTCAACAAAACAACAAAACCGAAACGATACGCTAATGACGACAAGAGAGCTGTCAATGGCGTCTGGTTAACCGACTAAATGTAATATACATGTCACATTAGTTGTCGCGCTACGTCACAGTTGTACTCTTCAATTTGACGACATTATCCAACTTATCGTTTCTGGTAAAAGGTTTTGGATTCCTGGCTTTTTAGGCTCTTTACAATAGACAGATTATAAAATATTTTATTAGTTTATAAATGTTACTTAAAACTGATGCTCAAGCAGTTATACCTACGGAAAGTAGTTCAAGAATTAATGAAATAATTTAGCATACATTAACCAAAGAGAAAAGTATCGTAAATTTTAAAATTAATTTAAATAAGTTATTACGTATTTTGAATCATGGAAGTGTCTTCTATAAGCAACCCTTTTTATGATTTGTTTACCTTTAGTTAACTACCTAAAGCGAAACGGTATAGTGGAGAGACTGCGACTAAATTAATGGTAATATAATATTAATATGTCATTTGAGTAAAGTCGTTTTTATTCACAATATCATGGGTTTTCATGGCTAATTATTTTTCTATACTAAAAGTAGCCTAAGTTACTCCAGCTATCTACCAGTGAAATTCCCGTCAAAATCGATTCAGCCGTTTCGGAGATTAGCCGGAACAAACAGAGAGACAGACAAAAAATTTAAAAATAGCTTTTTTGTGGCCGAATCGATTTTCATCTAAGGCTCCCATTTTGGAAATTTTATCTGCGCAACATACCTTGCGCACCTTTCACGGAGTAAACTCCAGTCATGCGTCGGAGCTGACACACCCACACACTTTTTTCAGGTCGTTTTTTTTTTGCAATAAGGGCATAATTATAAAGAAAAATAATGTATACCATCAGACACGACCATGAACAACTATGATTGTCCATTAGGCACTTGTCGATTAGATTATAGAGAATCGAGTAGAGCTAGCAATAAAAACTAGTTAGCGAGCAACGAGCAGCGAGTGCGCCATGGCGACTAGCGATTACTCGCTGGTATGCGTATGACCACTCACAGCGAGTGCTCTGCCCGCCAAGCGAGCGTCGCTGAGCGAGAATTTTGATAGCTCTTGTTGCTACGACAAACGAGTACTCGCAGGAGGCGGTGTGAACAATCGGCGATCAAATATATGTATCTTTTTTATTTCCACGGGTCCTATAATGTTTTGTATGTTTCTTGAGCGAGAAAATCGTTGACAGCTAGTCGCTTCCTCCTCGGCACGGCGGTGGGACTGGTAGCTACTTATAAATACGAGGAGTAAAGTCAACAATTAAATATTAATATATTATTTATTACAAGCATTAGGTATATATACAAAATGACAAATTAATAAGTTCCGGTTCTAAGTGTGTAATATAAATTGCTATAGTCATTAGGTAATCTGTGTATTATCTGATGATATCATATCTGAATTATTTCTAGGTTATATTTATTTTATTTTATTATCTTAGGAAAACTTGCAGCTAGGTTATAGATAGGTTAACATTAGTGAAAGAAGGCCAATTACAAGTTTTCACAGACAAAATTAGGATAGAACAAGAGACAGTAGACAGGGAAGAGAAAGTAAGAAGTAAAAGAACTCGAAGCGAATAATAATAGAACATGAGAAGAGTCAGTGATCTACGTAGAAGCAGTTACATGGTGTTTTGTTTAAAACAACCAGAGAACCCGAATGTAGTATACACTGACAATCGAATGACATTTCAACATGACGGCCGTAGTTCCAATTTTCGCCATTTCACAGATAAGTTGGTAGGAGTGTAGATTAATTTGCTGTCAAACCGTTGTGATTAGTTGACAGAAACAAGAACAGCTACAAACTGTTCACTCTGACTCACAGTGATCTTTATTGTAGTTGCAATAAGGTAGCTGCCATTAACAAGTCTGTCAAAATCACAGTGATCTTTATTTTCGTTACGTTAAGGTTGATATTGGGTTGGTGCTGTCAGAGGTAATAAAAAAACTGTGAATGAACTGTAATCACGCATATTATATCAAGCTGACATAAGATGTCAAAACTTTCAGGAACGAAACCACGGAACCTACGGAAACCTACGGAATCGCGGAGCGCAGTGACAAAAATTGCCATAAAGGGGTAAGGTAGCCCGCAAAATTCAAATTTTCTTACGATTTTTGCAATTTGCAGCTCCGTGTCTGGGTGTATGTTGATTAAAGTATGATTCGCGAGCGTAACAAATATATTATGTATTTACATAATTAGAATCAGTAACACAACTCCTTCAGTTTTTATACTTAATCCTCTTTTTTTTTGGATGGGAAATCATCAAATGACTTCTCCCGCTCTCGGCGGAGCGGGAGGCCGAGTCCGGCTTTTACTGACTAAAACCCACCCGTGTTCCTTCAGTTGCCTGTGCCGGGGCCACGGTAACTCTTATAAATAATCCTCGTATACTTAATCCTCAAATGTCAAATTTTCATGAAAGAGTCATTCAATATGATTACTTGGTCTTAGAGAGTCATATTGATGACTTTAATTATTATAATTCTGTAAATACATATTAGTCACGGTCACTAATCATATTTTAATCAACAAACAACCTAATACTGACCTGCAAATTGCAGAAAACCTAAGAAAATTTAAATTTTGCGGGCTACCCTGGCGCTTTCGCCTTAACCCTTGGGAAAATAGTGAGCTTGGAGTGAGCTGTCAATAGTGGACACTCGTAGCATCAGATGGAAAGACGGCTCACTTCATCAAAGTTATCACGGTGTAATTTTTGCAGAATAGACCGGTGTGAAGGTTAATAAATATTAAGTACTAATAAACAGTTTAATGCAGGAATCTTGTCTGCTACTCATCATAATATTATGATGTCAGAAATCACATGACGGCACGATTTATACTTTGATTGTGGAGTCACGAAGAACAACCATAGACATTGCAACAAGGAAGTAAACAATCTGCTATTTTTGTTGCAAACAATTTTGTTATTGTTTATATTTTAGTTGTATAGCGACAATGTTTACTTGCAACTGTTGTTACTTACTTTGACCAAAAAGTTAAAAACTTGCTAAACTATAAGCTTTGTTTAGATCGCGATTAACAAAATACATTGATAACCCCACCCAACCAAACAACATTTTTCCTGAAACCCAATATTTTCTCTGATACATTTTCCGTGTAAAAACGAACAATATTTAAAATACGGGTGCAATTTTCGTTCCCAAGCCCCAAATTGAGAATTCTTAAAAAAACACCCTACCACGTCCGTCAGTCTTCGATCTAACGTTTTTTTCTCCGTTTCTGCACGTGCATTCGAGTCACGCCAATGGCATCCTTGAATTGTACGCTGCGACATTTCGTATTCACTGCCCACAGTCATTTCACCAGTGACATTTGACATACAAGGTTCAACGAACGAGATTGGAGTGTGTAAGGCATTCGATCGAAATCGGTTCGGAAAAAGAAAAAGCCCTTGTGGCGTTTGAGGGTTATGTGTCGTGCAAATTGGATGAAGTTTCTGTGGCATAGTATTGAAGGTTGGCGTAGGTTGGCGTATTTTACTTCAGAGCCTGAAATTGTTATTAATTTCGAAGTTGATCAACAAACTCCCCAGTAGCTTAATATTGTAAACATTTTAAAATGATACCTCAAAATATACGTGGGGTGTTGCACGTGTTAAAGCCCAAAAAATGAAAAAAAGAGAAGAAGAAAAATTCGAGAAAATGAATGATAAAAGTAATTAATAAAAGTTGTACGTGGATGATGGTGCCGTTGGTCCCGGCTGTCATTCGTGGATCTTTGACAGTCGTTACGGGTCGTCAGAAGCCCGAAAGTCTGACAACCAGTCTTACCAAGGGGTATCGTATTACCCAGTAACTGGGTTGTGGAGGTAAGATAGGCAGTCGCTCCATGTAAAATACTGGTATTCAGCTGCATCCGGTTAGACTGGAAGCCGACCCCAATATAGTTGGGAAAAGGCTAGGCAGATGAGATGAGATGATGTACGTGGATGATAATGTTATTAATGAACGGTGGTCATTACAACTTTTACGGCACTGTGCTGAAGGGATCCAATGTTTAAGAGTAGTCACCCATCTTACGAAATGACATGATTTGCGAAGTTCCGCGTGGCTTGTTTGACCCTTATCCGGAGAAATACCCAGTAAAATAATAATATTATTAATATATTTTAACCATGGGTCGTACCATCACGAAGGCTATTGACATATTATTATTGACGTCAAAGAACATGTGTGTACATTATAGAAACAAAATTATGTCAAATACAATTATAATGATTCACAATAATTTGAAACGATAGGTATTTTGAGCTGATTGTCAATGAATTTGCCAAGTGACGAAAGTTGATACTCAAAGTCCACTGTCGATACTGGTTATGGACAAACGTAATATTGTAATTTTATTCACGGTCAAATTCCATTAAAATATTATAGGAAAAACTGAAGATTTTATGTGTTTAATTTGATTTACGACTCTTTTGCCTTTTTATTTTTGCCGTAGGTAGGTAGGTAGGTACCTACCTACCTACATACCTACCTACCAAACTACCAGTTAGGTAGGTAGGTAGGTATGTAGGTGGTTTGTGTACGGTATCTCAAAACGGAACGTTACTTAATAATTCTAGTACTCACAGATTTTCATTTATGACATATTTATGAATCTAATTTTAAGTCCTAATCGATAGCAAGCTTGCGTTATTAGTATTAAACTCGATAAGTGCAACGTTAAAAAAAACCGAGATATATTAAGGGGATCCGGTACCCCCGAATCCCCGGGAATTATTCAAGAGGGCATTAAGCGGTCCAATATTTTTTTTTACTCCTCTCTCCCTTATACTTTCTGAATTAATTCTGATTAATAATAGTTTACTACCTAGATGTTTTTTTTAATGAGGCACTGTAACAATAATTCTTATACCTACCTACAAATCGATGGCGATGCCACTACATCCTGTGCACGTGGTACCGACTTAATGAGTAGGTTCCCAATGTCACTTTAGCCACTAAGAAGGTTCAATTTTGTTTCAGTGTTCGACGCAACTGCAAAGCCCCCGGCAGGCATCCTAAGCGGCAATGGAAACCAATATGGCGACTATGACGAATGCCTCAGCATAGATGGCGCTGTCCGAGGGAAGTACTGCCTCGCCTCCCTGCAGATAGCCCTCGGTGGAGATAAAAATCTGGATGAGATCGACACTTTGGTGCACAGCGGACATTATATACGGAGTAATATTACTGATGTGAGTGAAATTATTTTTTAACACTGTTATATAATGTCCCACTGCTGGGCAAAAACCAAAACTACAACTCATATCTTTAAGTTGCTACCACGTTGAAAATTACAGTAAAAATTTAATCGTGTGGTGATTGATGGGATTTCCCATCGGCAAAAAGGCGTACTTCAATACAAACTGTCATCCGCTATTTATCTCCTTTAGGGGACGAATTTTCAAGAATCTTTCCTTAGTGCTCATTTTCGGTAAATAAGGAAATCCTGTTCATGCTTCTAGCCCCAGCGGTTCTGTGCGTTGCCTGTCAGTGAATGAATGAATGAATTTAAGATTTTTCTTAAGACGCGGCATGCCGGGGCAGAGCCGGTAGGTCGCGGGATGTCTTGGTAGGCCGCCGGAATGCTACTGTATCTAAGCGGCTAGTGTGCGCTGACCGGTGGCAAAACCCTCTGCCATTACATACCGGTGTGCGTGGGCCTTAAGAATTCATACCATAGCGATCCTGTGCAACAGAGCAAGCCGCTTTACAGCGGGTAAGACGATAGGGACAGATATAGAAAAAATGCGTCAGCGCGAACGAGATGGACGATTATTATATGCCAACGGCTTTGAGTGCATAGCTTGCATGTTCTGTGCTGAGCTCACGCAATGCATCGTACGTTCACCCAGTAGGACTCGCCCATCTAGGAGCGCTGTCCCAAATTAGACGCATGATTAATTTATTATACATATAAAACAAAAGGTATTATATTAAAACACGTAGGTAAACTAAAAGATAAATAATTAAATTACCTTTAAAATGGTGAAGGTTTACGCTTGATGTCATAGTTTTTGCGTGATTCTCAGTTTTTTATTCGCGTTAGACATGAATTTATTATTAATTACACTATATAATTTTTACATAATCTAAAATATTCTCTTATTAAGTTATTACAAAAATGCTCTAATTTAACATTTTTTTTTTCATATCATTAACACTACTCGTTTGGACATGATCTTCAGTTTTTAAAATCATTAAAAGTCGATTATCGTCGCCTTAAGTAGATTTCAAGCCTAGGTCTTGCACAAAACTCAGCCAAGAAGAAGGTAGAAAATACACATTTCAAATGTGAGTAGTTATGGTCGCGGAGCGAAAATGTTATGCAATTTCCAAACAAATTCCTTTACCACATAGTTAGCGCATGTCACCTTTTGAACTGTCATTTTATTCAAAATTTTGACAATATGTAGTCAAAAGACTAATAAATTGTAAGTATAAATTAACTTTAATGTACTTGATATATTCATTCCTTGATTGCACATAAGAATGATAAAAAACTTGGCACTAGTAGAAAATCTATTAATTATTTAGATACTAAAATATATGATTGCGCAGCAAGGGCGCCGTCTAATTTTGTTATGAAGTTACTGGAATCACCGAAAAGGTCGGATAAGAGTGGTACTGGCTGGTGACAGTCACTCTAGCAGAGCGTTGTATCGATGGTTGCGTGGCAGCCTTCTGATGACAGAAGAGAAGATGTCAGGGTCGCTTTCATCGCTTTCGTACCACGTCCACGACGAACTGCTATATTCTGGCACAATCCTTGTGATATTGAAGCTCCTGAACCACTAACACGATAACCACATCTGGTAAAGGCTTATTCTGCGCCGTTATATATATTATGTATATACAAGTATATAATAAAAAGGGCAGATCTCATTGAGCATCAAGAAATTTGTCCGCAACGCTGTCAATAGGAAAATGAGCACTCGGACCCCATGGTTTAGACCAGAGATTCCCAGACTTTTTTTCTCATAGACCACTTTCAAAATTTAGCTGGTTCCGGTGGACCCCCTTTTTTTTTTTTTTTTTTTTGTGTATGGGAAATCATCAAATGACTTCTCCCGCTCTGGGCGGAGCGGGAGGGCGTGTCAGACTTTTACTGACTAAAACCCACCCGTGTTCCTTCTGTCGCCTGTACCGGGGCCACGGTAACTCTTTCGAACATCCCGCAACCCTAGCTGGCATCGGCCCTAGCGGACCCCGTCAATAGTGCTGACATCTCTTTGAGGCGCGCGTGGAACACGACGCGCCGTCGACTCGGGCCTGGTCCTTACCGGACGGCGAGCTACCCATTGCTCGCCGTCCGCAAGCCCGCGCCTACGGTGGCCGGGAATCGGCTGCCAATTCCCGACGCCCAGGGCGTCTCCTGCGGCGACTAGGGGCGTGAGGGTGCAAAGCTTGCCTCTCCCTCACGCGTCCCGCCTCCTCCTTCACGAGCATTACTGCTTCGCAGAAGGAGGTAATGGCTTCCCATGCACTCTCGCTCCGTACCATGGCCTGGACCAGGGCCGGACGCGAGAGATCGCCGCCGCCGATCGCTTCCGCGAGGACACGGCGGTGCTCCGCCCAAGCCGGGCAGACCTCCACCGTATGCTCCACCGTGTCCTCCGGGCGATCCACACAGTGGTGACACCCGGGCATTTCCTCCCGCCTTATCCGGAACAGGTACCTCCCGAAGCACCCGTGTCCGGTGAGGACCTGCGTCAGGCGGAAGGTGAGGACGCCGTGGCGCCTCTCCAGCCACTCCTCAAAGAGGGGACTTATCGCCGCAATTGTGGCGTGCCCAACCGGTGGACCCCCTGCAGCTACATTTCTACCATATTCCCAAAACTCGACAAAAAATGTGAAGATTACTATCTAACTATGGAAATTTGCGTTGCAGCTGAGTTCCAACCACGAATTAATAGTTTTCGAAAAAAAAAGTGAGAATTGATTGGTTAATTAATTAATTGATTGTGTTGTGAATGGATGTCAAAAAAGTAAAGTTGGCCAATCAACGATTATCCTTGCCATTCGTATTTATATTGATGAAGAATCAAACAAGTTCATGCAAGATTGCAAGCGCACACACACCACAAGTCGTATTTCGTCCCTTTGTACGTCTGAACAAGCGTTGCAGACGGTGGCGCTTTGCAAGTCTCGACACCTTGTAGGTACTGAATATGGAATATGCAAGTTTTTACAAGTAACATTCGCTGAGCTTCTTAAAATATTATCTGCGTACATTGGTAGGTGAAGTCAAGCAAACATTTTAGTTCTTCACTGTCGAAAGCAGATAAATTTTCGTGGACCTTGTGAACCCCTACTTTTTGTCACGCCAACGTATACCCCTGTCGAGTCTCCCGTGGACCCCTGGGGGTCCACCTGGACCACTTTGGGAACCACTGGTTTAGTGTATCAATCCCAAACGGCTCGAACATATTGCTTCCAATAAGGTTGTTATATTAGATTCTTAGATAAACGGTCAAATGGATGTGTGACAAATGACGATAAGTAACCTGTCGGCAAAGACATTTTTCTTCAAACCCATAAATCTTTACTGTCGCATGTATTTTTTACCGAATATTCAAATAATATGGACACAGGTTCCATTAACCGCTAACTAGATTCTGCCCGCGACTTCGTTCGTGTAGAAGTCATAGGATACACAATGTACTAAAATAACAGCTACATTTTTATAAAACTCCCTCGGCCGCGCTAATAGTTCGTGTTCACTCTAAGCATTATTTTTTTCTTTTTGCTCGGCTCCTAAAGGTCGTAGCGTGATGTTAATTGAATTGCGCTATCAAATGCAAAAAGAACTATTGAAATCCGACTGGTAATTCCCGAGAAACAAACTCTTCAGCTTTGTTTTATTATATACTTCCTTTTGCACATGGCTTCGCCCGCTTGGAGGTCGGAACTTATCCCACGGAAGCGTACTACTACGTTTAATAAATATTTTTAAGATGAATAATTCCGTAATACATTGTTTTCTTAATACGCCGCGCACGCCTGTAAAGCTCCCAATTGGCATGATTTTTTCCGACATCTTCAATAATCATCATCATTTTTCAGCCATTTAACATAAAACCTTTAATGAATTACACCTAAACCTTTCTCATGAATCACTCCGTCCATTTGTGAAAATCGTATGAAAATCCATTCGGTGGTTTTGGAGTTTATCGCGTTCAGACAGACAGACAGACGCGGTGGGGGGACTTTGCTTTATAATCAAATCAAATCAAAATCAAATTAAATAATTTTTATTTCAGGTATACACCCATATAATAATTAAAATTTAGAATTTACCGAGAGTACAAAATTACAAATTAGACATTAATTATAAATGTATTAGTTGATTAGATAATATGTAGTGATAAGTTATTATTAACTATTACTAAATACCTTTATTATCAACCTTAAAGATACCTCTGAAGAATTTTGTTTTTTTTTTAGGTAAACTGGAAAAGAAATCAAAGTCACGCAGACAAGTTTGTAAGAAAAACAACATAAATTGGCAATTTATTGGAAACAGGTGTTCAATTTAATTTGATGTTAAAGATCGGTAGATAGGCGGAATATTGATTAATTTTTTATTATTCTTTGCTTACTAACGCGTATTGTGATTGATTTTTTTTTTATTTATTTTAACAAGGATCATACGTCTTGTCTAAATTCCTCTTCTAGTAATCATAAGCTTGTATTTATGACCAATAAATGCTAAATGATTTTATTTCTGTAAGTAGTGTTGTACAAACACGTTTAAACGTCAATCATTTTTAAAAACTAGATGAGGCCGGCGTTTTCTATCCGACTACTCTGAGAAGAAAAGCCGAAACAAACTCAGAGGTCACAGTCACTTTTAAAATCCAGACATAATCTTGGTCAGATCATGTGAACACCATGTAGATTGGTCTTTGAAATCTCAATCATTCTGAATCTGGTCTTTTGAGGAAAGAATCACACAGATTGAGTGGACCTGTGTAGTCAGTGCACGCATTTGTCAGTAATCGTGCAGTTCAACTCAGGACTTAAGGAGCTCAACGATTCCACGAACAATACCAAAGGACATTTGGGTAGGCGGCATAAATTACTCAAACTGCCAGAGCAATTAAAACTAAATGAGAAAAAAAAATTGATGAGGAATCCCGGGGATTAAATGAATACCAGCAGAGAAGTCTATTCAATGCGGTTCCATGGTTTTTCTAAGTTTTTCTGTTAGAAAATTCTCAGTAACATGGTAAAAACATTAGTCTCACCCACTATCACTATTTATTTTTTTTAACTTTTCACACTTAAAAAAGTACAAAGGCGGACTTAATGCCTTAGGCATTCTCTACCAGTCAACCAAGGGTGGTGAAGAGATTAGATGGCAGGTGCTCTGTTAGAAAGGAACAATTTGTACATAAATAAGTTATAAACTTATAATACACATACATATTTACTATGATATATACCTCACGTATACATTATATACAAATTCAAGAGAGAGAGGTTTTGAGATGACTCTACGCTATTTATTTTGAAAATAACTATTACTTGGGACTTTCACTGATTTTCAGCGAGACCTTGGTGGCGAGTGCTGGGTCATGGTCAAATAAAATTCAGTGCTATCGCTAAGTAAATGGCCACACTGGCTCATGGCATATTATAGTAGTATCAATGAGCAGGCGTACTTTTGTAATCGATGTTTACTTAAATTAGTAGCATGTTCATTTAGAATTTTAGAGAAGTTTTTTTCATGTTATTTTTAACTTATAACTGCATGTTAAATAGTACTTCTGAAAACACGCGTAGTTAGGTGTAGTACTTAAGATAATTAGGAGAAAAAATCGGAGTTCATGACCCCAAAAATCTGTAGTTCAAAAAATAATGTCAGTCGGTGTTTTCAAAAAATTAAGAGTTGTGTTATCTTCTTAGCTGTTCCTGATGAATTGATGCTTTGTACACTTTCTATGTATCTATTTCATAGTAAACTGTTCCATAACGAGCTCGAATCTAAGTAATCTCAAAACAGTAGCCAATAAAACTACTGAAACTTATCTTTTGATTAGATTTTGTTAATTTATCTAAAGTGTCCAATTTAGACTCATTTCAAAACCTAATACCCTTTTATAAAACTAAAAATATCTTTATGGAATCATATATCACCTGTATTACTATTTTCGATCAAACTGTTACAAACAAAAAAATACAAAAAAAGAGTCTATAACCAATATCAGCATTTACCCCAAAACATGCATTTCAGTAGGTGGGGTGATTTCGCAAGTTCTGTTGCAAGAATGCACTCAAATTGGGCCCGGGCGGCATAACCGTGACCTTGGACAAAAGCCTGCTTTTCAACTAAAGCCTTGGCCGGTTGCAACATCGTACAGGTTTGGGGCTGTATCGTAGCCCAGCTGTTTTAATTGGAATTCTTTTTAATCGGCTGTGTCTGTTAACTGTTTGCTTATGGTCGCACGGAGGGAGGAGAAACGTTTGCTTGTGTGTCAGGTGTTAGCAGTGCATAGATGTCGCACGGCTGTCACTCGTAGATCTTCGACAATCGTTACGGGTAGTAAAAAGCCCGAAAAGTCTTAACAACCAATCTTCTCAAGGGGTATTGTGTTACCCAGTAACTGCAGGTCGTGGAGGTCAGATAGGCAGTCGCTCCATGTTGAATACTGGTATTCAGCTCCATCTGGTTAGACTGGAAGCCGACCCCAACAAAGTTGGGAAAAGGCTAGGCAGATGATGAGGATGAGATATTGTTTTGATACCTTAAATTCTGCCCTACCTTTTACTCCTATGGCGGAACTGTTAATCTAATCGCGTTACGTTTGTGCGTTATGCGTCACTCATTGGACTTTCAATTTTGTTAAAAAACTAATCAGTTCGAATTTACTTACTTTTGAAATTTCCTAAATTCAATTTCCTAAAATATGTACATATACAGAAGCATTTACCGGTTACTGTATGCAAAATGCAAGAGAATGTAAAAGAAATGAAGAATGTAAAGAATGCAAAAGTCTGTATGTGAATTCTCACATACATCCGAGTATTCACTCGGAGCAGGCAAAAGACATCATTGACCTTTTAATTTATGACTATTTTTCCTCCTTGATATATTTAACGGAGTGATAAATGGCACGTAGGCCATTTTCTCATTATTTGACACTTAAGTATAAGGCGATCTGCAAAAACAGGTACAAGAGTTTTCTTGAACTTTCAACATAAAGGCTACATTCGTATGAAGCGCACTAAGTTCTAGATAGGCAGCAGGTAACCATCTTGGTATACTACAATAAATGCGTGAGTGCGTGTTTGTTTGTTTGCTACGCTTTCACGCTAAAACCGCTGAACGGATTTGAATGAAATTTGGCACACGGGTAGACTATGACTTGGGTTAGGACATGGATACTTTTTATCCCGATATTCTCACTGGATCGAGACTTATATGGGTGAAACCGTGGGGCGCAGCTAGTACATAATAAATATGTATAACAAGTCTGGCTTTCAAAAATTTACATTATTTGATTCACTAAGGAATAAAATACGAAAATAGGACCAATGTTTTTGATTAGTAATTTGTTGGGACAATGTTCTAACTTATGATAACTATGTAAAATATTCGCGTCTAGAATAGTTATTAAACAAGGCGATGGCGAAAAATTATGTTGATTAAATTAAGCTGGATTAAGAGCCAGTTTATTAAAGTTTGTAGTAAAAATAACTTAACATCACATCACGCCTGTATTCCCCGAAAGGTTAGGCAGAGGTGTAGGTACCTATAGTAAACCTAGGCCATCTGTAATCATCATCTGCCTAGCCTTTTCCCAACTAAGTTCGGTTGGCTTCCAGTCTAACCGAATGCAGCTGAATACCAGTATTTTACATGGATCGACTGCCTATCTGACCTCCACAACCCAGTAACTGGGTAATACGATACCCCTTGGTAAGACAGGTTGTCTGATTTTCGGGCTTCTGACGACCCGTAACGACTGTCAAAGATCCACGAATGACAGCCGGGACCAACGGCTTAACGTGCTTACCGAGGCACGGAGGAGTCTCGGTATGTAAAGATGGTCACCCATCCACGGACCAACCGCGGCAAGCGTAGCTTAACCTGATCGACTTGTACGGCTGTTATTACTTAGCCACGAGCCCCTCGAGTAAAAATATTTATTGGTTACTGGTTACTGTCAGCCTGTATCACCCCACTGCTGGGCAAATGACTTCCAGCTCTTGGGATCCAGGGCTAATGTGGACCACTGATTGTTTTGTCCAGCTCGTTCCATCATCTTCTACGGGGTCTGCCAAAGATATAAAACTCTCAATCTAAAAAGAGGAAAGGTTATTAGAATAAGTCGAACGACTTAGCTCATTACCATCACTCAACTGCTGGAAAAAGGCTGATCTTCCTCACGTCACATAACGTTTGAACTGCTGTAGGTATCGATCAAATCCGTTACTACATACGAAGAGGCCTTTGCCCTGCAATGATAACCATATTACATCATTTATGATTCATTCATACACACATAATAGGCTTGAAGACTTTAAACAGACCATAAAAACAATAAACAATCACAAAAACTGCTTCAAATTAATTCAAATATTAAAACTGCAAACGTCACCATTACATTTTGAGAGACTACTTATCAATGCTCGCACCATATCACTCACTACTGTTTACAGAGGTCTGACGTCATCACTGTGGTCATCTACACTCGCACTATATTTTATTTAATATATATAATATAATACAGCTGTATAGTTTGTTTGTTTTTTTGTTTGAACGCGCGTTTATAATCTCTGGAACTCCAATCGGATTTGAAAACATCTTTTTGCATTTGATAGCCTAATTCTTGAAGAAGGTTATTCAACATCAAGCTATGACCCTTACGAGCCGAGCAAAAAGAAATAGCGTCGGAAACAATGCTAAGCGAAAATGAAGTTTTTTTTTATTTCACTTATTTAGGAAAACAGACAATCGTACATTGTATATTATATCTAGATACACAGTATTCAATAAGTAAATGTTCAGTCCACTACGTTTCCACATGTTACTAGCTTATAAAAAATACAGTTATGGTAAAATTATGTAAACTCAATACAATTATAGAACAACAACAACAAGTATACAATTATATCTAAAAACCAAATAGTTAATACATACTTAAATAATACTATGTAATTAAAAATTTTGAGCAAGGCGCTTAATAATTTGTTTTTAACCAATCTCTGGAGCGGCGCTCTCCCTCCTGCATTTGTACGACAGGGGTTGTAGCAAACAGTGGATAAAAGCCAGCCTCACGTCTCGTTACTATTCTACGTACAATATAGCATATTTTACTAATTAATTCAGAACAATCAAACTTATTATGTACAAGTCCATGGAGCAACAAGCGTCTAGAGCGTAATGTTAATCGTTTAAACTTACACAAAGCGTTTTTATAAGATAAACGTACGATGCGACATTTGTACTGCAATGTACTGAGGAACTTACACTGAACTCTCTCAATTGCAGTCTCATATTTAACATTATATGGATCCCAGATCATACATGCATATGCAACCTGTGGACGAACTAAAGAATTAAATAAATACAGATATGTAGCTGGCCGTTTAAAGTCTGACGTCGTTCTCATAACAAAGTTATACATTTAAAATGCTTTAGTAGTAATTTTATCTATATGTACACTTAAGTGAAGTTTGCAATCAAGAAGAACGCCTAAGTCACTGATATAAGTTTCCATAACTAGAGTCTTATTACAATGTGAATAATCGTAGGCTATTACATTATTATTTTTAGTAAAATTTATGTATTTACACTTAGGGATGCTTCGTTTCAATTTATTTTCATCACAAAAAACAGATAATCTATTCAAAAATTCCTGGAAAAGACTGCTGTCAACATGGTTTTTTATTGTTCTAAATACCTTAAGATCATCAGCGTATAATAAGAAATTACTATTTTTAAAGCAGTTACAAATATCGTACACCTCTGCCCAACCCTTCGGGGAAACAAGGCGTGATGTTATGTTATGTTATGTTACAAATATCGTTTATATATATAATAAACGTCAAGGGGCCCAGAAGAGATCCCTGGGGAACGCCTGAGGTCGCCAGAAATGAGCCTGATTTGTACCCATTGCTCACCACAGTTTGACTACGATTGCTGATATACGAACAAAACCAACGCAGTAGGTTACCTCTGATGCCATTAAAGGCTATTTTGTTTAGTATAATTGAGTGGTCCACTACATCGAACGCCTTTTTAAAATCAGTACAAACAGCATCGGTCTGATAACCTGCGTCCATGTTACTGAACAAGTGATCTGTAAAGATCAATAAGTTAGTCACTGTAGACTTGTTTTTAATGAAACCGTGGTGCTCAGGTATAATATTGTGTCTCAAAAATGGATAAATGGCTTGATAAACGAACTTTTCAAATATTTTTGCAAGAGTACAAAGAATCGATATAGGTCTATAATTCTCTATGTTTTGTCTAGACCCACTTTTATGCACTGGTATTATATTTGCTTTCTTCCATGAAGACAGAAAAGTACCACTTTGGATACACTTGTTAAATAATATGGAAAGAGGCATACAAATTGTATCAGCAGTCCTCTTTAGAAAAAAGGGCGGTATGCCATAAGGTCCCGGTCCCTTGTTTACATCTAACGATTTTAGTTGTCTGCAAACTTCATGGACAGTGAAATCCAAAGTACAGAGAGAGCTGTTATTGCCATTACTCAAATCAGAAGCTGGGCACCATCCGGGAAAGAGACTAGACGGCTCATAAACTGACTGAAAGAAAACCGAAAACAAATTACAAATTTCCACCGGGTCGCTAGAAGTTACATTATTATAGAACATGCAGGTCGGTATATCCGACTTACTTTGCCGATTAGTAACGTACACCCAAAAGTGCTTTACATCGATGGAAATACCATCGTCGACTCTATTTATATATTTGTGAAAATATTTGTGACATTCAGTTTTAAAACGCTCTCTACACAAGGAAAATATATTACTTCGTAATCACTTATATTACGGTACTTTTTCCATTTAGACCAGGTTTTCTTTTTATACTTAAAAATGTGGATGAGCGGTTTGGAGAACCAGACCGGGAAATGCGAGTTTGGTCGCATCGATAGCGGTATGCGATTTTTTATTATACCATATAAACAGTTATAAAAAGTATCGATGCACACATCGGCCGAATTGCTCCCCAAAGCGTCTTCCCAGTTAATCTCATCAATGTCCTCGTTAATAACTGTATAGTCGGCTTTACGGTAATTATATTTCGGTGTATGTAAAGGTTTGGATAAACTGACATTAATATTAAGAGACAAACGTGTGTAAAATGGTAGATGGTGGCTGTCAGCCGGTACAAGATCTTGATTAGGTCTCAAAACAGCGCATCAGAGATAAGGAGATACTAGTACGCGTCCATTAGAGTTGGATATATGATTGAATTGCTTGACATCGTGAACAATGAAAAAGTCCCTCAAACGGTTACAAGTTATGCCTCAATCAAGTTTCGATCGAAGATCAAGTTTAGCCCATTGCAGTGCTGTGGGTATATTATAGTCACCTAACAATAATATATTATCAGTAGAGTAATAGAGCCGATTAACTTGTCCATATTACCAAAAAGAGTATTATATACAGCAAAAAGTATATTGTTCGGCACATAGGCTGCGCAGATAAGGGTATGTGAAGAATTGTTGCTGCCAGGAATGATAATAGCGATTTGCTCAAGGTATTAGTCTAATGTACCAAGCTGTGAAGAAGGAATACAAACAGGGTCATATGTTCGCCATACCGCTATCAATACACCACCGCTCTCAGACTTCCTAGTAGCAGTTCTATTCCGGTCACAGCGAAAAACTATATACCGATTATCAATAAATTCATTGTTATTAATTGTAGGAATAAGCCATGTTTCTGTTAAAGTAATAACATCGAAACAGTTAGAGAGAATATTCATGTACAAAGTATGCAATTTCGTGCGAATGCCTCTACTGTTTTGGTAATAAATGCTGAAGTCATGATTTTTAGTACTATTAGACATTGTAATTAGTGACAACCTAAATAATAAACAAAATTAACTTGCTACAGGCAAATGACTCGGAGCATTTATGATGTTTTTAACATCATTTTTACATTTAATGGCTATAGTGGGCGAGGTTTCAGATTGTTTAACAAGAATGGTGACAAACAAACTTATAACTACATTTTTAGCTGCCTCTCGGGCGTCGCGTAGCAACTGTTTTTTTTTTCTAATAATAAGTAATAGCGCGGGCGGGCGAATTATTTATAAATAATCCGATTTATTTTAAATTAAACGGCGGGTGGAACCACGGGGCACAGCTATACACGACAATATTGTGACTGTCAAATTCGCGAACGGAACTCACAAATTCAAGGTCGAAGTAACCGTTTTATAGTCTGGCCACGTAACGTTAAAGTTACGAACGAGACATCTTTTAGGATAAAAAAAATTAAACATGCGTTGCATACAATGGCTCATTTTTCGGGTTTTTGGGGTTCCGTGTCTTCGTGTCTTCGTGGTTCGGGGGATGTGAATAGAGCTGCCGTCATCCACCATCTTTCACTCACATTCAAATAGCTCTTATATCAAAGGTTATCTGTAAAAGATCGCTTTAAGCGATAAGACCCATTGTGTCACCCTATGTGTAAAATTTCTACATTTGTACCTCTAATTTTTATGGTGTACATACTTGTAATAAAGAGTATTCTATCTATCTATCTATATTATATCTATGCTTTGCTTTCTTACTAGAAGTACGTTCTGGGGGCCAACCACCACCTCTTAAAGCAGTATTTTTTTAATGTTACTTCAGTGGGAGAAAGAGATGGAGCTATACAGGACGTCTAGCTCCATCTCTTTCCCACACTCAAGTAAGATTACAATAATACTGCTTTAAGAGGTGGTGGTCTAGCTCCTGTTTTCTTCAAGACAGCTCAAAATGACTTCAAGTCAGTTTAGCTTGAATTCTTTAATCGTTATCCTCGATTTCGTTTGGATGTGCAGTTTTAAAATGAAACGAAAGGCTTAGTTCTGAGGCAATCGAGCTTACTCTTTATCGAAATCTAATAAGCACAAAAGCGCTTAAAGTCGACAAGCAGACGACTTGCATGGCAGAAAATAACAATTCGATTGATCACCTGATCACAGAGCTTTAACTTGACTGACGGAACCCGATAGTAATACTGACCACCACTGACCTTCTGTGACAATCTTGTTCCAGACAAACATGTAATATGGTTAAGTAATTATTTAGTTTTGAGTAAGTAAATATTAAACATAATTTAATGTGTCTAAAAACAGTAGTGATCTTGAAAACTAGCCGTGTCTAGATTTTTTCAAAGTTACTGTTCTAAGTAATTATGACACTCAAACTTAGCTTAGGCTTCAAAGAATTTCCTAAGTACTATCGAGGAAACTTACATCTGACGAATTTGGAAAAAAAAACCCGTGCACACGATGACCACATCTGTTAGGAAGCGTTACTATACCGGCCGAGCGCTGCAAGCAAGAATAGTCCTTATGGTGTATAGATGTTCGCTTCTCTCATATATTAGAGAGATATTATATTTTCCACAGTATTGAGTGAGGTAGGTCCTCGGCATGCGCATGACGGGAAAAATGGAAAAGGAAGAAGCACTAGTCCGACAAAACTACAACTACATTACTTTTACGAGAACAAATTTTAAGCCGCATTTATACCTTTTTAAGTTGCATAAAGTAATAAATAAATTTTCTAAAATAGTAGTACTAAATTCGGTCTGGATAATGGCACCCATCCATAGTCTTCCAAATGACGTAGGATGAGCAAAAAAGGGCATTACTCATAATAAAATGGGTATTACGCATACTAACTAGTATTTTAACCGACTTCCAAAAAGGAGGAGGTTATATTTTGGTCTGTATGTATGTTTTTTTTATGTATGTTCACGGATTTTTCCGTCAATTGTGGACTGATTTTAAATATTCTTTTTTTTATTCTTGCATAGAACTCGTACTTTTGACGTACTGAAGGTGAATAACATTGATGTCTCAACAATAGAGAATTACTAACATTCACAATAGCATTAGGAATATTAGGATTAAGTAACTTAGATTAAGGCTGGCTACACACTACGTGTATAACTAATTGCAAAATTTCTCATTGGGTCTCTCAAGTAAAGTTGAAAAAACAATTCTGTGATGAGATGACTACCATACCCCGGAAGTAAGAAGTCAGTCAACACGGCAACTGTTCTAAAGTTCCGTTTCTAACTTGTTATCAGCCTTAAAAAAAGATGGCAATTTTTTGAAGTTTCATTTTAAAAAGCCATACGTTTTGTATGGCTTTTTTTTAATATATTTGTAAAAATATGTAGGTTAAAATGCCTACCCACTGACACACACGTCACTACTAGTAAATTTGTCTCACATAAATTCACTATGCCGCTTCGTTCGCGAGCACTCCGCCTTAACGATACAATGATATGTTTCGAAATGACAGGTGCCAAGTTCAAGGGCCACATCATATCTTAATCTAGTTTGATTTATTGTCTCTGTGTGAACATAAATAACATTAATTTACATTATATACGATAATTAGTTTTTAGACGACGCGACGTGACGTTTGTGATAGGTGAAATTAGCGCTTGTATTTTGTTTTGGGCGAAGCTGGTATCTTCTTTTTTGTCGTACAACAGATCATTTTGGTATCTACAAATTATGATGCATAATCAGCATATAAGGTTCCCACTGCTGAGTCACAGGCCTCCTCTCGGTAAGAGGGAGAAATTGGGATGCATTGGAGGTAAACCTGTTTCTTTAACACCATGATGATGGATCAGAACTTGGGGAGGGTCATTGTCACTTTTCCAGTTTCATAATGTCCTTTCTAAATTTTCTATTCTATCCTCCCACAATACAGAAATTTAATCATTATGGCCTGAATTCCCTAAACAGTGCTACCAGCTTTCAGTCGGGCTGAGATCTATAAACGTCATAGTAAGTACTTACCTAAAACTTTGGTTTCCTATGAAAGCGGTGAACGGTCACACGATAACGGCTCTCCAATTACAGAGCGTTTTTTGACACCTTAATGTCAGATACTGGTGAGAACTACAGATTTTTACGACGGCCGTTATAATGTGACGGACCGCTCTTCTAGGAAACCGTAGCATAAGCGTTATTCCTGTCACTGTCGCACAACTGTCACACTACAATTGCAAGCCAGACACCGAAACGTGTCCAAGTCAGCACGAGCTGAGTAACGTTTATAGATCGCGGCCTAAGACTCTATGGCATAAATGTCCGATAAATTAGTGCTTAGAGGTGTCTCCAATGGAGCTCGTAAGATTCACCCCATAGATCACCCGGTAGTAACCTTTAGAATAGGTCCTGATAGCTATAATGAGAAAACTTCACATTACGCCCATGGGCGTAAAAAGAAGTTTAATCAATAACCTACCTACATCGACTAAGATTACGGAAAACTATAACCAAAATATTTCGAAATGTCCAGCATGGCTTCTGATATCAAGGAACTAAATACTACGGCACCTAATTTCTGACTAGCTTGGCAGAGTAATTTATCAAAAAATCAATGACACACACACATACATAAACTCACGCCTTCTTCCCATGGGGGTAGGCAGAAACTACAGAACGCCACCTACTACGACCCTTACATACTCCTTTTGCCTCGTTTACATTCATACATCTGGTCATACACGCACGCCGGTGGCGAGTACTGACCTTTCTGAAGAACATCACCAAAAGTCAATGATATTTTTTATTTTTTTATTTGAGATAGGTTTGCTCTTGACTCTAGTCTAGGTCATATTTCATAAACACTTAATTAAAATTATGCTTGTCTGTTTGATAAAGCCGGTTTTGTCCGGACAGTCTTGGCTACGTCTGTGCGCCTTGTCTTCAGTCATCAGCGTCTATTCGTCATTATTTTCTTTGCAATCTATGCAACACATTCCTCTGCTGTATTGGTTGTTTGACTGCCCCGTTGGTCTCGTGGTCACAAGCGCGACTGCCGAACGTGAGGTCCTGGGTTCGATTCCCATGTCGGGCAGAGTGTTATTTGGTTTTTCCACTAGGAATTTCTTAGTAACAGCCCGGTGTTTGGAAGTTGACGGTGTGATACCCCCGTGCCTCGGAAAGCTCGTTAAGTCATTGGTCCTGCGCCTGATCTCTCCGGTCGTGTCGGATTTCCGTCCCATCGAACTATGAGAGTGAGGGAAGAGAGTCCACCTGTGTCTGCACACACACTTGTGCACTATAATATCTCCCGCGCTGAAGGTCTCCGCTAAGATTGGTCGCCATGGGCGAAATTTGGTCTGGAGAACTATTTTAATTTTTGGTCTTGGACTTCCTTAACGCATTAAAGGACACTATAGAGCAGTAGTAACAATAAAACTTCTGTTGTGTCTCGTTTGCGTCCCGCAAAGTGTTAAACATATTACTATCAATTTTCTTCTTAATTGTCCACTACAAACGCATCTCAATGCATCTAGTTTACCAAATGGCCTCTCGTGGTCTTATGTTGGACATAGCCAGCTGTTCTTGTCTTGTTTTAGAATCTTTGCCTTTTTATATTTTTCCATTCAGCGGATCCCCTTTCTACTCCAACTTATGAATCAAAATTATTGTCATGTTAGCAGTCAGCTGGTCTTCACTTCAGACCAACCGATTGGATGCCTCAGTTACCTTCATGACCCACTCGATCTAAATACATAGACCAGCACCCTAATTTGTGTTATGCAATTATCAATCACAACCTGAATCATTTTGAAGCAAATTGCTAATCCATTGCTTCATATGTTCGAAAAATTACTCTACTTAACAAAGTAAATAACGTAATGAATGTTGTTAAACTGACAAAATAAAACCGATTCCTACTGTAAGTGTGTTACACAATTGTCCCGCTGGTTCTACACAAATTGTACTTAGGTACGCAGGATCATACTAGCCATAATTAGCAATCAGCGTCATTTTAGATATAATTTTGTTCTATTATTTTTTATGTGGTGTCAAATGTATATTAAAAAAAAATGTTGTTTTTGAAGATTAACTTACTTTAAATAATTTCATGTTTAGTAATTATTATAAGCACCTTATTTGCATGCCAAAATGTGGCAAAATGTGTCATCACACAAGAGTATTTTATTTGCCTACCACTTTTGTTTTACCGCATTTCATCATCATCTGCCTAGCCTTTTCCCAACTATGTTGGGGTCGGCTTCCAGTCTAACCAGATGCAGCTGAATACCGCATTTAAAGCAAATAAATGACTTGACTTTGACATTGACATTTTAAAATTAAAAACGAAAAATTTAACTTGATAATCGAAACTAGAAACATAAATTCAGCATATTTTTTGGAAGTTTGAAACAAACTGGTCTGTGTGCTTAGATGGAGTGGGGAGATGTAAGGTCAAGAATGATGTAAGATCAATGCCTTTAATGATGTGCCTGAGGTACCTTTAAGGAGAATCAGAAACGTCACCATTAACCAAAAATCACATATCTTGAGCAGTAGCAGTTCTGTGGATGTTGAAGGACCTCAGAACTGCTCAAGCAGCTGTTATTTTTCAGTCTTGTGCTGCTGAATTTAGCTGATTATGGATGAAACTTTTGCTATAAGCATTGACTAAAACCTTGCTATAAACTTTGACTATGCAGTTGGGGTAGCCCATTATTCATAGACAGTCATTGAAAAAATATTTATGCTTTTGTCCAGTGCGTAATTAATAAATTATTAAGGTGACAAGGTGAACCTGTTAACGTAATTATCCACTCCATTTTTATGGTAATTGACGATAAATTCAAATAGTATTACATTAGCATTGTAATTGGTTTTTAGTTCATGTAAATTGCTTTTATTATGATGACAAGAAAATTAAAAACAATACAACTATTTTTCCGGATTCTAATGGGATTGGGTTACATTAATCACCATAATGTATGACACAAACGTCCACTGTGAGCGGTTAAATTGTTATGGCCAGATTATAATAATCCACACTTGGCTAAAGACAATATTGTAATTGTAGAGTTAGTTGGTGTTAGCACATTGGTGGACGCTGCTGTTTCTTATTTTTGACGTCATCCAATAGATTTCAATAGAATTTTATTAAACCTTACTTTTTTTCGAGAACAGGTGCGAATATATCTTTGTATACATCGCTGACCTAAATCCCATTTTCTGTGGAAAAAGCCCATGTTTACAGAGGAGACGTTTAAGTTATTAGAAATTCATGTCACGAATCCAATATTTTACTCCTAGATCACGGTGATAACAAGAAAATATTATTCAAACAAAAAACAAACAGTAATGAAGTGTGTAACAGAAAACTTGACTTCGTATGTTGTCATGGCTAAGTCGTTATCCCATAAATATGAATAGTAAAAGTTAAGAAGTTTAGTTTCGAATTACCTGAAGAAATTCCTAAGCATATTAAATTTTTTGTGGATTTTTTTAATGGGATCCTTGTCAATTATCGTTCGGCTTACTGACAAATTACTATTGTAAAACATTATGAACTTTCGTGTTTGACTCACAGCTTTTACATGAATCTAATCAGTTGTGAATAAATCTGGTCAAATGAACAACTATTTCTACATTGTAATCAAAGACAAAAGAAGAACAATACACATCAATAGAAGAACACTCCAGCAAGAATTCATAAAGCACATATTCATAACACAGCTCGCGCCGAACTAGATCACGATAACTTTGAGTGCACGAACAATACCGAACCAAAATTGGATACCATTGTCTTCACAAAGGGTTGAATCAATGCAAATTCTTTGTATATTTTCAGCAATGTCTGCCTTGGTCAAGGACTATTGTGTTTCTCAATACAATTGTGATTCAAAATCAAGTGTGAGACCAAATAAGCGTACATACATAGTAGACGGGTGCTGTCCTCTTGGAATATTAACTAGTTGTAAACCTTGGATTGTTTCGCGTTCGTGATCTAGATGATTATTATATTATGTGTTAATAGTTTATTTATTAGCTTCACCCTGTTTGTCCCTTCAATTAATAACTTTGACGAATTCTGTAGCAATTCTATATTTGTCTTGAATTTTTGATGTTGCTGTAATTCCATTGTGAAATTACTTTGCTAAGTAATTTTATGAGTAATAAGCACTTTCGGATGCAGAAATCATTGCATTATTCAATTTGATTGCAATATTTGTAACAACAGTAATCTTGTTAAAATGTCTGAGGTACCAACTGGCACAGTTGTTATCTCGTCGTTTACATTCAATCCATGTTTTATACTCAAACTCTGATACAATGAAATAAGGATGAAATTGTTTGCTCACTCTTTGCGCCCTAGATTTTCCACGTTTTCTACTTGTAACAAAATACTTACTTATTTCATCCAGTACCTTTATTATTCCTAATTGATACTTATCTGGATTAATATGATGCTCCACTTAGGCTCCAGGATTCATAGCTTTATTTTGTAGCATTATTGTGGCTGAACAGCCGAAGCCGAAAATCAGTCATGTCAATATTTAAAGCAACATCCTAAAAACATTATTAGACAAAGTGGACAGTGCCTTTATAAGGCACCGGGTACGGAGGGACGTGCCAACGTGTGTTGGGCCACGTCTCTTTTAGTTGTTTTAGTTTACCAACAAAGTTTTTAAGTCATTGTTACTAATACGGATTGTGTGTACTTGTATGAGTAGTCCGAAATAAATAAATATCTATATAAATAAATATATATATATATAAATGCTTACTACTAAATATGGACCTAGCCATAACCACTAAAATTATGAATGAACGGCCAAAATACAAATTAGCATAACACTCTTTGGCGTCTGCTAAGTGAGTGATTTGAATCCGTCTGCTAAGTGAGTGATTTGAATCCGTCTGCTAAGTGAGTGATTTGAATCCGTCTGCTAAGTGAGTGATTTGAATCCGTCTGCTAAGTGAGTGATTTGAATCCGTCTGCTAAGTGAGTGATTTGAATCCGTCTGCTAAGTGAGTGATTTGAATCCGTCTGCTAAGTGAGTGATTTGAATCCGTCTGCTAAGTGAGTGATTTGAATCCGTCTGCTAAGTGAGTGATTTGAATCCGTCTGCTAAGTGAGTGATTTGAATCCGTCTGCTAAGTGAGTGATTTGAATCCGTCTGCTAAGTGAGTGATTTGAATCCGTCTGCTAAGTGAGTGATTTGAATCCGTCTGGATTTTTGATCACAGTTTGTTATTAACAAGTAGAAGTAGGCTACTGTCTAATATCTTTGCATTATCCCTGAGTTATCTTTTACGACACCTATGATTTTGAGTTAAGAACTAGATCCGACACTCGTAGTGTCGATTTTCCGGCGACAAGATGGGCAGACGCCATTATTGCTATCACGGCTAGAACCTGGACACAACTTTTGAGATTTGCTTAAGGTGACGTTGACCAGCTTTTAATGATTTAAATTGAAAATGATGTCTAAACGAGTAGTTTTAATGATTTGGAAAAAATATATGTTAAATTAGAACATTTTCTTAATAACTTAATATGTGAACATTTTAGATTATGTTTATATTACATAGTGTAATTAATTTTTAAATTCTATTCAACTCGACTTCGGAAATCATCCATATCCTATTAGTATTAGAACTGACAATACTATGTTAGTAGCACGAAAATCAAAAATAAAATAAAAGTTACAATCAAAATCACAAGATTAAAATGATTAAAATTAAAATCAAATGCAAAATCATAATTACAATAAAAAAAAACAAATATTACAATAAAAATAAAAATAAACAAAAATTAAATTAGAAATAAAACCAAAATTAAATTCATTAAGATCAAAACAAAATTAAACACAATCAAAACAAAATTATGTCAAAGTTAAATTATAACTAAACTAAAACATGACCATAACTTATCTTCTACATTAAATATCAATATAAATATATTTCCTCAGCACTAGGCCCGCAGCTATTTCTACGGGACCAATGCATCAGAAAAGAACAGTCTGGCCTCTCCACAATAACCCTCAGGATGCTATTGGAGCTTCCACGTATCTTACGCATTAAGGATGCCGTTCTTTTACGCATGATAGCCTCAAAACCATCTATGCCTGCCTCGGCAAACATGCCCGACGCACTACAGAACTGCGGAAGCCCCAGCTAAAGTTTTGTCTAACGTGGTTAAGAGACTGAGAATTACGCAAAAACTATCAAGCGTATTTTTATGAAACCTTCACCATTTTAAAGATAATTTAATTTTTATTTTAGTTTACGTATTTTAATATAATACATTTTGTTTTGTTTTATGTATAGTAAATTAATAATGCGTCTAATTTGGAACAGCGCTCCTTGATGGGCGAATCCTATTACTGGGTGGACGTACGACGCGTTGCGTGAGCTCAGCGCAGAACACGCAAGCTATGCAATCAACGCAGAGAGAGACCCAGCTGTGGATTAAGTCGCGCTGTGAACGATAATGGGTGGCATGGGTTAAGGGTGGCCTTTCTTTGCGAAAAACTGAAACCTTACCAAGACTCTTTATTTTGTTCCAGATGGGTCACCGAGTTCCAAGATACTCAAGCCTGATGTGGGGAGTCTGCATCCCCAGTTCTTGCAGCAGCTATGACTTGGAAGAGGAGTTGTCTCAGAGACTGACAGGTCTTGGAATATCAGTGAAAGTGCACAACAATATGTGCTCAGTGAAGAACGTAAAGAGACCTTACTCTTTTGGGAAGACACTTTCTATGTAAGTTTTTTATCAACTGAACTCTAGATGGATCAAAATCAAAAGTCATTTATTCAAACTAGGCTGAGAATCAGCACTTTTCGAACGTCAAAAATTACATAAGACGTCTCCCAAAACGCTCGCCCTTCACCACTTCCTAGTGCTTTAGCTGGGAAGAAGAAGTGGCGGAACGAACTCCCCACCAGCACAGCTGTTGTTTAGTTAGAAAAACTTGATTCTAGACAATAGTATGCAAAATTATCAACATTACGCAACACACAAAGATTAAATAAAATTATTCTCAATGTGTCAGCTAGCACACGCCAATATACCAATAAAAAAAAACATCCAAACTATACTAAAGCAGAAATAAAAATTAAAACTAAAGACGTAAAAGAACTGTATACCTAAATAAAAGCCTCCATGCATAAAGGGCGTGCCGCTTACACATAGCATTAAATTGGCATTAGAAACTATTTTAGGCTGGTCTGTAATTCCTTTGTCTCTTCGTACCGAAAGTTCTTTCCTAAGCCAAATAGTCTGAAGGCTAATTCCTGTATTTGAAAACGTTCAAAATCAAGTCGTAATCTCATCTCAGCGACAACGACAATAAAAATGACGTCATCAAAAATGTCGGTATAATAAATATTAGAGTTGTTTTTGACAAATTGAAGCTGAGATTAGAACGTTCGCGTTAAAAATACGGGAATTTTTCCTCTGGTTTTTTTAGAAGGAAGACGTTACAACAAGAATGTTCGCTAATATTATTAGCGTTCCGTACCCGAAGGGTGCCAAATGGAACCCTATTACTAAGCCTCCGCTGTTCGTCCGTCGGTTTGTCAGCGGGCTGTATCTCATGAACCATAATAGGTAGACAGTAGAAATTTTCACAGATTGTGTATTCCTATTGCCGCTATAATAAGAAAAAACAAAAATAAAATTAAGTTAAAAATTAAAGGGGGTCTCCATACAAGAAACGTGTTTGTTTTTTAAACTGAAGATTTTTTTTAAATTATGTAGTGTTAAATTTTGTACGGTGGTACGGAACCCTTTGTGTACGAGTCCGACTCGCACTTAGCCGGTTTTTGTCCTTAAAACGGTTGCTATATCAAGCAAATATTAAAAAATGTGAATAGGTTCTACTCCATTGTCATTTTTAATGTTTGAAGTAAGTTTATGAAATGTTTCGCTTATTACGAAGATGACTAATGTCATCTGTACCCAACAAGTAGGAAGGATGGCAGAATTTTTGAAACATAGATCTTAAATTAAAAAATAGACTATATTAATTATCAATTGTCTAATTATACTTCCACTACAATAATTTATTAGGGGTCCCCGAAACGATCAATTGCATTTTTTTTTAAGTCCGCCTTTGTACGGTATTCTTTTTAACTTGTGCAATAAAGTTTTAATAAATAAATAAATTTATCAATTGCCATCAATTTCTATTGTTGTAATAATATTGTCAATCGCTTCAATTTCATTTGGTAGACGATCAATTTGCGCATCAATGTGTATCAATCATCGTTTCGGGGACCCGTTACACACCATAACTTACAACTAATTACGGCTAACACTAAGTGTAATGAAGCGAAATGATTGAGCAGCTTAAGTTATTAATTAAGGGTGATTTACATACTCAATGCACATAATTGCACATAATGACCTTAGGCTATGGTTTGATGATGTCATAAAATATGTATGTCTGTTTAATTCATATTTAATAGTTGGTATGGTCCCTTCCTTGCCTCGGAAAGCACGTTAATCCGTCGGTTTCGGTTGTCATTTTTAGATCTTTGACAGTCATTACAGGAGTCAGAAGCCCAAAAGTCTTACAACTACTCTTACCAAGGAATAACGTGTTACCTAGAAATGGGTTGGGGGAGTCAGATAGACAGTCGCTCCATGTAAAATATTGGTATTCAGCTGCATGCGGACAGACTGGAAGCCAACCTCAACATAGTTTGGAGAAGACTAGTCAGATGATAAGTAACTATAGTAGCTCCGTTTGTGAGTGCACGGCTTTTGGTGCGTGGAGAGAATCTTAAAATTGTGTCTGTTGGAAAATTGCATGAGTTTTTTTATTCGGGGTTTTAATGACTTAAATCATCGTCTGTAAAACATCGGACGTTCTTAAGGTGCATAGTAATTGTTTACGTAAGTATGCTGATCAACGGTTGTAATTGTTAAAAACGAATGTCTTTGCGTTCCTGTCTATAAGTTGTTCAGAGAAGCCCACTACAGTCCGTCGAGGAAACGTGTTCCTGACACCTGTCAGTTGGACAATTTCTAGTTGTAATAAGGATCAAATTCGCAAATCACGTATTCTTTAGTATGAAACTGACAGGTGTCAAAAACGCATTCTCTCGACGGTCGAACTGTAATTAATAATGTTATGCAAAGCCGTAAAATAACCCAAAATCAAGAAGAGGTTATCTGACTGGCAGCCTTATGGTAAAATAAAAAAAAATCAAATTAATTCACTAATAGATTGCTAGACAGCTGAACGTCTACTTATTTTAAGTATAAATAACAATGCCTTTCCGATAATTATCAATATCTATTTTACCTTTTATTATGATTATGAAGAAACTTGGGAATGGCTTTTGCCAAATTAGTATTAGTCTATGGGATGTTTGGAAATCTCTCATTGTGTCCCCTAAACTTCTGAGGCATTCGCCATAAACAAATAAATGTACAGCCATGGACATTCATTGTTATGCAAATTGACACCGTATGTTAATTTGCCGTATTATAGTCATTTGTAGTCAATTTGCTTAAAAATTATTTTCCCTGCCTGACAAACCACATCTGCTATTAATATGACAATCCAGTATAATGATGTTTAATAGTTTTATGTCATACTTGATGCAACATACTGATACGAAGGGCGGCCTTACTTTAGGTACCTACCTATATTGATGCGATAACATCTATAAACGATGAGTGAATAAATAAGTATTGACATAATAGGGAAAATTATGGTTTCTTTGTCTAGCTAAGGAATGTAGTTGTTGGGTTTTCATATTCTACACACTATTAATGGTTACATGTCGACGGCGAAGTGCCAAATATGTCCTAACTGACATTTTTCGAGGAATTGAGAAATTTGATGTTGAAACATGCGAATAACTCCCTTTAAATTCAAAACGATAAAAAAGTGACAAACCCGAAAAATGTCAGTTAGGAAGTATTGGCAGCTCGCCGTCGATGTACGAGTCGTAAATTGAAGCATAGATACTGCATTGTTACGTGGTACACTCTGCGATCCGTTGGCAGTATCAACGATTTTTAGAACTGAAAATTTATAGGTATGAAAATATTATGAAATACAAAGGAAATTCAAATACTGGTATTCAGCTGCATCCAGTTAGACTAGAAGCCGACCCCAATATAGTTGGGAAAAGGCCAGGCAGATGATGACAAAGGAAATTCAAATCGCGAACGTTTTGATCAAAATCAGGGGGCCAACCAACCACCACCTCTTAAAGCAGTATTATTATAATGTTTCTTCAGTGTGAGAAAGAGATGGAGCTATATAGGACATCTAGCACTATCTTTTTCCCACACTGAAGTAAGATTACAATAATACTGCTTTAAGAGGTGGTGGTCTAGCTCAAGACTTAGAACTTAGTCAATAATTAGCAGTTAGTAATTTAGTAGTCTTCTTTTACGTTTGTAGGACGAATCCTACAGACGCAATAGGAGAAGACTATTATAATATACATACACATAGACTATAATAACATAATCTAGAATAGCATAAACCTATACAGCCAGTATTTAACATAAACGTTTCAATTGGATGCATATGACTATCGGACACCCACCTAAGGGTGCTTACATAAAGAAAGAGGATCCCGGTAGAGACAAACCCGTACGGGTCGGTACCGATCGATGCAGGTATAATATTTCCGGTACAGGCGAGTCTGTCCGGGTCGGTACCGACCGACCGGAAACCTATTTTTTTAAGTAAGCATCCTTAGGCTGCCTTTCCACAGGAGCAAAGCAACGTAGCGTTGTGTCCACTTCCAATGAAGCAAAGCGTTGCGATAGCAAAATGATAAGCGAAGAAAATGGGGGTACACGGCTTTGCATACATTCCGCGGTAGTAATATTATATTAAACTATTCTGCGTTCCGCTGCTGTATCCTTGTCTACGAAGATAAGCTTTCTCTGAAATTCTGTTGGTTAATCAAAGTCAAATCATGTTATTTCAAATTAGACCATTATAACGCACTTGTAAATGTCAAAAATTACAAAGAAAAGATATTTGATAATTGACCATTCCAAAGTGTAGTTTGTTATGGAGGAGAATGGGCAGAAGAAACTTCATGGTTTCCCTTTGAATGTTTTCGGAGCTCTGCACTTCTCCGCTCTAATCCGCTTCAATGGACAGACAGCCTAAGTTCGGCCTCAGTCTTGTTATAAACCGTATCCAGCTCCAATCTAACTATCTAATAGTTTCTAAGATATTCTGAGGAATTCAATAGATTTGTACTATTGCGGGAAACAGTTTCAGAGACGATCCTATTCGTAAATGGACGGATAGTAACGAGCGTGGAACCCAATACAGAAATACGCTTGTACGATATGACTATATACAGAAAGCACAGTTAATAGAAATCTCTATTCCTAGACAGCACGTTTCGCCGAAAACTTTGTTGTTAGAAAACATTGTTTGTAGACATCTCGGTACATAGGAAGCACTGTTGACAGAAATCTCTGTTCATAGATAGCACTTCTTGCCGTAAACTTTTTCATAGAAACCACTGTTTCCAGATACCTTGGTTCACAGAAAGCGCCTCTGGAGAAAAAACTATTAATATTTATTATATTACTAAATTTCGCTTTTCTGCCTCTCTATCCATAAAAAAAAAACACGTTTATTTCATACAAAAATGCCATTTTAATCAAAAATGAAGCAAAACGAAAGCAATAGATGAAATTGAAAACAAAACAAACTCTTTAGCTTTATAATAGAAACAAAAAAGTACTCGATATAACTTAAAAAATATTTATATATAATAGTTTACATGTACCCTACATTTTTTCTCATTTCTGCATTCATTCTCGTATTATTGTTAAACTTCTACAATACGACGCGACGCAATGTGCATAATCACATTATAAAAATAATTATCTAATTGGTTTCCGTAAATAGATAATAATTTATTGACATGGTTATAATTACATGAATTAATGAATACTATGTAGCGTAGCGGCTAACATAATGCGTGTCTGAATCTGAGCCAGAAAAGCGATAATAAATATTAATAGTTTCTTCTCCAGAGGCGCTTTCTGTGAACCAAGGTATCTGGAAACAGTGGTTTCTATGAAAAAGTTTACGGCAAGAAGTGCTATCTATGAACAGAGATTTCTGTCAACAGTGCTTCCTATGTACCGAGATGTCTACAAACAATGTTTTCTAACAACAAAGTTTTCGGCGAAACGTGCTGTCTAGGAATAGAGATTTCTATTAACTGTGCTTTCTGTATATAGTCATATCGTACAAGCGTATTTCTGTATTGGGTTCCACGCTCGATAGTAACGTTGTTGGGCTGGTATTCAAAGATGATATCATACAATTAGGTTACATTAGGTTATAAAAACATGGGCAGTGAACATAATTAAATTAAATATGCTTAGTAGATGTCAAGAAGAAGATAACGCCCATTTTTGTCCAGCACCCTAATTGCGTAACACATTTACAGTAGGAATCGGTTTCATTTTGACAGTTTAGCAAAATTCATTGCGTTATTTACGTTGTTGAGAAGACAAATTTTTCGAACATATGAAGCAATGGATTAGCAATGTGCTTAAAAATCATTCAAATTGTGATTGATAGTGTGTTACGCAATTAGGGTGCTGAAATGCGGCAACGTTTTAGTAAAGTTGGCTAATATTGAAAAATCCTTTTTTCATCATTGAAACATCGTTTTGATAGCTGAACCTGGAAGACTATAACACCTTTTTGCCCAACCGTTTGTCTGCATGTATTTGTTAAAGGACTCTGTGAGGTATCGTTCACCAAACTACCCATTTTTCGACCTAGGATCCTAGCATTTTGTGTAATCATTGTTGTGACAAATTTCTTTTACAAAAAAGCTTTTAAGTTTCATTCCAATGTTAACTATTTTCTCTTTCTTTCCAGCACATTCTTTCTAGCAGTAATCCTGCTTCTCAGTCTAGGCACAATCCTAGACGATGGGAAGGAAGGAGTCACAAACTTCGAGAAGCTTCTCAACGCGTTCTCTTTGAAGAGGAATCTGAGGAAGGTCTTCGACTTATCCGACTCTCCTACCAGGGTGAAAGGGGTGGATGCGTACAGGGGGATGAACGCGTTCGCTCTGCTGATAGCGCACAAGTCTATGGCTATGGCGCACAACCCTTTTGTTAATAAAGTCAGCTTTTCTGCTGTAAGTATTGAAAACGTTTTGATATCCTATAGCAACTGTACCATCGCAAAAGTAGTTCAACGCAAATGTCCGCGATGGTATCTACACATCGGATTACAGTCGGTAGCCAATCGCAAAATTATGTTGGTACTAAGTACTTATGTGTGTGTAAGAAGATGAACCTCAGTTCGTAGGTATCAGGTTCTGGATCCTCCGCAGACGTTATGGATATCGATATCTAAACTCGATAAAGACAAAAAATAAATTAATCTGATGATTTTTTTTGGGGTCATCAACCGCAGTGTAGTTCAGTAAATCATTCATCAGCGTTTATCAACCGCAGTGTAATTTAGTTAATATTAGTTTAAAAATTCAGTTTTTTTTTTGTATAAACTTCACAGAGGTGGTGGGTTCTAAATACGATAAAAATACGATAAAACTAAACAAAAAACAAATTTCTCTATTCATAGTTCAAGTACAATAACAACACTACCAGCGGTCATTAACATGGAAAAAAAAAATCATCAAAACTTTTTATTTTTTATTTTGTCGTGTTTTGATATCGATACCCATCACGTTTGCGGAGTTTCTCTAGCTACTTTAATTTGACCCTGTACACGTAATCTAATCCGTTTGCCAAGTTTTTAAGAACAATGGAAATAAATGGAGTTACAGAGTTCAATATACATCAAACATCAATCAACGTCACAACGCTTTTTTCACGTATTCGCAACGTAAACATTCCCTGGAACCAACTTCCTTAACTTTATTAAGTCTAACAAATCCTCAGCGGTTTGAACTCAGCTTTCTTATCAACTAACACAATTCTCTCAACCAATCCAATAAAGACTTATTTGGCTTATTAAGTATAACAAATTCAACTTTAGAGTAAAACTCACACCTCGCGAAGTCTCGAAAATTCAATCAAGTCACTTTATGTATTGAAACCCTTTATATTAGCACTTAACACTTTCTTGAATACTTTAGAGTTCATAAGATTCTGTCTAACTCTTTAAGTGCCGGTTTTGCCAAGGGGAATGTATTTAGATATTCCTTAAAAGGCTTTTGTGTTGAAAGAAAGAATGAAATGTTGACAAGAAATGAATTGACTCTGTAGAGAATTTAATGCAAATATGAAGTAATTATTAGGCAGTTTGTTTGGTTAGTCATTTTTACTGATGTGAAATACATATCATAACAACACGCCTTCTTTCCCCGAAGGGTTGGGCAGAGGGGTACCTATAGTACAACCACATTTCGCCAGATAAGTTTAAGTCCCATGCGTTAGGTGGCGAGCCTATTGCCATCAACCAGACATAAAACCAGACTCTGGGCTGCTACTGAGACATTTCAGATATAAAAATCCAAGAAATGTACTGACTCTATTGAGAATTTAATTATTAGGCAATTTGTTTGGTTAGTCATTTTTACTGATAATTAACTTGTTAAGTCACTGCTTTTACTTGAACTGTAATTAGTTGGTTGATTGGTTTGCCGTTAAACATAGATTTCAGACCACAAGAAGAGGACCAACCACCACCTCTTAAGAGCGTTTACGACATGCGGCATTTCATACAAACTTTCAAGTCCTTATTTTTCGAAATGAATGAACAGATTTTAATGAAACTTCATACTATGAGCAGGATACATAATTCTAAAAAGTTAGTTAAGAACATTTTCGAAATGTCTTATTTAAAAAAAGATAATTGGAAATCTTTGTTACTATGGAAAATTTAATATTGGTCCAATTTAGCTGTGACACTATTTTTGAAACGTCCACAACGCCACTCAAGTATCGTGTTACAAACTCAAATCACCAATGAGTACAGAATGTCACAGCACTAGTATTTCAATGGCGGTCGGTATCTACACAACGCAACTTACTAACACGTTATAAACTATACTCCGTTGGTTTTATTAATTAAGTTAGTAAACAAAAAAACCACGTGACAAGAGAGCTGTTAAATTCATCTTAATCGGTTACTAAAATACCCATCACTTCAGTTGTCATGCTTCATCATAGTTGTACTCTTCAATTTAGCAACGTTATAATTCGTTGTACCTGTGTTTTCGGGCTCTTTAAAATAGACAGAATACAAAATATTGTATTATTATTATAAATATAACTAAAAAATTGTGCTCAAGCAGTTACATCTACGAAGAGTAGTTTAAGAATAAATGATAAACTTTAACATACATTAATAAAGCAGGAAACGATAGTAAAATCGAAAATAAATGTTAACATAACATAACATCACGCCTTGTTTCCCCGAAGGGTTAGGCAGAGGTGTACCTATAGTGCACCCTCATTTCGCCAGTTATGTTTAAAAGTCCCATGTAATAGGGGGCGAGCCTATTGCCATCTACCAAATCACCATCGCTATTGCCATCTATCTAGTAAATGTTATTTGGTTATAAAGTATTTAAACATAAAAGTTTCATCAATAAAAACCCTTTTTACACGATTTCTTTACCATTAGTTAATTACCAAACCCAACGAAGTATAGTTTGTGATTGGTTGCAGCGTCGTGGACGATGGGCCTTAGACTATATAAATAAATAAATAATAATAAGTTTATTGTACAAAGAGAAACACAATACATTTAGTACAATACACTAAAAGACTTATTTTATAACACACTTGTTTATAAAAGATGATCCACTAATTGATTAAAATGTGACATAATATTTATATTTGACCTCCTTCCAGGTATTCGGTATGCCATGGGCAGTGGTAGGACGCTCCGCAATTCTCTACACAGACAGTTTCCTATATCTGAGCGGGTTCCTTAATGCCCACAATCTGCTCACAGACCTCGAGAAGAAAGGGACCATCAACCTTAAGGACCGCCTTATCGCCAGATGGTTTAGGTAAGAGCTTGAGACATTTATCGATGCTATCATCATTAACTAGAGATTGATTACACTTTGAAGTGCAGAAAATATATCCTTTGTTTCAAACGGATCCATTCATTAAATCCCTCTTTTCGTCATTAATCTAGATTTGTACGGATTTGAAAAATTTTCAGTCTTCATCCTTTGTTTTTAGTTTAAGTTGTAAGCAGAGTATAGTTTTCCATTTAGTCTACTATACGTATACTATTAGTTGACAGAAAAACTTTGAAGGAAATGAAATTGCAAAAAAAATCTGCCGCTCTCCCTACATATATGTTCGCATAACTCGTCAAAATGTAGGGAACAGCTGATTTTTTTCGTGATTTCAGGTTTGGTCCCATCGTAAAAGTTGTTCATAATGATGAGTACAATGATCCCTTAAGAGGTTGTGCGTTATTTATATTACATCTTGTATAGCTCAGAAGGCTGTTTAAATTTTCAATTATTTTAATACCAAGCCCCATACATTTAATGAACGTCTCCTTTCGGTTTTTCCGAAAATAAACAATGGAACCTTTGAACGTTGTCAAACTGTAATATAGTTGAAAGATGCACGTATACCTACTAAGAATCTGAAGTCCTACCAAAAAACAAATTGTTTGAAACAGACTGTCATTCTGTCTCCCTTTTTCTAATCCTTATCTCCTAACCTTAAGAGCGTTGTCACATTTTGCACCTCTCTCGCTCACACAAAACCTAATTTTTAAGAATGTTAAATGAAAAAATGCTTTTTTGAAAAATGTAATCAATGGGCGGTCTACAAAATAATATTAATTTAATAGGTAGTTATTCAAAAACACATTTCTATTGTGTTATCTAATAAACTTATGTAATTAAGTGTTATGATCTGTTTTTGAGATGATGTAAATAAATGCCACAATAAAAATGTGTTTTTAATAATTACCTATTAAACTAATATTATTTTGTAGACCGCCCATTGATTACATTTTTCAAAAATGCATCTTTTCATTTAACGTTATTAAAAATTTGGTCCCGTGTGAGCGAGAGAGGTGCAAAAAGTGACAACCCTCTTAACAATCTTCCAACATATCAAAGGTTCACTCACCCTCCAATACAAATAATAAAATTCTTAATGATCTCAACACTTAAAACATAATCAAGTATCTAATGCGTAGATTTTTATCTAGGACGCACACGTGTCCTAAATTTGTGAGTATTACGAGTCTACGAGACATGTCGTTATGAAGCGATTATCTTTGACACATAGGAGTTAATCCCTCTTGGCTACTGTTACTATTAAATCGAAGTTTAATATGCGGGGAATTCGGTAGACGGTAGGTATGTAATAAAATTGTCTGTTATGTATTGAAAAAACCGTAAAGTTGTGGGTTTCAATGGATCATGAGGGATATCCCAGATTCGTTGTTTTCATCTCAATGAAGATAAGCCAAAATTCCAAATCTCAGGGAAAAACTACTGCACTAAAGTCTTGATCAACCTAGAAAATATTTGTACAGGAAATAATTGTATGTATAGAGGCATGAGGAACAGGGTGTAAAGTTCACTCATCCTCCATAGAAAAGGGAGGATCCTCCGACCAGACGGGTGTTGTGTCTGGTGGGCTACTGCCCGACGGTTGATGTCGGGATGTTGTATATATGCTAGTCGCGCGGTAAACTCTGTTTGCGCGATGCAGGATTTTGCGTGACGTCAGTGTGACGCGTTCCATTGTGGCGATGCCGCCACATATGCAAAAAAAGCCCTTATTGACATGCTGAAAAATTTGATTGGAACAAAAATGTATCAGATAATCTGAGTCAATCAAGTATCATCACTTGCGTCGAAGTTCTAAAAATTAATACTCTGTATAACCCATTAGATCCTTGTTAAAGTTTTCAAGTGCACTAAAATACAAACACACCTGTAACATCATATAATTGTGTTATAATTTTTCACCGACTGCGCGACAGCAAAGAAAGGGTTATGTTTTAATTTCCTTCTTCTCTTCCAGATTGTTTCCCCTCTTCGTGAGTCTGATGCTGTTCTGCACGTACATCCTACCGGACCTGAACAACGGGCCCCAGTGGAACCTAGTGGTGGGGGAGCACAGCAGGGTTTGCGAGAAGAACATGTGGAAGAGCTTCTTGTTCATACATAACTACTTTGGCTTTGAAGATATGGTATGTATTTTAATATCTCGATTTTTTTTATAAAACATTGCATAATAAAATTATATTTATGAGAAAAGAGAGTGAATGATAGCGTGACGGTTGACAGAGGAGAATGAAAGAAGAAAACGAGTTGTGCCGACTGCAAATAGAATGGGCAGGAAGATGGTGATAATGATATTGTCAGCATTGGCTACTAAAATTTGGACCCCATCAATCAATAAGGCTGATGCAAAAAATACGCAGTATAGACGTACAAACAGGTCGTAAAGTTCACTCATCCTCTATAGAAAATGGAGGATCCTCCGACCAGACGGGTGTTGTGTCTGGTGGGCTACTGCCCGACGATTGATGTAGGGACGTTGTATATATACCAGTCGCGCAGTAAACTCTGCTTGCGCGATGCAGGATTTTACGTGACGTCAGTGTGTTCAAAGACAAAGACAAAAACATTTATTCGTCGGATATTGTAGGTACAAAGTTGGTTATTATTATAAATAAGTTTAGGACACATCCGCCGCTAAAATATTCCGCATGAGGCGATGTCTTCTTTTTACCGTTTCGTTTTTATTTTACTTGGGGATTGTTGTAAAGCATCTTTTGACCGTCATGGAGTCAGCGCAAAAAGATAGTGCTAGCAAAAAGTAAGAGTATGTTGCTTGTGGCTTTCTGTAGCTTCTGCCTACCCACGTGGTACAAAGGCGTGAGCTTATGAATGTGTATCGTTTGATTGTTTTGTTCAAAAGCCTAGAAAATAATACCTATATTTTGTATTTTCCCAATATTAATTTACGTATTTTCAGCTTTTTTATTTTAACACCGGTTTCAGAGATGACGTCTGTGAAAACGGTTTTTTATTCCAACTATAACATAGCAAAACTAAATTGAAAAGCCTCGCTGAATTCAGCTTTTAAACATTTTAGTTTATTCGTTTCAAAACTAAAGTCAAAAGTATCGAATTCAATTTAGGTTTACTGCATCTCCTTCGAGTATCTATCGCAAAAGGTTTTTATTTTATAAAACGGTAACATCAACAGTTTTTTTCTGTAGGCTCGCTGTTTTCTTCTTAAAATTACCTTTGGCTATAAATTCGACGACTTATCATCTATGTGGAACTTCAATCCACTTTTTTCATCCACCAAAAATGTGTTCGGCACATTTAATTTGTCGTGGTGGCCGTTTTAATGCAAACACAAAACTGATGCGCGGAGCACAGTTGATGCGTGAACTTAGTGGATCCCCAGCTTTAGAGCTTATAAGTTTTCAAAGCTAGAATGGTCGGTTACTTGCCGTGCCGTTAAGAGTCCCCGAAACGACCAATCGCAATTGTCATTTTTTTACGTGATAGACAAACATTGATGCGCTAATTGGCCGTCTACCAAGTTCAATTGAAGCGATTGTCAATATTACTACAATAGAAATTGATGGCAATTTATCAATCGCAGTTGATCGTTTCGGGGAACCCTTATAAATATTCCCATGTTGTAGTAACTCCAACATGGATAGTATGCAAGTAAACCAACGTCGGAAGACGGGTTCAATTCCAATAGGCTGCAGTTTTATTTTAATGCACTCAGCACCTGGGTGAAACTTGAAAGACTTAGTTCAAAGCCTTGCTAATTCTAAGCAGAATATTCTTCCTCGTGTGCCGATGGTTTTCTAAATTACCCAGACCCTAGTGACGAGTATTTTTCATCGTCATTTTCAGTATCACGGAATGTTTTTTCCATTCCGTGGTCAGTATGTTCCATCGTAAGCGGAATGTGAATTAAAGGCAGCTGTAATAGTGAACTTCCATCTGCAATAATTACCCACATTATCACAGTCCCTTGGGAAGTTTGCATACTTTAATTATATTGATTCATCATTACACGTTAATTTGTTGACAGTAACCATTTACATTGCCACTAGTTTAACCAAAAATAAATATGATTATTAATCTGTTTGATCGCTAATTTATTACTTAACGCGCGTAATCAACTGATGACGATACATAAATATGTTAATTTTGATAGGCGTATGTAATGGAAGTTATTACTTTACTAAATCCTCTCCGCTGTCGACCTACCTCCTAGAGGTCGGTAACAATAGAAATTTAATTGTGTCTCATAACATGATATGTGAAGGTATAAATTACCATGGGAAGGCTACAAGAGTGCTTTCAATACAAAAACCTAAAAAAAAAAATATATTATGTTCCTGAGAAACAGTCTTCCAGACAATGCGATATGTTTGTCAATTTTTTTTTTTTTATAACCTTAGTTGAAAAAGGTGGCCTAAACATGAAGTTGATTTTTCTGTTTACGTTATTTATTTAATTATTTATTCTCCTTATACCTATCATTACAGGTTTCATTACCTAATGCAATTGTACGGTCTCACAAAATTAATTTATTATTAAAATTATGTACGATTTAAAATTATTAGGAACTTTAACCTTTTTACTATAACCTTTTTTTGGCTAGTCTTACCATAGACGGACGCCATGTTGTTCTGTTTATCAAGCGTTTCAGGTGCGCCCTCTAGCGGGATAAATTGTCAGTAAGGTTGTTATTGCCACATTTTCACGACAGGTGGTGTTTATTAAAGTAGAAAACTATGAATAAAAATACAAAAACTTACAAAATTGTCACACTATCGGGGTGTCGCCTGTCACCTGTCGCCTTTCAGTTTCATTAAATATGGCCCCATTGCGTTACTGAAAAAAAGGACGATCAGCAATTTGTCTTCCAGGCGATTTTGGCGATTATGGCGATGTCCCAGAGGTCATTTTTGAGTCCTATGTTAACCATCACCGTGTCATCGCGATCGTTGTAATGACACCATTTTCGACATTACTGACCGTTCAAAGTACAACGCTACAGGGTACTTTGCCGCGTGGAAAAAATCAGAACTAACTCCGTGATCTTGTATTGTACAATACAGTTTCTGTGACAATTTCACAAATTTTCACCAACAATTCTTGTAGCGCTCTAATGATCACTGGGAGGCCTATGTAAAGTGATATAAATATGTCTAAAAAAAGATTTCAATCCAGTACAAACTCATAAGTTTTACGTAAATCGATAGTAGGTACGCATTTGCTATTGCTAACAATGAATGGAGGCAATATACGGGGTGACACGGTAATCTAGTAATTCAGATTCCCATGATTCTTATATAACTAGTTAATTGGTATTACTCACATTATTAAACGTGAGTAATGAGGTTACATCGATCTTTATCGTGCGTTTTATTGGAAACTAGATACAAAAGCAGACTATGTGTTACAGTTAAAATCTCTATTTTTAATCTTTTATGGTACGGCCAGGGATAAGGGGCTTGTGGCTTAGTAATAACAGCCGCACGGGTCAATCGATCAGGCTAAGCTACGCTTGCCGGGGTTGGTCCGTGGATGGGTGACCATCTTTACATAAGTACTAAGACCCCTCCGTGCCTCGGAAAGCACGTTAAGCCGTTGGTCCTGGCTGTCATTCATAGATCTTTGACAGTCGTTACGGGTCGTAAGAAGCCCGAAAGTATGACAACCAGTCTTACCAAGGGGTGTCGTATCACCCAGTAAATGGATCGTGGGGGTCAGATAGGCAGTCGCTCTATGTAAAATACTGGTATCCAGCTGCATACGGTTTGACTGGAAGCTGACCCCAACATAGTTGGGAAAAGGCTAGGCAGATGATGATACGGTCAGGGATGAGAGACGATTAACACTGCCACTTTAACACATAATTTAAACTGACACGAAATTATGCGAAACATTGTATTTCAGCATTTCATACAATAGCTACGAGGTAATATTCTTTTAATTTTACTTCTGTTCGCTCAATAACTAAGATTTACAAAAAATGAGGAGTTAATCGCCTTTTGTCACCGAATCTGCAACAATAATCATAATCTATTATCAAAAATAAAATACAATTTGTCCATCTCAAAACATACAAACGCCATTATAATAATTACAATGCTATACATTATTTGAGACAGAGTGAACGTCTGTGTCTGTGCTTGTATAAATTGTGTTACAGACACAGATAAATAAGAATAAACCACGATAGTGCTTAATTGTGTTATAGTTGAAATAAACTAACCCTTTATTTAGCTTAATTTCATTCGACTTTCTTGAAAATAAATTAAAATCCCACAGACGATAACATTGTAATATGAAACGAAAGGATAATCACCAAACGATGTTATTTTAATATTCAAAGCAATTGAAAATTTAATGTTAATCTAATTTAATTCACTGCTAAGGTATATTTAATTGGTTTTGAAGTAAATATTAGATTGCTTACTTTCTTATCTGCGTTTATTGTTCATTAGTCTCGACTTCTCAATCACCAGGTTATTAGCAGAGATTTTAAGATCTCAACTTACCCCCTTATTCAGAAAAGTTGCTTAGAGTTAAGTAATGATTAACGTCTAGTTAGCCATACATTTTTTGTCGTTTAAACCTCACTTAACTTTAAGCAACGTTTATGAATAAGGGGTTAGTGTAATTTCTTAGAAATAAATTACTTTAGCCATAACGCCTTGTGAAAGTAAAAATCTAGGAAGGTACCACCACCACTCCTTTTTCTGCAGCATTGCAGCTGTCCCAGTTCGAAGAGTATGCCTGGGTGCAAATAAAATTCCAAACACACGAGTCGTTCCCGCATCGGTAATCATATTTTTGGTGCTATCCGCTGTAACCACTTTATCAGAAAAACCTTCATTAAGCAATTGAAATAGGTATTGGTTTACAAAAGGTAGGTCATCGTTTGAAAGAATTCCCAAATAACTTTCTTGGTGACCCTTTTCCGACAGCCCCTGATAGACAAAAGGCGTACAGGCTGAAGATACATAACCAAACATTAGGTTGTCTGTAGCAGATCGCCACCCTATGTAAAATTTCTACATTTATATCTGTAATTTTTATGGTAGGTATACATGATAAAGAGTATTATATCTATCTATTTGTGGTGACCTGCTTGCCTCAACCCTAAAACACCTACGCCATTTTGTTCCAGTGCCTTACCCACACGCATCAAATCGGCATGGATATGCAGCTCTACGTGGCTACCCTACCCCTGATGTTGCTGATCTGGAAGTACAAGACCCTGGGCTGGTCCCTCCTGGGTCTGATCGCAGTAGCCTCTACAGTTTTAAGATATCTAGCCATATACTGGTACGATATCAGCATGTTCGTGTATTATGGAATTTCGTAAGTATTTTTTAATTTTTTTCTTCTTACTTGGTCTGCTATTTTTGAGTGGGCGAACTTTCTATCATATAACATAAGATGATCTTTCTTCACGTATGAGCAAAAACTATTTGTCAATAATCCATCTATACAGGGTGTAAGGGACAGCCCTCCGCAGACTGATGGGGTGAATTCAGTATATCATACTAAGATAACCGGTACATAAAATTATTTCAGAAACGTTATGGGAATCCAATAAACCTGATTTGTGTTATTACCACACATGCAATGTATCGCTAACGTGGCAAAACGCGCGTAGCGAACGGCAGCGCAGCGAGCCTTCGGCCGCTAAGTATTTCAACATCCATTGCTGATTTTTTGATTAGCTGTTTTATTTACATAAATGGAGTGCTGCGTACAGATAATGTAATTTTACATTGAAATAAAGAAATAGTAACTGAAAATACGATTAAAAAAAATAATGAAAATTTTCCTAAAAATATTTTCGGTGAAATACGATTCAAAATAAGGAGCTGAATGCACCCAGTTTGTGGAGGGCTGTCCCTTACACTGCCGCTGCTGCTGAGGGCTGTCGCTTACTGTATAACATTGGTGAAGCTATTATTGCCCAAGGTGCACTCGTGGAAAATGTATGTTCTACACCCAATTTTCTATTTGAACGAGTTTTATAGGTTTTCTGAACCCAATTTTCTTCATGACAGTTATTGCTGGCTAAAAGCAAAAATTTTAAAAACCGTAAATACAACGAAACAGACCTAAAAAAGCTTTGATTTTGGCCCTTATTCGGAACTTTGTGCAAAGTTAAATTACCTACCTACACAGAAGCTGATATGTCGTTGGGCACAGTGGCACACAGGTTAAATTAACCCTCCGATTGGAATCGGCGTTAATTCGTTTTTGCTCACCTAATCCTAAAGTTGCCAAAATTGCCTATAGGTGCGGCTATTAAGCACTATTTACACGATGCAAGTTGGTTGCCTGTGGTATACAATAACATTGAACCAATAAACGACTTCATCGTATAAACACAAATTGTTGTTTCAATTTAAGGTATGTATGCCACAGACAATAAAATTAAAGTCCACCAGGCTCTATTCACTTTTGTTTATCTATCACTTGGAAATGCCATTTAACCACAGTTTAGCATTAAAAATGTTCACGTTTACAGAAATTGGTCAGTTTAAGCGCACGTGTAGTTTTTTTAGACAAAATTTTAGTGGTTCAAAGTCCATTGACAATAAGTTTGTGGTTGGAATTTGACCTTTGTTAATACAGTGAACTTGAATGAGCTTGCATTTTTGTTTATAGTACTTAAACATTAGGAAGCTGCGAAGGGCGTTTTTGAGGACTGCCTATTGTTGTTCGACGGACAGAAACTATTCACAACAATGATATAAAAGATGTCTGAATCATCAAATCTTTTAATATCATAGCTTTTAAGATTATTCTGGCATGCCATGATATTAAAAGATTTGAGTAGTTGTTGTTGATTTGAGTTTTTTCCAGTTTTAATTTATCATAAAATAAAACTGGAAACAAAAGGCTAATTATCAAGTAAACGAGTGATAACAGGTGACGATTTAGTTAGAAAAAATATGCGTCACAATCTCTTTTTTTGAAAAGTGTGAAAATTATACTGCTCGTTTTTTAATTAACGATAGAATGGGCAAATTAAATATTTAAAGGAAGTATTATCGATGTGTGTCACAGTGTCAATGATTGTATCAGTAATAAATAAAATAATTTGTTTGACGAAATCCGGTCAAAAACCCGTTACGCGAACACGTATAGGTACTACTGTTAAACCATAAATATAATATTATCACCACAACCAGTTGTAAGTTTTATAGGCCTATTACATACCTACGTCTTTCTCTGGGTTTACCTTTTTATGATACATAACTAGAAACGTAATTTGAAAGGTATTAATAGTTGTATCACCAAGTATTCACTTCAAGTATTTAAATAAACTAAACTATATAACTATGTAAGAAAAAGTTTACGTCAACTGTGTCTTTGCAATATTTTTACCATTTTATTATTTCATATACATACTCCTGAAGTTTATAAAATATTTAGCATGCTTAGTTTAACAAAATAAATTATCAAAATATTAAAGTGGCACCAGCTACATTCTTTACCAATTTTCCCGAATATGATTCTAAAATCGACTTGATGGAATTATAATATCTCTTTCTCAAAACATTAAGAAAACGTGGTCTTACGCAAAATGGCGTATAAGCAATTGAGCACTATATGTTAATCCCTCCAAACGGAGGAATGAGGAAACACGAACTCCAAGAATTTTCCAGAAGCAAATACTTCAAGTCCTTGACTCCTCGACCATGTCATAAACACTTAGGTATACTGTATACTTAACATGACTTAACAAGAGTACCATGGTACCTGCTATTAAAACCACCACCTATGTACTATCGAGGAAACTTACATCTGACCAATTTGAAAACAAAATCCCGTGTACACGATGACCACATCTTTGAGCAAGCGTTACTATAGCGGCCGAGCGCTGCAAGCAAGAATAGTCGTTACGGTGTATAGATGTTCGTTTCTCCCATGGTACTATGTAGATAGGTTCCTACTTGACAATCCATTACTTAACACAACATAGTACTCTAAGTACTTGTGTGCCAACATTGTTTAAGTTTTTAAGTATTCACATTTGTAACTGCTAATGAAGGCACTACTCTAGGGATTTGTTTTAATGTCATCTCCGTCACTTGTTGAGTTCTCTTGAATGTAGGTATATTGAAACTTGATATTATTGTTACTTTACATAAAGTGCAAACAAACTTTGATTATGTAATCGTCGTAGGTACCTATTTAAAAATTGCTATACCTACATAGGTATAGCAAATTTTTCCACATACATACTCTTATATATAAGTACTTAAATGTTTCCAAATCTTTGACCACCAAGGTACGACTTTGCTATTACGACCATTTTGAATCTTCAAATTCAAAATATTTCACATAAAGCTACATGGGCACTTATGAAACGTCAGAAGCTAGGTTCACGGTTCCAATTGGTTGTTTCCCATTGTTTCGAAGAAGAGCTGACAAGAAACTTTTAAAACTAATTGTTTTTTTTTTTTACAATGTTTTAAAATTACACTGTTAAGTAATAGGTATGGGAGCACAGTGTAGGCTTGTCAACAATTACTAGGTACATACTTAACTAAATAGAAAATGGCCAATAAATCGAAGCGTCTGTGAGTATACAAAAAGTTAAAACGACCCATGATTAAAATGATTCTGGTCCCATAAATATTCTGTACACACACAAAACATACTTTGTTGCAAAATAAATGGTTAAAGCTTTTCGCCTAGTCCGTTCAAGGATTCAACTCGTAACTACTAGGTATGAAACATTTTGCCTTACTGGAGTCATGAGACACCATCCAATCGCCCAGCATTTCACAGAAGACACCTATGATTTATTGAGTGTTTAGATAGATGCCGCTGTCCACACAACCGATATATTATAAGGTGCTGTTCGAAGCTGAAACCACAGATCGTACATCAAAGATGACAGATTGTAATAGCAAACAATATTACTGTTGCTGCATTGCTTTAACTATATTGTAGGCGCAGTATACAAGGCAATCTTAGGAGTTTAGTTCTTTGGTGGCTCATTATGACAAATTATTTTATTTCTATAAGTATCTTGGTACAAACACTTCTCTAATAATATTTTAAAAACTAGATGAGGTCAGCGTTACATATCCAACTATTCTGAGAACAAACACCAAAACAAACTCAGAAGTTTAATTTAATCGGTACTTAACCCTATTATGGTCAATCATGATAGCGGTTAAAAAAAGTTTTAAATCGAGATTATTCAAAAATTACGAGTACTTTTTGCTACTTACTATACTACTTACTGTACTATACTTATTGCTGCCAGTAACAAATTTATCTTCTTGTCCTCATTCCTTAGTTGTTCTTCAGAATACCTTCGGGAAAATAGATGGATGCAGGGATTCTACACAAAGAGCTTTACTTTTTTCCACTTTAATGTATTATTACTGTTTAGAGAATAAAATAAACAAGTTATTTAATAATGTTTTATTTTCTTTACAGAGTTCAAAAGTTATTAGACGCGGCGCGTTACTCCTACATCCTTCCTACTCATAGAGCCACCATCTACCTAATAGGAGTCGTCATGGCGTATCTCATGAAAACCAAAAAGTTAAACTTCACACTTTCAAACGTAAGTATTTTGGACCATCCTCATTTCGATCAGCACTATGAAATAAGTACCTACTAACTACGATATTATTCGTCAAATACTTTTGGATTTCTCAATTTTCCCGTCATTGAAGAAAGTTCCTTCCAATGTACAATATTATAGATGATGTGCATTTTCATTAAGTAAATCAAAAGACTGGACATTATGGCATCCGTAAAATTTCTTAGTCATCATCTGCCTAGCCTTTTCCCAACTATATTGGGGTCGGCTTCCAGTCTAACCGGATGCAGCTGAATACCAGTATTTTACATGGAGCGACTGCCTATCTGACCTCCACAACCCAGTTACTGGGTAACACGATACCCCTTGGTAAGACTGGTTGTCAGACTTTCGGGCTTCTGACGACCCGTAACGACTGTCAAAGATCCACGAATGACAGCCGGGACCAACGGCTTAACGTGCTTTCCGAGGCACGGAGGAGTCTCGGTATGTAAAGATGGTCACCCATCCACGGACCAACCCCGGCAAGCGTAGCTTAACCTGATGGATCGACCCATGCGGCTGTTATTACGTAGCCACGAGCTCCTCCGTAAAATTTCTTAGTATGAGAGAAAATTTACTAAATTAATATATTTTTCTCCACCTTCCAGGCTCAAACGAGACTTCTGTGGGCCTTTAGCTTAGCACTGATGGTGGCGACCATCGTGACTCCTTACAAATGGGGTCTAGAGGGGTACAAGTACGAGAACTACGGCGCGGCCATGTTCTCAGCACTGTCGCCTATTCTGTGGGGGGTGTTCATGTGCGCGTCACATTGGGCAATCGCTAACGACTACGCAGGTAAGTTGGTGAAATGAAATGAAATTGTAAATAGGATATCGGAATCATTTTTATACGTCATTTAAAAAAATATGCTAACTGGAGTCGACATTTCCTATCTGACTACCCCTGAGTAGAAATGGCGAAACAAACTCAGGGGTCAAAGTCTCTTTTATAGTCCAGACACAATCTTGTGCTGGATTCATAGGCCAACTTTATTTCTTAATTAATATCTTTAAGGATACATTTATGTTCGTGGATGTTGTAAATCCGACCGTGTATAGTTAATTTGACTCCGAAGTTTAATAATAAATGAATTTGTGTTTCGATGTGAGTTTGGTCTAGTTTTGAATTTTTCACACACACATTCACGACTGTATGCCCCGAATGGTTAGGCAGAGGTAGATATATACAGTGTGAGTCTTTATAATGTGCACATATCGAAATGAGGGAATCTATGCTTAATTTTATCGACGGAAAAAATGTTAAAAAAAATCTAAATATTTATTTATATTTTTTATGGATTTTTAAAAAAAATTGTTTGCTTTTGTGACCCCAGTGTATACAAAACTGTGTAACTTTTAAACTAAACGATTTATCACGATGAAACAAACTCTATAATGTTTGGAAGTAATTAGGTGTCGTCATAAAATAAAAATTATGGAAAAAAAATAGCCACATTTAAAAATAAACATTTTTGTTTGGCAAAAATCTGATTTTTTTTCATTAATTTTTACAAAAATTGTAAAATTTCTCAATAACATGCCCCCATCACCTTCTTTTTTTATAACTTTAAGTTATTCTTCATTGTATTAGGAACCTAACGGTAAAAATTGCATGTTTTTAACTCAACCCCAACATTTTTTATCAACTGTCAAAGAAAGGCCCAACGCATAGCTATTGTTTAGCAGGTAGATAAACTTTCTTTTGAATGTGCGCAGGTCGGGGAGGTAGGGCCAGCCAAAGGAACTTGAATTATGACAGATGTCAGACTGGCAGTCGCTCCGAATTATTCGCCGCTGCTACATGTGTTTCGGTACTTTCGTTCGCTGGACTTTCATAACTTTCGTTCGCTGCTACATGATGCCGCGTTTAAGTGAATTTTCCCCGGCACACATCGCCGACATACATTTTTATTATGGAGTGGGACAAGGAAGTGCCAGAGCTGCGCGCGCGGCTTACATAGCTGCGTATCCTAACAGGCAACCAGTGCCATCTGCCCGAAACTTCCAGGAAGTTCACAGAAGGTTGTCGATCACTGGACTTGGATCAAGTAGAGATCGTCGCGAGCCACCTCAAGTAATTATTGATGCGGCTACTGAACAAGCAGTATTAAGTGATTTGTTTGCTGATCCATCCATAAGTACTAGACGACTGGCTCTTCGTCACGGAATATCCCAAAAATCAGTGTGGCGTATTTTAAAGAAAGAAGGATTGCATCCTTATCACTATCAAAGGGTGCAACATCTACATGAAGACGTAGACTGGCGTCCAAGGTGTGTGATGTCCACATGGATTCAAAGAAAAACCAGAGCAAACCCAAACTTTCCAAGAAAAATACTATGGATGGACGAAGCGACATTCACTAGAGACGGTATTACTAACTGTCGAAATTTACACAGATGGTGCCGCGCAGGTGAAAAATAAATGAAGAATGAATAAATGAATAAATGAAATAAAATAAGTGAAGAATAAATCGTTTAGTTTAAAAGTTACACAGTTTTGTATACACTGGGGTCACAAAAGCAAACAATTTTTTTTAAAAATCCATAAAAAATATAAATAAATATTTAGATTTTTTTTAACATTTTTTCCGTCGATAAAATTAAGCATAGATTCCCTCATTTCGATATGTGCACATTATAAAGACTCACACTGTATAGTACACCCACATTTCGCCAGTTATGTTTAAGTCTCGTGTAATAGGGGGCGAGCCTATTGCCATCAACCGGGCACAAATCCAGACTCCGAGCTGCTGCTGCAAAATTCCAGATAGAAAAACCCAATAACATTTTGCTCGACCCGGGAATCGAACCCAGGACCTCATGCTCAGCAGTATCGCTTGTGGTATAAAATAATGGATAGTCTACTTTGTGGAAGTCTCTTTTAAGATAGAAGAAAACTTAACAACTCTCAATGCTTGGATCTACTATTTCTTTATTATCTAGGTTTGTACTGCAAACCAGTGTCCTAAGATCTTGTAGGATTTAATATTCTAAAAACTTAAGAATACCTATATTAGGATATAGGTATTCTTAAGTTCAACAGTGGAATAGGTTCCACTGTTGTTTGATCACCTTACCAAAATATAAATACAAAATGTATAGTCTGTGCCCATTGAACTGCACTTGTATTTAATAAGCATCCTTATATCCACAGGCATAGGAACGTCATTCATAGAGTCGCGAGTGTTCAAGTTCTTCAACAAGATCGCGTACAGCGTGTACCTGACGCAGTTCCCCATCTTCTTCTACAATGTGGGAGTTCAGAGGAATCCAGAGTACTACTCTCCCTTACTTCTTGTAAGTATCCTTGGTTTACTTCTCCGTGGTGATGAGTCAGCAAGACCACTCCGTACCTCGGAAAGCACGTTAAGCCATTGGTCCTGGTAGTCATTCGAAGATCTTTGAGAGTCGTTACTAGTAGTCAGAAGCCCAAAAGTCTGACAACCAGTCTTACCAAAGGATATCATATTACCCAGTAACTGGGTTGTGGTGGTCAGATAGGCAGTCATTCTGTGTAAAATACTGGTATTTATCTGCATCCGGTTAGACTGGAAGGCGACCCCAACATAGTTGGGAAAAGGCTAGGCAGAATCTAACTGCGCTCTGGTTCAAATGATCATAAACCTTGTGTTGTATTACATAGCATTATTACATTGATTTTTAAATCTAGGTCTACTGTGGTTTAAAAAGCAGTGTAAAATATACATTTATGTACGTAGCGTTAAAAACGCATGATTGCTTGATTTAACCAGAGATCACCCATACTTAAATATGAATGAAAAAAATAAGGGAGTGAATGATAGTGTGACAGGAGAGAATGGAAGAAGAAAACATGTTGCCAACACCCCACGTAACATGGGACTAACCATCCATAGATACCTAAATGCAAACTTAAGAAAGCTCAATTAGGTACCGTTCAAAGTAATACAGAGAGGCAATTCCAGTTCCCGTATTTTTTAGAACCAACGTTCGCATTCTCTGTCTCAATCTATCAAAAATACCTGTAATTTTCCATACATTTTTGACAAGTTTTTGACATTGACTGTCGCTGAGATGAGAACCTTCACCTGTCATGCTTTGAGACACAATTAAATCGACAGTTGAGGGGATTTTAAACGTTTTTAATTACGGTAATTGGCCTTCAGATGCCCTGCAAACATATTTTCTGAGTGCCCCGCGACTTCGTTCGCGTGGAAGTCGTAAGATACACAATATACTAAATAAGAGCCACATTTTAATAAAACTCCCTCGTTCCCCGACTCGCCGAGTTGCATCGCCCGCCCGCGCTATTTGTTCGCAATTTCATGGGTTTTAATTTTTTTGCGCGGATCCCTAATTCTTTTTCTAAAATAAAAGTTACCTGCCAGTGAAAGTCCCGTCAAAATCAGTCCAGCCGTTTCGGAAATTAGCCGGAACAAACAGACAGACAGACAAAAAATTTAAATATTGTGTTTTTATTATAAGTACCACATATACCTTCATATACATTTAGTAAAAAGCTGTTATTTTGACATTACAAACAGACACTTCAATTTTATTTATTTGTATAGATTTATAACATTTAATTTTGTAATATTTCAGGTGCACATCCCAGAACTGTTTGTGGTGACATTGATATCAATATTGTCGACGGTCGCCATCGAGATGCCTTTCAACCAAGTCTATAGGATATATTTCGGTAAGATTTTGAAATATTTACTTTTCAGTTGATAATTTTGTTTTGAAATGTCATAATTAATCGGTTGAAGGACACTGAACAATACAATACTCGTAGAATTTTTATTGTTAGTACGTCTGGGGGCATGAAAGCAGAATCTTGTCTGTATCATAGAGTGTATTATGTATGTCAAACCTAAAAGAAGAAATCGAAATATCACGCCTGTATTGCTGAGAACTTCCAAGCAATAGGGGGGCAGCCTGTTGCCACTAACCAGGCACCAATCTAAACTCCGGTGGCTACTGAGAAATTTCATAAAGAATCCAATAACACTGCCTGACCTGGGGGTCGAACCCTGGATCCCATTCTCAGCAGTCGTATGAGAGTACCTTATTGCAAGCACTAGACCTACGAGGCAGTTGTAGCAATAGACAATATGTAAAGTCAGGGAAATTAATTGTTAAGTAAATTGACTACCAAGTTAAATTCAAATCACGGCTGTCATTCTTCGACAGTTGTATGAAATAGCTATAACATGGGAAATTTACGTAGGATGTCAATTTGCCTAACGATTAATTTGACTGTAATTTAATCATAATTTTTATATTTAAACTAGTACTTCTCGCGCGACTTTGTCCGCGTGGATTTCGTACTTCAGCACCCGGTTAGAGGTAGATTTTCAAAAAACCCTGATCTTGGTCTTAATTATAAATACTGAGTTTCGAGTTAATCGGACCACGCGTAAAAATTCCTCTTGGATACAAACCCCCTTTAGGAGATAGTTTAAAAAAAAAAACTAAAAATTACAAACTTCATCATTTACTTAGATAAGTATCCGTGCCAAGTGTCAAGTTTATTAACTCAAGAAATAAGATGTTTCATACATATAAACAAAATCATCCCTTTTCACAGGTCGAATTTCCCAAAATCCTTCCTTAGTGGATGATTACAACATAAAAAGCATCAATTGCCAAAATTTCAAGTTTGTAGCCGCAGCGGTTTAGGCTCTGCGTTAATGAACAGTTGGAACAAGTATAGATTTAGGTTTTTTTTTATTTTTTTTTATTTTATTTTCTTTTCTCCACAGGTAAATCACAGAAGAAATTAAAAGACAAATGATCCGAGACAAAGACAAGTGCTGTGCTATAGTTGTGTATAATTATTTAGTTTTAGTCAAACATCACGCAATTAGATATAACTTTTGACTATTTTTGTACTGTTATTATAAATTAAATGTAAGGAAATGTAAACGATAAGTTATTAAAAATAAAAATCCAATGTGTATAAAATATAATTTTATTCTTTCACTCGTCCCGATATGCGTCGTATAATTTTTTTTTTTACAATAAATTCATTTTGTTCGAAAAAGTAAAAAAAGAATGCCAGTTTTAAATGCAAGAAAAGAATATTAATTATTCACAAAAAAGGTTTTAAATAAAAGTAAAACCCCTTTATTTTATTTAATATCTACCTACCTATTTTACTTCCTTTATCGATATGTACTATGCGTATAATTTATTTGTTTATCTACTTAACTAATATGTACAAACCCTTGAGTCACTTCCGTCTTACCACTAAATACGACTATTAATAAAATATTAAATCGATTCATTCTATCTTTTTAGCAGCAGTTTGCTGCAGCTAATCAAATGCACCGAGGTACATACTACAGGATCATTTGATTGGCTGTCACTATTTTGACAGTACAGCCGCCAATCACAAGCATGACTAGTCCTGTGCAACTCTAGTTCTAAAAACTGCAGTCCTTTATTGTATTCATTTGTGGCTTTACTTGATCATACAACGTGCCACTACAATGACGACATTAATTTAATACACGGGTAGGGCTAGTGGCCAGTAATCATAAAAATTATAATAAGTTAAAATAATTTACATTGAAAAATTAAAATTTTCAAACCAAGTAAATAATAAATCTCTCTCTTTCCTTCAATTCGCCTACTCTTTGCGCGGTATTCATTTTAATTTCATTGATGCGATGTTATGACCCGTGACCCCGGCAAGTGACCTCTGCGCTACAATTCTTTAAGTACAGGTTGCTATTTTAGAAAATTGTAAATAAATCAATACTTTTAATTAAACTAAAATATCTTCATAAAACGAAAACGCGAAACCGTATACGTGTGTTCACTTAATGTCGCCTTTGTAAAGCGGCACGCTGTATAAACTCACTGCCACACTAGAATTTTTTTACAGATCCAGTCCTACATTAACTTCGGTCAACAATTAATGTTGGTCAAAACTAACAAAAATATCTCGGATTTACTTTTGAAAGATGTCATGGTGATGGACTGGGTGCGTGTATTTGTTCCACATGCGAACGCGTCACACTGACATCACACAAAATCCTGCATCGCGCAATCAGAGTTTACTGCGCGAAGAGCATATATACAACGTCCCGACATAAACCGTCGGGCGATAGCCCACCAGACACAACACCCGTCTGGTCGGAGGATCCTCCCTTTTCTATGGAGGATGAGTGAACTTTACACCCTGTTCCTCATGCCTCTATACATGGATCTTGCCTGATGGCATAGTTTTAATAAGCAAGCTTGATTATCTTTTAGTAGTTTCATAGTCTGTTCACTCCCACTTCACTTTATCAACTCTTCACTTCCACTCTAACATCCTCTTCACAATCTGGCGGTACACTCCCAGGTCTGCACTTGCACCTGATATTGTTGGTATGATCTCTCATGAGCCAGGAGTGTTCGGGACAGGGGCCCTGCGTGTTCAGGATGTGGCAGGTACCGTTGTAAGGAGCTGTGCCCCTGCGAGTGATGCAGGCTTCCACCTGAAAAAGAAAATAGTTTTGTTAATATAGTCATCAAATTAAAGACCTCTCTCTCGTCTACTTTGCTGTGCCCGACAAGGTACACATTGTAGGGACAATGTAAGTGTGAATGATGTGTGTCAGCGTTTTGATGTGTGAAAAGATGTGTGAGAGGTTCGATCGCTAGTTATTACTGCGCACTGGCCGATCCGAGCGACTGTGTTCAGTTTGGGGTATCGAATATAAAATAAATAACATGCACGTTAAAATACAAGCCCTTTTATTACATGAAGTGTTGCAGTAACTCCCATAAAGGCCTAAAGGAAGTTTACCTAAAGTGTTGACCCCGATGATATTTTGTAAACCTACCACCGAAGTTCCCATAGATTTTTATTAGAAACAAATGAATTGGAAGCTACTTTGTCAGGGTCAAATTCCAAGCCAAGCGTGGTGATTACAGTTATTTCGTCACTTTTGTTAATTATAGCGATAATGGCGATACCCTTATTCTGCTGTGAATTTGTTTTAATTAGCTAGATAAGCTACATAATTTAATTTGGAAATGGAACTCGCCTGATTGCTAGTTCCATTTCCAAACTAATTAAGCAGGTCATGTGGCTCTGATAACTGGATAGTTTATTACGTTTACAATGCCATATATGTATATCTACGACACTGATTCAGCTAAACAAAACATTTAGTTACTTCACAACTTTCGACTACCAACGCCTTACAAAAACTAATAGCATCCTAGCGACTTCTGCCTTCTCGGCAGGAGATAAACGATGGCATATTACCGAAGTCCAATAAGCATGGCTAATTGTGGACCCATATCTACCCAGGGTCAAATAATAAAAATTAAAAAAAAAAATATTTATTTCAATTACAAAGTGCGTTTTCGTACATGATTTGGAGATCTCCTTTTAAGCAAGAATTGCTTCTGTTAGGAGACTCCGCTCTTCCACTTAGTGTTATCTTATTGTTATTAAATTGCAATTGAATATAAACATGAAAAAAAGAAAAAACTATAAATGAACAAACGTTACACAAAGGAAAAATGAAAAAATGCGCGTACCTATTAGTGTGATTTGTGCGAGTATGTATGAGAGTGTGTAGAGTGTGTGAATTACATTAGATTATTTATTTATACTTTATGGTATAAGTTTAGGTGTAAATTAGCCCTGCGACAGCGTCTTGGAATCGGATGAAGTAGACTTCGTTAGTTCTATTAGAATAGAACTTCTTCCACTAACCATGCACACAGCAATAAGTAATTAGGTTATTGAAGCGTAAATACAATAGACTCAATATCATCGTATATACTTAGCAAATAAAAACTCAATCCTTAACCTACCTCTCGTCTACTACAAGCGCCGTTCCCACACGCACACACTCCATTATGACTCAGACCATCTATAGCTGGTCTCGCTTCAAAGTCAAAGGCCACCACTTCTCCCACCGGACACGGCTCTGCGGTGCCGGGCCGGTAGCAACGACGACGTTCCGGCACATACAGACGACCTCTTGCACATGGCACCTGGAATGTAAGCATGCTCTTAAACATTTACAATTTTAGAGCAAATGATATTTAAGTCCTTAAAGTTGCCACGGAATCCTTACTCACTCACGGGACATCAAACCCATTTAAAAAGCATTTTATAGTATCACCTCTCCTCAGAAGATTTACCGACAGAGTTGTAGTAAATGAACACTTATTTATTAGCTTCTTTTCGAGTCGGTGGTACTTTTTTTTAGATTAGTTGGGCCTAGTAAGTTTATTAGCTACAGTCTGTCAATCGTAGTGACAATATTGAGAAAGTAGCATTGGGTTTAATACATTAGAATAATCTCCGAATGTTGTAGCATCTCGTAACCCTTACCTTAGTGCATCGACCACCTCTGGCGATCATCTCATCATGCGCACAGGGTCCTCTGGTATAAAGCCGGTAGCAGACACCATCAGCAGCTCGAGCATGGAACGACTTGCATCTACATTCAGCTCGGGAGCCGTGTGGAGCAACCTCAGCAATGGAGAATATGTGGCCACGAGGACATGGGCCCAGCGAATCTGGAAATAGAAAAGTGATGAATATATTACGACCAATGAAAAGAAAGAAAAGAAAAACAGCCGACTTAAAAAAAACACTACAAAGTGAAAAATAACTTTAATTTCTGAAGTCGGTAGGTATCATCGGTTTTGTATTTTGTTTTGCCACCGACTTCCGAAATTAAAGTTATTTTTCACTTTGCAGTATTTTTTTTGAAGTCAATTGTTTTTTTTTTTTGGAAAAAAAATATTTTCCATTTTTTAATTGTGGTACCTTCCCCGCACAAATTCAAATAACTGTAAATTACAGTGACAGAAAGTTATTATAACATCATCCACACAGACGTGCGAAAAATACGTATTTATTAAAGCTAACTCAAAAACCACCCAAGCAAAGTGAATAAGTTGGAACCAACTTCGAGGTATACCCCCCCGAATACGCGTCGACTTGAGAACCTCCTTCTTTTAAACTATCACTAAAATTCCGTACTTTTGACTATGAGAATCTTAAAGCTATTCTGAAAAAATATCTCTAAATTTATGAGCCGGAGGCGCGCATAGTGGGGGGTAGCCTCGACGTGTTTTATATGGAAATTTTTCACTTTTTGTATGGAAAATATGAAAAATTATTACCTACGTGTTGAGTTTTATGGGTATGGGTTGTATAAAGGGGGTCGAAATTTTTGTTATTTTTGCGATAGGACACACCGTTTTCGAAATATAAGCAAAAAAAAAAGCTACAGTATTGTTATTGCACCTGAAGTCGAGGTGTTGGTGTGAATACTAAATTTAATTTAACTTTAGTAAACTATTTTTATTCCACACCTTTTTAATCGCGATTAAAAATAGATTTAGTTAGAAAATGTAAATATATTATTAGGTGAAAAACGTAAAGTTCAGAATAACAAAATTACCATTTTCACTAAACTAATAACTCAGTGCCATCTTAGTGCTGTCAAACTAAAATGTAGTTAAGTTGTGTCAATTTCAGAATGGAAAATCGTCGTTTGGCAGGAATAAACTAAATTTTGGTGATTTTGGTGAGTCTAGTTTAGAGGCATTTGTGACAAGAGAATCGGCACTATTGCTTGACTAAATATTGGTCTTTTAATGACAACAAAAGTTACTGACGTGAGGAAATATTAGCAGAATCACCACATTGGTCAAAAGGATTGGTGATGCCTTGCTGCCCATGTGAATGGCGGAAAAACATGCGTCGGACACTTCGCATAGCAATAATTGGAACATGCAATTTTTTTATATACTTACGTTCATACATTGCACAACTCTAGAGTTGTGCCTAATCCTACCCAATCTGCTATTTGGACCGTAAGAAATACTTAATTTTCGGTGCAATTTCAATAATTTGTAGAACAACTAGTTTGCACTCATTGGCCAATCAATCAGTGAACACTAATTAACCAGGTTTTGTTTCGAATATTATGCTGTTTGTGTAATAATTGATTTTAAAAAATTGAGCTGGGCTACTAAATTGGTAACAGAACGCACCAGAGCAATTGTCCTTTGTTCAATTTATTGAAATAATTTCGTCAAAAATATAAATGTGATCAGTGCGACATAATATCTACATTGTTCTACAATAGTTATTTCTACTATGGTAACTTCCCAAACATACAAATTGTGAAACAGCTAAGTAGAAATCAATTTCTACAAAGAACACCCTTCTCAAAAGAAGATAGAAATTATTTACTTATTTATTACTATCTATTACCAGTTTTGGCATACTGGAGATAGAAAAATCTATCTATCTACAGTGTTAACGTCCCAATAAGATAAGAGATTATGGAATCTTACCGGCCTGACATAAGGACAGATAGAATTATATTGTCTACCATCAATAGCGATCTGTCTTTTACAGCCGAAACCAATAACCTACATATTTTCATTAAAAGACAGATCGCTATTGATTGTAGACAGTATAATTCTATCTGTTCTTATGTCAGGCCGGTAAGATTCCATAATCTCTTATAGATTAATGGGATGTTAAAACCATAGATAGATAGGTTTTTCTATCTCCAGTATGCCAAAACTGGTGATAGATAGGTTACTGGGTTCAGCCGTTAGACATACACAAAGTCACATACAATTTTAGGAATTGTGAATTCGCCACTTATAGAAATGCAGAGTAGGTACTAGCAGAGAAATTAATAGAATAAGATATCGTTAGTTGAATTATTTAAAAGTATAAAATAAAATAAAATAACTTGAAAAATCGAACTAGAAAGCCAGCACCGTTAGTAAGTAATTAGCAAAACAAAAAGGTCCATCCATCAGGTTAATATTAGTCTGATATCGCCAACCTGTCTTGAGCAAGCGTGGTGATCAATGCTCGTGCCTTCTCTGTATGAGAAGAGGACTTTGCCCTCCATCGGGAACACTGATAGGCTGTTATTATTTTGTTATAATAAAAGTCCGTCCTTACCTAATTCATAGCAAGATCCAGTCTCATTATGGTAATGAGGAAGATGGCTTTCGCAGCCACACTTCGGACCAGGTAAGAACAGCTGGCCCTTCTCACAGGGACCTCGGGTGTAGTGTGGGTAGCAGCTGCCATCTGCAGACCAGTAGTGAGGACTGGAGATTGAGCACTGGAATGATAACGATATCAATATAACCATAAAATATAATATCCTTAACTAACTAAAACTATTAAAAAACTAAAATGTGGCGTCGAAAAATTCCTCCGCATCGCTGTCGACTGGTAATGTACCCAAGAGACTGGCGGCATTGCCACGTTGTATGGCAATGCTTAGCCTCTGGCCAAAGTAAAAGCCAGCGCTTGGGTCACGGGAAGTGTCAACCAGCCGTTTGGAGATTTCGTTGAACAAGCCATAAGCACTCGGACCCCACGGCCCGAGGGTTTCAACGCCAAACGGCTCAAAAATATAATTACCGATAAGGTTATTATACTTTCGCCGCTTAAGGTTTTCCGCAGCCGCAGCAGCAGCGCCAGCGCAGCACACCGAGCCAGGAAGATGGAATGGCGCAAGAGTATCGATATGATTATATGAATTTCATGATCTTGGTTTGTTTACGTCTCATGCAACGACCGCACTTGCTATCATGGAATTTTCAAACATAATCATTTTGGCTGTTAAATTTTGATCGGAATTATGGTCAGGAACCCACGGATTAAAATGGACAAATAACGAAGCAAGCGATTCAAGCAAAGTTCAAGAATACCATCAGCAAGGCACGTAAAGGTCAAATTAAATCTATTTTGACGGCTCACGTATGTCTCCTATCTGTCAACCTTATCAAGGGCTGTATCCAAATAGAGCTCATTGTTTATTCGCAAGCCTATATTAGCACCATGATCCAAATACGTATGCACTAATAGAAGTGTTGTTGGCGTATTTGTTTTGTTTCATACTCATGCGGCGCCCCTGCTTCTTACAGGTTTTAAATTTACTGAGCAATTTGCGACCTAATCTTCCCCGGCATTCAGCACTGATCCATGATAGCAAGGTCCCTGAGTATTCGGTAGTAGCACTTGCCGTCAGCAGGCCAGTAGACCAAGGTCTCGTCGGCACACTGTTGAGGTCACCGACTCATACCCAAGCCCAAAGTCCAACTACGTACAGTGGACTGCACATAAGTGGGCGAAAAACTTGTGTCGGAAGCCCGTTGTAGCTTAATACCTATCGGAGGAGATAAACAAGGCCGAATCCTGCACTCCTGACTCATGGTAGCAGCAGGGAGAATACCTCAGGTAGCCAACCACCATCTCTTAGCCGACGTTTGCACGGACGTAAAAATATCGCGGCGGGATTTTATCGTGCACTGGATTTTCAACTCTGGGTGTAGAGCCGAGCTTTGAGAATCCAACAGAGTGCATTCCAACGCGTCGAAAAAACACATTGTTGGAGTTTCAACTCTCGGTGCTAAGCAGAGTGTTGAAAATCCAGTGCGCGAAAAAAAAATCGCCGCGATATTTTTACGTCCGTGTGAACGTCGGCTTAAGCAGTATTATTTATTTAATCTGACTTCAGTTTGAGAAAGAGATGGAGCTGTGCAGGACGTATACCTCCATCTCTTTCTCACTAAATACTGCTTAAGAGGTGGTGGTTGGCTCCCAGGACTTTAATCAGACTAGTAAAACATGACCCTCCATTAATCCCAGATGTAGGTAGAGCTATACCATGAGAAAAAAAGGGAGTCAAACTTACCGAACAATTTGCGACCCCATCTTCTCCGGCTTCCAACACTGATCCAGGATAGCAAGGTCCCTGAGTACTTCGGTAGTAGCACTTGCCGTCGGCCGGCCAGTAGACCAAGGTCTCGTCGGCACACTGCTGAGGCCTCACGCACATGCCTTGTCGTTCACTGGAATTAGTAATGGGTTTCTTCGTAAGTCGCTCGTGGGGTTTCTTGATTTCGCAATGTTCGTGATAGGAAATATACATATTGAGACATATTGGTGATTTTGTGGAGATGTGACGATTTATTGGTGATTTTGTGATGATTTAAATTGCACCATAATAAGTATATTATGGTGCAATTTAAATAGCCGGCAATCATTTAATATACGACACTTCTTCAAAAGGTGCGGTTAGTCATTGAATATGAGTGTATTTTGATATTAATATGCTACTCAGGTAAGTAAAACATACCAAGGACGGATTAGGAATTAATTAAAATTGACTCAATAAGTATTTATTAATCAAATGACGACAAACTACAGCTCAAAATTCTGAACTGAATCGTATTTTATTCAAATAAGGATGATGCTTGGGTAAAAAAAAAAATTCTATTTAGTCAGTCAGATAATAAAAAAATATTAGACACGTATTTTTGCGTTATCATATTAATGTTAATAAATAAATGTTACATACTATAAATTAATTAATTAATATTAATAAAAAGTGACTTAGATAAAACGCATTAAATTTGGGGAGTGGGGGCTCGCTACGTCACAACTCAGTATAAAATCTAGCAAGGCGTGACGTCAACTCAATGTATCGCCGTAACCTTTTGATTACTTAAAGAAAAAATACGTGTCCAATATTTTTTAATAATCTACCAAACGGACCAAAAAAAATATTTATTCATCATCCCTAGGTATTATGCGATCGACCTGAATTCAATACCAATAAGTGTGAAGATGTTGTTGGAAATAAGCCAGCAGATCCTAATTAATTGTAATCACGGCGCAGCCTTCATACAACCTGTTTCCTATCGACTTCCCTTCGGAACCACCACTCTTCTTAATGTCTACTATTGCCAAATATAATAATATGATACACCTGTGTCTGTAACTGTGTATCACATCACATTATATATATTAAATACCAGTTTAATACAGTCATCATAAGATTATAAACATTACAAAAACGCCTACAATTTTTTGTCAGAGTTTATGAGAACTGAACAATTTTTTCTTCGGCTTCCCTCTAATGATATAATTGTAGCAGCGCCACTGGTGGTAACTGAACACTAATGTCATCAAGGTCATTAATGAATACAACACCCAACTAATGTGGGTGTATTATAGGTACACCTCTGCCTAACCCTTCGGGATTACAGGCATGATGTTATTATGTTATGTGTTACGACCAATGACGCGTTACCTTCTAACCTGTCGCCACCCAAGACCTCCATTTCCTTATCATAGTAATACCCAATTTTATGCCTAACAAAATTAAGTCCAATTCTCATTACATCGCGGCAAATCGTTACATTCAAAGTTAAGCACCACATCTAGGATTCAAAGATGCTGCAATAATCTAGGTAACAGTTATTTCTAAGAATATTATACTTAATTTGAATAGGAATGTTTAACACTGGCCTGCTTGAATATTTAATATTGTGACCACTTAAACCTTTGTTCGTGGAAATAGAAAGACTTTTATGGAATGATAATGGTTTCCTAAAATCGCATGATAAACGATTGTGTTTTGTTTAACACAAGATTGCATTACGACTGTATGGATATTATATGTTTATACATATTTACCGAGAAATACTATATAATAATAACTTAAATAAAATAAATATAATAATAACTTTGATTTTGAGAAACATAACATCACGCCTGTGATCCCCGAAGGGTTATGCAGAAGTATATCTATAGTACACCAACATTTCGCCAGTTATGTTTTAGTCCCATGTAATAGGGCGAGCCTATTTCAATTAACCAGGGATGAATCAAGACTCCGGGCTGGTACTGAGAAATTACTGGTGGAAAAACTCAATAACACTTTGTTCGACCTGCGAATCGAACCCAGGACCTTACGCTTGCGACGACTAGAACAATGACCAACGATTTTTATAAAATTATCTGAATTTTAATTATACCAATAACACTGATTGGAAAACGTACTTGGCACGGACTACTTGGAAACTACGCGATATCGATTGGCCATAACCTTAGAAGTATCGGTATTCTAACGGCCGGACCCAATAACCTATCTATCACCAGTTTTGGCATACTGGAGATAGAAATACCTATCTATCTATGGTTGTGACGTCCTAATAATCTATAGGAGAATATGGAATCTTACCGGCCTGACATAAGGACAGATGGAATTATACTGTCTACCATCAATTAAATAGCGATCTGTTTTTTACTGAAAATAGGTTATTGGGTTCGACCGTTAAGGAATTTAAGTTTTTCTCGATGTTTCCTATGCTTGTAGATCAGTGGTTAGCAGTGTGAAACTGAAATCGTCTCATTACAAAAAATGTTCTACTTTAGTCCAACCTTTTAGTTTTTGTATTTCGAACCTTATTGCAAATTTCGTTTTTTGACAAAATTGACAACTTTGACTCTGGTTTAAAATTAGTTTTTGTATTTAGAACTTCAACGTTTTCGAAAATAAAGTTCGAAATTTCAATGTGGCGTAGTGGTTTAATCGTTAAAGATAAATCTTGTTTTGTAATAAGGCTGAAAAAGTCCAAGTGCCAGGTTTTGCAACCATTGTTTAGAGCTGCGGAATTGGGTCTTAAAGCTCCGGGCTTTTACGACATTCCACGACAAGCCCGTGTTTAACTAACCCTAAACTATCAAAGTTAAATTTATTTTAACTGTATTTTGTTAGTGAAAGTCGTACAACAGTGTCCAGTTTGTTTTAACGACTTTAATGGCGTCCAGGTGGTAACACTGATAAGGAAGTTAAAATAATGGCTACGGCCCAAGGGTTAATAGGCCCAGATTTGTGTGTCTGTAATTTATTTAATGACCAGCAATAGAAATAAAAGTATATTAAGCTTTTAATTTTAAGATCGCGGTTGTTTAAGATTTTATTCAGAAACTGTTTGAGACTGAACAGAATCTTGTGTTACGATCATCGACTACAAAATTTAAACTTCGAGTACTTACAACAGAAAAGTTCAAGTACGAAAAGGTTTCCCAATTACTAAATGTATGTTACATTTTCCGATCTACCAACCAGTCATAGTGTTTCATTTTCCCCGTTTTCACCAACACTAGGAAACACCTAAATGAACGTCTAAACATTGCACTGTGGCATTTCTAACTCTCGGCGCTGAACCGAGCGTTGAAAATCCAAAAGTACACTTTTCTTTAGGCATGCATTTAGGTGAATGTTAAGCGCCCTTGAATGTTAACACGCAGTAATTATAAGAAAGTATCCAACTTTTCAGCTTACAAGAGGAGCCGTCAAGATGCTTACCTACCCTCTCTTGTTGAAAGACTCCTCGACTGGCGCGAAGTACTCCCCTGGCCTGCAAGGTCCTCTCTCGAAGAGTTTGTGGCAGGTGTTGGTGTGCGGCAGCTGGGCAGTCCCAGGAGGACACTTGCACTCCGCGATGGTGCGACCACCCCAGCGACCGGGACTTAACTCTTGAGTGTCTGCACATGGATGGCCTTTCTGGAAAGGGATAAATATTGATGAGTAAAGCGACTGTAAACGATCGCCAACCGCGTCCCGACAGAGGTGACCTTGGTGGTTTACAACCGTGTAGATGGTGGTTTACGACCAAACATTGAAACAGCTCTGCCGGTCGCCAACCAAAGTCACCTCTGTCGGGGACGCGGTTGGCGACCGTATAGTAGGCGCTTCAGTGGTGAAGTTTAGAAGGTAAAAGGGTATATGTAGAAAAGTTCTTTACAACTGTGAATCAGTTAACCACAACGCCACGTCGTCCACAACGCCACTGAAGAGTATCGTGATACAAACTCAAATCACCATGAGTAGCCAGAATGTCACAGCACTAGTATTTTAATAGCGGTCCGTCCGTACGATGGGCCTTACAGTAGCAAAAAATGCATATCTGTGAATCCAAAAACTCAGAGATTCGATTTCTTGTAACATTGAATTATACAAGGGCCTGTGCATAAGGGCTAGCTTCAATCAAAGATATCTTTCCCAGAAGACCAAAAAGAAGCCTGGACAGCTTACCCTATAAAAAGCGCAAGACCGATCCTGCATGGAGTATTACAGCCACCTTTAGGATGGCTCAGCCAAATACCAACTTGCTGCGCTTGACTCGGTGGAACGCAACGCAGAGCTAATAGGCTCATTGGCGACGTAAACTGGTGGATGCCAAGCTTCACAGCTTGGCTCATCGCCGCAAGGTTGCCTGCTTGTAGGTCTTCTACAGATTGTATTTCGGTGAGTGTGCTCGAGAACTCCACGACCTCATCCCGCCGGCCCCCTTCTACCATCGGACATCTAGACGCACTGCAGGTTACCATCTCTACCTAGTTGCTATTCCACCAATTCGTACTAAGCGTTCCCAAATGTCTTTTGTGATGCGCACAGCAAAGGAGTGGAACTCTCTGCCTGCGTCTGTGTTTCCGAACGCATACAACCGTGATCTCTTCAAAGTGAGAGTGAACAGGCTTCTTCTGGGTAAGCTCGCTCCATCGTCGACTTTGTCTCTGTCACCTCTGACCTAGACTAGAGTCAAGAGCAAACCGATTTCAAATAAAAAAATAATAAAGAAGGATAAAAACACTATAGCATTAACAACGGCAAAGATTATGAAACATTATGCACACTCCTATACCTGCCACCTCCGTGTCAAAGTGAGATTAGCATGAAAGGAGTAGCAGATAAAATAATGTGAATACAATAAAGACAATCTGACAACTAAGATTAACGAAATCGTGAGTAAACATGTATTACAATGTTTAAAATCTTAATTTTTTCGCAAGCCCTTTGTATTCAACTCCTACAAATCTTATCCTACCTACGAACAATATGAAAACCTGTTATTTATTATCATGAATCACGAAACTTATTCTTTTATACTTAATTTGTATGTTAGTAATTAGTCAAAAAACGTTAACAGTGTTTGACTGAAATAAAAACCCGTTAGCTGCAAGGTTAAAGTAATTTAATTTTTACACAAAAACAACACGCGTTGTGGTATAGTCGGGAGCAAAAGTGAGAAGACAGGAGATTACGAAAATGTAAGAAGTGGGCTAAATGGTCTGATCTTGCCGACATAATGACGAAAATATGTCACAGATGACAAGGTTAAAGGAGACTTACATATAAGTAGGCAACATGGAACTACAGCAGGGGTTCCCAAACTTATTTTGTCTACTGCCCACTGAGAATAAATTATTTTTTAGCGCCCCCATTTTTTCACCTACTTACCACTACCATCTACACAACGCCCCCATTTTTTTTCTGGGTCTCTTACTGCCTCTCTTTAGGCCTGCAGCACCCACAAGGGGGCGTTTTCGCCCACTTTGGGAAAGGCTGAATTACAGGAATGTCACTAAGAAGGCGCAACACTCAAGGCGTGGACCAGAGATGCCGTGGTACTTTTCTTCATTTTTTTTAAAGTACAGTACCTTTTTTCGTCACCTTTTGGTGACGAACTTTGCTGAAGAACTATAGACCTATCTCACTCCTTAGTCGTAGCTGTTTTCAAAGGTCGTCAGGAACTATCTCTCCAGGAGGCTTAACCAGTTCCAGCTACCAGAACGAGCCGAAACGTTAAACAATTTGCTGATCAATATTAAATTCATATTAATCGGCGAATTAGAAGGAAGACCGTACATTCCGTACAAGCAGTCCGCTAACACTTTTTACTGACAAGTTAACAACATAAGTACCAATTATCTAGTAACGATGATGACAGCAGCCCCGTTTAAACTTAACCGACTTATGATCTACGTGGGAAAACTAATCGGTAACCAGTTTTTGTCAGAAATTTGTACCAACATGACAGCTTGATGTATCTGTGTCAGCTTTTTGTAACTCGAAGACAGTTGTTGCTTTAAAAATGCGTTTGCAAATTTTTGTTGCATTCTTTTTTTAAGATTCATTGCTTGTGTCTATTGCTGATATTCCTGTTCACTCCTCCAAATAGGGTTAATAAGCTATCGAACTCTTGCGCGCAATTCGTTGGATCATTCCAGCAAACTATGATATTTTACAGGAGCAGAAGCTTGATATAGCAATATACTGCGGTCTTTAATTCACAGTGAATGCTGGGGAGTTTGTTGCGCCACTTCTTCTCCCCACCTAAAGCACTAGGAAGCGGTGAAGGGCGGGTGTTTTGGGGAACTGTCTTATGTAATTTAGACAATAAAAAGGTGCTGTTTCTCAGCCTAATTTAAGTACCTAAATTACTTTTGATTTTGATTTTTGAACTAACAATGGAAGAAAGTTAAGAGTAATGTAGGGAGGAAAGGTATTTAAAATAAGCGAAGTATTACATTTAAATGTCTTTGGTTACACACAAAACGTGCGTCCGCTGGACTTTACTGAACGTTGACTTAGTTTTGATCAAGTCGACTTGTACGGAAAAGTTTTTTGCGATTTCTGACTTTTCTAGTACTCAAACCTCAATTAATTTCTTAGAGTGTTTTATCCTTATAAGAAAGAAGATCGATTGGTATCAAAAAAAGTTTTGTGAAAATTGACAATTTTCTTGATGACTGTACTGTTTTTTGAAAATCTGTCAATTGGGATCGAAATTTCTTAAAAAAATAAGGACAGTCTCTTATGACCGTTTTTCTACATATAACTACAACGGTTAAGGTACCTACCCTTGCGGCTCCGTCTCGAAAATCCACCCAAGTAGGTGTGTATGTCCCTACTTAAAATTAAAAACTGTATTTTTTGCTTCACTGTAATGTTCTAGCCAACAGTATGTAGATACATTATGCAATTTAATTTTTTGTCAAGTCATAAACTGTTTTATGGTTCAAATTCTATTATTTTTACATGCTAATTATGAATATTAAAGCCAAAATAATGTGGAATTCATTAGTATTTTACGAGCGTCTGAAATAACTGACAGTGAATTAAAACTAATTTAACAACATAATTTAGCTATTATCTTCATAACTTTGGCAAATAATTTGCATCATCCGCATATTTGGACAAGAATATTTGACATCTAGTTTCTTTCAGTGACTAGCAGAAAATAATGTAGCGGCTTACATTTTATTCAAAATATTTTTTGAACAGCCATAAATTAATGTCCATACAGTTGGTAACATAACGTAACGGTTGTTCCTTTTTCAAATAAAAAAAAAACAAAAATGCACTTGAAATGTCAAATAATTAATTTATTATTTTCTATATTCCGAATATAGAAACCATATTGCACAACATTGTGTGTTACATAAAAGTTGGAGAAAATACATAATAATATTACATTACACTGTAAATCAATAATGTCAGAACTAGTCAATGTAACTTTATTTACGACAAATACCACAACACGACAACTGCAAGAGAAAGATGTCGGATCAAATGTAGGACATAGAATTAAATCTGAGCTGAAGGCACATACATTTATACTATGTTTACACTATTGCGGAGTAGTAAGAAGTGACCTTTGTGGCGATGATCAATAGATTATTTTAAAGCCTGTGCTGCCCACAGCCTATAATTATGTTCTTATCATTCAACTATTTTCGTGTAAAAACTTGACATGGAGTGACTCGTAAAGTCAAAACGTGCTTTTTCTTTCGCTTTATTATAGATACCGCTAAGACTATTGGTTGTGCGTGCCGCATCCATACCTGTGTCTCTGCAAATCAAATGGAAGGCGGTAGGTTTTATTTTGAGGTCACCATCATCCTTTCAAGATTCCCAACTGATTTCTTTTTGTTCATAAAATCGCTACCGCTTTCTGCTGCGTCGATGCTTCCTTCCCCTATCCAGACGACCGAAAACTATAATTTAGAAGAACTGGTTGTTTAATTAACACATGGCCTCGAACAACGTTATGAATTTGACACTACGACTTCCACCTCATATAGCCGTCTACCCAAACATAAAAGAAATCATTTTATATAGTTAGATATTATCAGTACACAGCCACCGGTGTCAAAAATTATAGCCTCCATGTCAATTTCATAACAATTCCTTTTTCTAACGTCAACCCAGACTACTAAAACCACACTAAAACTTTCCATATCTAGTACAATATGTCCTCTTCCACCAGAAGTCACGTTCGTGTCAAGTCTCCATTACTGCTTACACGCCATTACATCTACTAATGGCAGGAATAGCGTGAACACCTGACGGTTGCATACATTATACTTGATTACCGTAAAAGTGATATTATCTACGTGTAATATAAGACCTGTCTTGACTTATAAGCAGTATCTCTAGCTCGTGACAAACTTGGTTTTAAGAGTAAAACCAAGTTTGTCACGCTGCGCTGGTTAGCTAGAGAGCCAGCCTTTGTAAGAAGGTTTGTGCTACTAACTCCTAATTTCCCCAATATTTCACTAGTCACCTATCTACGTACGATGCATACGGATGGGTAATTATTGTCCTATGCTTTAACGGGAACACCGCGACTTTACACCTCTTGTGCGTTATATTTTTCGTCGTTCCTATCAAGCTAGTGCAATTTTTAGACAAACTACCAAATTGTCTACGAAATTTTACCCAAAATTCAAAGAGCCCTAATGGTTTACGGCCTTACATAGGTCACCGTAGTTAACGAATATTTATCTGTATCATAAACATCAATATAAGCAATTAAATTCTGCTTCAAAATCAACTCTCCCTGCTGAGACCTTTTATTTATCAGCCCCCCCCCCCTCCCCCTTCTCCCTCTCTCCTTTTTTTGTACTCCCTTGCATAATTGACGTTAACACAGTAGGTACATCAAATGTGTTTGTTTTCTTCCGCATACACGCAATAAACATCATTTATTGTATACCTACCTTTTTTTATTTCTATGCTCTGAACGCATTCAAAGCATTAGATAACTTGCCTCATGACCCTTGAACTAGCTAGGGAAACACGTAACCTAAGCCAAAGACCACCAAGCATTTAAAATCAAAAAGCTTGATGTCATTTAAATAAACTGAATTACAAATTCCATATTATCAATTTTATACGTGTGAAATTATGCAGGCGACTTCGATTCGAGTGAGAAGTGGGCATCCATGTCATATGACGTCATAACCTAAATATAGTCTGGCGCTTTCCCCGATCCGATATAAGGAGGTTGTGGCTTTGTGACTCAGTTGCATTGCTAACTTATTAATCTTAGCCTAAGTGGAGATGTTCTACTTTTGAATTACAATGCCAGTTCGCACGTAGGCCTAAGCAGTAAGCACGTAGGAGTAGTTTCTCCTTTTCCTTTGTAACTGAAGAGAAATATCTGCATGTTGAAGTCAACAACTACTGACTGCTCCTTATCGAATACCTATCACGAAGTTCAAACAATAATAATGACATTGAAATAAATTCAACCCCAAAGTATCAATTCACGTCCAATGAACAATTAAAAGAAATAGAGGTTTCTAAATTCAAACCATTTCAACAAGATATCACTAAATAACGAAAGAAGCTTAAAATCTTGGAACTCCTAATAATTATAGATGTCTAATTTTTACGAAATCGATTAAGTCTAATTGGATAAGTGGCGTTTAGAAGTGCGCCATCGTTAAATTCGGTCTAACGAATACAAAGTAAATGGTTAGTGCTTTCGAACATTTTGATTTAATTTGATTTTATTATACTTCGTTCGTTTCGTAAGAAAAAAGAAAGATGTTATAAGGGAGCTAGAATCATAAAATGGTATAGATATTTATTTATGTACTAGCTGTGCCCCGCGACTTCGTTCGCGTGGATGTCGTAAGATACACAATATACTAAAATAACAGCCACATTTTAATAAAACTCCCTCGTACCCCGACCCGTCGCGTTGCATCCCCCACCCGCGCTCGTTTTCGCTTAGTGTTCTTTCTGACTTTTTTTCTTTTTGCTCGGCTGCTAAGGGTCGTAGCGTGATGTTAAATAGCCTATAATTATCCTCGAGAATTGGGCTACCAAATGCAAAAATAATTTTCCAAATCCGACTTTTTGTTCACAATTTCATCGGTTTTAATTATTTTGCGCGGAACCCTAATTATTTTCCTAAAATAAAAGTAGCCTAAGTTACTCCCCATAACATCAGCTATCTACCAGTAAAAGTCCCGTGAAAATCGGTTTAGCCATTTCGGAGATTAGCCGGAACAAACAGATAGACAGACAAACATTTTAAAATTTGTTTTTTTTTTTTGTTATAAGTATCGTATATACTGTCATATGCATTTAGTAAAAAGCTGTTACTTTGAAATTACAAACAGACACTTCAATTTTATTTGTATAGATAGACAAAAGGATAATGTGTAAAATTACAAATTACACTAACAACAGCATATCTTTGTCACCAAAGGTGTCACCTCCACTTGGTACATCATTCTCAATGTTATTAAACGTGAGAGAGCCGCATCATTCATTATTTAAGCATATTGATGGATTCTGCTACCAAGAGTGATTGATTAACATTATATTTACACATTTCTGTCAAGCCTAAGATTGTCTGAAAGAGATTGCTGTTTGCGGTAAGATAGTCCATGGTATTATTCAATCACTAATTCTATATCTATCCATCTAACAGGATAACATCTCCCACTTTACACTCCTTTTTGTCAGGTGACCTAGCAATGACCGATCTAACGAACGTCAATTATTCTACAACTACAAATTACTGTCTAACCCGCCGTCTCACGTCATACTTGGGACAAGCGGTAATTATATCATGGGAAATTGTTTCTGTGACCCAGTAACACGTTATATAACGTACATTATGGCTAATTAAATATTATTATACAAATTACTGACATAAGTGTAGTACATAATGATGAGGGAGACTATAAGTTTCTTTTTAAATAGATCAGGCTCGAATTTCTCGTAAGATGTTCCTTACATTTCTTGTTTATAATTGATGTAACCTAAGAGTTAGTTTAAAAAAATATTAATTTAAGCGATAGAGTTGAAAGGATTTCTAAAGAAAGACCTTTTAAGTATGAGAATAATTCTCGCTTGACGATTTTTGATAATACATGCCAAATAAGAAAGCTAATAGGTACCTATTGTCGAATACAACCAACATAGATACATGACGGCACCACTCAAGTACTCATCTCAGCTAGAAAATCACGATTTTGAAAAGTCGTGACCGATACGGACAAACCGTATATTATTTGCAAAATATGCACATGTGAATAATTGCAAGTTTCGCAAACATAAAATTGGCCTTGAGGAAGCCGTGTGTATAGAAAACGAAGAACTTTATGAAATGTAAAAGCATATATCACCGTTTATCTAACTTTTTGTTATGACTAAGGATTAAGTTTTCTTACGTCTGTTAGGCAAGGTCGTCATTCGACTTACAAGAATATGATGCAATATTCCGATTACAAGCTATAAGTACGAATATAAGTTCACGTAGGCAGGGAAACATACTCATGGTAACGAAAGTTGAATGCCAGAACATGCGGTAGGTGTAACACCAAAAAGCAATCAAAGAGTGAACAATTATAAATATAATTATTTCAGATTATAATAGATAGAAAGACAGAATACTCTTTATTATGTACACCATAAATAATACAAAATAAAAACAAAAATAATAGATAATGCTTAACATATACCGAAACACTTTGTACAAAGAATACACCAGGAAATCGAAACAAAAAAGTATAAACTAGGTCATTTATCCATCGCGAAATTTTGTAATCGACGTCTTTGAAAAAAAAAGAATCATCAAAGAGTTTGAAGATTTGTCACATTCAAGAAGATAACAAAGTAAAGAAAAGTAATGAAATAATGTAATTAGCGAAGAGTAAGGAAACTGAAACAAGATAAGATTGGAGTCGTATGGAAATGTGTCATCCATTCTCTTGCCCATCACAATTTATTTGGAGTCGGTGCAACATACTTTCATGTCTTCATGTCTTGTCGTATAAATATGTCTGCCATGATAAATTTATAATCTATAAAAATAAATAAAATTGAAGTGTCTGTTTGTAATGTCAAAATTACAACTTTTTACTAAATGTATAGGAAAGTTAAACGGTTCTTTTAACGAAAATGCAATTTTTAACATTTTTGTCTGTCTGTCTGTCTGTTTGTTCCGGCTAATCTCCGAAAAGGCTGAACCGATTTTAACGCGATTTTCACTGGCAGATAGGTGATGTTACGGCGGGTAACTAAGGCTACTCTTATTTTAGAAAAATAATTAGGGTTCCGCGTAAAAAAAATGAAAACCTTTGAAATTATGAACAGAAAGTCGGATTTGAAAAACTCTTTTTACATTTGGTTGCCCAATTCTCGAAGATAGTTATAGGCTATTTAACATCACGCTACGACTCTTAGGAGCTGAGAAGAAAGAAAAAGTCAGAAAGAACACTAAGTGAAAACGAAGTAATAGCGCGGGTGGGCGATGCAACGCGACGGTTGGTGACGGGTTGGGGGATGAGGGCGTTTTATTAAAATGTGGTTGTTATTTTATTGTGTATCCTACGACATCCACGTGAACGAAGTCGCGGGGCACAGCTAGTATAGAATAAAACGCAAACTACTGATCATAAACAAAAAATAAAAGCTCAATAATAAAAGTTGACTCATAAATTCATAAGTCATAATACAAGCACATAACATGTGGTATTGATAGCTAAACAAACACTACACTGCAGCACTGGTCAATGTTCACCAAATCATTAGATTTTCACGCCGATCGGTTTCGTATGACATTCGGTACCAAATCTTAAATGAATCCGATTGCCGTTACGTGATTAACAAGCTAGTTTCGATACCGCACGGGCGTACAGTGTTGAAGCCGACAGATTTTTATTTTATCCAAAAACCAGAAATGACAGTTAATTTGGAAAATTCATTATTCAGGATTCATAATCTCGCCTTAACGGAACATTTTATTGAATTTGTTGTTTCTGTATATTTAGTTACAAATGTAATCAGGATTCAGAGCCATACAGCCAGATTTCGTCGCAAACAAAATGTATGGTTAGCTGCGTAACCAAGCGGACGCCAGGTGAGCCACCCACTATGTCTGCAACCTGTGTATATGTCGCAGTGAAATGGTTGGAGCTATGATATTTATTTATTTAGATTGACCAACGTACGTATATGTCGTGGCCAGATCTTTGATCATTTCATGAAGAGATCGACCATTTCATGAAATGGTTGTATTTCATGAAATAGAACATCGACCTCTGGCCACATCACGATGTGGTCTAACCAGATCATTGAATTCTCAACGTTTGACGATATGAACTGTTAAACGCACGACTACTTCTTGATGTGGCCAAACATTAGTGAAAATATCGTAAAACAGATTCTCCACCGGTAGAGGCGTTGATGTCACTTTGTTTTTGTTCGTTGTGCATCTATTCCTATTCGAATAATTCTTAAGTAACTGCGACCAATTTCGTCGTAGTGCTCGCTCGGCTCGCGCTTGGTGAGGTATGGCTCTAGTTGCCGGCGTGTATGTGCTTAATTGAAGAGCTAGGAAGGGAGTGAATAGTTAAACACTGAAAATATCAGTGCTAATCACCATTAGCACTTGCAATATATGCGTATGTGCTAAAGATATCGCAATGTCACTATGAATAGATTGCGCCGACCCCTAATAGGTAAGTTCAAGGAAGATGTGAATACAAACTCACACATTTTTCCGAACAATTCATGTGCCTTTTTGACTGAGATGAAACACTCGTAAAAGTCTGTAGATACACAACATCTTCAGTGTCAAAATCCTTAATTTACGGCCTCAACAACAATCAGTCTTAAATATTGTTATTCCGGTTCGACGAGGTTTCGACTGTATTTGTGAAAGACCGTGACCGATCGATCTTGTTATGCCACACACTGACCCACTAGCGTTATATTCGTACATTTCGCCATTTCACAATGATTCGTCAGTGTTTATTAATTAATTGATTCCGCATTTGGCCTTGAGTTTTCAGCGTGCACCAGTAGGAAAAGTGAATTGCGATTTTTGAGAGTCTCTTTTCTGAGTGTTATTTTTTTATATGTATGCGTAACATTGTAGAGTCCTCATAATATATTGAACGGGTAGTTCTAATTGACACAAATAATCAGAATAATTCCAATAATTGCCCAGGAGTGAGACAATGCAGGCTAGGCTAGCCTAGTAAAAAAAAAATGTCCTGACCCACTCACTCACTGACTGACTCATCAACGCCCAGCCCAAACCCATGGGCCTAGAAAGCTGAAATTTTTCACAGAGACACGCCTTTTGGACACACCTTTATGATATAGACCAGGAATACAGATTTTTCGAAATTCCCACGAGATATGGAATAAAGAGGTTGCGGACGTCGCTGGCAAATTGCATATTCAAATTTAAGTATAATAATTATATTCTGTTCTATCTTGGGATCGACACAGCAAGTCTTTTTCTTTAATACATTTGTATTAGCCGCCATCTCAACATTCACTTCCACAGTATGAATTGATGATGATTCAATAATCTTTTGGAGCCGAACAAAGCTCAAACGAAAATTCATCAAAATAGTCTTTGCAATACTATTAGAATTCCAGGTAGTTGTAAAAGCTGGTACGTTCATTATCTAGCTTCATAGTTTGTCATTCTCCTGTTTAATATGGATGAACGATGGAAGAGACGTATGTGCTTATTCAGAGAGAGGTCCGGCCGATCTTGTGATGTGTCCAGAAAATTCATCACTATCATTATCACCACTTCAGCCGATGACGTCCACTGTTGGAGATCCAAGCGTCTTCGTATCGACCGGCCTTGTGCTTCTCACATCTAGCCGATTCCCGCGACCTTCCCCAAATCATAAATTTACCTACCTATAAAATGTCAACTTCAAAGCTTTAAAAGAAATTATCCAATCCAGTCCACATAGTCCAATAAAATGTGTTGCCATGTCCTGCCAACTGTCACATAGTCCATTAATCAGTACACTACGCAATACGGACATGTCGAACGACAAGCATTTATACGATTTTATCTCGAACGATTATATGTGTCTAGACTGTTTAATTAGTTAGCTCCTTGAAGTGGTCACCGTGAAGTATTTAGCGACACTGATGTGCAGCAAGAATCGAATTTGTTATGTCACGTTGTGATAATAATACACCCACACCCACATTTCGCCAGTTATGTTTAAGCCCCATATATTAGGGGGCGAGCCTATTGCCATCAACCGGGCACAAATCCAGACTCCAGGCTGCTACTCAAAAATTGCCAATGGCAAACCCCAATAACACTTTTCACGACCTGGGAACGGAAACCAGGACCTCATGCTCAGCAGTAGCGCTTGCGACCACTAGACCAACGAGGCAGAATGATAATATAATCAGCCTATAACGTTTCCACTTCAGGAGCTTCCTATTGTAAGCAATAATCTACCTCGAGGACCCAATGTGTTTTGTTGGACTTACGTAGATACTTATAGGTATATGTATTCTCTAAATGTTTTCCTTCACCACCTAGAACAGTGGTGATGAAACAAATTAAGTTATACTTACGCCTAGCGCGTGTCTGGGTACGAACCCACGACCTACGACTCTATCATTACACTGGATGTTGCAATTTTTTTTTCATTCGTGTGATTTTTCCGTAATATAAAAACACACTGCATTATAAATAATGTCACTTCACGGAAGATCTATCCAACCTACCGCAAAAGGTAGATTACTTACCTCATTAGATTACACAACACTGTCAGCCATATAATTTCAAGTTCAATATCAATATTCATGCTCTACTCCATTCAATCTGACTTCTTCAGGCGATGCGCCAAGTTTACACAACGGGACTCCTGTATGGTAATATGACCACAGAGCAGCCTCATTGTTTATTCAACAGAGGCACTAAAAGCTTCACGTATTTCGTAACTACAAAGTATTCCCTAAACTAAGTCGGTTTAACATGAGAGAGATGACTTGAGGTCATAGCACTGGTGGTGAGGTTGCGCAATGACAAACTGAGAACACGGATAGATGGGATCAGAAGTCCCATAGAGTCGTATCAAGATAATGCCACAAGTTTTGCGAGTGTGTTGCGCCCCAGCTGTTTTCTTTCCAGATAAAACATTAGGAAGCTGCGGAAGTTGTGTGTAGTTCAAAAACAAATTGATACTCAAAACATCTCTATTGCCGCGGCCATACATTGGATTCAACTTTGCGTCCAAGCTTGGCTCCAATATGATATGGCCAATATTGATCTTATCTACTACACCACACATTGGTTTCAATGCCAACTTTGTAGCCAGCTACTGGAAATAGACAAGTGCATTGGAACAGTCCCAGTTGCGGTCGTAGAGCGTAAGACGATGGACGTTAACTTATTTGCACTAGCGGCTTACGCATATGGTTTAGATACATATGCTTATTATTTGCATCGTACATACAAGAGAACAACGAAAGAAAAGGCGGTTGTGGATGATTATAATGAGTTGCAACTCGCGACGAATGACAGACCGATATGTGGCGCGCGCGCGGCATTTTTTCTAAGATGCCCGCGCGCACTCCCCTTTCACTTGTTTCAAAAACCGACTCGGTGCGCGTCGGTATTGGACATTGGACGGTGATTGGACGCAACGTTCACATTGTGTCCATAGACTGATCCACACATTGGTGTATATTGGCTCCAATACGTTAGATTGGTGCAAATATGATCAGTGTGTGGCCGCGGCTTATTATAGCAAACCATAAACCTAATAAAGATTGCCTAACGTGGACCTAGCAAGAGTGAAGTGATCTTCAACGATCCACCGAAGGAAATATTGTCATAATCACTTCTCTGCAGTGATTGCTTAGGTGACTGTTTTTGTCTATCCTCTTGTCTTCCTCCTCAGCCTTCTCTAACAAGCCCCTTTTTACCGGGAGCTATAAGTACAACCTCAAAAAACCCTAAGAGGTAACCTTCTGTACTTCTTCACTCTGTGCCAAGAACTAGTATTTAATACGGTACTCTATGGCTTCAAATTCTTACACATTTTGGTAAATTATCGGACATTACAATCTTGAAGGTGTAGTTAAAAAACTATTAAGGTTTGAATACCGTTTTTCTTTCGACATCTTTTGCTAAGCGATCTTAGGTTTTTTTAAATATGACAATGAACAATACTGACCTGTGGAGTAAATGTGTCGAACCGAAACCGTTAAATGTTAAGAGGGTTGTCACATTTTGTCACCTCTCGCTCACACGGGACCAAATTTTTAAGAATGTTAAATAAAAAGATGCTTTTTTGAAAAATGTAATAAATGGGTGACCTACTAAATAATATTAATGTAATAGGTAGTTATTAAAAACACATTTCTATTGTGTTATCTAATAAACTTAGCTCAATAAGTATTATGATCTGTTTTTGAGATGATTTAAATAAATGCCACAATAAAAATGTGTTTTAATTATTACCTATTAAATTAATATTATTTAGTACCTAGGTCACCCATTGATAACATTTTTCAAAAAAGCATCTTTTCATTTAACATTCTTAAAAATTTGGTCGCGTGTGAGCGAGAGAGGTGACAAAAGGTGACAGCCCTCTTAAGTCGTGTCGTGTCTAATACTTTTGGTAGGTACAAATGTTAGATTTCAGTCACACTCTAATGTCCGGTGCCATATTGGGAATTGGGGATTGAAGATCCCAAAATTGATAAAAGTTGACTGTTTGAGAGTTCAATGCCCGTGAACTATGTGTAAGCACTAAACTTTGTCTGTCTGTTGATAAACGAAGCTTACTTAACTTAGGTACTGTATTCTAAAATAACAGTCGTTCCAGGTGCATGATTTCATCAAAAATATACACAGTGTTTATAGTACAGATTTTTTCAAAGTATTTACTAACCTTATAAATGGTATAACATTTCCCATCCTTAGGCCAGTACAGCATGAGCCATCCTCTGGGCAATGCTGCGCAAGGATTCCTCTTCACATCAGCCCATGGTGGTGGTAGCACTGCGGCCTGCGAGCCACACAGCAATGCTGCCAACCACACCCACGCCGCCATTTTAGAACACTCCAAATTCAATTTGAACACTTTTTAAATCTTCTCATTTTTAATTCACTTGCAGTATACAGTTCTTTTCTTCATTCAATCTAGTTTTCATTGTAGTTTTTATCACTAACACTTTTTTGTACAGTTAAATCGTGTAGTTCCATTATTTAATCTTAACTGTTGTTAGTCTATCTCCAGTAAGACAACCACTGAAGCTTTTAAGTAACAAAAACATGAATGGTTCACTTAATTATGAGTAATGAACGTCGTGGTGAAACATTTTATTTTTAACGAACACATAATTTTTTTTTTTTTTTTTTAAACAAGTATTAAGTCAGTTACACACAGTATTGTGCTTTTTTCACATCGTGAAAGATGATGACTATAAAAACGAGTGTTGATTCGATTAGATACACATATTAGAATTAAGCGTGATTGCTCTAAAAGATACTAAACTGCTTTTTAGGCTCCGCAGACAGGCGAGACGCGATTACGGTTACCAATGTCCATGAAGTTTTTATAGAAATTGTTCCACAAGAGTCCCGTCGGTCGCGCCTATCTATGGGAGCCTTATTTTGAGAGTCTCGAAACTGTACCAGCCGTTACTATAGGTTTATATAAAAAAGGTAATTTTAAAATTACATAATTGTCTCATAACTTTCAGCGTGACACAGTTTTTTCGTTTCAATGTAACTGTACGAGATTTTCTGTTCCGATAAATTATATCTATTTTTTCGTGCTCAGTCGGTTAGACCCCGGAGTATTAATGTGCAGTCGTGCGTCAGACTTGGAAGATGTTACGTTATTTTGTAATAACTAGTGGTTGTTTGCGGTTCTGTCCGTTATTAGTTCTGCTTAATAGCTGTATTTTGCTGTAGTTTTTATTGGAGTATGATAGATGGGATGTTTTATAGGATTTGCTGTAATGGGAAAGCTATCTGAGAAAAAAAAACGATAGTCTTGGTTGCATTGAACACTGCTCATCACTGCGCTTTCTGAATGTTACCATTGCCGACCACAGCTGAGCCTAATTAAATCACCCAGTACATTTTTAAGACTCCTTTGTTTTCTATTACGCTTAATTATCTGCATCAATCCGGTAACATCCCCTTTTCCCCCATTTTCCTTGCTCTGGGGTACTAGAGAGAAGGTTGATTGGACTGAAAGGTTTTCCTCTAGGTTAAAATAAAGTATATTTGGAAGCTAAAAACTAAATGATTAATAACTCTATCGTTTATTTAATAAGGCTTAAATTGACCTTTGAATTAGTCTGTTCTAGAAACTATCGCTTGTATAACTTGTATAATGTTAGGAGTTAGGACATAGACTCAGTCACTAGGACATACTTGCTATAGGTCAAGATTTCTACTTCCTTATGTCACAAATATCTATATTGTAGCATTTATTATCATCCTCGGAAGAACCATCATTACGAAACACCATCATTACTATTATAAATGACTGTGTTATAAATCACATTAATATTGTATCATTATCAATGACATCGGCAAAAGACATTACATTTTTGATTAAAGATGTCGTATAATTTCTATTCAATTTCTGTGACTTTATTTTTAATGACGATCCAAGTACAAAAATAGATATTATTTTCTATATATATATATACTTATGTAGGTATTTCTAGTAGGTTCCTATGAGAGGAGTTTGCACTCGTATTATTACATATTTATGTTAGGTACTATCGATAAAACGGACGCCTTCACACCTTAGAGTTACACACTGATTCATTGAAGAAACCCTGACGCTATAGTCATTTGTTTTATTTTGTCATAAGTACAATTGCAGCTTGCAAGCAAAATTGTTTCAAAATTGGAAAGGACTGGCGTTTGTCGATAGTACCTCTGTAATAATTAAAGCATTGAACATTCTGATTTCGAATATTATCTCGTCTTCGATAAAAGCTAAGCGTTTCTTTAAAACAAATGGCTTTTAGTAAAAGTAAATAAATCATCTCCATAAACTTTCCATGAAATTGCGTGATTAGTCTACCCAATAAATCAAATATACTATTATTCAAAATGATCGAATAATATGTATAAGGTCATTGCCTAAGGCAAACTAGTCAAACGGTATAAATATACATACATACATAAACTCAAGCCTTCTTCCCATGGGGGTAGGCAGAAACTACAGAACGCCGCCTGCTACGATCCTTACATACTCCTTTTGCCTCGTTTACGTTCATATATCTGGTCATACACGCACGCCGGTTGCGAGTACTACGCCCCTGCCCTTTCTGAAGAACATCACCCATAAGATCACTATATGTCTTCCTAGGGCGTCCCCTCCCACCAGCGTTTCCACTCACACCAGCCGTGTAAATACCTTTTGTTAGTCGACTTTCATTCATCCTCTCAACATGACTAAACCATCTAAGCATACTCTTTTAAATTTTTGTAACTACTTATATATCTTCTTTTAAACCGCACCGTTGCCTTATCACATCATTCCTCAGCTACACCACACATGCTTCGCATGGAACGCATTTCCACAGCATTTATTCTACTTTCATGCTTCTTTTACCACACCCAACATTCACTTCCATACATAAGCGTAGGCACCAGCATAAATATTAGACATAAATTTAATTAATAAATGGATTATAAATAACTTAATAATGTCTTATGATAATGAACCGCTAAGGAAACTAGATTTAACCCATAAAAGGCATTAGCATTGTAAACTAGTGAATATTATTAACACCGGAATTAAGAGCCGTTCTTATTTGTTTATTAGAGTGTGATTTTATTAGTTCATTCGGTACGCAAGCTGATTCAGTTGGGTAACAATAGAAATTTAATTGTGTCTCATAAATAACATGACAGTTGACTACATGTAGTCTATTAAGTAATTTGTTGAAAACCTAAGCCGAATTATATGAAAAAATCATTTCATCATGCCCATTCAATCTCTTCTTTTGACCGCCGAAAAAAAAGGAGGAGGTTCTTAAGTCGACGCGTATGTGTGTATTTATTGATCTATTGCGGGAACAACTGGCCAACACTATTTAAGCAAAGATGACCCACGATATTTTTTTTACGTACAAGCTAGATCCATTCCGTTTATCCTCTTAAAAAACGAAACATACATATCGCACATGACAACATGTACACTCATAACTCAAAATTAGACATTTCGAGTAAAAGTGATTTGAAAGTTCAAAAAATCATAGAACCAAAACTATTGAAGTTACGTAAATGTTCATAACTCTTACAAAACTTGAGTTTTTTGTATGAGTGTCTTATCAGTACGTAGATTAAAAATTACTTGATCCGTAGGTAATCTTAACTCAATTCAGCCATTTTTTGAGTTATACTTATGACGGTACATGTTGTCATGTGCGATATTTAGTTATCCATCAACTCCGCTAATTAAAATCAGTATCATGTTTACAGCAATAAAACAATCAAATTCTAAAAATCATCACAATTTACAACAAATTAACCTACGTTAATGCCTTTACTACAAATCAGTTATTTCCATTACACGATAACGGGCGACCATTACTCGTAATCTTACCACAACTGGGATCGAAGTAACGGTCTTTGTTACCGTTCTGTGTCTGCGCTTGCGCCGAAATGTCGAAATAACTACCTACCTATAATTTTTAACCCACTTACAGGCTGGGATTACGTCTTGTACTGTCGGCGTAAGTGATGAGCGACGGCGGTTTAAAATAGAATCGCGGATGAGGTCTTACAGTGTAAGTGTTAGTGATAAGTGGAAGCATGAAAGGATTTAACCCTTCGTATTGTAACGTAACGCTACGTAACGTAGATCTAATGGCTTTTTAATTATTTCTGTAATACGAACGGTTAGACAGATAGATAGAAAACTCTTTATTATGTTCACCATAAAAAATACAGATATAAATGTAGAAATATTTTACGCACTGCACACATTTTACTTTTTTTTTTAATCAAAGAAGACACTATCATTCCAGCTGATTTATTCCGTGGAAATATCAACGTTAAAACGTAGGTGAAGTGAGCTTGAAGTGAGTTGTCAATAGTATCAATCCCTAGAGTGATCTCTAGCATCAGGTGGATTGACAGCTCACTTCACCAAAGTTTTCCCGGTGAGACCTTTACAGAATAGACCGACAGTTTCTTGATTTGGACAGTCTTTAGTTACAATTTTATCACTAAAAAACAAAATAGGACTATCTCTTTCAGAGATTGAAAAAATAATCGAGGTGATAGTGTGTTTAGAGCTAGGTTAACATCTTGCAAACATTTCGTAACTTGGTTACTCTAATGATTTATATAAACTGGCAGCACTCCGCTCCGCTTATGGTTATCAATTAGACCAATTGATATGGTGGCGTGAGTACAAAAAGTCATTGTCTTTCTAAAAACACTTTTAGATAGAACCTTAGAATCTATCTACAAAAAAAAATGAGGAATCGTTTAATTACAAATATCACATACATAAACTCATGCCTTCTTCCAATGGGGGGTAGGCAGAAACTACAGAACGCCACCTGCTACGATCCTTACATACTCCTTTAACCTTTTTTTAATAAGTATCAATACTAAAATATAATAATTATGTAGACAGGTACCAACATTCCGCCTATGATTGGCGGATTACCGTTATTGTTATAAAATATGTATCTGTAAGATAGGTAGGATGGCCGTAAGGACTATTCTTGCTTGCAGCGCTTGGCCGCTATAGTAACGCTTACTAACAGATGTGATCATCGTGTGCACAGGATTCTGTTTTCAAATTGGTCAGATGTAAGTTTCCTCGATAGTACATGTAATATTGGTTTCATATTTAACCCGCACACGTAAATAAAATTATAGTATGTTCGTTCCTAGGAGTCGAAATCAAATAACGGTCCTTAGGTACCTACAATGACGAAACTTCAGGCTTATTCACAAGGAACAGTACATGAAGTTTTTACCGCTAAATTAAGTGACAGTAAGTAAAATTTATTGTAAAAAACCGTAATATTTTCATCCGGCAGTGTACGTACCTGATTTCTTCATTCCATGTATTTGTTTTGGACACAGGCTTATGCAATTTATTGTTTAGTACCTACATATGTACTCCTACTGAAATTCTTTAGGGACAGAATTATTTTACATTACTGCATACAAGATACGCAGGTAACACAAATACGAAAATTACGTCATTTTTAGAAAAGGCTGCAGTCTTGTAAAATTCACTCGCGGTGAATTATTTGCGCAGCTTTGCATTTTTTTTAAACAGAAGTAATTAAATAACATGAAATATTATTATTGCACATAAATAAATATAATAAATAAAATTATGTTTATTTATCTCGACAAATTACATTCTTATTAGTAGTTAGCTAGTTATTTTTTAAGTTCATCTAGGTAGATTATGTTAGGTAAAGCAAGCGTTAAGTCAAATTAATCATTTTATTTAGGAACATAGTGTCGCAGAATAGCCGCAAAATAGTGTGGGAAATGATAAACCTAAAACAGTATTAACTCTAAGCCATGCAAATATAAAAGGTTCTATAACGGTATCCCACACCTTATTTTGCAAGATGCTAAGTTCTGTAAGTTATCCTAATTCAAGTCACACCCCTAATCAGATCATTTGAAGTCGCGACTACAACACTAGCAAAGGTGTTGATACAAAATGCTGTTACGTCAACCGTTAGTCGTGAGACTGATAGCAAAAACTAACAAGCATGGCGATGAGAATAAAAAATACGAGCAAAGGTAACGCGCATTCTGACTTGGGAGTTCCGTCGAACCGTATTGTTTTAGAACTATACTACAAACAAGCACAGCCTTTTTATAATACTTTGACCAATGGCAGGACGTTGCCAGATCTTGAGGTCAAAGGTAAATCAGGCAAGGCAATCTCAGGCACAGTCATTGTGTAATCAGCACCCTAATTGCGTAATACACTATCAATCACAATCTGAATGATTATGAAGCATATTGCTAATCCATTACTTCGTATGTTCGAAAAATTTGTCTGCTCAACAACGTAAATAACGCAATGAATGTTGTTGAACTGTCAAAATGAAACCAATTCCTACTGTCAGTGTTACGCAATTAGGGTGCTGGTTTTTTGTATGTTAGAAAACTGTTCAATTGTAGCCCAGAATTGGTAAACAGGAAGAAACCAATATATTTAGATATTAATACTGAGACATCTTAAAAAAACTGGGATGAACTTTAGGAAAAACTGTTAATTGCAACTATAATTTTAAATGAGGTTTCATATGCTCACAAATAACCGCCAAGAAAAATCTCGGCACGCAAATGAAGATCATTCACAATAATAATATTAGTAAAGATATTTCCAAGAAAGAGTTTAACTACAAAGTTATGTAAACGGATCCCTAACCAGCTGAGTATGTTTCCCATAATTTTCCGTATCACCAATTAGATTGCTCTATCTGAAGCGAATGCTAATCTGCTTCTTGCTTAACATTAAAAGCAGTAATGTGTAATTAACTGTAATATTCCTGATGTAATCTGCAAAGTCCACAAACATTAACGTTTAAATTGAGAGCAGTCTAACAGCCGCACTCAGAAAGGGTCAATAAAAGTCCTATAAACATTGGATGCCGTGTTTCGGATTGTGACATCATATTTGTGATATTTGCTCTCGATCGATACGTATTACTTAGACTTATTGAATTAAAACAAGTTGACACTAATGAGTCATCAACTGCCTAGCTTTTTTTCCAACGATGTTGGGGTCGGCTACCAGTCTAACCGAATGCTGCTGTTTACCAGTATTTTACAAGGAGCGACTGCCTATCTGACCTCCACAACGCAGTTACTGGGTATTATGATACCCCTTGGTTGTCAGACTTTCGGGCTTCTGACAACCCGTAACGACTGTCAAAGATCCACGAATAACAGCCGGGATCAACGGCTTAACGTGCTTTCCGAGGCACGGAGGGGTCTTCATATGTAAAGATAGTCACTCATCCACGGACCAACCGCGGCATATGTAGCTTAATCTGATCGATCGATCCGTGCGGCTGTTATTACTTATCCACAAGCCCCTCTAATGAGTATGAGATTAATTTAAGATACGATATGATATTTATGATTTGAAAATCCTACGAGTGAACCCAGCCGTGAAGAAGGAAAGAAGAACTTAAGGTTCTGTTGAAAACCAGCGCCAGGCACTAGTTGTCTGACATTTATGCTGAACTGGGCCTATTTGGCGCGGCCGTGAAGCGCACAATTTATACTATTTTAAGTTTATTTTTCATTTTTAAGGGTCATATTTATAGGATGCATCCAGACAGATGGGCCAGGATCGTCACAAAGTGGGTGCCTGAAGACGGGCGTCGTCACCGGGGCAGGCCTAAAAAACGCTGGCGTGATGATTTGGACTCGTATCTTACTGATTGGACGGAAAAGGTACAGCACAAAAAAAATGGAAAAGTATGGGGGAGACCTTTGCCCAGCAGTGGGACAACATAGTTTGAACAAAAAAAAAAAGTTTATTTTTTATTTTCCGTTTTTTGTTTTTGTTTTTGTATGAATATTGTGTGCCTTACCCTGGGTCTAATAAATTTATATTCTTTCTTTCTTTCTATCAACTTATCTTAAATTATGGTTGAATATATAAAAGTCAATATTCAAAGAATAGAATAGCGAGTGAGTCTAAATTCATTGCACCAAAGCAAACAAGAAGATCAAATCAAAGGAAACAATTGAAAAAAAAATACTTAAAAAAATATGGCGAGCAAAAAAATATATTCCTATTCAATTCTAATTTTGAAACCTGCCACATCTTCATGAGCGATTGCATGAACTGATGAACGTTGCGACAGCCTTACAATAGTTAAGCTGTTATCTCTTGCGGCTGACACACTAAGTACAATATTATTACAGATAGTATTGAGTAACTGTAGACTTAAAGGGTAGATCTATTGTCCAGCCTTATATGTATATGATTTAGAACTCTGAGATGAGGATCTGGAGCTTGTGGTGGAGGGGAGAGGAGAGAGGAGCTTTTGGCTAAGTAATAACAGCCGCACGGGTCGATCCATCAAGTTAAGGTACGCTTGCCGGGGTTGGTCCGTGGATGGGTGACCATCTTTACACACCAAGACTCCTCCGTGCCTCGGAAAGCACGTTAAGCCGTTGGTCCCGGCTGTCATTCATGGATATTTGACAGTCGTTACGGGTCGTCAAAAGCCCGAAAGTCCGACAACCTGTCTTACCAAGGGGTATCGTATTACCCAGTTACTGGGTTGTGGAGGTCAGATAGGCAGTCGCTCCATGTAAAATACTGGTATTCAGCTGGATCCGATTGGACTGGCAGCCGACCCTAACATAGTTGGGAAAAGGCTAGACAGAATTGATAGATAAGGATCTGGCTCTAACTATGTAATACTCTGAAAAATCGTTACTCAACGCAGTCTTGTTCCTTTCAATCCCAATATGTAAGGATATGTTGGTCCTTTGTGAATACTGGAACATTCCTCTCAACACTGACGAAGAAAGAATCTTCATTACAATCTCATTGGATACTGTAGGTATTAGATACTGTGCAAAATTTAAAACTCTTGCATAAAACACAACGAAAATGAAATTCTTTGATTGTAGAAACTAGACCAATACGTAACACTGAAAATAGATTAGATTTCTGTAATTGATATATTAACCACCGATCTCATCAACTGTTGACTACCAAAAAGTGATTTGAGGAAGTGTATTGACACGAATTGTATATGCTATAAAGCATCAAGGATTGTATGTAACATAACATCTTTGATGCTCGCCTTACATAAGGAACAACAGACATCGACAGAGAATCTAACACCACCTATTGTGTGCAGGAGTCTTTATTAGCACTTGAGAATAAAACTGGTCCTTTCTGCCCGTAGTGACTTAAGTGTTGCAACTACAAAAAATTAGGCAATTGCCATTACAGAATGACAAAAGACGAATGTTTCAGTTGTTTATTTTCTTGCGTCAGGAGTATGAACCGACTATAATCGGGTCGATGCGTTGCTTGCAAAATGTATGACTGGTCATTTATCATACATACTCATACATTACTATTACAATGCCTAATTAATCACATCACTTCATAATTTCACCTACAGACTACCAGCGAACCAAAGCAGATTGTTTTTGAGTTACGCGGATTAATCAAGAGATCAGAATACGTTTTATTTATGAACGTGTTGCTTAAAGTTAGAAGACGTTTAAACGTCGAAAATGAATGCATACAGTCGCTAATCATTACTTTACTTTAAGCATGACTTTAAAGGAACACACTCTTTTAGGAACGCATCATAAAAAACAGTGAGAAGAGAAAAGATGAACAATATTGAGCAACACAGTGTCTCATCATATTAAACCTTATAATTTTGATAACATCTTTTTTATTTTACCTCATTACGTAAATTATTAAGAACTTTTGGTGTCTAATTCATAACGTTTTTTTGAATTTTTTGGTCCATATGGGACCAAAATAGTGGTTTAAGTTTTGGTCCGCAGCAAAAAAGGACCAAATATAGCGGTTGTTGTAATTAGCTGTCTCTATAAAACTAACAAGAAACGAGAACGCTAACAAAATTATCGACCTTACATAAATAGCCACATGAAACTATCTCCAAACTAGAACCGTTTAAGATAACATCCACTAACTATTTAAACGAAAAGGTCATTAGTGTTGCCAGTTCTCGTTCAACGTAACAAAGAGTCTGCAGAAAAAAGGCTTTTTAAAACTTTTGTAAGCGAGCTCCATCTTCTAATTAGACCTTTTTGTATGGCAGATTTAATAATGGCTGCATACTTGGGCAGTTGCTAAACAAATGTTGGATAATCTCTTTTGTTGTGTGCACTTTTGCATTAGTGGGTTTTAAGATGAGGTCCCGAAAACAGCGGTGTTGTAGAGGGAGATTAAAACAACTTAATCTTCTCGTTTCGGCAAGAACTAAACGAGGTTAGCTCAAGTCCTGGTGTAAAATAGTTAGTATCTAAGTTTGGTAAAGATTTTACTGCTCAGGCAATGGACGTTACCGTCACTCGTAGAAACTCTCTTTATGCATAGCAAATAAGTTCATTTTCAATAGTAACTAATACCGGTCAAACCTCGTTAAATATCATTTTGAACCACGTTTGAGATATCATATCAACGTTCCCGGTTCCCCTATGTGAAACCGGAAAAGATCCTAAAGTATTATGCCAAAGAATGTCTTTTAAAAGACATGTAAAAGATTAGCAAACTTGTGATTATTCCGAGGTTGGTCTGTTCTTGAGCTAATTTAGAGTGACCTTCCTAAACATGTCTTTTTTAGACATCTTTGAGGGTCATTCACAACGACGTAAAAAAATTCTTAGCTTGTCGCGAGTTTCAAAGCCCTAATGCTAGTTTCGTTTGCAAATTCTATTATGCATACAGCGCGAGAGATATTCAAAACAATGTGGGTATTATGTAAGTTTCAATTTTTTTGCGAAATGTGGGTAAATAGATTCTGCTACCGTATAACTCGCTCTATTTTTAAAACATTTAAAGTCCTATGGCAACAAATTTTGTGAGCGATGCTTACATTATAATAATAATAATATTATGAAGCTATTTACTAGTATTAAAACTGTTTTCAAGCCTTAAATCCTTTTTTAAATATTAGGAAGAGGTCTCCCTGCAAAAGATATTCGATGATTGATTTATCTTTAGCTGTCCACAACATAGAATAGAAGTGAATTACCCAGCGCACTCTAGTCTCTATGGCAATAAGTTCCGGGAGAAATTTTGCTGACTAGCTTATCTTATAGGCACGACATGAGCTGTCTTCGTCCCGACACGGGATAAGCAAGAGAAGCAAGGATATTCAACCTCATTGTAAAAAAACCTAAAACAGTTTTCACTAAATCTCTGTAAGGTGAAGCTAGGATTTAGGTGATAATTATTGCACATCTGACATTCAGGGACATTTTGTTGCATCATGTCCATGCAATGATATTTAATGTTAGAGGCGATCTTCAATTCTTCTTTAAGTCCGTTACATAATGGAAAACCCAACGCAATTGGTAAAAAATCATGTTAATCAAAGGATAATCCTTAACTATTTTTTATATAATTGCTTGATCCATAGACTCTGTTGTCTATTCCTCTACTAGCTGTATTGCTAACATTTTGAAGTTTATGACTTGCTCGACCAAAAACATGCTTTTATTTTGGTCAACCCTAAGAAACCTGAAGATGGATGCCGGTAGAGATATATCTAGGAAGACGGAAGTGCATTACAATATGATTTAGGAAAAGCCTACATCTAAGACGACAGACAAATTGCTTTTGAAATTATTTGTTGTGTAACACCGTGGCGCCTTGATGCACCAGATTTTAACGAAATATGCACGGTTGGTTGCTGAGACGAGATTGTGGTTATAAGATAAATTGGAATTTACTGAAACAGTGAAGGCAGGAAATGGAAATGAAAATATTGAACATATTTTTGTTTTTCTACGTGAAAAATTAGAGCTAATGCAGAACTTCTTGTTATAAATTAAGCAGCTCATTGTCTAGGATGTCTTGTAGATTACTGTTAAATAAATTATGATATAAAATAAAAAGGAGCGAGATTTTAAAAAAAATCATCACGTCTTTTCACATACTATAAGCCGTCCTGTAAATGTTCACTTCCTTCTTAGCCATTTCATCCTTGGCCATCTTTAAATATTTTTCTAAATCCCAATCAGGGATTTAAGAGTTTTCTTAGCCCGTAAGACGTTATTCACTCAATAATATGTTTTAGAAACTTAAATAAATCTCAGTGGTTTACTCCGTTCATTAGTTAGAGAGAATGCGTTCCTGGTACCTGTCAGTTGGACAATTTCTAGTAACTATAAGGATCAAATTCGCAAAACACATGTTAGTAAGAAACGGCCGGACTGTTAGAAAGAACATTGATCTGCCTATTCGGAAGCATTGCTGGTGAAAATATTTAAATGAGACATGGTGTAGAGATAGAGCTAGTGTCAGTCTAATGTCTCGGGAAGATTTAAATGTTAGCAAGCTGTATAAAATACAAGAAGTGCGATTTCAGAGGCTGCACATTGCACAATGTTGTACGCGCCGAAACTTAACATTCAATTAAAAATTTACTTATCTTTGTAAAATCGAATTTTACAAAAAAACACATCATACATTTTTATCTGATAACTTTCTACTTGATCGATATGTTCAGATTTACTTAAGTACTGAAAAATCCAAAAAAACGGAAACAAACTTAATATTACATCTATTTTTCCCCGAAGGTTTCCGGACAGATTAGCAGATTTATCTAAATTTATAATTTTATCAATTGGAAACAATTCATAGCAACTTTTATAAATTTCATATTAAATACGACGCACTTGTAGGTAGGTACTGCTGAAAATATTAACGTGTGTATCTAATTTGACTTTTAACTCTCTGAAACATGACAAAACAGCTGATGAGTGTCTAGTCTCTAAATTAAATACAATTAAAAAACGCAAACCATAATGTTTAAGTTACAAAACCTATGAAAACACTGGACATTCGGGGCGAGTTAAACCGCGAACGCGAACTCGCGCGTTAACGTTGCGGCGGCTGTCCGCGCTCTATCCCGGCTCGATTACAACTGAAAGGCTTTAGAGCTTTCTGACTCTATACAGCCTTGGCGTCACTACGTACGCTGATAGCAATTTGCTATGCTATTGCTAATTTATTGAACCCTTATCTATTGACATTAGGTATTGATTTTCTTTAAATTAATTATGTTTTAATCTAAAATAAAATGGTTTTCTGTAGGTATTAGTTAGTAAATACAATACATTATGTCTTCAGTGTTAGGTACCTACAGGTAGGTGTAATAATGTTATTAAGTTTCAAAAACAACCCATGAAATTAATGAATCACAAAACTGTCAAGAAAGACATTCATTTGATAAATTGACATCTCATAGCAATAATTCGCTTCTAATAGCTATTCACGAATACGTAATACGAGAGTTGAGCCGTTATTAATAAACAAGCAATGATAAATATCTTATGGTTCTGAATGTTGTTAGTTTTGGCTCCATGATACATTTTTTGGGTTTACACGCCTTTTAAATAAATATTTATCTTTTTAAAAACTATCCCTAATATATTCGATCATTCTGGTAGGTATGTACATATTTCTGTTAAAAAACGATCTCCCGTTGTAAATACAAGGAGTGAAATTTATTTTTAAAAGAAAACTATCTTAGCTTTACTACTTGTATTTATTTAAAATCAAGTATTATTCGATTTCCAATTATCCATAGAAGGCATTTCGTGAAGATCGCTAACGATGAAAGGGATGATTTTCTTACAGAAAAACAAATATTTTCACATTTTCTTAGAGATCGTAATAATGTAATTTAATTACGCGAAAAAATCATATAAATTCATATCTTTATTTTTTAAGTAAAAAATCAGTCAAATGAATCAACTTTCCCGGAAAAAGCAAGGACACAAAATCTAGACACCACACAGATCATTACATCCAAAAAAAACTAGAGGAAAACTAATACCTATCAAGAAAAAACCGTAACTACAAAAAACCTTTAGCTGTATCAGTTTCCGGTTATCAAGAATGATGTAAGCCAGTTTGTAGTGCATGGTGCCCATGACTTGGTTTACCGTTAAACCAAGTTGATCGACCGCTATCATATAAAAACTACTACCACACGCCGCTACTATGGATAGTCGATTTAGAATCGATATGAATCGGGAAGAATTTTGATTCGATTTGATGCGAAGATTCGCTACGATAGTATTTATATTGCAAGTCATATTTAAAATGAGAATAAACTTCACGTCACCGTCAGTCATGTCTCGGTTTTTGAATACGCTCACTAAAAACATGTTTAGAAAAAAAGACCAAAAAGCTGATGCTCGATGGACCAAATTTTCTCAAGTAATTTTGGAATTATTTTTGATTGAGATGGATGTGCTTAATCCTAAAACAAAACTGCTAAACTAAACCTATATACAAACATAATTAACGCACAACCTCTTAAGAGGTCATTGAACTCATCATTATGAACAACTTTTACTATGGGACCAAACCTGAAATCGCGAAAAAAAATCAGCTGCTCCCTACATTTATGGTCGCATAACTCGTCAAAATGTAGGGAACAGCTGATTTTTTTTCGCGATTTCAAATTTGGCCCCATAGTAAAAGTTGTTCATAATTATGAGTACAATGACCCCTTAAGAGGTTGTGCGTTAATTATTTTACACCTTGTATAGAATATAGGTAAGCCCTCATTCAGTAACCCGATTAAATAATAGGTACAACCTCCTATTAAAATTTCAAACACCACCCGTTTATCGCCAACATTCAAATTGTGGAGAGAATACATAAAAGTCAACATAAACTCAGTTACACACTTTGTTTAATATGCGATTAGTATCTGTTACCTCCGTTTCCGTAACCGTTTCTACCTGCGCCTGCGTTTCTACTCGGAGACTGACATTATGACATAGATATTATCAAAGATGCTCGTAAATTTTGCAGCGTTGAGATAGAAATAATTTTAACAGTCGTGCAGGCCTGGAGGTTTATGGCACCACTTCTAAGGTTGTGGTTTCTTATCCTGGAGCAAATGAGTTTCTAGATGTCTTCTAAATAAATCATAGACTGAGACACACCACTTACGTACGGAAGGAAAACATGGTGACGAAAGATGTGCTTCTTTATAAGCATAGAGCCCTTGTCTTTTGCAAACTATAGAGCAATTTCACTATTAAGTATTTAACTCTAGAAGTGATGCTCTTTTCAATTTGGTCCTTGTGTAAGAATCTGCGTTGTTTCTAAATTCCAGTTTCAAGAAATGATTCATCAAACAATTACAGCTCCTTCTTCACGCTCCAGAATAAGTGGTGTGTATCACCTACTAATCCTTAGCTGATGAGGAAGACCACAAAAATCGTTAATTACCCATAAGTATTAATAATATACTTATGGTTAATTAATAATTTTTACGATTTGGTAGAAGGAGCGTTGGCAGACCAATAGCCAGGTGGGTGGACGACCTACAGAAGATCGCGGAGAAGATCTAGATGAGACTCGCACGGACCAGGGAAGCATGGCACAATAGGGAGGAGGCCTATACTCAGCAGTGGGTGGAACAAGGCTGCTGATGATGATGATGATAAATAATTAATATATTCCCGTCTCCGGAGAATAAAATGATAACTGCCATTATCTTAGTGTTAGTGTTATGTCATTTTTGGGATCTATGGATATTAATACATCTGCTCAATTTTTTTCGTAATTTTTATACAGTTGTTTACGAAGTTACAAAATATTACAATAGTATTAAAAGATATAACACAGGCCTTAAATTACGAGAATAAAGTGTTAATATAATATTAACAAAATGTATTCCCACTTGTTGGTACGAAAAACAGTCATAGAATTATGTTCTCGTGACAAAATATTCGACTAGATAATAATAAAATGCAGTTATTATAATCGGCGAAAACATGTTTTTTTTTTTTTCTGAAAAGTTTTTATTCTCCGGGGACGGCGATAGGCCCTTTTTTTGCATGATAAACAATCGAGTTTAAATAGTACCTAAACAATTTTGCATTCTAAAGCTAGAACAGATTTTACGGTCGCATACGACGAGAGCGCTGTTTTTATTTATTTAGCTTTATTACCATTACATAATTATGTAGTAGTAAAATATGCATTTTGTAGTAAAGTTACATCAAGCCTGTGAATTAGGGCCTTTATTTGAATTTTAAATTAAAATGTGGTAGTAATTACATACGATTGAAAAGAGACGAAAAGTTAGAAAAAAAAAACGTTCTTTCAAATTGAAGTTGATAATGTATGATAAAACTTACGTGTTATAGTGCATAAAATACACTTTAATTTTGATTGCTAAGATTATTTCAGGGTTGCGTATCTAATGTACACCGTATAAGACATCTGGTCCTTTTGTGACGATAGGACCAAAAATGTTTGGCTGAAATAGAGGTCGTCCATATTTACACAACTGTGAAACTTTAAAGATTGAAGGATTAATTTTCAGGAAGCATTGTAATAAGTAAGCTGGTAGGTAAAAAAAAATAGGTACATTAATTGATTGGACAAACACAGCTGATCAGAGCAGATTACGGAACACGTTCTAAACTTATGGAAACGCAACACTTCAAATCTGTATACAAGATATAACATAAATAACGCACAACCTCAAGGGATCATTGCACTCATCATTATGAACAACTTTTATAATAGGACCAAACCTGAAATCGCGAGAAAAAAGTCAGCTGTTCCCTACATTTTGACGAGTTATGTGAACATAAATGTAGGGAGCAGCTGATTTTTTCCCATCAGTAAAATTTGTTCATAATGATGAGTACAATGACCCCTTAAGAGGTAGTGCGTTATTTATGTTACACTTTTTATTTATTCTTAAGCACATTTCAATCCTCTTCCTTCTCACATCAGCCGGTAATTTATACAATTTAAAAGCTCGATTTACATTTAAAACTAATATTTATGCATGAGAGGCAGTTAACTAGATTTTCATAAAAACAGGTCTATATCAGTCATGCCTCAGTCCAGGTGTAATGGTTGGAATTGGTATTGAGGAAGCCATTACAAGAATCATCATAAACATCTTTACTTGCCATTGGCATCTTACGAGTAGTTCTAAACGCTTAGCAACTAATGTAAGAGCTCCGACTTCAATAGGGATGCTGACTAAAAAAATTTTTGTCCGTCTGGTAGATTATTAAAAAATATTGGACACGTATTTTTTTCTTTTTTTATGTAATCAAAAGGTTACGGCGATACATTGAGTTGACGTTTTTTTTTTTTGATACGGAGCTTTTGCTAGTTGGCTCCGGGAGCCTTTACTGCGTAACCGGGCTTTGGTGGGGCCATAAGGGCCTCTCACCGTGTAACAAAATTTTAAAATAGCACGTCTAAGGGCGCCCCCTAGCGGGACTCGAACCTAGACTTAGGGCGCTATTGATTACTGAGCAAGTGGGGACTTGTAGTGTCTGATTGATATTATTATTTGGGGTTATATTTAAAGCTACTTGCTCCGCACGGACGGGCGGGATCAAGGGTCGGGGGGATTCAGGCCCGGTCAACTTCTTGGGCGTTGCGATTATACCTACTGGGGATTGTTCTGTGTTGCCAGCAAAAGTAATGGCTTTTATTTTTTGGCAACACTAATCGACGTATGTCATTTTGATTGTACAAATATGGCCGCCGTTTGTTGTTTACGACTGACGCGCTGTTTGTAGTTTTTACGATTTGCCATTTCTTTTTCTGCTTTTATGTCGAGTTGAGCACGTTCTCCTCCGTAACCGTGTTGAATCAAGTGGTGTTGTCGTTGCTATTTGTGTTACAGACACTTTGTGATAGAGACACTTTGTGATACGAGACACTTGTTTTCCGGGTGTGGGTGAATTTCCAATCATGGGAGATAATCTGAGACGTAAATGTCTCAAATGTGGGAGCTCACCTTGTGTAGACCCCAACATTAAATTGTACCGATTCCCTAATCCTGGACCAACAAATGCACAACGGTAAGAGAACATAAATCAATCTTAACATAACCTTAAAATCTGTTTCAAATCAATCGATTTAACAAGTCTTTATTTATTTTCAGATGTGAATTGTGGGCCAAATTCTGTTTCCCGTAAGTTTCCTGTAAGCAGTAACATACGATTTGCTAATTTAATAAAACTATTAAAGAAATATCTGTTTCATTAAACTCTCCTCCCCTCTATCTTGAAAGATTGGGGACTAGAAACAATTCTGGCACTTCCAGATTACTCCAGAAAGGCGTCTAAATTTTAAAAGTACTCGGCGACCTTTCTGAAGTAATCTGGGAGTGCCAGAATTGTTTCTAGTCTTCAAATATATTATAAATCACGTGATCTGGTTCAAATTTTCCGCCTCGATTGTTGTACTTGGGAATCACAGAGATGGCGTTAGAGTCAAATAGTTTTTCTTTGTATGAAGTTAACATTCTTCCCGTAGGGTAATATGTGTTCTGTGGGGGGATTTGAGTTGACGTCGCACCTTGCTAGATTTTATACTGAGTTGTGACGTAGTGAGCCCCCACTCCCCAACTTTATCTAAGTAATTTTTTATCTATACTATACTAATATTATAAAGCTGAAAAGTTTGTTTGTTTGGTTGAATGCGCTAATCTCAGGAACTACTACTGGTTCGAATTGAAAAACTCGTTTATTGTTGGATAGTCCATTTATCGAGGAAGGCTACAAAAAGCGTTTCGAAATGTCTTTTGTGATGCGCACAGCAAAGGAGTGGAACTCTCTGCCTGCGTCTGTCTTTCCAAACGCATACAACCCCGATCTCATCAAAGTGAGAGTGAACAGGCTTCTTCTGGGTAAGCTCGCTCCATCGTCGATTTTGTCTCTGTCACCTCTGACCTAGACTAGAATCAAGAGCAAACCTATCTATACAAATAAATAAAATTGAAGTGTCTGTTTGTAATGTCAAAATAACCAATTTTTACTAAATGCATAGGAAAGTATAAACAGTTCATAAGAACCGTTGAGAAATGCTGTTTTGTTATAAAACAAAACAGCAATTTTTAAAATTTTTGTCTGTCTGTCTGTTTGTTCTGGCTAATCTCCGAAACGGCTGGACCGATTTTGACGGGACTTTCACTGGCAGATAGCTGATGTAACGGTGGGTAACTTAGGCTACTTTTATTTTAGAAAAATAATTAGGGTTCCTTACAAAAAAATTAAAAATTAAATTATGAACAAAACGTCGGATTTGAAAAATTCTTTTTGCATTTGGTAACCCAACTGTCGAGGACAGTTATAGGCTATTTAACATCACGCTAAGACACTTAGGAGTCGATCAAAAAGAAAAAGTCAGAAAGAACACTAAGCGAAAACGAAGTAGTTGCGCGGGCGGGCGATTCAACGCGACGGTTGGCGACGGGTCGGGGAATGAGGGAGTTTTATTAAAATGTGGCTGTTATTTTAGTATACTGTGTATCTTACGACATCCACGCGAACGAAGTCGCGGGGCACAGCTAGTCTTAAATAAAAATAAAAAAACATACTACTACCTACTATATCTTTTCCGGATAAGTACCATGGGAGAAACGAACTATACATCGTAAGGACTATTCTTGCTTGCAGCGCTCAGCCGCTATAGTAACGCTTGCTAACACATGTGGTCATCGTCTACACGGGATTTTGTTTTCAAATTGGTCAGATGTAAGTTTGCTCGATAGTACCTACCACAAAGCAAAAAAAAACATGTGACATCACAGCTTAGGTCCTTCTGGTCTTCAATTCAATAGGAATGATCCTCCGTTTCTGATTACCATAATATACACATGTACGCGGCCCTTCATCTTCAATCATTGAAAAACATTTTCCGATCAACCTTTCTGTATGCCTCTGCTTTCACACATTACAGGTGGCGTATCTTATAAACGGAAAACATACCTACTACTACGGCGTCCTATCTCAAAAATGTTGTAACCTCAATGTAGCAGACTAATCAGAAAATTCTAGCACACAAATCGTTGGCACCTCTTTAAGCGTTATCTTTGGAATTATAATAGTGCGACTATAGCCTTATGTAAGGCTATGACAAGTTGCTCAACGCTAACCGCCATGAATTTGATATGCGACTGATTTGGCAATAATGATCCAAGATATTGCTCAATGGAATTTGGTCTTTATTTGCTAGACTTAAGGCTTATTGTTTTGAACTTGGTGGTGTAACTGAACATGTATCGTTTTGTTTATAAAACGGTAAGCATGCTTAGGACGTTTGAAGTGAGCTGCGGTGTCTTGTATTGCAAATCAAACTAAACTTCGGACCTGCAATTTTATACCACCATAATGTGTCAAAGCAACTCCTAAGTCCTAATCCTAAAAAAGTTATAGTTCGCTAGAAGTCAAAACCTTTCTTAGGTATGGGTTTTTAATCCAGTTTCCTACGTCCACGACCACAGAAGGCCTTGTCATTGGCAATCGACGATAACGTCAAGGATAAACTACGAAACCTCGACCCCTGTCATACAAGTGTCCTAGTTCAGGGGTCGAGACGTTACTGATGTCAAATGTAGGTACTGAAGTTTCGAAATAAATTATTATTACTACTATTCCCTACCAATAAGTAGGTATAAAAGAACATCGATAGGTAACATTTATGTATATCACAGCTGATGGGGTCTCCTCTTCTCCTCTACAAAGGAATCGTATTTTCTGAACTCAGGTACCATGAACTTGGCATTGTAAATATGATATTTTATCATAAACACTAGGTAGTTGTTATCGAAGCTGGTAACCTTCCACCAGGTATGAATAATAAACTGGTCCTTTGAGCCAAAGCCGGCACATTAGTATTGGTCCTACGAGCTCTCGACCGGTAGGTCCTATTTACTGATCGAGATTTTATTACACACAACTCTTGGAGTAATCCACTACCGCGTATTAGAAAACTTGTGCTGCAGGTCTCGTTATGTGCCTGCCAGCGCCTGCCAGAGTCAAAAATCTGCTTTTGACTCTGGCAGCATGTAGCGAGCTGAAGGGCAGCATGTGACGAGCTGTTGGGCAGTAGCGACCCCACGGACCCTATCTCCCGAGGGAAATCTTGTTCCTCATCTCTAACTTGCCTTTATTGGCCGGCTGGAGTGAACACTGACGAGGAACTGAGCTCCCACCTCATTCTTGCCTTTATTAGCCGGCTTGAGTGAAGGATCTTCACTCAAGCCGGCAAGAGCAAATTTGCTCGGAGGAAGGAAGTATTCCAGTAAGATGCTCTTCCGGGAGTGTCCTGTTAGCCGTGGAATACCTCTTCGCACGTCAGGATATGTTACCCCCTTGTCGCTACGTCACTATGATTGTGCTAGCGACCATTTCTGGGGGGCCATTATTGAGTGTGCAATTCACCCCCTGCTATTTTATTCGTGTATTGTATGTATAAAACATTGGTCAGGCAGGGGCCATAGTCCTCCCATAGTTTTAGGTAACCAGTCCACTTTAGCCACCCATATCCATATTCCAATATCTTGGTTTCCATATCCTGCAATAGTCCTACATCAACCGGGGGTTGTCCTTGGCTGCACTTGCATAGTGCGTACTGGGGGCCAACCACCACCTCTTAAAGCGGTATTATTTTAATATTACTTTAGTGTGAGATAGAGATGGAGCTATACAGTACGTCTAGCTCCATCTCTTTCCCACACTGAAGTAAGATAACAATAATACTGCTTTAAGAGGTGGTGGTCTAGCTCCAGGAATAATCGGCGGTTGGTGCCTCATTTCATTGAAAATGTCTAACGCGCCTCTGCGTCTTGGCTCCGGCCCCTAGTACGCCTTCCAAAGGTCCGGGACCTCAGACTCTCGAGATAATATGTCAAAGATGTATTTTAACCGACTTCAAAAGAAGGAAGAGGTTCTCAATTCGGTTGTATTTTTTTTAATGTTTGTTACCTCAGTACTCCGTCATTTATAAACCGATTTGGAAAATTCTGTTTTTTTATTTGAAAGGAATTGCGATTGGTCCCATTTTTATCAAAATCCAGTTATGATGATAGGATCCATGAGGAATTCCTCAAATATTATAGGCATACATAGCGATTTTCATATTTTCATCAATAAGTCAAGCATTTGTATTCAGAAAGTATCATTTGGTGAAGTAGAACTGATGATGAAGACCACAGATGGCCACCGGCCACTACTCAAGAGTATAATATTAGTTTTTTACGGATTGCGATTCGATCACTTTAATATGGTTGCTAAAGCCATTTAAGCTCGTCACAATGCATATGGTGAAGTTTAACAGATGATGAAGTACCAGGAGAACTCCTCAACAATTATCGTCCCTGCATCGGGAAAAGCAATATTTTGAAAAAGGTGATGAGCAGTTGACATTACGCTATTGTAACTTAGATAAATTACAAACTGTCCCACTAAAAAGTGAAAAATAAAAAACTTTTTTACAAAAAAATAAAAATAACTGACTTCCAAAAAAACACTAGTCGGTGGCAAAAAACGCAAATACAAAACACCGACTTCCGAAATTAAAGTTATTTTTTCACTTTGTAGTGTTTTTTGGAAGTCGGTTGTTTTTTTTTTTTTTTTTTGTAAAATAGTTTTACAAGATAGCATTTGCCCGTGGCTTCGCCCGTGTGGAGGTCGAAAATTATCCCACGGGAACATATGTAGTGCTTGGATAAAAAGTACCCTATGTCATCCCAGGTGTCTGCCTGTGTGCCAAATTTCATCAAAATCCGTTCAGCCCTTAGGGCGTGAAAAGGGAGACCATAGAGCAACACGGGCCACCGGCGGACCGGAGCCGGTGGCCCGTGTTGTTCTATGAGGGAGGGAGACAGTAGATAGGTAAGTAGGGTAAGTATAATTAGTAAAGATAGATGGATGACAGGATGTTACAGATTTTACAGAATAGCAGTTAATGTTGTTGATCTTATAAAGTCTTCTACACATTCTTCGCATTAAATAAATAAAATAAAATAAAATAAAATAAATAACATTACGCGAAAATGTAACATTGTTAATTACTTTCAACAACGTGCTGTTATAAAACATGCAACTACGCATTAATTATATCGCCTATTATATATGTATAATTAGGTGTACAACTGTAAATTATAGACGGACAACTTAATAATACGGATAAGTTAATTTATGTGGGTATAGCTGGAGTAACATTACATTACACTTTCATTTGTATTATTTATCTACATAACATCACGCCCTGTTTCCCCGAAGGGTTGAGCATAGGTGTACCTACAGTACACCCACATTTCGCCAGTTATGTTCCAGTCCCATGTAATAGGGGGCGAGCCTATTGCCATCTACCGGGCACAAATCCAGACTCCGGGCTAAGAAATTCTTTATAGAAGACCCAACTACACGTTCCCCGATCTGTGAATCGAACCCAGCCTCATACTCAGCAGTAGCGCTTGCGACCACTAGACCATCGAGGCAGCCTTATAAATAAAAATGAATGTTTGTATATTTGTCCTCTATGCGCTGCCATACCGTTAATCCGATAGCGATTTAAAACTTTGTCAACTTATTGCTAGAACTTGCGCGAAGGTTATAGGCATTAAAAAAAAATCACGCGGACAAAGTCGCGGGCAGAAGCTAGTGTGATATGATACATAATTCATGATTCATTCATGATTGTGTGATGATCGATTACATAATTCACACGTCAAACATAGCTTATTATGCTTTTATTAGACGATTTCGACTAGAATTTTGATAGGTACGTAAGGACTACTCAAATTGGCGACTAACTATCTATACTTAGGTACTTAAGGGTTGTTTGTGGGATAAGTACTTAATAACGATGATCATTGGTAGTTTATACTATACCGTTAGTTTGTAACTGATACTAAAATCAGTCTTGACATCTCCATCCACGTACCTTTATAAACATTTAATCACAGGAAAGTCTTACTCCTGAATGAAACAGCGCCTTCATAAATCCTCGAGGCAATAGTTACTCACTAACGAATATAACAGTTATTGACATTCCAACACCACTGGAAGATAGATATCTGAGCAACAGCGGTCTCGCCTCTTCAAACACATTAGCATACAATGAAATCGTTAACCAACTAGTATATTCTAGGTGACGTATCGGAATGTCCCATGTTTAGAAGTCCAATGCACGTTTTGATGGCTTTTTAAATCACTTCCGATTTCTACAGTCTTATATGTTTTATGGCAATTAATTTTGTACTGATAAATTGCGTCTACTTATTGTTTAGTAGCGTGGATATACACCCCTCCTCAAGGTGGTCCCTGTAACGATGACGTGAAGGACGCGCGAATCCGCTGAATGCTTACCTACGTTGATTACCTAAGCGTGCAACCGAGGCTAGTGGAATTCCCTGCCAGAGTCTGTGTTGCCGATAGCTACAACCTTCTTCAAGGAGTCCTTCTAGTCTATTAGTGAATAGTGTGTGAAAAGGTTACTTTCCCAAAACTATAAATGAAACAAAAAAGGAGAAGGTTCTCAGTTCGTCGGAATCTTTTTTTTTATGTATGTTCCCCGATTACTCGAAGACGGCTGGACCGATTTGGAAAATTATTTTTTCGTTTTAAATGTGCCCAGGTGGTCCCATTGTCGTCAAGTCATGATCTGAAGATTGGATCCTGGAGAAATCGAGGGAACTCTTCAAATATTATAGGCACACTTTAGCAACTTGGGTATTTTTTATAGTAACTCGTGCATTTGCTCTCGGAAAGCACCATTTGGTGAAGTGGATGATGAAAACCACAGATGTCCACCGGAACTACTCACTAATAAGTATTTGACAGGTTGCGATTCGATTATTTTACTATAGTTGCTAAGCAATTTATGCTCGTCACGATGCATATGGTGAAGTAGAGCTGATGGTGAAGTGCCAGGAGAACTCCTCAACAATTGACGTCCCTACATCAGGAAAAGCAATATTTTGTAAAAGGTGATGAGCATTAGGCTATTGTAACTTAAATAAATTACAAACCGACCCACTAAAAAATGAAAAATAAAAAACGTTTTACAAAAAAAAACCGACTTTCAAAAAAAACTACAAAGTGTAAAATAATTTTCATTTGGGAAGTCGGTGTCTTTGGATTTTTTGATTTTAGTTTTTTGCCACCGCCTTCCGAAATTAAAGTTCACTTTGTAGTTTTTTTTAAAATCGGTTGTTTTTTTTTTTTTGTAAAAATGTATTTGTTATCTGTTACTTAATGTCATAGTTCTGTCAAAACCATAACCACAATGTGTCAACACCAGTGTCATGCAGTGTTGCCAACTTAGTGCTTTAGGTACTAGATCTGATGAATGTTCTGTTAACTCAGTGCTTAAAAAATAGATTTTAGTGCCTAGTGCGCTATCTAGTGCATTTTCAATGCCCACGTCTACGTCGGCAACACTGGCGAAAGACTCGTTCTAACAAACGAAGCAACGGGATAGAATGAGCCTTCATACACTTAATAAAATTCTGTGCTGTATTTTCGAATTGACCTAAAAGCAACTAATAAAACTTGCTTCAGTTACGAAATTCTGAAGGAAGTTTTAAAGGATGTGGGTTCTAAGGATATGTGTATGTGTATGATATAAATAAGTCATCAATCAGGGCCATCCACTTCATAATCTTCTATAACACCCATAACCACAAACCCAAATGCGATGATGATTCTGACTCCGGTTGTAATGAAGACTTTGATTTCATTTAATTATATTAGGTTTTGGTACATTTTTATACATGCAGATTTATTTTCGATGCCTTTCAAAGATTTTGTGTTTTTTTTTTTTAATGTATTTTCGCGGTTTATTTAGCGCATTTTCTGAAAAGTAGTTGGCAACACTGGTGTGATGCTTATGTCATTTTCATTTGCATGATGTTTTGTCATTGGCAGTTTTATTGTGTGCCACTTGTTGGAAGGAATTTTTAATAAAAAACGTTATTAATAAGTTTAAATGTGATAATGGATCGCGACAGGAGTAAAGATGCCTCTGAGGGAATTGCGGTAAGTACAACGTGTAACACTATACTGAAATTTCAATTCGCAAACACAACTGAAACTTTCATGGTCGGCAATTTGTTAGGAGGTCTTTTATACAAGACCAAGGTCAAGTTCGAACCGTTTAATTAATTATCAGTTTGAATTTTGATGTTTGGGTGTCGATTACAAAATCCGTAATGTAAACACTTAAGTACTTAACTGTTTTCATTAAGAAACTTTAACACTTCTTGATCTCTCTTTTTCCTTCAAAGTTAATTATATTTTACGTCTTATAACAACTTTGGTGTTTTGATCTTTTCAACAGCCAATGGGTATACAGGCACTGAATGAGACAGTGCTCAGTAATCAGCCAGAATCTCGCTATGAGTGTCCTGTGTGCCTCAACTGGTTGCGAGACCCTGTCATCACTACATGTGGACATAAGTTCTGCAAAGGCTGTATTACTTCATGGTTGCAGTAAGTACTTTACCAAATATACAACAAATAAGGAACTAAGTTTAGAATAATATTCTCACTTTCAGCTTTAACTAACTCAACTTCAAAATTGTTAAAACTGACAAGTTTTCTTGGACCTATTTTCTCTTACTACTAGTTATAGATCTTACTGTGTCATCTCCATAAAAATAGCCTTATATAATAATATATATTCCTTCACAGCTTTCTTCCTGACCATGCTCAGCCTACAACTGTTTGAGCATAACATGTTATAGTTTAAAGAAAGGAAAACATGAAGAGAATGTTATTTATAATTATTAAAATAACAATGAAAGTTAATTATATAAATCAGAACACCTACATTGTGTAATTGTTTTGTGTATTTGTCATCAGTTACTTGTCAAGTGACTGTGTGATGTGAAGGAGCTGGCTTTTTGCCAATGTTTCCTTTTTGTGGAGGAATGTACAGGACCAAGCATTCAACCATTGCAGGATGAACTAGGAGTGAAATCAATTTCAAGAAAGTGTTAGATTTTTTTAAGGAGATAATTAATAGAGCAGAGCAGTGGCGGCCTAGTGGTGTTGGCCCCGACTTACGGAGTTGTAGGGTGTGAGTTCAAACCCAGACAGGCGCTTTACTTTGTGTAAATTATTTCATCACCACTGCTCTCAAAACGGTGAAGGAAAACATCGTGAGGAAACCGGCATGTCCTAGAACCAAAAATTCGAAGACATGTGACATCTACCAACCCGCACTGGGCCCGCGTGGTGGATTACGGCCCACTCCCTCTCACAGACAAGAGGCCTGTCACCCAGCAGTGGAAACATTATAGGCTGATTTTAATGATGAAATAATTAATAACAACCACAAGCATTTTTTCAAACAGCAGGTGAGATAGTGGTCAAATGCGAGCCTATCAATAAAAAAATTGGTCACTTTGTTACTAGGGAAAAAATCTCCTCATAAATCGTTTCTTCAGGACAGTACTCAGTTACTAAATGACTCATTATTATATTTCAGGAACAGTGGTCACTGCCCCATAGACAATATAAACCTGAGCATGAAGGTGGACATATTTCCTGACAACTACACCAAAAGGGAGATACAGGAACAGAGAATGAACTGCCCATTCTCCACTAAAGGTGAGAATTTGTTTGTTTTCCCTTCCAATAAATACCATTCCCTTTATAGCCATGACAATTTATATTGGCGAAATGTGGGTGTACAACACTTTGGGGAATGTATTAGACAAAACTTTTTTAGGATTTATTTCTTTTAAACTCACTAAGCCACTCTGCACTCCAGCTAAGCCAAATTAGATCCAGACGCACTGCTTATCTCAAACTATAACTATTACAAACTAGTATCAATAGTGATTGATACCTTCAAATAGCCTTTGTCTAACCATAGAATACCTACTTGGAACGCGAATTTTGATTTGTGAGCTGTAAAATGGTGGTAAGAATATAAAATAGTCACAAGTTATGTTATTAAAGCGTTTTCTACCAATAATATAACTTGTGACTATTTGGCATTTTTGTCCAATTGCTAAATCGTTATGACTGTAATGCTACGGCTACATTGTCAGTGTGTGTTGTACAGTGAGGCGTCGATGGTGAGCACTAAAGTGTTGAATCAGATTTATTAAAAGAAAAATTTATCAGTACCTTCCAGGGCCTATAAAAAATAACAAACCACCTTCACCGCTTACGATTTTTTGCACAGTAGGTATTATGAGATATAAAAAAGTATCAGGCGTCGTCCTAATACAACGCGACTACGCGATCATCGCGCGAGTAGGTGATGCGATCATCGCGCGAATTAAGGATGCGAGTGACCGCGAGGAGTCCTGCCCTGCCCCTCACCCCGCTCCTCGACGACGCGACGCGATTATCGCGCGAATTCAATTAGGACACCTATTCGACATCAATATGTTTGATCGCGCGTTCGTACGAACTTAGTTCTCGCGAATAGATTACAATCATTTTAGTCACGCGAATGCCAATTAGGAATACCGATTCGACATCAGTGTTTGATCGCGGATTCTTACGACTAAAATTCGCGCGAACTTGCGATGATCGTGTAATCGCGTTGTATTAGGATGACAACTCAAGTTTTTATGATTCTAAATGTCTAACTTAAAAATACTTAATATAAATTATTTTAATATTATCATCAACATCAATTTAAAATAACCTACCTACTCTAGTGCCGTCTTTGAACACGCAAGTCTACGATTGACATCGTAATCACAAAATAACTTGGCTGACGCCAAGTTATTTTGTGGCTTCAAATTATAGTTACTGACCAAATGCACCGATTTTAATGAAACAAAGACTAAAATAATTTTATCCTAAGATACGGACTATATTTCCAATCCCTTAAATCTCAGAAAAAAGAGGCAGGTACACAAAAATTTCAATATTACCTACATGTAAATTTTAAAATGATCCCCTATTTACCCCCCTTAAGGGGTGATTTTACAAAAACGCTGAAGCATGTAACTCTTTATTTTATACCAAAAGCTTAAATTTGAATATCCCTAACTTCAGAAATCATGGGTTTCCCATACAAACTTTCATCTCCTATATCACCCCCTGTAGGATTTTTTTTAAGAAAAAATGTAGCCTATGTCCGTCCCCGGGGTGCCATCTATCTCCATGCCAAATATTATCGAAATTCATTCAACGGTTTAGGTGTGAAAAGGTAACAGACAGACAAAGTTACTTTCGAATTTAAATTATTAGTATGGATATGTACTTTTTGTTATTTTTTTCCATCAACACGCTATAATGAAGAATGATAGTTCCATAGATAGATAGGTTTGTCCAGTTTATATTATACATGCTATGCTATTGTGTTTCCAGGCTGCTCAGTAAAAGTAACTCCATTAGACCTAGACGCACACATAGCGGCCTGCGAGTTCAACCAACCAGAGACATCTTCGCAGCCAGAGATCAAAGTGCCATGTTCTTTCCAAGCTGTGGGGTGTAAGGAGACATTTGATAGCCAGGAGGATATGAACCAGCATGCTCAAACGGATGTGCAGAAACATATGAGTGTGAGTAACTTGCCCTTACTTGCTTTTTAAAGTTAAGTGGCCAAATTCCAAAAACGGGACCCTTATAATTTCGTTATGTCCGTCAGTCCGTCCGCGAAGGGAAAAAGAAGGTGTATTCTGTGCACCGCTAAACAATGGCGTAGTGAAATTACGCAAAAAATAATTAGGGGTGGCACTCCCCACTTCAACCGAGAGATGAAAAAATTTTTTTTTCGTGTGTGCTTAATAACTTCTATACCTTCAATAATATTTCCAGCTCCTTATGAACGCATACTCCGAGATGAAGATCACCAACGACATGTCAAACGCGAGCATCGACGCTAAAGAACAAGAGGCGATGACGTTGTGGGAGGCACCTGATAAGGACGGCAACCAGGCTGCGTCTGCGCCGCTTAATAATACTAGTGCTCTTATAAGGTAGGTACTACTCTGTCATTTAGGAATTAAACTGGGTGTATCATGCACTTCGAAACTGTAGGGTAAGCCGAAATAGGCACGGACGCGAAAATAACACCGCGGGATTTTATCGCGCACTGGATTTTCAACGCTCTGCTTAGCGCCGAGAGTTGAAAATCCAGCAGTGTTTTTTCCACGCGTTGGAATGTACTCTGTTGGATTCTCAATGCTCGGCTCAACACCGAGAGTTGAAAATACAGTACGCAATAAAATCCCGCCGCGATATTTTCGCGTCCATGCGTACGTCGCCATCGGCTAATAACGTTCGTAATTAATTGGCAGCAACTCATTTTTTTTTTTTCTATATCTGTGTTATCAATGAACACCTGTCGATGCGTTACCTTCTGAATAAAGTTATTTCTCATTTTGTCTTATCAACACACTTAAAATTCAAACTGAAACAGGAATGCTGTTTTGCAGCAGAAATTGGTATGTTGTACGTCCCTAAACATGAAATTCTACTGAAGTTTTCTTACTACTGAAAATTGCCTAAATACAATCAAACAATTCACCCCATATCCAATATTTGAATTAACCGTCAAAATTCTCCCTTTTCCAGAGCCCTATACGAAAGAGTAGTAGTCCTAGAACAAAGGAACCGTGAACAAGACATAGTAATAGCCAACATGTCCAAACAACTGTCAGCCTTCGCCGTAGCCAAGATGAAACAAAACAATGATATGCTGCTCCGGTACTGTATGGGCAACTATGTGTGGAAGATTGATAACTTTAAAGCAAGGTTGGATGCGATGTTGAGGGATCACTATAAGATGCTGTATAGTCCTGGGTTTTATACGTCACCTAATGGATATAGGTAAGATATTGTTATGTTGCTCTGGATGTAATCATTTTCTTGATACAATGCATGGATGTGAAAGAAAAGCGGCAAAAGTTGTGAGTGAAAATTATAAATAATATGACGAGATATTTAGCCCTTCGGAGTCGCGCAGTTGTATTTTTTTATATAAAGCCAACTTACTACATTCACAACAATAACTATATTAATTAATATACACCTGCGTGCAAAAAAATTGGCCCACCCCATGCTCTCAATTTGAGAGATGATATTTCAAAAATGTTGATGTATATTTTAAATATTTTATATTGTGTGGAGGAAAGTATGATAAAGTTTATTTACACATAAGTACCCAATGTATAAAAACAATATTCTTGACAAGATCGACTCGACTCTTCAGATGTTCTCATCACTCATTTTTGTTTGGAAAAACCGAGTGACTTTTTTGTGATTAATGTTAACAAAAGTTTAATTTTGTTTATTACTGTTCGTTTATTGCTCATTTAACTTGAATTTTTAACCGACTTAAAAAAAGAGGTTCTTTATTCAATACCCATACTTTGATAATTATTTCAATAACGTAAACTACATAAATTCAGGAAGGTTTTAATACACAGTATATTGGGTTATTGTTAATTAAACTCGTTGAATTATCGCGTTACAAATCGAAGAAATTGGGGTGGACCGATTTTTTTTTGCGCGCAATTGAAGATTGTAATTATAGATCTCGCATGTATCTAAATTAAACGTCACGTCACGTCACTATTAATAATTGGCGTAGTTTAATCCTTCATTAGTTCAACTTTTCGATATCTGCTATTATCAGCCAGGTTACCACGGTAAACATAGTAATCGGAAACAAATTTCATGGAACATTTGTTTTATAGATTCTGCGTCCGCCTCAACATCTCGCCACAAAACCCTCACTGCTTCGCTCTCCACGTGCATCTAATGAAGACAGAAAATGATGACTGTCTCGACTGGCCGTTTAACGGACGTATATCCTTCTCAATGATCAACCAATACAACCCAGAGTTAACCCAGAAGGATACCATGATGTCAAACTCCTCATTAATAGCCTTTCGGAAGCCGTCTGCAGAGATTTGTGTCAGAGGGTTCGGTTATACGGAGTATGCGGTGGTCAGTGAGGTTATAAGGAACGGGTTTGTGAAAGATGATGTGCTTATTGTAAGAGTTAGTATCCGGTGTGTATGACAGGAGGAGTAGGTTTTTAGTTTTGATTTTGGAGACTTCTGGGCGAAATGACCAATGTTTCAAAAATATATAATTATGTGGATTTTTTTTACAGTATTTTTGACAACTAAGGTTTTTATAATGTTTATGGTCTGTTCCAATTGTATAACGCATAACAAGAAAACTTCTATTGTGTCTCGATTACCGCGCGTGAACCTGTTATGGTGATTTAAAATTAGAATGTCGGGTTTAAAAGTATTCGAATAATCAAATTAACACTCGATTTGGAAGTGGCACTACAAACTGACATTCACACATTACATTGACATTTGTTTACATTTTCATCACATTCTTTTGAAACATAGGGCCTCTAACGGCCAAACGCAATAACCTATCTTCAGTAAAAGACAGATCGCTATTGATGGTAGACAGTATAATTCTATCTGTCCTTATGCCAGGCTGGTAAAATTCCATAATCTCTTGTCGATTATTGGGACGTTAAAACCATAGATAGATAGGTTTTTCTATCTCCGGTATGCCAAAACTGGTGATAGATAGGTTATTGGGTTCGGCCGTAAGCATAGTGGATTTTCTATCACTCTATTTGCATCGATTCTCATGTCTGCATGAGTCTAAGAATGCCATAACATTGGGCATTTTGCACAGATGAAGAAAGATTTATTAAAAAAATGGCAAAAACTTGATTATCCCCTCAACTGTCTATCGACCGCCTAGTGGTCGGTAAGTTACAATAGTTTAATTGTGTCTAACATGACAGCTGAAAGTCTATGTACTTAAATTGTTAGTGAATAGTATTATTTATGACTGTTTCAGCTCAAAAAGTTGTAAGTTTATTGTGTTAAGTTATTTATTTGTTTATGTGATTGTGTTCTATATTCCGTCCATAAACTTCCAGTAAAGTAATAGTAAAGTAAGGACTTAATTAATTTATGAGAAAAATTATTTTCTTAAAAGTTATGAATCTTGTATACAAACAAGAATCTCAACGTTAAAGAATCTGTATTAAAATATTATGCAAGTTCAAAGAAAAAGTAGTATTACCGCATGTTAGTACATATGTACTTAAATATTAGATTTTATACAGTAATTTAACTCTATGTATTTACACGACAAGGAATTTATTCCGTCCACGCCCCAGATAATGTTTAAAAGTCGTTAATTCTTAAGAAAACAATATTATAAATAGTGAAACTTTTGACGTTTTCAAGCAATTTGTTAATTACAAGATTTTTAGTAGAAGTAAGCGATAACATAATAATATATATCAGTTCGAAAATCAGTACTTTTATGTACTTATATTGTGATAAAATGAGCAATTATACTTTTATATGCATATTTTTGGTATTTTAGCATTGTACACGTTTATTTTACACATTATATTTATTAATTTTACTACCTGAGACTGGTGCCTAAAAAGTACTTATTGTATTTTGTTTTGTTTGTTTAAAATAGTAAAAAATATAAATGCATTATGCAGTTACAAAATCTTTTCATTATTTTTCCGTAAGAAATTAAAGACTAAACAAATATTTGAGAATCAGTTTATTGGTATTCATGTCTTACAAACGTAAACTTTTACATGCTAATTGTCTTAATAAAATATAGGAATTTAGCTTACATTTGTAAAATATTTCTAACTTATAGCCTTATCACATCCAACCATCACAATAATTCTCTCCCAAAAACTTCTAATTTGTCACTTTAGTGAATTCACACGATTTTTATCATTTTGGCGATATCCACTCTGATTTTAGGCTAGTCACTGACTGGAATAAAATTCATTTTAACTGGTCAGCTAATATTAACCATACTGAATTTTGGTAAATATTTAAGTAGCTCTCAACTTTTAGCCAAAATAAGAGCTTAATTTAAACTAAGCCTTATACCCTTGTATTAAAAATAGTCATAATTTAATCAATTTTTATAATGGTTCCTGTCAGTAACATCTATTACTATTACACTATTGTATTACTATTGAATCATCATAATTTGAAAAATAAATTTGTCTCGCTTTATTATAGTGTATACCAAATACCTACAATAATTTTACAGTACTGACTACCTCGTTATGGCCTGAAAACAAGACTACCCTCGACTGCATACAAAATAATTTCAACAAACATTTATTTAAAGAAACTAAAATATTTTTGAAGGTACAGTCAGATACATTTTAGTGGTTTTAAATTCAAAAACGTAAAATAATAAAGATACAATTATTATATAGTAAATAACAACTTAATTAAATCTAAAAATGCAGTTCAGTAGATATTTTTTTTATTTTATTTTTTTTGTTACACAGGATGGTAGGTACATCGACGCAACCTGTTACCAAGGTTACATGATTCTAAACCCTCCTCCGTTAAATTTTTAGTCGGTTATTTAAAAAAAAAATGCTGTTCCATACATTTTGACCGCGTATGACACACTTTTCTATGAAATAGCAGATTTTTTTCTTGAAACCGACGAAAGGTTTCTGCGCTGGAGGTCTAGAATCATGTGCTGAATTCATGGTTAGTTTGCGCGTCGACGTCCTTGCCACCATAAAGGAACACGTATCGAACTGTACCTTTCACATTTCAATTTATAAAAAAAAACGTATACGACAAACAAGTGCGTAAGAATATACGTTGCAAAAAAATCAAGCCCTTTTTTAAGTTTGAAAAACTTGCATGAGTGAAAAAAAATGTTTAATGATAAATGATTTTAATTCTGTAAGTAGGTTTATACAAACACTTTTACATGTCAAACAGTTGTTTTTTGTAAGAAAACTTTTCTTACATGAAACTTTTTATTATATAAAACAGAAGTGGTCGATTTGTTTGCAACGTAGTTTAAATGACACGTTCGGTCCTATAGTTTGACCAATACCGCTGTATTCCGCCTTAGGTATGTGCGCGGCGAGACGGCGGGGCAGTGCAGACCGCTCATTCGTCAACGCTCACGGCGTCCCGCCACTCATTCGTCAGTCCCGCCCCCCGCCTCGCCGCGCATTCCTAAGGCGCGGTACAGCGGTATCGGTCAAACTATAAAGCCTCTAGTGCGTTCAAGAATGTATCACACTGTAACGGTAACTTGAGCTAATCTCGTCTAGTTTTAATTTAACAGAAATCAAAGCTCTCCTTATGCAATATTCGCTATATTAAAACGATTGAAGACATATTTTTATCGATACAATTGTGGCTTCTATCTCCTGTATAAAATGTACCTATATTTAATATGCGTGATAAGCATTTTATATGCAAGTTTCTAGGCAACTATTAAACAAAAACCCATTTATCTAAACCCTATTTTGTAGTTATATCGAGATAATAATTGTGAAGGGTTTGTATTAAATGTATTATTAAGTAAAACGCAATTCGAAGCGTAAATAAACAATTATTTGCGATTAATAAAGAAATACTAATTGACGAATAATATCGCGTTCAATAATAAAACACTTCCATTGAAACAAGTATTTCAAATCCCAAGAATTGTTGCGTTTAAAGTTTCAGATGTACAAAATCTAACCCGGTGGAATCCAAAACGTTTAATATGTCAGTCTAATTTTTGGAAGTTTCATAATCGCACACGCATTCGCTAATTTCATATAAAAATCTTTTTATTTCAACCTACCCATTAAGGTACTCTAACAAAATAACACCCCGTCAAATACCGAGTAATGAGACACAATTGATTATCTATTGTTCTTGACCCGATATCGTGTCATTGGTGTGCGAGTTATAAGTGGTTTTTTGTATACACTGATTAATTCAAGAAACCCTGCCCCTATGATCCATTGTTTTTTTTTTTTTATTTGAGATAGGTTTGCTGTTAACTCTAGTCTAGGTCAGAGGTGACAGAGACAAAGTCGACGATGGAGCGAGCTTACCCAGAAGAAGCCTGCTCACTCTCACTTTGAAGAAATCGGGGTTGCTTTGACACGTAAAGTCAAACCCCGGTACAGCTGCGGTGACTACCGTAATGTGGGGGCCACCGCTCTTCTAGGAAACCGCAGCTTTAGCGTCACGGTACCTACGGTTAGCGGGGGGGGGGGGAGCATAAATCAGGTTCAGAGTTCAGGCTTCCACCAATTTGTTTTGGACAAAAGCCTCTTTTGTTGCTTGGATGTCCTGCTCAAACAGGTCCACAGAAATATCAGCTGTGCTAAATACCCCAAATGACTACACAACTACGACTATTGATAAACGATACGATAAACCAGCAATATAAATAGATAAGTACTAAAATGTTAATCATTATCCAATTACAATTTTGATGTTAATAATTAATAATACACTCGCGCTCAGTTCTGAAAATCAGAATGTCAAATATAAAAGTTCACTTGTTTGTATTACAGGATTTCCTATGCTATTCTGTTATCTCAAATATCAGAACCTGCATTAAATTAAATCACCAAACTCATATAAAAACCGTTTTTCTGCTACATTCGTAAAAATATACTTAAACGGCTAATTTTGAATTTTCTGACAATAAAATACTGTACAAAAACGTATACAAAATATTTAGTCAGTATTAGATTATCAAACGTACTGACCTTATACATAACTTTAGTTAGTCAGTAGCCCAGAACACCATAATGATTTTTTTAAATGGAATTATATTCGAAATTGTTATACCAACTTCAACCTTATGTTAAAGAAGTTAAGGTTGATTTTCAACTGTTACTGAATTAGCTTCGTTGGTCTTTGCTTAGCTGACAACATTATGACATCAATTTAACAATACAGATACAGCATGAAAACGGCATAAATTAAATAAATACATTTATACGTCCATTAAACCGAATGGAAAGTTTTAGTTACGAAGGAATCAATAAATAAGGAAGACGTTTGACGGAAGCGATTCGGTCCTACTCTAATCCGATACGTTACGTAGGTTTTGTGATGATGAGCTTCGTTGAGAGGGTTCATTCTTTGACGTCAGACTGTACTAATACAGACAGACAAATGTCGACCTTAAAGCTTACTATGTTAGAGATCAATTACATTTGAAATCACTGTCATCGCACAAAGAAATCAGCTTTTATTTTAAGTAATTGGGTGCCTAAACTACTTAAAGGGTATCCATGCTTGAAGCGATGGTTAACACTTTACCAGAGCTTATCCTTTGTGAGTACTGTACTGCGAAGAGTGACGTCTAAGAATTAACTTCACAAACAATATTAACATGTCAAACTATTTCATGAGTCTAAAGTCTTAATACGAGCTCTAATTAGTCCAGTTAGTTGATAGTCACAAGCGTTCTTAGGAGCTTAGGACCGCCAAGTGCCTGGCAATTAGGGCTTATGTTAAGAGACCCCGTGGAATGTAATAAAATAACAGAATGAATAACGAAATATGCGAGTGTAAGGAGTCTTGGGACTCGATAACAGAATATGTTTCCAACGGTTACCCTATGCAAGCTCTATAGTTTATACAATATCACAGTCACGGTAAACAAATGCAATAATGTTGAATCACACGGTCGCAAATATTGAATATAAATGAATGATTATTTATATGTAGTTGAAGAATGACATTACAATAAAATATGGCGAGATGATATTGGTTTCAACTCTCCAATACCTCGGAATCCTCGTAATGACATTACGAGGATTCCGAAACTCAATTTTCCAAAATCCTTCCTTACTGCGTTTCTAATTAGCGCGGCAGAATACTTTATTTTCTTGATAGAAATGGTATGTTCTTATACATTTTTTTAACTGATGAAAGTTCCTCTCGAGTGAACCACACTTTTATCCAAACTTCAACTGCATGGGTTATAAGCAGAGATCGGAATAGATAGAATATATTTTCCTTAACTTCGAGGGAGTAAGTAACATAGAGTGGATAGCACCTCCTCTAAAATCAAGGAATAATGATAATGGCGAAACAAATAAGCACATAAACCAGCCAACTTACTTTTATTTTACCTTCTTAAAACAAAACATTTGAATTTGACACAACTTTAGTACGGAACCCTAAAAAATGTAATATGATTCTTTAAATCAATAATTTTTAACTGTATAAAAAAGTCCAATAAAAAATTCGTGATTCCGGGTTTTTAGAGGCGGTATTATCCACTCTCTGTTACCTATTCCCTCGAAGTTTAGGTAAATATATTCTACGTATTCCGATCTCTGGTTATAAAACTTCATATAAATACTGTATATTGTTGTTGAGATGCAAATGTTACACTTATATGAACAGGCGATGTAGTTATTAAGTAAACAATGTTTGAATCATTCAAATCGTACAACAAGAAGCATATAAAAAGATTTTATGATTCACTAAATACTTTAAAAACTCATTCAGACAACTACACTTAAAACTAACATTTAAGTGTGAAAAGTTGAAACTTAACTCTAAATTACATCAAATATTAATAATATAAATAACATATCGATTTAAGTATGAAGATCATTATAAAATGGCTACATAATTGTAACTTTGTAATTATTTAAATTATTTTCTTTCTTTTCCAAGCCAATTTCTACCACGTATAAGCCAAGTCTACTTTCTATTCTTTCCTATTCATAATCTCGCAAACAAATCTATATACTATCAACAACTTATCTCTCTTAACGTGTCTACGAATATCAATCTTATTGCAAACATAGAAAGTTGATACTAGCATACACAGTTAGTGCACTATAAAACTTTAAATCGATCTCTCGATATCGCCAAGTCATAAAACATTTTAAATCGAATTTAAGAATTCAAGCCATAGTAATGATAAAAAGTGACTTAGCATTTTGTCCAAAGTACAAAAGGTTCGAATGTAACCTAACATATTAATCTAACCATAATACACTTTTTGTAACCTTTATTCCGGTGAAATAAGGTTTTAATTGCAATGTTCGACAGGTCCTCATGACACCGAACACAGTCCCACTCAACCGCGTTACTTCTAAGATACAAACTTCATTTGTTCGCCACAATTCTGTTGATAGGGTTGGATTCGTATGGAAGTGTTCATGGCTAATTTTGGAGAGAAAAGTGTTTTAAGATCAAGCCAAGAGTGCTTCTACTGACTCAGTTCTTCCCTTTGCGGTCCTCGAATAACACATATCTAATACCTGTACATGGGGAAATTGTTTAGTGATAGTACGCATTGAACTGCTAAGCATTATGCTCTCTCGTGCAGTGGCGGGGAAAGACGTGGGTTGGTGGTGGTTTTTGGCGTCCAACTAAAAAAACCAAGAAACCGCCTTAATTTTTTTGGCTTTTGGACCAATGAATAGCCCAGGTTCGCACTAGATTTTCAACGCTCTGCTTAGCGCCGAGAGATGAAAATCCAAGTGTTTTTTCGACGCGTTGCGATGCACTGTTGGATTCTCAATGCTCGAATCAACACCGAGAGTTGAAAATCCAGTGCGCGATAAAATCCCGCCGTGTTATTTTTACGTCCGTACGAACGCGAGCTAAGTTCAGTATGGACTTACCCCGCCCCCGCTACAACGTAGCAGATATACAGCGTTCTTTTAAGTTTTATCTTACTGCGTTTTCAGAGAAACAAAAGACTAACAAGTTGGTAACAACACTCTTTTGACATCCGTTGTTTTGAGAAGGCAATCGCACAAAACATTTTAGCGCTATGAATAAACAGGGTCAAATTAAATTAGCTAACGAAACTCCACAAACGTGATTGCTATCGACCTATCACGTCTATCGAGTTACGCTAGCTCAATTGAATTGACTTTGTAGTTGCGTAGTTTTCTGTTACCGTTTAGTCTTTTGTATTTCCAAATAACACACGAATGCCATCACTAAACAATGCTCCCATAATCTCAGTCCTATACAGAGCTACTGGAATCCCCGGGGAAATGGAGCTGGTTGTCACCGCCGCAACTGGGCGTCGGTGACGAGGGCGGGTCGAGCGAAGCGCGTGAAGCTGAGCTGAAACTGCTCGAGCTAAGCTCCTCTTGCTCCGCTTCGTAGCGGCTGGTTGTTGTGACAGCTGGAAGTTAAGGATAAACAGAACTGAAACTTACTCCATAAAATACAGGGTTATTATAAAAAAATCTGCGATTCTATACATTTTGACCATGTAGGTTTTGCACTTTTGATGAAACAGCCGATTTTTTTAAAAATAATCCTTTAAAAATTTCGACCCCAGTGGTTCTAGAATCATGTACTGAATTCATGGTAACAGTGTGCGCGTCGATGTCCTTTACACCCTGTATAGTAAACTGATGGGTGAAAAGTTTTTGCCTCGGGGGAAAATACACATTTCTGTAACTGGTACAAAACTATGCAAGTAGCTGGCATGCCGTGTGCTATAACAACTTCTGATTGGTCAATGTCACAATGGCATGCCAGCTTACTTGCATAGTTTTGTACCAGCTACAGGCCATGAGTATTATCGCTCTTAGTGAAATGATGAATCACCAGTTGTATGATATTTTATTTACAGGTATTTAACTAACTTCGCTCAAGCCAACAATATATATATATATAATAGTTTGTGCACAACTGGGATAATTTACCATTTTTTACCTAGTTATATAGGTGCCAAAATAAAACTACAAAAAAGCTGTTTTTGAATTCTCATCTTTATTATGTATGATACTATCCTGTTTTTAAAACACTCCCATAACATTATCAACAAAACCATACAGCCAAAGTAAAGGTACATTACACGCGCGAACATTTAAGCCGAAGACATTTTTATCATACATTACATGACAGCCTGGTAAATGGGCCACTTGACCCGCCTCATAGGGCAAAACTTGGCTAATTCGTGATATGCAGCTATTCGGTGATAGATAATTGTGTTTTATTACCAAGTTACTACTGACTTGATAAATGTACATTTTTCAATCATTATAGTATTTGCCACATTTTTAGATATAAGTTAGCAAAACTTATTTTGTCTACTATATCACAGTAAATTTAAAAAATAGTCTGATCAATGAATCGAATTTTACAAGTAAAAAACAAAACTATCACCGATTACCCAAGTTTTGCCCTACATCCTGTTATTTAAAAAGACGATCACATTTCAAGCCATAATATGAATGAACTTTTTTATTTTTACGTATAATTTTTTTGTAATTCGAACAATAGAATCGTGTGTAAGGTTCCAGAAAAATAAAAGATAAGTAAGATAGGTGATTTAGCGGCCATAAGTGCAGTCCATGCAGCCAATATAGTCCATTGGCTTGCGTGTGAGGGGTACCTATGCAAAAGTTCTATTTGTGAGCCGAGCAAGTCACCGCATCGGATTATTTCGCACTTACGAACGCGACTGTACATATTGTGCTTTTAATAACCATTTTCTTAACGGCTTCCGACATCAATAGCTTTCATACAACCTTTCCAGCACCTAACACGATTATTATTAAATGTACGTACAAGAAGTTATTATGTAATTATTATGCTTGAGTTATACAACATTTTTAACTGCTTCTAAATATTATTGAAGAAGAAAGTTGACAATGCAGATCTTTATGAAATACAAGGTCTATAGAATTATTAGATTGAACTATTATTTACATTGATTTATCGTTTAAAAGTTTAGTAGATACGTGATTTGGTCAATTTAAATCAGGAGCAATCGTCCAAAATATATTAAAACTAAGAAGAAAATATTAATTCCGCGTGTAAACAAATGGGCAAGGTGAAGACGATGAGAACATAATTTTGACTACGAAGCTAAAAATCCCGCAATAAAAAATATAATATCCGAAAATAAGGGAACATTTTACTTCTCAAACACAAATACATGTTTTAATCGACAATATTATTTGATTTGCAGCGATCTAGATTTCATCAGCTGCCGTTAGTAATTGTCTAAAAATAAAAACAAAATAGAATGATAGTCATACGTAATTAGACTACGTACATTTCAATTTTGTATCCCAATATAAGTAAAAATTACCAAAATAAGTACTACCTACCAGAAAAAAAATATTAAACTATTATTTTATTCGCACCCTGTTTATGGTCAGATTTGATTCAGACCAATAAACTATTTAGGGCCGATTTTTCAATCGTCAGATAAATTTTATCTGAGGAATATGTTTGACGTTTTGACAGCTTTTGTATAGAAAATATGTCAAACCGCCATATTTACTCTTCAGATAAAAGTTATCTGAGAATTGAAAAATCGGCCCTTAATGAAATATGCTCTACCTACACAGATGTCTATGATTTAGAGCATTCCACTTCATAAGAAAATAAATAGTCTTACAACTTGAACAAGTTTCTAATTTAGATCTTTTCTGAAAACACCTACATTATAATTTTGGAGATCGTAATAACCAATTTATCCACAAGAATAATTTCATAATTTAATTTCATTTATTTACTAAAAATGAACTAGTCTTTCTGATAGAGGGCAAATACGACCAAACAACTTATTTGTATGTCAATGGAAACTAAGAATAAAGCGTTACCCTTAAAAACTAAAAGTCATCGTCAAATAATTTATAGTATTACGCACCAACTACGTATGTTACACTTACAACTAAGCGAAATAATTTCACCAAAAAAAAAAAAAATGATCACGCGTAAATTATATAAAAAATAAATATTTGTCATGATTCAACATATTAAAGCTAAATAAAATTAGAATAAAACATTGGTTAATAAATAATACTTGTCGATAGTTACGATATATTTGTACACGAAGACAGCCGTACGTGTGAGAAGGTATCATATACCGGGTGACTAAGTCATAAGCGTTGAGCTGCTTCTGAATTTGACCTCACTGATATGCCTCACAACGCTAAAGTCAACCAAGTACATTATTTGCCGCACAGTAATAGATATGGATCTAATTTTTAGCACGACAAATCCTAACCCAAGAGGTTTTTTGAAAAATGTACTTATCTAACTTAGCTAGACATATTGACAATTTGAAGTCAACGTTTTTGAATGATCACCGAAAATATCATGGTAATCAATTTAGGTAACATTCGTATTATTTATTCTTTCTTTGGCTTTTAAATCGAATCGAAATACCGTGTTGTCGGATTCAGAAACAGCTGTTTGAAGCAAAAAAAAGCAACACAATAAATTAATACTGAGGTACGATCGCAATATAATTACATTTTAATTATTTACATGAGCCTCAATTATATCAAGGTCAACATTAACGCTTCTAAGTTCTGAAAAAGCATTGACCTCTAATGTAACTGATTGCACAAAATATATAATATACTGTGTACATATATTATGGTCAAACTTTAATTCTTATATGACAGGTAAGCAAAGGTTCTGTGTATACTGGCCTTATGATCTTGCGTGGCGCGTAGAAAACAGTGTTTAATTATTTTTTTTAGCTTTTTGTTTCCACAATGTATGCAATTTTATTCATCTACAGCTAATAACTAAATAAACGAGAGATAAGTACTAAAAGGAGTACTGTTTTTACAAAAAAATATATAAGGTTTTTTATGAAGACCGCTGCACCGAGTCAGTATTCGATAATATCAAAATTTTGCCCAAAAACTAAAACTACGAGTATATATTAATTATTAATACTTTACGAATTTTTAGGAATTTTGAGTCTTCATAAAAAAACTCATATGGTATATTTTTTGTGTATTTTGCTAGGTTTTTACATTTTTATGTTTATTTTTTTGACATGACATAAATACCGCTACTGAACGATAAAAGGTCATTGCCTAAATAATATTGTTAGGCTTTAGTAGCAAATATTTTAAAATCACTTTTTTTATAAACATTTTAAGTTTTTTTTTTGTCTTTTACCTGTGCTTAATCACATTAATTGCATTACTTAACTAAGATTACTACAACAACAGCAAATGTTTGATTCTATTCGCGTAAACTAGACATATTCAGCTTGCGTTAAATTATTAAGTATTATTTTCTACAGTTGTAATGTAAAATTATATGCTTCGTTCGTCACAAGTTATTAATAGTCGATAAACGAATATTTTTATAAAACATTAATGTTAGTATGCTACACACATAATATTATAAAAACCACGCAAAGAAAGTTAAAAATTAGAACTACAATTATTATAACATATTTTCAGTAAATATTCTGCGCAAACCTTAAAACTTTAATGGTAGTATTTATAATTAGTAATAGAAGAAGATACCATATCGTAATGTCGATTAAGTTAAAGTCGTTGATACTAAGGTTTAAAAAAAAGGTTGCTGTGAAATGACGTAACGTGAGCTGAATATGTCTTTAATTTAAACTAAGATAAATATTGCAAAAATCGAAACACTGAAAATTAATATCACTGAACACATTTTATTACTTTTTCTTCTTACGCGACTTTTTAGATTTAGACGATTGCTTTGTCGAAGGCATGGTTACATTAGAAGCACCAGTTGATTTTTTATCCTCTTTGTCGCTATCCGTGGACACTATCGGTGACGTATTGTCGTCATCGGAGGACTTATCCATTACCTCCATTTCTTTATCCTCAGACTTATCTTCCTCAATCTTCACTTCCTGAGTCGTTATCTTATCATTTTCAACTACGCTAAACCCTTTCTCTCTCTTTGACGGAACTTTTTCTAAATCAATCAGATTGAATGCGCTTGATTCTATTGCTTTGTTTGTAGTTTCTTTTATGGTCGACAGTATATTATCTATGTTTATCTTGCATATAGGACTTGTGATACCCCCATCGTTCATTTCTAGAAGGCTGTCTCGCATCACTTCTAGTTTAAAATCGTCCAAACCAAAATCCAAAGGTTCCAGTGGCGGAAAGTCAAGGACTGAATGATGTTCTTCAACGAAATTTAATTCTGAAGGAGCATCGCATTCGGCTACCATTATATCGGTTCTCTTGCAAAGTTCGATTAGTTTCTCTTGCAACGACACCTGTGTGCACCCTGCTTCTTCATTTAAATCTCCAGTTTCAGTCACCTTTTCTATTTTTTCTTTCTTTTCTATTTCAACTTTTTCTTCAACGACCTTTTCCTCTTTTTTGACATTCTTAGATGCAGCAATAGAACTCCAAGATTTAATTGGTTTCTCAACTACTTCCACCTCTTGAATCTTTTTCTCTGGCTGAGGAGACTTCTTACGGATCTTGGTGCCCTTAGTAATCTGAATTTCAGGAAACTCTTCTTTCATCGTATCTATCACATACACATCTGTAACTTCTGTGTCATAACGTTTTTCTGTTGACTTTCTATCGGAATGTGGCGGTAGAGATTTAGTTTTCTTGGTTCTTGGTGATTCTTTCAACGGCGAGGTACTTTCACCAGTTCCTTCAAAGACTTTCAGAGTATCTGTTTTAGGCACATCAGCTACTAATTCTTTAGCTTTAATTTTTGGGCTGGGTTCTGGCAAAAACTTATTCACAATATCATCATCAATCATTTTAGCTTTAGGTACAGAAGTAATTTCTGGTTCATCAAAAGGCCAATTATCTCTGGGATCCAAGAGATCCTTTCTTTCTGGGGTAACACTTTTAGATGAACGCGATTTTTTAGCTTTAGCTAAGTAAGATATCGGTTCAATATCTGCGTAGGGTGTTGAGATTGAAACTAGGTCACCACTAGAAAGCTGTGGTTTGTCATCGATGGCATGTATTTCGACAAATGTATCTTCATCTTTCATTTGAGCTTCATCTTGAGACTTTTTAGCTTTACGGCTTTTCTTGGATTTCGGTTTGGGTTCCTCAACAGCTTTTTCATCGACTGGAGGAATATTGTACAACACAGGTTTCTCGGGCTCGTTCAGGAGCATATCCCAAGCTTGCTCTTCAGTTTTAATATGGTCTATAACTTTTTCTTTCACAGGCTTTGACTCTGAAGATTTTTTCTTGGAGGATAATTTTAAAGTTACAGCCACTGAAGGTACTTCCTCTTGAGTGTCCACGGTAGCTAACGGCTCTTTTAGAATTGGATCCTTTGGAGCATATTCCATCAAAATAGGCTCCTTTGTAACTGGTTCTTTAACAATGGGCTCTTCTTTAGGAACTGGTTCCTTTGGAACCGAATCCTTTGAAGCCGATTTTTTCGAAACAGGTTCTTTCGTAATAACTTCTTTAGGGACAGATTCTCTTGAAGCTATCTTCTTTGGAACAGGTTCTTTAAGAACACAGTCTTTTGGTTTAGATTCCCTTGAAGCAGTCATCTTATCAACAGCCTCTTTCGGAACATGCTCCTTAGGAACAATTTCTCCCTGAACAGGCTCCATCTTAATAGTTCCGTCTACTTTAGAAGTAGACTCCCTACGCTCTCGTACCTCACTTGAGTTCGAAGCCCTCGCGTCCTCGTCGCGACGCTGAGGGCTCTCTCTAATTTTACTAGATTTCTTATGTCTAGAACTATCGTCGCTAGCGAGTGTTTCGCTATCCGACTTGGGGGTGGGAGATCGCCTAACTCTATGTCGGGCGGCCGGCTGAATATCACCCGACGACCGTTTTGGCAGTGAGTCGGGAGGCGCCTCGCAGGCTCGCTCGGCGGGTGCCGAGCCTCTCGCATTCGGTCTCGCATCCTTCACCTCTCGCGTCGCCTCATCTACGCTATACTTATCTAAGCTAAAACTAGGCGCGGGCGGGCAATCGTCGCGGGACAGCGCGGCGGGGATCACGACGGCGGTGGAGAGCGGATGCAGGCGCGGCGCGGGCGCAGCGGCGGGTTGCGCGCACACGCTCTGCACGGGGATGGTGGTGCTGCGTGGCAGCGGGCGCGGATCCTCGGGCCGCTGCTCGGGCGGCGCGGGCGCGCGCAGCACGGGGCGAAACGTGGCCTCGTCGCAGTTGTTGGCCGCGTAGGGCTCGGGCCAGGCGCCGGGCGGCGAGGCGGGCGGCGGCTGCACCACGGTGCCCAGCGGATCCACGGCGCGCGCCACGCCGACCCGGTGCGCCCCGGCCGCGCGGCGTTCCACGCTGCTGTCGCGTGCCGCCCCTATACGAAACCGAAGGCAACCGTTACTACATGTGCGGAGGAGGTCGGAGCACTCAATAGATAGGTACGGAAGGTCGAATACATACGATGAGCAAAAACGCGCACACACACATAGACGCTTGTCTACCTAAGTACAGCGAGTGTAAGCGTACTCGCGACTGGCATTCGCTTGAGATAGTTTAAGATCACTGTGCATATGTATGTGTGCGTGCGCCAGTTTTCACTCTTTGTGTGGAGCCAGCCTTCTGTACCTACGTACTGAGTGGTCGGAGGCTGCGTGTCAGAGGTGAGACGTGGCCAGGCGTGCAGCCATAGATGATGTTATCTCGCGGTGCCTTAGGCTTCGGTATAGGGCCGGCGCCGGCGGCGGTCTGACGCGGCGTCCGTCCGGCGGCTCCTCCGCTTGTAAACTTCGCTCTTGGATATTCACTCGATAGTAAACGAATTCCAAATACGTTACACTCGCGACACAATTTTTTTATGTGCATAATTGCATAAATACTTATTTAAAAGTTATGTATACGTTCCCATTCATTTTCACTAAATAATACGTAATATCTCAACGAGTAGAAGAAACAAAAAATCCTAAACTCCTGCGGGCTGTTTCATAACAGGTTCAAATTAAGTTTAGAGGCGTTTACGCCGTACGGCATTTCATAAAAAATTTCAAGTCCTTGTTTTTCGAAATTAATAAACCGATTTTAATGAAACTTCATAAGCTTATGCATGATACAAAGGTCTAAAAATTTAGTTAAGAACTTTGTCGAAAAATAGTGTCAAAGCTAAATTCGACAGATTTTATAGAAACAGAGATTTCCAATTATCTTTTTTTACATAAGACATTTCGAAGATGTTCTTAACTAACTTTATAGACCTATGTATCCTGCTTATGCGTATGAAGTCTAATTCAAATCGGTTCATTCATTTAGAAAAACAAGGTCTTGAAAGTTTGTATGAAAAACCGTACCGTACGGCGTAAACGCTCATAACTGACGAAAATTCACAGACGTGAAGGAAGAACTCTCTGTGAATATAGGTAAAAACCTAAAGGGTAAATAGAAATATCAAATAAAAAAAACGTATAATTTAAAAAACTTATTATGAGTTTTATAAAATCATACCTTTTTTTATTTGATATCTGATACCCGTCATGCCTGTGAAGTTTCGCCAGCTTTAATGTGAACCTATATAAATGATGCAAAACGTAAGATTCGATAAGGATAAGCCGAAAACGAAACAAAATCATAAAATCCGCGCCACACTGCACCGCTATGAAGAACTGCTATTATTTTGCAAACTAATATTATATTATTTATGTACTTACTGTGCACACTGTTTTGAATTATGTAACTAAACACAATTCTAAAACCTAATGTTTAATGATGCTAATGTGCGGAATTAAATTCGTTTACACGACTAATCTCATTAACTACAGACGGAGCAGTAAACAAATGGAGATATTATATGCAGCAAAACTATCGACATAAACAATGGGCCAATAATACCATATTAATCCTAATAATATATATTAATTCACCCAATTTTGGTAGTTTATTACCCCATGTGGGTGTACTATAGGTACATCTCTACCTAACCCTTCGGGGAAAACAAGGCGTGATGTTATGTTATTACCCCAATTTTGCCGTCATTGGTAATCTTACAAGGATAAGCAATTTTGCCATTGCTACCAAACATGTCCTATAGCAAATAATATACAGAGCGGATTTTTGAAACGGGGCAGTATGGGCCGGTTCCTTAACCATTTCAGCAACAGTAAAACTTTGTTAGACTGTCCTTAACTCTTTAAGTAATTGCTAACTGAATTCATAGATGTTGGAAACATGCTACATTTTTTGATAAATAAAGTAAGCTTGTAGCTACAACGGTTAGGGTATCAGCCCTTCCTGTCCCATCACAAAAATCCACCCTGTATTGTATTGAAAATTACCAAAATCACGCGATTTTGACCCATTGTCTACTGCTCCTTCTACAACTAAACGTAACACACAACGTACCGTGATCTTCCTTCATAGCTTCGGCTAGATCCTCCCTCAACTGCACGTCACACACAGAAGCCGCGCGCCCACTCTCAGCCAGCAACGACTTGCGACGGAAACTGTCCGATGGAGAATGTTCTAGAGAGCCTGCAGACAAAATTAAAATATGTTGTAAAAGCGTTTGATAACGACGGGACGCATCGCCACTGCAGTGGATTTTAGAATGAACTTCTTTAACGCAGCTTGTGATAGGAGTTGACTGGTAGAAATCGTCACGTAACGAAAAAGCGTTATGCCCCTCCATGCGACATTATTTCTCTTTCGACAGAGAAAGTGTGAATTTGGTCAAAATGAAAATCCAAGATGGCGGCTGCGAAAATTTTAACATTTTTCATCATGGGTATCGTTTTCATGATTTTCCAGAGTGCTAAAGCCGATAGTGACACTAAAATGTAAATCCAAGATGGCGGCTGAGAACATTTTGTTTTGTGTTCTTTCTTTTTTGTTTTAAGAGTGTTTAAGACTATGCCAGACTCATCGTATCCTAAGATTATGTAGAGAGAAAACAACGTTCTATTTAAATTGCCCACGAGATCATAGATTTGAATAGCATAATCGGTGTACGGTTTAGACAGAATAGTTTAATCTAATCAAAACAAGCAAACCAGAATACGAGGAGGTTCACTGCATTGTCCTGTATCAGATCCCTTTTTCCAATGATTTTTTTTCGAATACCCTTTGTGGACATCAGAGTCGCTAGAAATTAATCTGTTTCTGCAACATTCGGAGGAAAAGAGCGAAGCACATAACTCCCTGCTTACACAAGCCATAATAGGATTGCATGCATCAGCACATTTTGCTACAAGTCGAAAAGGATGTGAAGACCGACGACACCTAATGGGGAAAATATTAATTTATTTTTAATAATCAATATATTTTTCCCCATCGATACGCTAAGGAGTTAGTGGTGCAAATGTTCGCTTGCTTTGCGTTATAGAACAACCGAGGCAGTAAGTAATTAGGATTTGAGGTAGGTTTTGGGAGGGCGGTCAAGGCGATTGCGTACACCATGTCAAATACACACATGCAAAAAATAGATTTGTTCTAGATAACATTGGGAGACATTCGCCAACATCTAGGATGTGTATTCAATTCAAAGGTTACTCACTGGCTGACCCGGAGTCGATGAGTACAGGCACGACTGGTCTCACTCCTGGCATGTTGACCGGGTTAGAACGAGCGACACCACGTGCTGCGCTTGTGTCCACTTCTACTGTCTCCGCCTCTGATAGGGACGAGTTTGAGCTGTGGGCAAAATAATAATTTAATTATGACGAGCAATAGCGAATGATATAGCGCCTCATAACTGCCAGAATCGCTGTCAGAAATCAGTTGATCGCTGACTCAAGCAAAAATGACTTAACAGTCAGCACCAATGCATTAAACAGCCAAGATCCTTCTCTAATGCTGGCACTTCACTTATGGTCCTGGTATTTGTCAAAATATTCGCGTAAAATTATATCCTATTCATATCGATATAAAGTTAATTTTGTAAACGAAATAACGTGAATATTTTGCTCAAATACGCCAAGTATACTACCACCAGTAAGCGCTAAATCCACTAACAGGAGAAGCTTGTTCTGCCTAGTTCATATACAACGCACGTTGAGTCGCGTTACATGTAAACAGTGTACGGAGATGTTTTTCTAAGCATACGTCAACGCGAGCTAACGCTTGGTAATTAGCACGATTGTATGGGTTATGAATGACCAGGCTAGTGCTTCGAAACTACACGTCATAGTCCTCATTACATTTTTCAACTCTAACTCACCCCGTGCTATTATAAGTCTTGAAGACGAACTGCGGGCCCATCCACAGTCGTCGATGCGGCCCCGCGTGTGTCACGATCTCCACTTGGGACAGCCAGCGCTCTTCTTCGCTCATACACATGTCTGCGCATCTCTGTAACAAACGTTTGTTTTAGATTCTCGATTATCGATGACAGGCTGACCTCAGTGGAGTACTAGGACAATTTATTGTACCTACTACATTTTCTCTGTTAGATATGTCTGTGAAGTTTCGCCAGTTAGTTTAATTTGAACCTAAATAAATAAATGCTAAATGTAAGATTTGATAAAAATAAGCCGAAAACGAAACAAAATTTCAAAATATCTTTATCTCTTGTTAATAAATATTCTATAAATAGTTAAACCCGAAAAGCGTATGCGTTTCGGTAATATTCATGTTTCAGAATTAGCGCGAACGTCGCGCGCCTAAGAAGAGTAACGCCCACAGAGGCAAAGCTATTAATTATTAAGTAAGTTAACTTTGTATTTCTTGGGTTATTGACTGATGAAATTGAGAAAGAGGTTTAGTGAAATAAAAAACATGTGTTCATAGAACTACAATATGGCCGACGTATCTTGGCGAAGCCGAACTTCGCGCGGAAGGCTGCGCAGTAACATTTTTTAGGAACCAAATGGTGAAATGAGGCGAGTGTGAGTGGGAGAACATGCGCAAAAGTTCGTAGTGCCTATGTTCAGACTCGCCAAGAAACTTTGGCCACAAATAATTGACATTACAGTGGTGTAATTTCAATTATCTGTCAGTAAAAATATGTGGGCGTCCAAGCAAAAAGGGTCCAGTTCTCGACATTTAGTTTCCGAGATATACGCAGTTTTATAAAGTTGGGTGAAAAAATTGCATTTTTCTATTTTAATTGATTATTAATTAACGCTCCATTATCTACAAGTTCATCTAGTAAATGAATTTATATGATGTTTCTAAGTACCAGAAAATGTACTAAGTACCAAAAATCAAACTTTGAAAATGCTTTTCTCAAGTTTTTTTAAGTTTCAACTTCAAATGTCTGATAAAAAAAAATGTGCCAGTTTTTGAATATTTTTTAATCCTTATTATCAATTGACTATTCTAGATACTAAATCTGGTCTAAACTCAATACCCCACTACTGGACCCTTTTTGCTTGGACGCCCACTAATAGCATCTTGATGCATCTAGCAACACTGTATTTAGATACAGTGTTGCAAGACAAAATAATTATATTAAATAGAATGCTGGGGATGCCAACAGTGGTGCACCTATCATTGCTCGTTTGTATGAAGTTTTTTCTCTGTCGGGTTACCTACTCCGGCCGCAGATCGTCATTTGTCACACGAAAATTTTGAAAAGGTTTTTGAAATTGAATAGAGTTATTAATCTATTATTTTGTAATTATATTTTACAAAACAGGCAAGTAATTCTATGGTTGTTACAACTCTATATTAGATCTCATCATTGCGCGTTCGTATTTTCGAAGATAACCGATGATTCCCGAAGTGAATACTTGTCGTGGGATATTTGTATGTGTATCTACATACACACGGCTACATATCAAGCTATACATTTCCAGTATAAGCTGATCTCGCCTTGTATAGGATTCCTGTACAATGAGAGGACAGCTTATACTGGAAATGTAGCCTTGTGTACTAGTTACCCTGCAGGTCTGCGGCTGCAGCAGCGGGTTGGAGGGCGGCAGCGGCGCCAGCAGGTCGCCGGCCGCGGCCGGGCGCTGCAGGGGCCACTGAGACACTGGCTCCACTTCTAGCTCGATGCTGGAATCGTCGCAGATCTTCTCCTTTGATAGACCTGGACAAACAACATTAAATTATTAATTTTAAAATACTTGCCGAATTGCAATAGTGTTTGAAGGCGAAATATTGTACGTGCATGCGCAACGAGATTAATTTAATTAGCCGTCGCAACTAAATCTCGCGCTTTGTTCTCGAAGTTGCTTTCTATCGACCATATACAGAGTGTTGCACATCAAATTACGTAGAGTAACAGCACGGTTTAAGCCATTTTTAAACATTCCTTACCGAGCACATGTAACCTTTCCGAACTGTCATTTACATTCAAAATGTTAACAGTAGGTAGTCTAAAGAATAAATTTTATGCACGGAGCAGGTAAAAATACCATAGGTATACAGGGTGGATTTTTAAGATGGGGCAGTAAGGACAGGTACCTTAACCGTTGTCGCTACAAGAAATCTGCATTCAGATTTTGAAAAAAAAAATACAGTCAGCAAGATAATGTGCTATTTTCACAAAAACTTTTTTTGAGGCCAATCGATCCTGTTTCTTAAAAGGATAAAAAAACTATCGGATTAACTGAGGTTTGAGTACTAGAAAAGTCAGAAGTCGCAAAAATCTTTTTCCATACAATTCTTAGGAAATGAGACTCCAACCTACTTTTTTACGATGGACAGACTGGCCGAAAATAAACAAAAAAAAATTGAACTTCAAATTTCGAACGAATAGGTACGCGTTATAATTTGATTTGCTTTGAGAACAACATTTAGATAATTTGTTTCTGTTGAAGAAACTTTTTCATACAAATGTTTTTTTGCAATTTCTGAATTTTGTAAAGGACAGCCTTTTTTAAAGTTTCTCATACAAGTCTGAAAGTTGTAAATAATTTGAGGTAATTTTAAGGATCACTTCGTTGTCCGTCTGTCTGTCTATCTGTCAGTCTGTCAAGACCCTTTTTCTCATGATCGCGTGGAGGTATCAAGTTGAAATTAATATCAAATTGGTAGGTCTACCACCTTGGGGCTCTAAAAAAATCAAGCTTCAAAGTCAACGCAATAAAAAAATACGGCCATTTATGCGACATATTTTGATACACGCAAATAAATCAAAACCTATAGGGTACTATAATAATATTTCCTACCAAAAGTATGGAAAAGGTTTTCTGCGATTTCCGACTTTTCTAGTACTCAAACCTCATTTGTTTAACTAGAGTTTTTTATCCTCATAAGAAACAGGATCAATAGGCATCAAAAAAAGATTTTGTGAAAACTGCCCATTTTCTTACAGACTGCACATTTTTTTCAAAATCTATGAATGCAACGCAAAATGTCTCAAAAAGTTAAGGACAGTCTCCTAAGTCCCTTTTTCTGTAGCTAAAACGGTTAAGGTATCTGCCCTTACTACCCCGTCTCAAAAATCCACCCTGTATATAGGCGGTTACAAAAGATGCTAAACCTTTTCAATCTCCGACTGTAACACTTATTACTTACTAGATAGCGGCCGTGGATGTAGTAGCAGATGTAAGAGCGATCCGTTGGCCGTCATGAGATACAACGCGGCCACAGGTGCAGGCGCACGGCCGCCTATTGCGGGACCGAAGCGGGCGCGGGCTAATAAAGGAGCCGCATTGTTGTCCTCTGATAACGATGATAAGCGTTGACGCCCTGTGGAAGAAGGGTTTTGTTAAAAAATATAGAATTGAAATGTCGCAAGATGTCGGGCAGTTGCAAAGGACATGTCCAGCGGGACTATGGACGATTGCCTAGGTATTCAAAATCAATGTTCAGCAAAGATTGTTATATTTTTATAACTGCTATCTTTTATAGTTGATCAATTAAGAATTTTCAAGAGTCAGGAACTTGCTGGAACTGATCAAAACATGGTGAATACGCCGAAGATTTTAGTATGTTTTTGTTTTTATTATAACGCCCTTTGTGAGTGGAAACAGGTTTTAATCTGATCAGTCTGATCAGATATTGCAGTTTTTTTTTTTGCTTATATTTTTTTTTTCTATTTTGTCACGTAGCATTTATTATTCATTGTGTATTTACTTAAAATGACATTTGTCGCATGAGCAACTATCGTAAGGAAACTAACCATGTTGGTTGCTTTCCTCAATACTCATATTTATTCACCTTTACCTATTTGTTGGTACTGAATTAGGATTAAAGTAAAACTAAAACTAAGAAGAGATATTTTTAATGTGTCGTTTTTTTTTCCTTTATTTTGGGAGTTGTATTTTGGGTTGGTTGGAGTTATAATAAATATTTATACAGGGTGTCCGGTAATTAATGGATGACCGTCAAATAGCATATAATAGACCTTAACACATATGATGCCACTCCGCATTAAAACAATGAAAAATCTATTGTTTTATGCGGAGTTGGCAGCGAAAGGGTTAAGGCCGCCGGCCGTTCTAAAAATAATACAAAAATATAGGTATATCCCATGTAGATAGTACCTAAGATAAGATTTTTTGAAAAAAATACTGTGAAAGTTTCTAGTCATACTATTGACTGCTTCTCAGTCGGCATAGTCAATGTACAATAAAATAACAATAAATAACTGATGGAATTCATTCATTTGTGGTCGTGGTGAAGAAGAATGTAAATAAAGTTATTATTTTTTTCTAAAAAAATCATAGGTACTACTTGGGACATACTTTTATTTGTATTTTTTAGAACGGCCTTATGATCCAATATTTGCTATTTCAAGGTTATCCCTTCTTTACCGGACACTGCATATATTGGAAATGATTAAGCTCTGCAAATTATGTCAGAGAGATGGCAAGAACCTTCATTTTAGAAAGTGATTATTAATAATCACATTTGTGTCTTACACAGAAATGAAATGACAAAAAACTCTTTAGCCTTTTAAACATGACGAGGCGGACGCTGTTTTTAACTATTGTTTTTCTTTTTTTAAATTTTGGTCCGCAAGTTTAAAAAGGTTAACAAATCTAGAGTAATATAATTATAAAAAATAGACGTAAATTTCTAAATCATACTGTAAAACCTGCAATCGTGAACGTAACTCGTAACCAGAGGGCAGGAACTGGATATGTCCGTTGGATTATACAAGGTTACAAATACTGGGTAAACCTCACAACCACGATGAAACAAAAAAAAAGTGCATTAATAATTTCTCGAATATCGTACAGCCGTAGTAAATTGAAATTATAGAATTTAGAAATAATTCTTTATTCCAAGCAATTTTCTATACAGGGTGTAAAAAGACCCTTCACGAAACTGTCATCTACGCATTCTGAACATCAAACTAAGTAACGTGCTGCAAAAATAATTGCTGGGAAACAACTTTTTTTTGGTAAGAAAATTCGCTGTCTATGCTAGTGCGCAATGTAACGTACGCACAACATAGTGCATAAGCAACGGTACAAGAATCGCGGGAGTGTAACTAGTTTTCTTTAAAAAAAAGTCAAAAACGTTGGAACTTTAACCTTCAATATCTCCGTAACCAGAAGGAAGGTATGGCTCAGTACAAAAAAAAAACATAATAACAGGATGAACAAGTGACTCTCAGCGTTGTTAAGGGTATTTTTACATCCGTTATGTAGTGTAATTTGACTCACCAGAACTGTTCCTAGTGATGGTATGCGTGGGTATGTTGGCAGTGGGTCGCAGCTGAGCTAGCGGTGACAGCGTGGCCGGCAGCGGGTAGGGTGGCAGGCGCGGGTTGGGGAACCACGCGCCTTGCGACATGTTGTCACCCACCTAGGGGGTAGGACGATATTAAAAGCCCGTTAAAACCGCTTACAACTACGGCATTTTTAGAGACATTCTGACAATTTTCACTGTGGCGGTATCTTTTTCTTGGTTTCGAGAAATCAATTTTTTTTAAAAACCATTATACAGGGTATATGACAGGTTTTTTTACTAGTTTTTTTTTTTTTTTTTTGTTAATTAGATTGCCACTTGTCATAATTATACCCTTAAAATAAGTTTTTTTTATTGCCTTACTTACCGTAGCAGCGGAAGCTCGCTTATGTGCAGCAGTGTGTATAGGCAGGCCGGCGGAGCGGTGGAAGCGCGACAGGCGGTTGACGACGCGCGGCTGGGTGTGCGTGCGCACGCCGATGGCGCCGCCGTACGGACTGATGGCGAACACGTGCGTTGTTCCACGGAGTGTGGACACGGCAGCCCACCGGGAGTCGCATGATATTGCTATGTCCTGCAAAAAACAAAACAAATTCTTTAATAGATATAGGGATTGCTTCGGGGTAGGCGATGAATGGCGGCTACTTCTGAACAGTTTATACGATCATGGTCAAGGTAAATGTATATTAATATTTAAGATAACTTTTAGCAACTTAAGACCTGTAGTCGTTACGTGATTTAGTTTATAAATAAATATGATGTAGGCAGTGCAAGAACAATTAAAAAATCACTTTAATTTTCTTTAAAAAAAGACCCATACTGGCAAGAGGAAAAAACCATCCTGTATAATAATCCCTACCTGCACTTTAGCCGTAGTATCCCCCCTATGCAGTATATACAGATGATGCACAGACGCTAAGCTCGCCCCACAGGGATGCGGGTTGATCCTGAACACATGGAAGTCGTGGCCGCGTCGGTCGGCCGTCATCAGTAGCATGCCGCTTGCGTCGAACTTCAGGGCGATGATCGCTTCCGAGTGCGCTATGAAGTGAGCCACAATTGGGTCGCAGGGCTCTTCGCTGTCTTGGCCGTCTTCTTCCTCGTTACCCTGGAAGTGAATGAGCTAGGTTAAGTCATTTGATAGAGGGAGTTTTGCCTGGAAATATATTTGGAGTAGGTAAATATGTCAAGATGAAAAGAACCTTAACCCACTGTAATAAAGTTAAAAACTTCAGTTCTAAAAATGGATTTGATCAGGATACTACGACTAGGTTCTTCAGTTTGATCAGATAAATGGACATCGTCAAATAAAACAAAGCTGTTGGTAAGATTGACCCCCGAATTATCCAATATAGGTCGTTAATCATGCCTGAAAAGCCATTTAGATCCGGCACAGTCTATCAGGTAAATTACAACAAGACTAATTCGATAACAACTGAAACTACTTTCTTCAGCTCAAATTGATACAACAACACTGAGAAATCGTATAATTCTACCCTTAAGATTTTTGGGGCCCTATTATGATTGTCTTTTTCATTGAACATACCTCAATATCCAATATAGTGACGACTCCTGGCTGCTGTATATCAGCGTTGGGTGGTGATGGAGACTGCGAGGTGCTTCGCCCTCCAGCCAGACTGTGTGCCACGCTCTCTCCGAGTCCTCGAAGGCCTTTGCTGAGGGACTTTGCAGCATGGAGCACTGTTGCTGTGTAGCTGGTTACGCCTTCGCCTGCAAATTGAAGGTGTTTTTTTTTAAGAAATTGATATAGAGGTTACTGATAATCTTTGCCAACATTTTCATGGATTATGCCTACAGCCTTTATTAAAGCTTAACTATGCTTATTGGTTGGAACAATAATATTGTCTACTGGCTACTGCCTGAAACTGATTCGTCTTAGAAGTGATCTTCAGTTCGTGAGTGAATCATGTAACTTAAAAATGAAAAAAAAAGTTGCAACGAAGTACCTATTCGACGTGAGTCAGTAAAATAATAAAAAGCTATTGTTCTAGAATATTTTTAGTATTGAAAAAAAAAACTGTAAGTGAAATTATTCTAGAAATCCTTGAAAGAAAGTAAGTACCTATATCTACTACTGCAAAAGGCTTCCTTAGTAGTATTTCTTTTTACAAAATAAGTTTATTATAATAAAAAACCCCTACACACTCCTTACAAACTATCACAAAGGCACTCACACATGCACAAGCGATTAGTCACGCTCGAGCATATATGTAGAATAAAACGATAATATGAAGCACAAGGTCAACAAAATTAATACACACATACATTATAAATAAGTCAACAGCCGCTCGTAATAAACAAAAGAATTTAATTATTGTTTATTCAAGAGTAAGTTTATCAATATTTTTACTAAAAATATTTGCTTCGAAATAATTATCACAATTCTTTCATTTTGTGGTAATGGTGGACTGATTCACGATATAAGTATCCTGAAATATATATAAATTAGATGTATAATTATTAACATAACAAAACATCAGACTTTTATTCCTTCAAGGGGTGATTAATAAGAAAGTACTCCCAAATTTCGCCAGTTCAGTAATGTATAATTAAAAAGATGGTTTTTGATTGGAAGGGGCAACCCTAAAATTAATGAAGCAATCGACACTTATGCGGAAGCCGATAGATCAAGTTCTATTATAGTCTTTGTTTCATGAGGTTTGCTATTTTGATGTTTATTAAAGTAAAAACAAAATATGTCCTTATAAGTAATGTAATGACCATTTTCATGACATTCATATTTTATTAAAACTATAACACGAAAGTACTACGATGACTTTGTGGTACGTCAGTTCTATATAAATAATTAATAATTAAAGATTTTAGTCACACTACGCATGGCGTGCACGAGTTAATAACTTTATTTACACTGTCTTCGTAAATCGCGTGTACGCTGCCGTACTCTTAGCGTACACGCGACTTGCATGCATCGATGGCTTTTTGCACGACATTTACACCATAATCAGTAATACACGCGTACTGTTTCTCTTATTATTGCGGAGGCATCTGAACTTAAGGTCACATTAAGCCCGGTTCACATCAGGTCGGACCGACGGTTTTACCGGAACGACAAAAGTGTCGGATGCATATTGACATATGTATTTGAATAGCGCTGTTCACATTAGGGCGACCCGATAAAACTGTTGGTGACGACACATTAACCGAACGTTCGTTGGGTAAAATATTGGCAAACTGCTTTGTATTGCGTTAAACTTGTCGGCTCGGCGCAGCGAAACCACCCGTCCGCAACCCACCTCTCTCTCACCACATTTATACAACCGTTACAAAAGTTTGTACATTTATACAACTAGAACGTCGTCATCGTCCATTGTAACAGAAGCCAACTCACAACTGCTTTGTAACGAGCCGGGCCGCGGTAAATCGACAGTAATGACGGTGGTGTTCACATTAGGTCGGAATCGGACCGGCAGCTTATAGTGTGAACAGCAAGACCCGACAGTCGGCCAACAGTAAAACTGTCGGGCCGACCTAATGTGAACAGTGCCTTACCTTAACAAGATGACCTGTTCCTACAACGCGACGCCACCACAAAGAACCGTTTTAATTATTGTGCGCATATTTGTAGCGATGACCGTTTCTTAATAAGACTCTTCACCCTCTTTTTTTTTACCTCTTTCACTTTGAATAAAACTAAAAGATTCTTCATTCATTTTACAACAAAATAATATAGGTGTTTAACTAGTATTATGGATACGAGAATCCTGCCAGAGCTCTAAAAATATACATACACATACATATACAGTTGTGGACATACAATTAGGAACGACTGATAACAAGTCACTTTTGGATAAATAGTTGCTTTTACTTTTGTATCAACTTACAGATAACAACTTTGAAGCACATAAAATAATAATAACTTTATTAGTAAGTTTTAATCATTCATACTCAATAATCAAAATAATCGCACTTACCTATAAAAATCAATTTATCATAAATTGGCTGTATTTCTTACTGGCCGCTGGACAAATAATTAAGAACGCAAAAAAATTTGTTCTCAATTTTGAATTTCGAAAATAGCACATTTTTTAATTTCCCGCTTATCCTTTGATTACTTTCTCCTACGTTTTTTCAGCCAAAAGTACATAATTATTTCAAAATCGTGGGTAAAAAGGAAAGTTGTGATCCAGCAACCCGGAAAACGATTATGGCACTGTATGGGCGTGATGGGTCGTATAAAAAGATTGCTGATCATATGGAGTGCTCCAAAACTAAGATTTATAATGCTGTAAATCACGTCAAGAAATTCAACACTATGTTCTCCGAAAACCTAATTCTAAAAAAACGATATCGTGTGAAGTTGCTTTGATTGTTCGTTCAGCGAAGACTGATCCATTTAATGGTTCTGAAATTATAACAAGGGAAGTTTTTGGCAATGGAGGAGTATCAGTGCGTACAGTACGAAGACCCTTAACGGATGCAAAGTTATTTGGAAGAATCGCCCGGAGAGTACCACTTCTCAAGAACGTGCACCGAAAAGCAAGATTAGATTTCGCTAGAAAGTATGGCGACTGGACAGCAAGTCAATGGAAAAATATGTTATTTTCTGACGAAACGAAGATAAATAAACTAGGTTCTGCCGGTAAACAGTACGTGCGTCGACCGACAAAGCAGGCATTGTTCACGACAAAAGTATTTAAAGCATGGGGATGAAATCATAGAACTTTGGGGATGTTTCGCAGTGCATGGTATGCATGGCCAGTTAAAAAGATTGAAATCATTTTAGACCAATTTCAATACAGGCAAATATTGGAGGAGACTATGCTGCCTTATGCTGAGAAGACGTTGCCTGTAGTTTGGACCTTTCAACATGATAACGACCCCAAACACACTGCTCATTCAGTGAAAGTTTCTTAGTGATCAACGAGTCACTGTGTTAGATTGGCCTGCAAACAGCCCAGATTTTAATCCGATCGAAAATCTGTGGGGAGAAGTAAAGAAGAGTGTGGCTGCTAAAAGGGCAAGTAATTTGAATGAACAATATGATGCCTTTGTCGAATCTTGGAGCACTATTTCTGTTGAAACCTGTAAACATTTAATAAATTCCATGCTCCGTCGCTGCAGGGCAGTTATTATAAGCAAGGGTCATCCTACAAAATATTAATGCTTAGTTTTGTAAGCAGTGGTAAAGCCTATTTAACAAGTGTTGTTAATTTCATTAAATAAATTCTGATATCATTTAATAAATGAAGTAATTTTTCCCGTTCCTAATAATATGTCCACAACAACTGTATATGTCAGATCGTCAATTTCACAAAATGAGTTTGTCTCTTCAACTCAACCTATCGCAGTCCACTGCTGGACATAGGCCTCTCCCAGTCTGCGCTACAACACCCTGTCCTCCGCCTTCCGCATCCAATCTGTCCCAGCCACCTTCTTAAGGTCGTTGGTCCATCTAGCTGAGGGGCGTCACTCACTACACTTGCCGATACGTGGTCTCCACTCCAGGACTCGTCTGCTCCACCGTTATGACATACGGTGCCGAAACGTGGATACTGACAGTTGGGCTGGTCCACAAATTGAAGGTCATTCAGCGCGCTATGGAGCGGGCTATGCTTGGAGTTTCTTTGATGGATAAAATCAGGAATGAAGTTATCCAAATAATCTGAGTCAAAAAGAGACTGCGAACTTTTGCAGCACGATCTTAACCAAGTTATAAAATGGTGCCACAATAATAAAATGCAACTAAATCCGAAGAAATGCTACCATGTCAAATATACGCGAAAAGTTAGTTGTATTGACACAGAGTACTTCATAGACCAGGAGCGAGTCCAAGAAGTCGAAACAATAAGGGATCTAGGAGTGCACTTTGACAAAAAGGTCACTTTTGTGCCTCATATTGAAAACATTATTAATAAGTCATCAAAAATGTTAGGGTTCCTACTTCGTAACACCAAAGGCTTTCGTAAAAGTAGCACCAAGATAATGTTATATAACAGTTTCGTACGCAGTGTTATGGAGTATTGTAGTGTTGTGTGGTGACCTCACTATGCCACTCACATGTTGCGTCTGGAAAGGGTCCAGAAACGTTTTGTGTGGCATTTGGCCTTTAGTGAGGGGAAATCTAAGCGTCTGCCCTCTTACAAAGTCCGTTTGTGCCATTTCAGGATGCAATCGTTGTCTATGCGTAGAGATATAACCGATGCTTTGTTTCTTTACAAACTGTTGCGCAATAAGATCGACTGCCCTGGTTTATTGAAGCTTATTAGTTTCCATGCGCCTTCCAGACATCCTAGGAATAGGATAACACCCCTGTGTCCGCCACTTCGACAGTCTGTACTTGGTGCAAATTCCCCGGTACCTAGATTGTGCAGAATCCTTAATGGCCGCAGTGATTTAGTAGATGTACATCACGATAATATTAATAAATTCCTACGAGCTTTTGTAAATAATCTAAAGGCGATTTAATTTTAAATTTTATAGCTGTTTTCATTTCAATTTTTTTCAATGTTTTTAGTTTATTTTTATTTTCTTATCAATTATGGTCGTTATATTTTTTCATAATTCAATCAATCCATCAATCATCATTTATTCAATTATAATTTTAATAAGTAATTTACATCCCAATGTTGTATACAGAATTGGATGATGTGATAATTTTCTTTATTATTGCTTTTAATTATTATTCTTTGTATGTATAAATTATAATTTCAATAAGTTATAAATACTTACGTTATGTAAGCCGTTTTTTTTGTGCATGTGGTGTTAACCTGTAATTAATTGTTGCACTAGAATATGTTACTCTAGTTATTAAATCAGAAATGTATATAGTGTAAACAATTGTTGGTTAACCTAAAAAATAAATAAATAAATAAATGTGTTATAATTGTCCCTTTTATTTTTATAATTTTAGTTACTGTAATTGGTTATAACACAACCGTTGTAATTAAATAAATAAATCGCGGATTCCATTATAGTGTGCTAATTAGTAATTAATCTTTTGACTTTAAAGTATTGTCTGATCCCCGCGTTATGCTTGTATTTGCTTGCCAGGATCTGATTGGGCTCCAATTTCTAACTTTTCAATCGGTCGCTGCATGGTCCACCGGAACGGAACCAGCTAAATTTTGAAAGTGGCCTATGAGAAAAAAAGTCTGGGAACCTCCGATCTAACCGTTTGATGAGTTGGCCCTAAAGGTTCATTTCTGTGACCATCAAAAAATAAAATCGTCTTCATCAGAACATCTAAACTGCTTCTTTTGTTTTAGAAGTGTATTTTGTACAAAGTGGAATGCAGTTCGCAACATGCAGTCCGCGCCGCATAAATGAGAACGTGCTAACAAATGATATAACCCTCTGTCGGTGACATTGAGTTGGTATGAGTAACTAGGTGAATGACGTGACTGCAATGCGATCTGAATTAATAATACGCTGACGGAACGATTCGATTTCAGTATAATTAGTAGTGCTAGTAGCATGCTATTAGCACTACTAATTAGTAATAGTAGGTACCGTCAGACTGGAAAAAGGTTATAAAAAATGTACAACTGACAAAAAAAAAATATGCAGGAATTTAACTACATTTGTGCCCGGTTGATGGCAATAGGCTCGCCCCCTATTACATGGGACTGGAACATAACTGGCGAAATGTGGTTGTTCTATAGTACACCTATGCTCAACCCTTCGGGGAAACAAGGCGTGATTTTATGTTATGTTAACTACATTTTTTAAACCCACATTGAGCATAGTAGTCAAGTCTTTGATATCGCTCAGCGTTACCTACTGCCTGCAAATCGTATCTACTCTTTTGCCGTGAATAAAATAAAAGAAGAAAAAGCTAGACATCGAACAAGAACTGCAGATGGAATTCTTGGTAAAAAAAAGCTTAATAATTATGCAATTCGTTATTCGAGAATCGGCGACGGTCTAAAATTATAATAAGAAAATATTGAACGAAATCCGGGCTGCAAAATCCAACTTTAGTAATTATTTTAATGACAACCCAAGGGTATTTTGAATTTAATTATGCTTTTTCTGTATCTAAATGCGGAATTGGCAAACCCATGGCACGCCATAGAATATAATTATGTCGACATGGCAATAGAAGTCACAAATCATATGAAAGTAATAAGAAATGCTATTTGTTGCCAAAAATATTAGTCGATAAATTGTTGTCAAGTCATAATAAAATTAACACACCTTCGACACGTGTATCTAAAAAGGTTTGCAATCCCTATCACGCGATATCTATTTTTTCTATTAATAAATGTTTTCTCAGTAGCAGCTTGGAGTCTGGATTTGTGCCCGGTTGATGGCAATCTTAGAGCATTTAACCTAGGCAATAGGCTCGCCTTCTATTACATGGGACTTGAAACATAACTAGCAAAAGGTGGGTGTCAGGGGCGTAGCCTTCATACAACCAGATTCCTATCGGCTTCCCTACGGGACAACCGCTCTTTTTAATGTCTAGTATTGTCAAATAACAGTACACCTATGTGTGTACGAGTAACTGCGTATCACATCACATAAGATTAAAAACCTACAGATTTTGTCGGAGTTTATGAGAACTGAACAATTTTTTCTTCGGCTTTCCTGTAATGATAATGTAGCAGCGCCACTGGTGGGTGTACTCTTAGGTACACCTCTGCCTGATCCTTCGGGAAACACAAGCGTGATGTTAGGTATGTGTTTAACAATAAAACTTCTATTGCGTCTCGTTTACCGCGCGTGAACCTGTTCATCTATCGTATGTTACATAGACCTATTATGTTCTCATAGGTACCTATTATGTTCTAATCGTCTGATGTTATCTCCTAGCAATATTAGGTATGTGTCACTGAACTTAATTATTTCGTACGATTTTGTTGCTCTATTATATTAATTCGTCGCATAATAGTTGTTTTTAGAAATCACATTTAGTGTTCTTGATAAGCGTTCTTACCGAAGTAACATGCTCGTTATAAGGAATTAGGCTGGCAACGTCGTATTTTTATAGATTTTTCGTGATTATTTTATCAAAATTAATGTCAAAGGACAATTTCCTCTGAGAAATACCTAGTATAGTAATAGATATGATTAGATTTACTCTTAGAAAATAGAAAATAATTGACAATAATTATGTCATTTTCTCATTCAAATCAAAAAATCAACCAAAATCAATCAAATTAAATCAACATATAACTTGAGTTTTAAGTTGATATTTGTATAAGTTGTAACTGTTGGCCTGGGTATAGACCGATATAAAATGCCAACAACTGGCTTCTAAATACCTAAATAGCAGTTGCATATTAATCAAGAAAATCTTACCTTCACACCCTCCGCTGCTCCTCTTCGACTGATTAAGTTTCTTATCAGCGTAAGCCAGCCAGCGGTCACCCAGTGCCAACGGGTTTATGGGTAGACTGCCTCCTAAAGGACATGGGCAGGGGTAACAAGTAGTGACGGCCATTCGGTCTTCTAAAGTCGCGGCATCGAAGACTGCAAAGCGTTCGGAGAAAGAAACCACCACGGATCGCTTGTTCGCCAACACATCGAGAATGGGGTTCTTGAATTTTATGCTTTTTACCTGTTGAGAGAAAGGTGGTGATTGCATTGTGTGAATGATCAAGGGATGAGCAAAATTATTGAAGGGTCAGCAATGATGACGGATGGACAACGGATTTTTGCACAAGAGTTCTAATAAAAAATGTTGTTTTAAAGGCCTGGTAGGAAGGTAAAAGACACCATTTTTAGATGGTGACGTTGCAAGAGGGATGATAACTAAAATTTTTATTTGTCCGTCAAGTAGATTATTAAAAAATATTGGATAAGTATTTTTCTTTTTTTTTACGTAATCAAAAGATGACGGCGATACATTGAGTTAAAATGTGGCATGACGTCACGCCTTCCTAGATTTTATACTGAGTTGTGACGTGGCGAGCCCCCACTCCCCAATTTTAATGCGTTTTATCTAAGTATTTTTTTCTTAATGTGATAAAGCAAAAAATACGTGTCTAATAGTTTTTTCAATTATCTGATTGACGGACTAAATAGAATTTCTTTTTTTTACCCAGGCAGCATCCCTATTGTCGTTTATTTATTAAACTTCATGCATCAGAAAAGCTATGGAGACAGATTTTATACCATAGACCGTTCTATGCTATATGCTTTTTTATTATCATTACTGAATCATAGAACATCAAGAAATGCATAGATCTCACTCAAATTTTTAGAAGAAAATTTTTAAGACACGCCCCATGATGACGTCATTTAGATAGCACTCGCGTGTTTGTCCCTACTGTTTTTTGATAAAAATGTATCATATTCAGTTTATTGCCCGAATGTAACCGTAGTAGAGGCGATAATGTTTTGTTTCCCGTAGTATTCAGCCAATCAGCATATTATGACTACCTACTTTGATATCAAAACCCTGCACGTGTAAGTCTGGGTCAACGCAACTCTTTTATCTGGCTATTTATTTATTCAGACTGAATATTAAATAGGATTAACGAGTTCAAGTTAGTTAAGTTAAATTGTACATTAATAATAGCAACATTATTAGAGAAATTGTGTTTTTTTTTAAGTCGAAAAGTACTTAAATATTAGTATTTAATGTGTATTTATGGTAAGGTCTAAGGTCATCATAAGATTTTCTCGTGACATTTTGATATTGTTTTTCATAAAACATAATGATGCAGTGTGAATATTCAAGAAATTTTCCAAAACTGCAATATCGACGAAAACACATTTATCGATAGTGATGACGGCCACGTTAATTCTATCGATTGCAGTTGCCCCACCAAAATGACTTTACGATTGCCAAACGTCCCTAAATTTAGTTACTTTAAAAAAAAGCATACAAAGTATTACAAAAAAAAGTAAAGCATTACAAATTTATTTTTTTATCTATACAAATAAATAAAATTGAAGTGTCTGTTTGTAATGTCAAAATAACAGATTTTTACTAAATGCATATGAAAGTATAAACGGTACTTATAACAAAAAAACATTTTTTTACATTTTTGTCTGTCTGTCTGTTTGTTCCGGATAATCTCCGTAACGGCTGGACCGATTTTGACAGGACTTTCACTGGCAGATAGCGGATGTTACGGCGGGTAACTTAGGCTACTTTTATTTTAGAAAAATAATTAGGGTTCCGAGCAAAAAAATTAAAACCCATGAAATTATGAACATAGTCGGATTTGAAAAATTCTTTTTGCATTTGGTAGCCCAATTCTCGAGGATAGTTATAGGTTATTTAACATCACGCTACGACCCTCAGGAGCCGAGAAAAAAGGAAAAAGTCAGAAAGAACACTAAGCGAAAACGAAGTAATAGCGCGAGCGGGCGATTCAACGCGACGGCTGGCGACGGGTCGAGGGACAGGGAGTTTTATTAAAATGTGGCTGTTATATTAGTTTATTGTGTATCTTACGACATCCACGCGAACGAAGTCACGGGGCACAGCTAGTGTAAAATAAAATTGCTTACCTGTTCACCTCCCCTAATAGAAATAAAGCTGAGCGAGCAAAACGACGGTCCAGGGCTGACAGAGTCACACAAGGCGATGAGGGGCCTCTTCGATGCGAAGCAGTCGCCGTGCTGCGGAGTAGGCAGTATACGGAGCACCCTCACTGTGCCTTGTCGCCATGACAACACCTCCTGAGCCTCCCCAGTAGGGGGGATCAGCCAGACTTGGACCCCGGACCCGTAGCCCAGGATAAGGAGTAATGGGGAGACGTCATTGTCACTGTCTCCTTCTGGTGTTGGCTCGTTTATGTCTGCTGTTTCGAACCTGATTAAAATAAGGTTATTTAAAGCAGGGCATTCACGATCGACGTAAAACTAAGAGTAAATCATTGAAATGTAACTCTTATCTCGGTAAGGTAAGGTATAAATTAGAATAATTGCCGAGAGATTTATCAAATTCATGGCGTTCATTGTAATTTATACTTTACTCCAATGAAATAAGAGTTACATTGCAATGACTTACTAATTGTACATACTGGTTAAGTGCTGCCTGCAGCAAAGGTTTATTGCTCTTTGTATGTAGGTATAATAAATGAGTATTACTCAGAGGAACCCGAAAAGGGTTCGGATTGCTTTCGAAACCGCAACTGTTTTGATTTTATCTACGTGAGTTTCAGAAACTTATAGGTACAGCTAAAACTGTCGTAGTATGGCAAAATGGACTTTACTGCCTTATCAAAGAGAACATAAGTTAACCCAGTCAATAATGGTCCTATTCTTACTCATTACAAAGTGCTCACACTGCCTCTACACAAATACAAAATGCATGAAAGGTTGATGCTGGTAAAATCCACCTGCTTGCGTTCACATGAAATTACAAACTGCAATCAATTACAGACAGCCAAGCATACCACTTATAGCATTTGGTCCTTTTTTACAATGGAAATGGTACAAGCAATAGTAATGCCTTGGCTTTTGGGGTTTATATTCTTGAACAATTCTTAAATAACGAAATTAAGGTACCTATTAGTAAGAAATATATTAAAATTTGAATCAAGATTCATGCTTGAAATATATTTCTAAACCAGTGGGAGTGCACAGTCACTCATAGTCATTGTAGCTTGCGAGGTCTACAGGAAGACCAAAATTGCACTAACCATCTGTTTTCTTCTGCGAACCATTGAGTGCCTCATTGGATCCGCAGAGGTAGCCCGCGAAATTCAAATTTTCTTGCGTGTTTTGCAATTTGCAGGTCAGTATCAGATTGTATCTTGATTAAAATATGATTCGCGACTATAATCAATATGTATTTACATAATTATAACCTGACGAATCATCAATACATCTCTCTAAGTTAGATTTGTTCCATCTCTCAAGTTAGACGTCCCAAGTTAGAAGTTAGAATCATTTTAGAAAAAAAAAACATTATTTTATGTATCATCAATAGTTTTCGCAGCGCACGCCAAAAAATGATTTTCATAGTCAAATTGTCGGGTTAAATTATTGCAATTTTCGTAGAGATCTCTAATTATTTTTGACAAGAAAATACAGCCCGTGTTACTCGCTGATAATGTAGCTTTCTGTAGGTGAAAGAATTATTAAAATCGGTTAAGTATTTTTTGAGTTTATCCATTACAAACAAACAAAAACTCGTTAGAGCATGTTGCATGTCGCGTGTCTCGAAACCATAAGTGTTTCCCCTACCAAAAAGTGCTCAACGCGCCTAACGAAGTCTTCACTTCAAAAATATTATGATACGTTACCTCGCCCACTGTATAACATCCTTAGGATCAACGGTCGACGAGGAGGAGAGCGTGACGTCGTTTATGAACCCCGAGACCGCGTCGATGATGCTGCGGTCGCTCGGCGGCTGGGAAGGCACGGTGAGCGGCCCCCCAGACCGCACGTGCCGCGGGGACTCCGCTGACATGCTGTGTGAGCGTCGCCTACGGAAATGAGCTAGAAATTATTTCTGGCTAAAGCTGAGCTGATGGATGGAGGGATGAGCTCATGAATAAAGGAATCCTTTATTAAAAACTGGTCCTTGAATTCTAAGACAGAAGTGAAAGGAGAGCAGGTAAGGAGGCCTTTGCCACAAACTGGGATAATGCGGGCTTTCAAAAAAACTACAACATGAATACTGAGCTCAATAGTGTGTGCTAACCCTCATGATACACTCACAGGCTCAATTAACCGCCCACCTATATCTTTCGTCACCCTGTTGGTTTAGCGGTCATCTCGGGTTGAAGTGCATCGATGTCGGCCTTGACCTGGCCTCAAGTGTATGAACCAGTCACCCAAAATCGTCTGATCGCATCCCGTACCGTGGTTCGAGGTACACCGAGTGTACGAGCAATGCGACGTCGGTTATACACAGCGTCAGCTAAAGCCACTGCCCTAGCTGCACCGGTTGCATCAAGTGGCTTTTTTTAGAGTCACAAACAATAAACAAACACTACAAAGTCAAATTAAACAATATTCACATTTAAAGGCCGAAAAGAACAGGAAATGAACACAGTAAGGGCAACAATGTCAAACAACTACTAAATTCCATAAATGCTACTTCGGTGACACAATTTAACAAAACGAAATAAGAGATGTGTTTAATTAATTGCTAAAGTTCCCACTTTATAAAAAATAAAACAGTGGATAAGCCAGAGTGACGAGACACAGCTGGGCGGTTAATTGTGCCTGTGAGTGTAGTAACTTAATTTATTTTTTTTGCTCATACAACAGGAGGTCAAGATCTTTTACTCAATCTTGGTACACTTTTTGATTGTAATAGTCCTCTAGTGATGACAAATAATATTTCATTCCAAAATTTCATACATATACAGCCTATAATTTTCCCACTGCTGGGACACAGGTCTCCTCTCTGTGAGAGGGAGTGGGCCATAATCCACCACCGGGCCTAGTGCAGGTTGGTAGATGTCAGATGTCTTCGAATTTTTGGTTCTAAGACATGCTGGTTTCCTCACAATGTTTTCCTCCACCGTTTTGAGAGCAGTGGTTATAAAATAATTTACACAAAGTGAAGCGTCTGTCAGGGTTCGAACCTACAACTCGTAAGTCACGGTTGTCACCACTGGGCCACCACTGGTAGTGCTAAAACAACTTTGGCCCCTGTTATTACAACTAGTTATACAAGTAAAAAAGGGCAAAGAGCTGTTTAAAAATTAAACCTGTCTCATTCAGAGACAGCAAGCACCACAAAACATTCAAAATTTTAAATATTCATGATACGAAAACTGGCTGATAGTGAAATCGATAAATGATAAGGCCATAAACAAACAGTTGTGTGAAAGAAAAAATAACATTTAAAAAAATTATACCTACACAACTCATTCAGAAAGAATGTGTAGGTAATACTGACAAATCTTTACATTATTGCAATGTACTTGTACAGATACAATATAAAAGGAGTTTATGCAATAGATAAGGAAAACTATCAAAACACAACTTACCTTAACTTACAGACTGAACATAAAGTGACCTTGACCATTTTATACTAAGAACATGTTTTGTTTATGTACCTTGAATGCAATGACTATGTTTATAATATTTTAAATTGAATACTTTGAAGAGGCTTATTGATTAAAATAATAATTACCTACATAATTACAGACAAAGAATAATCATAACAATATTTTATAAAATTTAAATTTAATTTAAATAAATTTTTATTTATAAATTTGATAAAATTATGAAATGTAGATAAAAGCAAAAAAAGAAACAAAATAAATAAATATTTTGAAGTTATAACGCGCGATTAGATGGAAAAAAGTCTATAGTTACATAAGTTAAAACAAAATATCACAACACCATAAGATTATTCAGTCATCAGAATAATAACACCAAAATGTTTATGTTGTTTCGAAACAGCTGGTAGCACTACTATGCACACTACACACTCGCTATATTATACTTGAACAATTATAAGGGGACCGAGGACAAAGGAAATCGATGAAGTCTATCCACCCTACGTTGTGGCCAAATCTAACTATAATAATGCGTATCAAGAACAGAATATGCGTCTTACATAACACACTCACCTTGTTTACGAAAACAATTCTCATTTTAAATCCATTTTCAAGTAAAATGCTATTGCGTCGTACTGGCAGTCGAAAACAATGACGTCACACGAATAAAAACAAAAACTCTAAACAAGCATAACTCACTCGCGTACTCAAGCAATTATTTCATTAATACAATTCTTATTTAATAAATAAATCAAAAATAAATTAGATTTTATGTACAAAATATACAACAATTTACGGAACAGATGATTTGAATGACAATACCCTAACGCCCACTTGTTCGTTTGTAGATGTGTGTGTGTATCGTATGACGGCAAAGCATTAAATCCATCTGTGTACAAATACACACACTCAAGTATTGTCACTGTGTGGAAAAACACTACGTCAAACACAATGTCACTTTACAGATACGACAAAATATATAATAGTCAGAAACAAACTGTCAGGGGTGACTTCTCCAATGAAATCACAGCACAGAACACATAATATACTCAATGAAACTGAATGCTATCAGCACATAAACCACGTTGTTGGTTGTCAGTGTCATATTTTCTTTGGAATAATGACACTAAGACTGGGAATACACGTCAGGTTTTTTCATCAGATTGTCGGATCCGATAGTCTGATCCGGCTACCGGAAGTCGTTGGAGCCATTAGTTTGTATGAATGATGATGAACATGCAATACACGTCCGATCCGAGAGTCGGGCCGGACGTCCGGATTCGGAAACTGGCACGCGGCATTTCCAATTTTATTGTCGTTCCGATTGTCTGAAGGCGCGGTCTGCATACTTCTGGACAGAGACAAATAGACGTCCAATTCCTCCCTCCGACTTGCCAGTTAATTATAACGTTGACACTGAACAGACGCATCATTATGGTTCGGAAAATGAGCGAAAATTATTCATAAATTAATAATAAAGTTCGTCATTATTTAGTTTTTCAAAACTACACCTCAAAGGGATTTTAGGGGGTGCTAAAGTTTGTATGGAAGAATTTTAAAGCGCTCCTAATGGTTACCTGGAATAACGGTATTAATACTTTTGACAAAAAAACATGACAAGTTATTGGGTTTTTCGAAAATCAACCAGCAAAAGGAGTACCTAATTTAGTTTTGGGGGGAGGATTTCACTGCGTGTCTGGATTAAGTCAAAGTAATCTAAAAATTAAATGACGAAACACATGATTGAAGATTTTTCAAAAATCAACCTCTTTTGGGGTGAAAAGGGAGAGCAGCTTATATGAAATTTTTATTTTTCCTTTCATCAATAAATTAATAATAATTTAAGGTGGCGTTCTATAGTTTCTGTCTACCCCCATGGGAAGAAGGCGTGAGTTTATGTATGTAATAGGATCTTAATAATTAATTTTCCAAAACTACCGGCTAAAAGGGGTGGAGGGGGTGTTAAATTTTATAGGAGAAAATACAAAATCCACGCGGACGAAGTCGCGGGAGAGTGGGGTATAATAGAAAAAGTAAATTAAAAAATCTATAAACCCGACTGCGCAAAACGTGAACTTTAAAAAAGATGGAAACAAGATGACCTATTTTGTCTCCAAACAATCTCATGCATCGGTCTTCATTATTAAATTTTTAAGAATATGCCTTTTATATATCCAGTGACACTCGCGCAATAAAGACGAATCTAACGACATTAGCCATCATTCAGCCGTTAAGTAGTTACGAGAGAATATAGGGACGGACATACACACATACATAGATATGTGCATACATACAGGTCAAACACATAACCCTCCTCTCTCTCTCATTTCTTGGCTTCACCGCAGTAGGGTAAATAAGTAACAGTAATTCGTCCATCCTTTCTTTTTGGTCCGTACGCAACTACTCGGGATGATAGCTCGGGAACGAGTGAATTCAGAAAAAGCCTGACGTAAAAATCGGACGTGTATCGAGTAAATACGATCCGACAGTCTGATCAGACAATCGGAAATAAAACCTGACGTGTATTCCCAGTCTTTCAGCTCTTGAACGTAGTTTAGATGTGCTGGGGCCGTATTGTGTTGTGAAGAATTAATGCTATCATTTTTCCAGTGTCAAGAGAGACGGAGCTATACTTGACCACCATCCCTTTTTAGAAACGGGATCATGGTTAGTTAAAAAGTTAGGATCCTTCCATACAAAACCCATAGTTACATGCTCTAAGATACAAACCGAGCATAATTAAAGGCTCCCCGACCTTTCGCTTGTTCTGTCACTCACATCACCATTTGGATTACTCTGTGATTTGGATGCTAAAAAATGTTATTGCGCAGCTATTATTGATCGAAGTTGCGCAGCCTTCGCCATGATTCATCAGCCGTAATGTGCCCTATCTATAGTCTACAAAAATACATACTCTTTGACCAAATACTTGAAAGGAGTGTTCCGTTCCTTGCAGAATTTTAATAATGTTGAGTTTATAAAAATGTGTCATGATGTGATCTACGTATTTTAACGATTCAATTACCTTAATTAAACTTCATTATTTTGTTAATTAAATAATTATAAAGTCAATTTTTACACTTATAATTACACTTTTAAATTACAATCCTATAATGTTCCGTTCTACGTGCAATGCATTCAATGTTATTGAGCAGTGCCAAAGTATCATCATCTACCTAGCCTTTTCCCAACTATGTTGGGGTCGGCTTCCAGTATATGAATGAATATAATAATCATGTCGATTACAGTGTTTTCTTTAATCATTTCAGTTTTAATTCTACTAACATTTTCTCAGTCATACTCAAGTGCAAGAAAGTGTAACATTTTATTAATTTTCGTGGATGACTTGCGCCATCTTTCGGACGAAACGATCAGCTTACCGAATATCAAAACACTGGCGGACGAAGGTGTTAATTTCAAAAATGCCTTTGCGCAGGTAATAGCAGTGTTTTACCTAAAAATAAAACACATATCAAATACTTATCTAATTTGAAGCTTTCTAGATTGAGAGTGGCACTACTGGTTTCCGCTATATTTCCCTTTCTTTTGCTCTTTCCTTTAGTCGTATCTATCAGCCCCTTTCGGACATCAAATTTCAGATGCATGAACGTAAACGAGGCAAAAGGAGTATGTAAAGTTCGTAGCAGGTGGCGTTCTGTAGTTTCTGCCTACCCTCATGGGAAAAAAGCGTGAGTTTATGTATGTATGTACACTTCTATTATCTTAATTAATAGGATTAAACGTTCTAGATACATTACAACTAGAATCGGTGGGTATACAGGGCATCACTTCTCCACAGTAGTAGCGGGTGAAGGTATTCTGCGATTGCCAATTACCTCTAGAGAGTATTTCCGCTAAGGAGTAGTTGTTAACCCACTTTCTAGAGACTACAGCAGACCTAAGACTGCCAGGCGAAGCACTTACTCCTGCTTCTAATAACAGAGATTTGACCCAACCCGCTATGATGACTGTACGAGAAGCGATCCTTGATTGTTCTCTAAAATTAAGAAACAGATTATTAAGACCCCCCGACTGGTGTTTATCTTTTAGTATAGCTATAGTTCGTTTCACCCAAAGTACAGGGTCTAAATTCTCGTTAGTAGGATTAGGAGATAGTCTCCGACCAGACTGTCTATACAGAGTGGCCGGAATATTGACGTTCAAAAAGAAAATGTAGGTCCCTCGTATCTAGGGGTATCCGAATCATCCCCATGTATGTTCCGCGACTTTTCATAGTTTTCGAGTTATTATTTTTTTTCTGAATTTTTAAGAATTTTCGATCTGACGCAACTTAAAAAATTTCTAAAAAAAATATAGAATAATGTCGAGATTTTTTTGCAACTGAATGTTCATGAGTGGTAAGTCAATCAGTCTGAATCGGTTGTCGAAAATGTGTTACGCAATTAGGTAGCACCTATTCCATGCTACTCGATAAGTCTTTTTGGTTGATAGCCGCCAAGAGGATTTTAAGAGCTGTAACTGAGCTTCATTCCATTCAACTAAGGTCTGGGATCACCCCCACATTTCCATACTTCTAACGTCATCTCCCGGATTCTTGGGGGTGGGAGGCCAGTAACCGTGCAGCACAGCTGTGAATGCAGTTTCCGGATTGTGAATGGAGGTGCTAACGCACGCGCACGGGCTATTAGGTCTGCTCTCCAAAAGACTCTCCCACCTCGGGACTACCATTAGAAAGACACCCAACGCAGAGTTGAGGTGAGCTTGTACCTTGGGCACTAGGTAAGGTGGAGGAAACACCCAAGCTAGTGGGTAAGTCCAGTTTGGGAGAAAGCATCGTGGTAGATTGCTCGAATGTCGTTCTGATCCAGTGATACATAATTCATCACGACTTTTGTCCGGTCTGACTACCTGTCTGTGCTACCCAGTTTGTCAGTCGCGAAGACTTTAGGCGCTGTGCCGAGGCCAAAAGGAAGGCAAGTCATTTCTAGCAATCTTCCTCTGTAACTTTGACGTAGGAATCGTCTGTGTAACTGGTGTATTAGCAAATTGACGTGAGCTTGTGACAGGTCAACTTTGCAAAGCCAGTCGTTTGGTTGGAGGAAGTCATTTATGAGCTTGAATGGCTCCGTGTAAACAAAATCGTTCAGATTCTATAGGTTGAAAATAGGCTGGTTGGTGCCATCGGCTTTGGGGACCATAAACATTGAGGACTGGAAACTCGGAGAATGTGAAACTTCCTCTAGCACCTCTTGCGTTATCATTTGAGATATGATAGTTGACATTGCCTCTGATACCTTTGTTTGAAATGGGCTTTGTGCATTGGGTATCACTATAGGTGGTTTTTTGATGAAAGTTATGCGATATCCTTTTATTATGCAAAGAAGGGTTTTTGGTGCTCAGAGTTTCTTCCATCGATTGGTATAGAACGTTAACTGGCCCGCTCTGAAGTCCTGTCTGTCAAAACCTATTTCTCTTTCCTCCTGGGGGATATTCGGTGGCTGAAGTCCATTTTCTGTTATTTCTACTCGTCTCTTGTTTGTTCAGCTGCTGGTGAGTTCCTCATGAACGAAAAGGCCCATGATAGTTATGGTTAAGCCCACGTGCTCCTTTATTGTTGTTGCTGGTTCCCTGCGAGGGATGGCAATGACCTGCCCTCTGTGAGGTGTGAGTGGTTGTGTCCACAGCACTGCGAGGGCTGGAAGCATGGCACAGTACAGCACGCTTGGCCGGCACCCTGCGAGGGTGCCCTATAATAAGCTGACCTCTGCGGGGGGTAGCGAATGGTCTACTTAAATCCTGCTTGCGAAGTAGGTTTGAAGCCACTGGTTTTATTTGGAGGTAAGGTCTTCTTAACACCTCCGTTCTTTTCCAACGTTAATAACAGCAGCTCAGGACTAAAAACCAGCTGAATGGAAGGTGGAATTTTGCGCAACGCTGACTTACCAAGAGGATCACGAACATAATTTATTATTTCATCTCTACGCATTTGAATTATTTCTGCGCGATGACCGCAAATAAGTTGAATCATATCTGAAGACACTTTATAATATTCACCTTCCGAAAATAATTCAGAGATTTTGTTATGTAACTGATCGGGTGTTACACTACCTTTGACACGTGCCCAGGATAAAAGATCGGCCATGCTAGTTTGTATACCTCTCGCTGTATATGTGCACAAAATGTTAGAGCACCATGGGCTTTGTCAGCCAAAGCTAATTATCTTAAAGAATCATATGGTTTGATTTCTCCAGCTCAGTAAAACCGGGACTGTGGTCATATAACTTCTGCACTTCCGGATACCTAACCTCGCACTATTCATTTTTATTAAAATGCTGAATATCATTTTAAGATCTGAGATCATTTTCAGGAGCTTTAGGAACAGGCGGTTCTTTTAATTTGACTTGTAAATCAAATTTGAATTGATGTGATTCGTTTGAGTGTCCATCTAACATCACAATCATACAAAGATCTATAATCATTACTATTTATAATAAGGAAATTTCATCATTACTGCCGTCTGCCTGCATTTCTGCTGAACACCGAGGTGAACATGCAGAGATTTTATCGCTGTAAAAAACACGTTCTCGTAGTTCGCTAACCTCTCGAGTTAATTGTTGCAATAAATCTGCTTTACGAGAATGGCGGCCCACCTTTTTTTATAGCGACGCCGACGTTTCTTTATATTGGGCTTCGCTGATGACGAAGTGGAACAGCTAGAAGAACTTGACGAGGAGCTAAAAGACGACTCGTTTGTCCGATGTTCTCGCCGCAATGTAGACCCCTTAGTTTGTCACCGTGATGGCTCCGTAGCGTCCATCGTAATTGGATTATTTGCGCCCTCCATCCTAATTAAAACGAAAAACTTCGATTTTTTTTTATATGATTCCTATCTCGACGCACCAGCGAGTACGTAAGCGATTAAAACATACAATTAAAAACATTTGCTGATTTATATAATCACGAGTCTATTGTAACATTAACGATTTAAAGTCAAAAAGACGCTAGCATACCTACATAATAATCATTGTCAATAAATAATTATTTCATTAAACTAGTTCCTACAATTTAGAGCAAATGAGGGTAGTTTGAAAAAAAATCAATACAAGTTTTGCATTACGAATATTATAATGCAATGTTGGGTAAGGGCAAGGCCGAACGGTAACACCGTTTTTTAAATTTTTGTAGCTTTGCCCATAAACATAGTGATCATGCATCGCATCTCTGAAAAAGTTTTAAGAAAATTTATTTCTACTTACAATTTTGTCCGATGAAATGCACTTATAACCACTTTTTTTGAAGACAAAGATAAATTTAATTTTAAAAGTTGTCTCGACAACCTCTTTTCACGCGGAAAAAGACGCCAATGATCAGCACAGATTAAGTAGTACTATGATCAGCGACTCACTGCCATGGCTAAGCCCACATTTGACAGCGCCATCTGGTGAGGAATCTGGATGTGCGAAAGGGACTGATAGATACAACTAAAGGAAAGAGCAAAAGAGAGAGAAATATAGCGGAAACCAGTAGTGCCACTCTCAATCTAGTAAGCTTCAAATAATGGTCAAGTGTTTTATTCAAATTATCGATAGGGATCCATAATCTGAGTGATTTGCTATAGATCGATGAATGAGTTAGGCCCCGTGCACATGACGAGGGTTAGTCCGATATTGAACTGTAGGTATGGTTTCGGGATTGCATCGTGGCAGTTTCATACGGCATTTGTTTTTAACCGTATTCAGAACAGTGATATGTTGACGTGTGATCCCAATTTTTTAACCGACTTCAAAAAAAGGAGGAGGTTATCAATTCGGTTGTTTTTTTTTTAAATGTTTGTTACCTCAGTATTCCGTCATTTATAAACCGATTTAGAAAATTATTTTTTTATTTGAAAGGACATACTTCCAGATTGGTCCCATTTTTATCAAAGTCCAGTTCTGATGACAGGATCCATGTGGAATTGAGGGAACTCCTCAAATATTATTAGCAAACACATGGTGATTTTGATATTTTCAACAACAAGTCAAGCATTTGCATTCAGAAAGTATCATTTGGTGAAGTGGAACTGATGGAGAAGACCCAGATGGCCACGGGAATTCCTCAATGATAAGTATTTCACGGGTGGCGATAAGATATCTCTAGATCTATAGATAGTTAAGCGACAATGACGAAGCCAATTTAAATAAATAGTGCTGATGAAAATGGCACCATCGAACTGATCTGATGATAAAGCCGCAAGGTAGGCACCGGAACTCCGTAATAAAACAATGTATCCTAGCCGTGTTTGGGCTTATTGGAATTGTCATGAGATGCACTCTGGCTATAAATCGAGCCTTTTCAGGAAAAACATCGTAAGCGCCAAAAATCACAAAACTATTTTTTCTTCGTAACCTCTTATTTAGACAGTTTTACATCTTGTCGCGATTACTCTTAAATTTTATTTTAAATTTACACGACTTTATTGTCGTATGAAACTATCATCGTAAATGATAACATCGTTAATTAGGAAAGAAAAAACCCTTTCCTGTAAAAAGTGCAAATTATCGCTTACGATGTACTTCCTGAAAAGAGTCGAAATAATTTTTAACCGACTTCGAAAAAGGAGGAGATTCTCACTCAGTTCGTCGGAATCTTTTTTTTTAAAGTATGTTCCTCGATTACTCGAAGACGGCTTGATCGATTTGAACAATTCTTTTTTGTTTGAAAGGGTATACTCTCCAGGTCACCCCATAGTCATCAGGTCAGGATCTGATGATGGGATCCTGGACAAATCGAGGGAACTCTGCAAATATTATTGGCACACCTATAGCGATTTGGGTATTTTTTATAGTAACTTGTGTATTTGCCCGCGGAAAGCACCATTTGGTGAAGTGGAACTGATGACGAAGACCACAGATGGTAAGATGGCCACCGGAACAACTCAATAATAAAGTATTTCACGGGTTGCGAACCGATTACTTTAAAATTATTGCTAAGCAATATAAGCTCGTCACAATTTATATGGTGAAGTGGAGCTGATGGTGAAGTACCAGGAGAACTCCTTAACAATTAACGTCCCTGCATCGGGAAAAGCAATGTTTTGTAAAAGATGATGAGCAGTTGTCATTAGGCTATTGTAACTTAGATGAATTAAAAACCGACCCACTAAAAAGTGAAAAATAAAAAGCTTTTTTACAAAAAAAAAACAACCGACCTCCAAAAAACACACTACAAAGTGAAAAAGAACTTTAATTTCGGAAGTCGGTGGCAAAAACGTAAAATACAGATCCAAAGACACCGACTTCCGAAACTAAAGTAATTTTTCACTTTGTAGTGTTTTTTTTTTGGAGGTCGGTTGTTTTTTTTTTTTTTGTAAAAAAGCTTTTTATTACCGTAAATTAACGTACTGATAATCGCCGTGTGGACAGGGCCTTACAATCGGCTGGAGAAGGGCTGGACCACAGTGTTAGTGCTCGGCCGGAGGTTATGGTGTTCTTCAGTAGGTATCCTTTCCATAGAGGAAAGTAATCCTTTCTACCTACCCTCTTATTAGCCAACCTACCAATGATTGTAAACATAATTACATATTATTTTAATAACATGATTGGTTTTTGTTATTAATTTGGCCAATTACAAGGCTTATTACTACTTGTTTCAGCAAGCTCTCTGCGCTCCCAGCAGAAACTCGATGCTGACCGGCCGTCGCCCCGATACGCTCCGTCTATACGACTTCTACAACTACTGGCGGGACACAATAGGCAATTTTACTACCCTCCCCCAATTCTTCAAAGAAAATGGCTACGAAACTCATTCTATTGGGAAAGTGTTCCATCCTGGGATTAGTTCTAACTTTACAGACGATTATCCTTATAGCTGGTCTGAGTACCCTTTCCATCCTCCGACTGAGAAATATAAGGATGCTGCTGTCTGCAAAGATAAGGAGACCAAGAAACTTCAAAAAAACCTTGTATGTCCAATAAATGTTAAGGATCAACCTGGAGGAACTTTGCCAGATTTGGAATCCTTGGAACATGCTGTGAGATTTCTTTCAAAACGGAACAGTAGTCAACCTTTCCTGCTTGCTGTTGGGTTTTATAAACCACACATTCCAATTAAGTTTCCTGAACAGTATCTGGGTGAGTCCTGAAATTATTACTTTATTTGTACACAGTTAATCGCTTTCGCACATCATTACTATAAAAAAACATAAATTAATGGTCGCCGATTTTGAACACAAATAGAGTACTTAGTGGTAATGAATGTTACGCGATATTGAACCTGTGTTTGTATATAACGTGAAGATCTGGACATTTTCTTGTTGTTTATAATATTTTGAATAATATTTGTCACATTATAAATCGTATCTACATGTGTGTGTATGATATTTGTGAATAGTAAAAATGTAAACGCACGATTGGCGCGAAACGTAATCTGTGGCGAAACTTCTATTTTGGATATCAAAAAAAACTTCAATAACAGTACTTATTTAACTGAACAATGGTTAAATTAGTCAGATAATTAACCCATTGGACCCCAGAATGACGACATACAAAATTCATTATGAAAATATTTATTATGCTACTCATCAAATCTTATGAAAGTGCGTTAATTCAGAGAGTGGATAAAGAATTCATATATTATCTTAACGCCATTACATCTTTCATATTTAGCGCGCAAGTTTATTAATTTACGTTTATAAAATCAAAGTCTGTAAATGCGATAACCGCCATCGATCGATCGCCATTTTGATAACAGTGGTGCTCGAGGTTAAAAAACATAAAAATTGGGGATTTCGAACATCCAAACTCCACCACAGGGGCAGTGAATATTACATAATTTAATTTAAATTTTAAATCTGCATTTGATACAAGTAGGTAAACGCTAAAGTAAAAACAGCAATAACTTATATCACGAATGCAACCAGGAAAATAAAATGGCTTATCAAAAAAAACTGTGACATCAGCTTTCAAAAAAAAAAATAATTAGGGCATAATTATTTTGGCAAAAAAATCATGCTAATTTGACCTTTAATGATTTTAATGCAGCCTCTATTAAATCTGCAGTTTACAGGATTTAGATAAGAAAATATTTACATTTTCAGAAAGAATACCAATAAATAAAGTGAGGCCCCAAAAGCATCCGTACATGTCTGCAGACATACCGCTAGTATCCTGGCATCCCTGGACGGACGTCCGGCGTAGAGACGACATTGCCAGACTCAAAATATCCTTCCCATTCGGCATTGTGCCTTATGATTGGTCAATGAAGATAAGGCAGAGTTACTATGCGGCTGCGTCTTATGTGGACGACTTGGTCGGCGAATTAATTAATTACATTGACAGAAGGAAAACTATTGTAGTTTTGACGAGCGACCATGGTCAGTATTCCAATAAATGATTTTATTTCAAAGTCAACGTCAAAACGTTTATTGCGAACTAAGTGTACAATGTTGGTTCTGTAAGTAGGTTTGTACTTACATTTTTACACTTTAATCGTATTTTAAAAACTTAGACGAGGTCGGCTTTTCCTATCCGACTATTCTGAGAAGAAAGGCCGAAACAAACTCAGAGGTCACAGTCTCTTAAAGTAAAAAGATTATTCTTTGTCAGATCATGTGAGGATCATGTAGATTGGTGACTGGCTGACAATGCTGTATGCGGTTTTTTTTTAAATCTGTATCCTCATTGTCATATTAAATTTTTCGTTTCTGGTTCCAGGGTGGTCTTTAGGCGAAAATGGATTATGGGCGAAATACAGCAACTTTGATGTAGCTTTAAAAGTTCCGTTGATATTCTCAGCGCCAGGAATCTCTTCAAAGAACGTTCATACGCCTGTCGAGTTAATCGATATATTTCCGACTTTGGTGGACCTTAGTGGCTTGTCTCATACTATACCAAAATGTGAGAATAAAGATAAATCTGTTCTATGTTTTGAAGGTAAAAGCTTGAAATCGCTAATGATAGACGATTTTAAATCATTCGGGAACTATTTTGCCTTTAGCCAGTACCCAAGACCAAGCGTTTACCCTCAGAAGAACTCTGATAAACCTCGACTAAAACACATCAAAATTATGGGTTACAGCATAAGAACGAAAAGATACAGGTACACAGAATGGGTTTCATTTAATAACACATTATTTACAATTGATTGGAACAAATTATATGGCTTAGAACTATACGATCACTTGATAGATCCTGACGAATCAAACAATCTATATTTGGTACATGAATATAAAAATATTAAACAATATCTTTCTAGGTTGTTAAGATCACACGTTAATAAAAATTATACGACTATGAGTTAAATATATTTAAGTTAATAATTATAGTAATAATTGCACAAAAACCTTAAAGGTGAACGCATACTAACAACCGGTTTCTGAAAGAGTTACCTACACAAAAAATTTACCGTCAAACTAATGTCTATTACTGTGATTGGCTGGCTGAAAAAAAAAAAAGCCAATGAAATCACATGTTGTTGATTAGATTAGCATTTTAGTAACCAAACAAGTCTCATTTTCATTACTCTAGTAACAGCACATATCACTCTTGGGATTAATTAATCATTAGATCAGCCAAGATTCTAATTGGTTTTCATGTTCACTTATTTTTTGTTTCCGTTTTGTTTTCTGCAATTTTTTTTTATATCGGTTAAAAAGACATAGGATTCACAGGACAGGCAACATAAAAAAATAAAATGAACCATGTGGGTATATTAGCCGATTCGTTGCGGATGGCACGTTTCAGTGCCATCACTTTTTTTTGCGTGAGGCGTTAGGCACGGATGTGTGTCATTTTAAAATCGATGGTAACTCCTTCAATTAAGTTAAGGAAGTTTCACAGATGCGTGTCATCTAATCGTATGGCGTTGGGCACTGAACAGTGTCACGTTATTTTTGTTCGACGCCACAGTTAGAAGTTAGCGAAATTAGACATCGCAACGAATCGGTTAGATAACGATTTACTTATGAACAAAGTTAACGTTGGTTGTTTTCATTTGCGATGTATGTATATGTTCTGCACTGAATGTTCCTGAGACGCGTTCGTGTCGTGCAGACTTAGTAGCTCGTCTGCGTTCACCTTAAATAATAATATACTTTGTATTTTTTTTTAATGGGCGTAATATGCTGACAGTTTGTTCAACAGACTAACACCAGCACCCTAATTGCTTAACACAATTTTAATCACAATCCGAGGACTTTGAAAGAAATTCCCAATCCGTTGCTTCATATTTTAAAAAAATCATCTGCTCAACAACGTAAATAACGCTATGAGCGTGGCTGAGCTGTCAAATTGAAAGGCATTGCCATTGTGTGTGTTACGGAATTACCCCACTGGTTTCTAGAACGGAAATCCAACTTATCCAACACATGTCAAGTGATCAGATTGGCTGTTGACAATTTGTTAGCTAAATAATTTTTGGTCTTTTAAACGCATTTTGTTTCATATGTATGTTCTCATATGTTAATGAGGCAATAAAATTGATAATGGAATGTTATTTAGACTTCCGTTTTGTAATTAAATAAGTACTATTAACCCTTTAACCGCCTACGACGGATTAATCCGACAAATATTTTCGTGTCCATTTCGCCAGGGTCGTATATTTACGACCAAATATCGTAATGATTCAATTTGCCCGGCGCTGGGGGCACGACAACTGATATGAAGTCGGGCGGTTAAAAGGTTAAATTAACAAGGAAGACATAGGTACTCGAAGTAATATAGTATTTTTATCTCACGAAGCGACGCGTGCTTTACTTGTGGTTACCAAGTGCACAAACACGCTGTGAATGTGTGTGTAAGTGCAGGAGCTCTTGGTACCATCCGACTTCCGAGCCAATGGCGAAGTCGGAAGTGTGTGTGTGTTATGTGCTGACGCTACTCGTCTTCACGCCCACATTCACAGCGTGTTTGTTCACTTAATTACTACAAAATACTGTAGCTTAAATCGTAAAATCTAAAAATTATTCCAAATAAATACTTTATGTATTACTTAATTGATTCTTGTAATTTCATACACAGATTAACTTTTACCTTACACTCAAACTGACCATGAAATAGATAAATCAATCGATCGGGCATGTTAACCAATTAGCTATGTGGCTTTCAAATAAATGTAATCAGTATTGTTATCCATATTAGATCCTTAACGAAACACTTAGTTTTACACAACATAATTTTATGCTATAGGTACAGAATGTCTAACCACACATACAGCGACGACCGTGTAAACAATAACGGCAAGCGCACTTCCGCAAGTTTTTTAAGTAAGGATTGCTTGTGGGAGTCAACTAGTCAAGTTTTGTTGCTCATCAAAACTTCGCTTAACACAAAAACTTCTATAAAGCATCAACTAAAACACCATACAGTCTTTGCTATAGCTTAAGAAAACATCATACTAAGCTCCGTTTCTCTTCAGGCATTGGTTTTCGGGAGTTTTCCTCCATTTCTTGCTGTTTGAACCGGGCATAGAGGCAGCTACTGGACAGTACGATCATGTTTGATGTCCACCAGAGAATGTTCTTGGTCTCGTTGTACCATTGGGTTGCTATCACGGTTTGGGCGCATGCTTTTGCTGTGCCCGAGATGTTGTGTGTCAGTGGAGAGGTGACCTGAAATTAATGTCATTTGCTGTTATAAAATAGGTGTATTTAACAATACAATAGCCTATGTTAAATTAAATGACTTAATTGATACATCACATTCATATATTTTTTTTAATTACCTACTGAAAATTCGCAGTAGGTAAATAAGGCTACATTCTAGAAATGTCGAGCTAAATTACAGGTGTGCAAATTAATGTGATGATAAGGAGTGGGAGCTCACCTTTATCTGTAGCGACGTGAAGTACCCAATAGCAAATCCACACACACCTCCAATGAACATTTGGAACCAAAAATAGGAACTATCAAAATTGGTATAATTCAACAAGACAGTCACTTCCCCATTTACTATAATTAGAGGCAGGAATAATATTATAGAATAGGCATTATTATAATAGGATAACAACCAAACTTCCTGGTTTACACTGGGTAAAACCTTTTTCGTGTAGATGGAGTATAGAGATAGCATCAGAGATCCGATTACTCCATATATTGTGCCTATTAGAGAAAATGAACCTGAAAAACAATGGTATTGATTAATGCCTTATTATTCAATTAATTACATACATATTTGATGATAATTTTATACAAAGCTTAGGTACTGTAGAGGCCTTAGTTGAGTCTGCCTTCCGCACGAATCCTCTATGGATTATGACATTGGCCGATAAGACAAACTCTGGTTTTCTATTTGAAAGTTAGAATAGATACGGATGATGACGAAAAGTCATATTGTTTTATATGGAATAAGTGTAATATTAGCCCCAGTGATTTAATGTATTGTTGCTTTCACATAAGCAAATAAATATCATATAAAAGTCCTATTGTGTTCCCATTTATATTTCTACCTAAGAACCCCCGAACACACCTCGACGTCGAGACCCCACAGACAAAATACATAGTGACCTGCCTGTGTATCGTGGCTGGTCACTATAGTACCTAATTCAAAAGAACAAATCATTGACATTAGTGAAACTGTTTTGCAAAAGTTTTCTTTTGCAAAACAAAATTAAAGGATAAACGAGAATTTCCTACAGTTTGATCTCAGGCTGGTTTTAGGTGCATATTATATCGACATCCACCAACAGTAGGTATAGTAGGCGTCAAACTACGGCGGCTCTGAAGTGCGCTACTCGCTGCTCAGTACCACACCCCTCACTCCCGCTGACTGACACGTGAATTTGTTACTGCGCAGCGGCTCGCCTATGTTCCGAGCCGCCATAATGTTTGAATCGGGCTGTACTGGGAATTTGGTCGATAATTTTCCTAACAAATGCAAAAATAAATTATTTTTTTAATCACCGGATGTAGTTAAATTGTAGTTATCCATGTCTCCTATCGCGAAGCCGGTGAACACGAGCTCTGCGGGATATGTGGGCCCAACTTAGGAGAGCTAGTGCCATACTGTCATTGCCAGTCGAACTATTTTCTTTGCACTTAAGACTACCAAAAAAATAGGTACCTACACTAATTTCAATTAAAGGCCGCCTTGACCTAATTTTACTAGGAAAACCATTTGCAGTATATTTGTCTATGTATTAAAATTGATAAGAAATACATTCAAGGCCAGATTAATACATCTAGAGGCCCATACCTAGGCAATGCAAGTCTGGGGGCTCTTACCCCATCTAACAGATTTCATTTAATTATTGAACTTATTTTTTTTGTGACTTACAACATTGGAAGCTCTTTTTTGCAATTAGCTTTTTTTTACCTTTTTTTTAACTAAAACTATAGAGCGGTATACCTACTCTACAAGAACGCGGAACAAATTGTCTAATCGTTTTTATTAACACAACGGAAATGTCGTCTTCAATTTCCGCAAGATCGCACGACTTGACTCTCCAGTTTTTTGTATGAAGTTCTTCTTTTAGAGGCCTAATTTAAGAAAAGCTAGGAGAATAAGCCACTGGCCTTGGCCGCCATGAAAAAAAACCTAAATAAGACAAGTCAATGTTAGGTGGGATTTAACATTTATCTGACTGACCAGCACTCCAATTGCATACACATTCTATCATAATCCCCAGGATTTTGCAAAAAAATCATAATCCATTGCTTCATTTTCTTTTTGCTTGTTTGAAAAATTCATCTGTTTGACAATGCATATTGTTGAAGTCAATATTAATGGCATTGCGATGGTGACTGTGATAGGCAATTATCCCGCTGATCCGTCTGATGCGACTTCTACACGCGGGTGGAGTCGCGAACTTTGCCAGTATAACATAATTTCATAAACGAGCATACTGAAATAAAAATATTTACCTAATAAACTCTCCTGATCTACTCCAAGGTAGAATCCAAATATGATGAACCCACAACATAAAATGCACTTAGAAGAAGTTTTTTGACCCAGTAGCACCCAACTGAATACAACATTGAATACTGTAGTTAGAGACCTTCCTACATAGTAGAATGGTACTCCTACGTACTTCAAACAAAGATTATTTGTTGCTATCATCAACGTGAACATTATTGAAAGTGGGATCACCTGAAAATAGAAACGTACTTTTGGTTAAATAGGGGGGATGATTGGATATAAGATCTTTAATACAGATGGAGATTTTTTTTCAGAAAATCATTTAACATAACATCACGCCTTGTTTCCCCGAAGGGTTAGGCAGAGATGTACCTATAGTAGGTACACCCATTTATGATAGTTTCACATTTGAACTTTTTACATTGCAAAACAGCATCATTATCAGATCAGCAAAAAACATTGTTAATTAGCTGATAAGTATTAATATACGTATTTAATAAAAAACAGGAAAAACCTGCTGTTAAAAAAAATGATGAAACAGTTTCATGATTAGGTTCAAAAGTATTTTCGATATGAAAACAGTGCTTAATAGAGTACTGTTAATTAACAACTTTAAAATAATTTATACAGTGTCCTTGATAGTTATCATGAAATAAAAAATTGAGTGTTTGACGAGACAATAGACACTTCCACAGAATATTGAAGTGATAGACAGTCTGCATCAAAAGTCAATAATTAGGTAATGGAATGATGAAATTAATCACCTATGGAGTTAATTATAATTTGAAAAGAAAATTAGTTTTTTTTTTGTTTTTTTAATAATTAATTTGAAACTTTTTACAATTACTGCTTGAAAATTATGTTGACTGTATATCCCTTATATTTTATAGATCTAAAAAAGATTATAATAAAGTTTTACTAATAATTATTAGAGTGTTATAAAATACAAGTGTTTAATGTTAAAAGATAAGTATCTAGATTTTATCTAAAGAGAACATAAGTGTAAAATTAACTACAACTTGATAAGCACAGTTATTTTGAGTGGTTTACAATCCTGCTCAACAAAGAAAATATAATCTAATGTATTGCATTGAGTCAACCGCACATCAGTGGTAACATTTGACATTCCAGTGCCTTTTTGTCCTACTAGCAGTAAAGGCGACTTTGTAGTTACCATTGATGTGCAGTTGACTGTTATAAGTACCTATTATTACTAAAAAAATTCAAAAAAAAGAATCTATTACTTATCAAAAATTTTGAGACTAGGCACAGTAAATTGGAATTTACTTCAGATGGCTCCACTGTACTTTAAAACCCGCGCATCCGAAGCTTCACAATTATATAGGGTGCGGATGTCCTTGTGTAAATCACATTTGCAAAATTTCACATTGCACAAACGCATAGTTTTTGAGAAAAAAAATCCTAAAGGTTCAGAAAATTTAACTAAATAGAATAAATGTCTTTCAATTTTATTATTTTTGAGTTCTTTTTTATGTTAACCTATTACACAACTGTGTAACACTAAACACTTAGGATGCAAGAGCGAGCGAAGCGAGCTCGGGACTGGGGGTCTGAACGACCCCACCCTTCGTGTTCATCTTGTTACAAACCATTGAGCCCCGCGAAGCGGGGCTCCGTCGACTACACTTTACAAATTTTTTTTCTCAGCACCTATGCTTTTGCACTAAAAAGGGTCTATTCTACCCAAAAAAATAGCTACTATAAAAAACTAGGCTTTATTTTTTTTTTCTTGGCCCCTATGGTTTTGCGCACTTTGGGGTTTCCAAATATACACCAAAATGGGTCTATTGTACCAAAAATAAAAATGCTACTATAAAAAGGTGGTTCCCTTCAGGTAGGCTTATTGCCAGTTTAATAAATATCAAATGCATTAAGTATTATAAAATTTTGGAATTACCTTTCTCATAACATCCAGACTCCATGGTGATCCCTTAGGAAATGCAAATAGCCCTGGTATTCCGCCAAATCTGCTCAGTGTGTAGCATATACTGAAGGACACAATACATTGGAACCATGTAATAAACAATGGTGCTTCTAATGCAACCTCCTGGCTGCTAAGTAGAGTTTTATTGACGAATACTGTTGCTATTGACACAACCCTGAAAAAATAATTATAGTTTTAATTTTGATCCAGGGGACGGAAGAGATTGGTAGGCCTAAGAAGACACTTAAGAACAAAAAACTTTACTTAACTTTTATTTTTACATGAATTTAAATAATTAAATATTGCTGTGGCAAGAAAATAAGGGCAGTACATATAATTTTGCGACCGGCAAATCTGTCATAACAGTGTTCTGTGGTCCTAACGTCCAGGTGTATTTACAGGTGGCATGCGTGCTGCAGATTCAGCCGGCGAATGAAATATGAATATACCTCAGTAGTATTCTTGCGAATACAATGTCTATTATCAGCAAATTCTTAGTAACAGTAACAGGGAAATATATATAACCATTTTTAATACAAACCAGTAACAAGAAACCACAATAAAAATCGTAATGTATCTTGAACATAAATCTGAACGTTGATCCTTCATTTTAACTGCAGTAATTGTGACTATTATTATTGTTAATGTTTAAAATTATTTCGCTTCTCTGTAGACCATGTTACAAGTCGAGAAACTATTGAACAATACAATAATAAAAACCCACTGCGAAAATGAATTTACGAACTGTTTGACACGGGCACAGGCAAGTCACTCCACAGGAAAGTAGTATATTCTTTGCTCCACAGATTACTAAATAATATCAATATGTAGCAAGCTGTCACACACGTCAATCCTAGGACTTCGCTACGTTCCGAATTGCACCATAATCGCTCACAGGCAGCGTTCACAACAAACGCCACGTTCTGAATTGAACTGTACTCGATTTGAGCATGCTGCGAACCACGCCGATGCGGCTGTGATTCGAGCCCAAAGAGTAGTAACTATTTATAATGTCGAGCCGTTCCGCGCAATAACGATGCCCCGTGAATCGTCATAGATGACGTCATGACATGCCATCTTGCGATAACGCTGACCATGCCCTAAATTGTTATCACCGTGAGTGTTGTCAAAAATGACAGTTGTGCTGTTTTGTTTCTAAATAGAGATGGGCTGAGTGATGATTTTTCTGTATCAATGACTACATGACAATGACAAAAAAATATCAATGACGGGAACAATGACAAAATCATCAATGATTTTTATTTGAGTCTTAAATCTCGTCACTTCAATTGTGAGTAGATACTGAAATGATCGCGAAACGGGTTAGTACATCATTAGTTATGTATGTACTTATGTAGGCATGGGTCGAGTTTGTCACTTAGCCCGCTTAATTCAATTTTTCTTAGTTTGTGACATTCATGGCAGGGTATTTAGGCATTGATTAATAATCATGAAATCATCAATATGATTCCATTAGTGATATTTGCTGCAAGATATGACTATTTAGTATATCGTAGCAATCTGGCGTTCTTGCAAGTAAAAACCTACCTACCTGTAAACACTTGCAACATCGCAATTCACACCGCAGCGCCCGAGACGGCCCGAGCCCGTCCGATCCGAATCACCAAAGTTCCCATTCATTTAAGGAATGATTTAAAACCATTGATGATTTTGTCGTTGTCATTGCATGATGAAGTGATTTTAAAATATCGATGATTTTTACATGCGACATGATATCGGACTCATCTCTAGTTTTAAATCGCGACATATCTTTAAAACTAGCGTGCCATTTTCAAAATTGTGCTTCTGGCTACAGTCGCTACCTAACCAAAGAAGAAGAAGAAATTTGTGGTGTATAATTATGTTACGGCTAAAGGTGGGTGTGAACATAAACTTAAGATTAGCCGGCTAAACTTAGGTCTAACTTCGAGGAGGTGTTAATATTAGTTTCTTCTATCTTTAGCCGGCTAAACTTAAGTGTAACTGCAGGCCCTTGGCTAAAAATGTAGAAGGAAATGAAAAAGGAAACAATGTAATAATGTTTACTATTTTGACACGAAAACTTTTATTAAAAAATAACCACCCTCATTGCACATACTTTTATGTATCTATGTAGGTATTCAAAATTACAATTATTACAATTACAAAATATTAATTACTTAAAACAATATCTACATTAAAATAAAATAATAAGGAACCATTTGTTCATAACAGGAGCACGTGTGCGCGCATTGTCTCCCCACCGCCTCAAGCCCTCCGCCGGCCGGGCGCGTCCATCGAAATACATTTTTAGCCGTTTCGTTTCGGTTAATGTGCACATTAGCCGGCTAAAGATGGAATATCACGACACAAACTAACATGATATCGAACTTTAGCTGCTTCTCGAAGATAAACCTAAGGTTAGCCGGCTAATCTTAAGTTTATGTTCACACCCACCTTTAGCCGTAACATATACACAAAGAAATACTGTAATCCAACCATGAGTATTCAAGTGCACTGTGAGCGCGTTCACATTACAAGCGTTCCGAAATGCTGACAGTTCTCAGCTGTCATAATCGTGATATCTAAATCGGAACGCAAATTATTGATGTGAGCGCTGTGAGCGATTACGGTGTAATTCGGAAAGCAGAATTTGCGTTCCGATAGGCAGTATCTCAAAATATCATACATCTCTACTTGAAAGAGTCGATATAATTATGCTTATAATTCAGAGAAGTTTGTAATAAGTAACCTGGTACGCAATTCCAATACTACTCATGTGCTAAGATATTTTAAGACATAAGAGAAGTGAGTAAGGACTATTTTAGATGAGATAGAAAGACAATGTTTTTATTTTTATTTCGAGTTTTGACATTCATGTGGTAGTGTTGGCAGCAATAAAACATTTCATTGCTATCAGTATAGTCCAGTATAGTACTCTGTGATTGCTGTTTTGAACATTTTGAACCTTGCTTTGAGCGATGCTTTTGTGGTGAAAATGTGTAGGGTTGTTAGTTTTATTTATTTATTATGGATCATTTACACGAGGCCAGTTGACGAGCCATTTTACTAAGCCAAGCCATTATTGGTGTTGTGTAAATAGAAGGCAATAAAGACAATCCGTTACAATAGAACAATTTTTAAATGCTCGGTATGGCTTGGCTTAGTGGAATAGCTCGTCAAATTGGTCTCATGTAAATGCCTATGTGCCGTTATGTCATAATAATGTTCGCTGAACAACAAATTATTATGTCAAATTCGTTTAATATTTTTTGTTTACGACAACACTGAGTTGTCGCCTCGCTGTTGCCGGAACGCTGACGTCAGTGATTTTAGTATTTTACATTTGCGAATGGAAGTAGTTTTCTAAAATTTATACAATAAACCCCTATATTTGAGACGCCGTGTTAACATTGTGTGAAATCGAAAATGGCATCAGCCCCGGAGACAAAATTGCCGGAAACCGACAGCCCAGACGCGGGTCCTAGTTTCATAGAAGAGTTTTACAGTCCCGTAAATTTGATTATAATTGCGATTATCTTTGTGTTGATGTATAAAATATACGCAAAATTTACAAAGGTGCCTGCAGAAACACCGGCGGTGGAGTTGCCAAAAATTCGTAAGGATATGACAGTTGCAGAGTTGCGTCAATATGATGGTAACCAAGCTGATGGCAGGGTGCTGGTGGCGGTCAACGGGTGGATATTCGACGTGACGCGAGGACGCCGCTTCTACGGGCCCGGTGAGTGCATCCGCACCGCTGTTTATAAATAGAGTTGACATTACCATGACTCATTAATTATCCATTCAAAATGCAGACTATGCACCTTGAGTAACCTTTTGCATTATAAAAACATTGTTCATGTGTAGCTTGCATATATTTTTTTAAATGTTTATAAATATTGATACATGCAATTAGAAATGTGTTTTTTATGTTTCTACTAGACAAACAATTCAGTTAAAACCTATAATTATTAAAATGTCACATTAAACATTGAAGTATTACAAAAATCCTTAACTCAAACAATTTTCTGTAGGTGGACCATATGCAGCATTTGGAGGGAAGGATGCATCAAGAGGTCTAGCCACATTCTCTGTGATGTCATCAGACAAGGAATATGATGACCTCAGTGACCTGAACTCAATGGAAATGGAATCTGTGAAGGAGTGGGAAGCTCAGTTCAGAGGTATGTGTAACTAGATAGTATTTAGCCAATTAAAAAAAATTTATGAACAGACCAATCACAGAAACTCATTCATACTGTCATTGATGAATTGCATCATCACTGTTAATGTAATTCCTTGTGGAACATGTCCCATTGCTTGATATCTTCATGTTTTAGTCTGTCGAGTCTGTTATTCGTAGCCAAATGCTGAGCAGACTGAATTTAGATTGCAATTGAAATGCTAAGAAGTAGATTGTTAGTGCCCTTGTAAATCAAAAACCAATTATTAGGTTATATCAAGCTAGGTTTCCCATTGTTATGTGATTAGATTAATAACAGACACTGCCTAAAACTACTTTCAACAAAGACATTAACTAATAACTAATACCATCCTTTTTTTTTCTTGGATAACAAATCATCAAATGACTTCTCCCGCTCTGGGGGGAGGGGGGGGGGGTGGGCGTGTTAGACTTACTGACTAAAACCCACCTGTGTTCCTTCAATTGCCTGTGCTGGGGCCGCGGTAACTCTTTCGAACATCCCGCATCCCTGGCTGGAACTACCACCCTGCAGTGGTGATGGCTTCATACAACCCAATTCTTACCGGCTTCCCTTCGGAACAAAGACTGTAATTGAGTTTATTATTCATATCAGGGCAAAGGCCTCTTCTCATACAGAGAAGGCACGATCATTAAACACAATGCTTTCTCAAAGCAGATTGGCGATTTCTGACTTCTATTAATAATAAGTCTAGGTTTCTTCACAATGTTTTCATTCACCTATGTCAGTGATGTCTAAGATAAACTCAAAGTATATAGGAATTGAAAAAGTCACATTGGTAATGTTTCAAAATATATACTATGTCATTAGATTAAAGGATCCATATGGGCACATGACTCATTTGAATTAGTGTGGCACGATTGAACAAAATAATAATTAAGTAATTAATACATAACAACATATTTTAGTGACAGAAGGGCACTAGCTAGTTAATTAACTAATTGTTTGTAGCCTCCTTTTACCCTAGGTAGATTGTAGACAATGTTCCAATTAAATTTTTGGATTAAGTAACAGTTGAAATTTTAATCCGTAATGAGTGTAGTAGTTATACATGAAGCACAGTGTTTAATAATAAAAGTTAGTGGTATTCAAATAAGTACTACTTCTATGTTTCTTAAGCATAAGGTTCAAAGTAAAATTCCTAGTAGCCTCTTAATTATAAGTAATTTCAGAAACAATACAAAAATTAACATGTTAGGGCTCTAAATTTCTCTTTGATATAAAATTATCATAAATCAGCAATGTCTTTATGCTAATTTCCTAGAAGTATGGATCCCCATCCCCATGGCTCAACCCACATACAAAAGGAAAATATTTGCTTAACTGATCCTTTAAAAACTTTTGGGACTTCTAATGATGCACTTTTTTTTTAAATAATTTTAATTTTATAATTTCTGCCCTTTTCTCACAGTTGGTCGCAGTATACCCCAGGATACCCCAATCAAACTAGTTAGGGTAAAACTGTGACCAACCACGGGCGATTTGAATTGGCCGCCGTTAATAAGCTAGGGCACCCCAACCCAATGGGTTAGGTTAGAACTGTGTGAAACGTGTTGCGCCGACACCACGTAACATGGGACAAGGGCAGGAAGATGATGATAGCCTTCAGGTCTTTTGGCCTGAAGGCCAATCCGGTTGTCATTATCTTCAAAGACCTGAAGGTCTTTTGGCCTGAAGGCCATTATTAGGCTGATAGAGTGACGGCTGACAGGGGAGAATGGAAGAAAAAACGTGTTGCGTCGACCCCACGTAACATGGGACAAGGGCAGAAAGATGATGATAGCCTTCATGTCTTTTGACCTGAAGGCCATTATTAAACTGATAAAGTAACGGCTGACAGGGGATAATGGAAGAAAAAACGTGTTGCGCCGACCCCACGTAACATGGGACAAGGGCAGGAAGATGATGATAGCCTTCAGGCCAAAAGACCTGAAGGCCATTACTAGGCTGATAGAGTGACGGCTGACAGGGGAGAATGGAAGAAAAAACGTGTTGCGCCGACCCCACGTAACATGGGACAAGGGCAAGAAGATGAAGATAGCCTTCAGGTCTTTTGGCCTGAAGGCCATTATTAGGCTGATAGAGTGACGGCTGACAGAGGAGAATGGAAGAAAAACGTGTTGCGCCGACCCCACGTAACATGGAACAAGGGCAGGAAGATGATGATAGCCTTCAGGCCAAAAGACCTGAAGGCCATTATTAGGCCTCTGCCTCGAATTTTGCGGGCAGCGGGGCGGCAGCGGCGGCGGCGCGGGAGCGGCAGGATTTTATGCGTAAAATCAAATGGACCGGACCTCGAAAACAGCGGCGCGGCAGCGGGGCGGGAGCGGGCGACGAGCGGTGCACTCCAGTCAAGCGGTGACCGCCGCGCGTCTGCATTGATAGTGCTGCCCAATTTATTTTTGTGACGTATCGAAATGTCCTCGGACGTGCAGGAACAAATTATTTCAGCTATTTTTGATAGGACACCGATATGGAACAGCAAAGATGTGAACCACAAAAATAGGAGGCTAATTAATCAGTTATGGGAAGAAATTAAAAACGAACTAAATATTGAAGGAAAATATAAAAATGTTTTATTATGTTAATAAAATAACTAGTAATTAATGGGATTATCTACAAAATATTCTTGTTGTTCAGACATTTCGTTCGCGAACAAAAACAAATATCTCGACGACACAACACTATGCCGCTATAGTGCCGCGCGATCTGCCCGCTGGTTTCGAGAACGGGTCTGCGTTGCCCGCGGCGCTCCCGCGCCGCCGCCGCCGCCGCGCCGCTGCCCGCAAAATTCGAGGCAGAGGCCTTAGACTGATAAAGTAACGGCTGACAGGGGATAATGGAAGAAAAAACGTGTTGCGCCGACCCCACGTAACATGGGACAAGGGCAGGAAGATGATGATAGCCTTCAGGTCTTTTGGCCTGAAGGCCATTATTAGGCTGAGAGAGTAACGGCAGACAGGGGAGAATGGAAGAAAAACGTGTTGCATCGACCCCACGTAACATGGAACAAGGGCAAGAAGATGAAGATAGCCTTCAGGCCAAAAGATCTGAAGGCCATTATTAGGCTGATAGAGTGATGGCTGACAGGGGAGAATGGAAGAAAAAACGTCTTGGGCCGTCCCCACGTAACATGGGACAAGGGCAGGAAGATGAAAGATGATGATAGCCTTCAGGTCTTTTGGCCTGAAGGCCATTATTAAGCTGAGAGTGATGGCTGACAGGGGAGAATGGAAGAAAAAACGTCTTGGGCCGACCCCACGTAACATGGGACAAGGGCAGGAAGATGATGATAGCCTTCAGGTCTTTTGGCCTGACGGCCATTATTAAGCTGAGAGAGTGACGGCTGACAGGGGAGAATGGAAGAAAAACGTGTTGCGTCGACCCCACGTAACATGGGACAAGGGCAGGAAGATGATGATAGCCTTCAGGTCTTTTGGCGTCGAGCTGTATTCCGTCAAAGATGCTTGCTTACATTTTGTATGAACTTGTTGCTACTGACCAAACTCCAAGCGATATCGGCCCTGTGTTCTGGAGCCTCCTCTGAAGTAAACAAACACTGAGCCCGGACGGCTTGGATCCCGAAGGCCTTGACCCGTAACTCCCATAATTGTGTGGATAGAGCTTAAGTCACCCCACTTCACGGAAAAACAAAGTTAATGAAGCGTGAATTACTCGCACGAGTAAACTGATTATTTGTCTACTTCGCCGACTTAGGATGAATAATTTCCGTCCGTTTGCAATGTGCGAACCCGAATATTGACAATCCCGAGGGTACCTAACAATATGTCATATGGAGTCGTGTTTTTGTCTTAAGGTGCGTCCAAGATAACTTTGCCTTAAGGTGCGCCCACACCGCGAACATTCGCTCGAAGTAAATAAGCATAATAGGTACGGCTACAACTCTAAAAGTATGCGAGCAGTGGATATGTTGAACCGAACACTCCAGAACTGAAAAGCAAATGCTCGCACTAAAGACTCACCTTCATTGCTTCATCCACCATACGTCATTCGAACACCATTTTAACAATCAATACTTTTTAATTTATTTAACATGCCCTAAACAGTTGTCTTGTTTATACTTTACTAAATGATACGTATTCATGAGCGTTCACAGGCTTATGATAAATGATTTTATTTCTGTAAGTAGGTTTATACAAACACTTTTACACGTCAAACATTTTTTTTTAAACTAGATGAGGCCGGCGTTTCCTATCTGACTACTCTGAGACGAAAGGCCGAAACAAAAATGTCTAAACTTGAGTATTTATTCCAGACTTACTGATGTTCATACCAATTTCATTACATTAATGTTGTTCGATAAAAATAAAACAATAATATCGCATTTACATATAAAATGCATTCTTTACATAACATAACATAACATCACGCCCTGTTTCCCCGAAGGGTTAGGCAGAGGTGCACCTATAGCACACCCACATTTCGCCAGTTATGTTTCGCATTCTTTACAAACATACCTAAAGGTCTCAATGGTCATACTATAATAGAAAATGTACCTGTGCAGTGCTAAAATCTCACTTGTTTTTGAAACTTTTAATATGTGCAGTAAAATGATCTAACTAAAGTAACATAACATAACGCCTGTAATCCCCGAAGGTTTAGGCAGAGGTGTACCTGTGTTACTAAGCTTAGTGCTTATAGGTACTGGTAGGGATACCAAAGGAATCCGACCGATTACCGTTTGAACTCTACACTCATTAGGAACTAGGTTATCGCAATATTTACATATGTTATCACTTTATCAGTCAGTGTACAAATCGATCAGTTGCCCCCATAGCTAGCTAATATCACATTCAACCTTATGCACAGAGAGAGATAAAATGACAGTACAAAATCTAGAAATGAAGAATAACATCTTATTTTAAGTATGTTAGGCGCCAATCCAGTTGAACACCAATAAAAATAATAATTTAGTATCATTCTCGACGTTCTCAAGAAAAAATAGAAAATAAAATAGGTTTCTTGCTTTTGAAACTCATTTACATGTTGTGTTTTTTGATGGAATATTCCACCTGTTTTCGTTCTCTTTATTTTAACGATGTAAGTTTTCTAATAATAATAATAATTTTGTTATCAAAGGCGATAGAAGACTACCTCTTCTTCGAGTTTTGAAGTTCTTCCAAATCTTTCTTACTTTTCTCCAAGGACTTCAACATTTTAAGCTTAGTTAAGGCGCTGACCAACCGAATCGGAGTTAGTTAAGCCCGTAGCGTGTTTAGCTGTACTAAAATACTCAGAAGTAATCAGATAAAGAAACATAAAACAACAAATAATTCACAATCAATAGGTTTGTTGAAGGTCAGAACTTGGTAGGTCGTAATGGGTGTGGCGGTTCGGTGCCAATTAAGAATTCTGATTGAAAAGGTGGAACCTATTTATTTATTTAACGTGGTTTAGTTGAGGCTTTGATGCATGAAGAAAGCTAGTAAATCCCCCATGAGTAGCGTAAGATAATGTGGAATATGTAAAAAAGCCACTATGAGTGACGGTCGGTTCGGTTGTTTTGTAATCGTTCGTCAGGCGCACCCTAAACATTAAGTCACGCTATCAACTATTGTCGAAAAGCTCGTGCCAACACTCGGTAAAAGGCCATGAAACATGTTATTTATTCTGTTCTACATTTTGAACAAAGCATCCCTCTAGTGGTTCCACGTTCCCGCGCTAGTTATGTCTCTTCTTTTCGGTGAATCCCGTGAATCCATCAAGTCATCAAATCAAGGCAAGAAGGACTTTTGTGATAGAGATTGTTGTGATAATAATACATTTGTTAAAGACCTCACCTCTTTTTTTTGTGTACTTTAAGTACTCCTCTGGCCAACCCTTCGGGGAAACAAGGCGTGATGTTATGTTTATGTCTCACCTCTTTTTACCAGTTTTTGCCGCGTAGGAAATGAGCACACCTTTATAGCCTAGAAGTTGCGCATCTTTTGAAGGACTTCGTAACAAATGAGTTTTCTTTAGAGATCTTGAGTAATAACTTAAGCAATCGCGAGATTAATTTTTGAATAACAGCGTTCCATAGAGGTTAATCTGCTCATTGTAGTCTTAGAGCCAATTTCACCAATGAAACTGAACGCGATCAGCGCACCTAAACCGCATTCAAGAGCTGTCAGTGTCAATATTTCACAACGATGATGACAATGACAGCTCTTGACCGCGGTTTAAATGTGCTGATCGCGTTTAGTTTCATTGGTGAAATTCGCTCTTAGCCTAGATTTCGTCTCGTTGAAGTTTAATGAGATCTATTGCTTCATACCGGAATGCTCTAGTCTATCTACTCAATGTTTATACGTAAGAGCAACTGAAAGTCACGGTAGCAACTTGTGGAGATCAGAGATCAATGCTACGTAATAAGTAATTACCATGCTAATGCTAAGTGCTAGAGTCTAGATCATGGCGTCCTCCCCTCGCATTAGAATTACTCATTCATAAACAAGTGATATTGAACCTCTTAGACTTTGAGCTCGTTGTTTTGATCTAAGTTAATCTAATCGTAAGTTTTCTGATGGAAAGAACTTTTCTCCGATATCAGCTTGACTCATTCACTACATATTCATTCATTTGCGTCAGAATGACTGCTCGCTATACCTAGCGTCACACCACGCTTGCACTGGCAGATCTGGATCTGCAAGTGCAACAAGTGCAGTGCAGAATCCAGCCGCGACCAGCACCTGGCAATCGACTGGTCCTTAGCCCGGTGCTGGTCGCAGCTGGCTTCTTAGACCTTCCTCTTTCCTTCGAAATGGGGCACTGGTCATCTAGTCATAAAAGTCGCTGTGTTCGACATGTATGCGATTGCACTCTTGCGAGAGCATTATTATCTCGAGACTGAAAAATACCAGATTGGCAATTTGGCTACCGTATAAGCGCAAGAAGATAATTGTGGCTGCCATTCCTTGAAATCCCCCACAAGTGAAGAATAGGGCGTGGGGCGTGGCTTACAGAATTCTAAATTACACAGTCAAATGTCAACTAATATTAACTTTTTCGAAGTGACAGTTTATCAAAAAATATTCATAATAACAGTTGTTATCTGCATATTGGATAGGTGCAGCGAGATATCAGCTCATAAGCGCCCCCTCTAAATATAGAACGATCAGATTTCATCACATGTTTGACGGGATTCGTGTTTAGCTCAGTTTTATAGCGAGGAACACATAACACTAACATATGGCAAAGATCCGGTTGATATTAATTTGAAAGACTTGCTGCTTCTCTTAATTTTGGCCATGATCTCGCGCTACGTCTTTCCAGTGTTATCTATCGAGAATTCACGATACCATACTTACTTACTTAACTGACCAAACAGGTACCAACATTGACATGACGGAGTATGGTATAGGGCTTCCTTTTTGAGCTGGTGTATCGCAGCACCAGTAGAAATATTCAGTTAAAAAATCTCAATCATACAATAGCAATAGCCTTAGTATCTGAGTCAATTAGTTCCAGGTGTTTATTTACAAGCTGATTATTATGATAATGAATATTGCGATTGCGATACTAACAAAATGTATTATTCAGAGCAGAACGTGTTTCGAATACATAATCATCTATCAAACTTTGTCAGATACTAATATGAAGTCTACACGTTCCTCCACACGTGAAGGCTTCGCGCATTCGAGATAAAAATAGTCAACAAAAAATTATTTACATTTTGTATGAGTAATGTGCTGTCGAGTCGACCATAATACAAAAGAGTATTGAACTGTTTGAACTCCATTTCGGTCAGTAGTACAATGTTTTAATGAGTCTTCTTCAACTTTGCCAGGAATAAGGGTAATATTATGTAATCTTGTTTACTATTATGTATTTTTTTGCAATATTTCCATGTCTTGGCTTTTGTCATGCGTCTGTTATCAGACTGGTCTTGAAAGATAAGTTTATGAACATTATACAATATTGAGGTAGATATATATTTTAATGTTATCATTATGGGGTTATCATAATGGGGTTTATCTTTATTTATCAAAATGGATTGGCAGCACCTTTCACCTCGATACCTCTTTTCAGGATTGTTTACGTAATACTAATTTGGTGACCAGAAGTTACCTGAAACAAATAATATGTTCATAATTTTGGACACTGTATTTCTTTTACAAATTAACTGTCCATAGAAATAACATGTTTCGGAATTACCGCACAAATTCCTAATGGGTCATTGTATTCATCATTATGAACAACTTTTACAATGGGACCAAAACTGAAATCGCGAAAAAAAAATGAGCTGGTCCCTACATTTTGACGAGTTATGCGTACCTACATAAATGTAGGGAACAGCTGATTTTTTTTCGCGATGTCAGGTTTAGTCCCATAGTGTTCATTCATAATGATGAGTACAATGACCCCTTAAAAGGTTGTGCGTTAATTCTGGGATATGTTGTATTTTGTACTACAATGCAGCCTAATACAATATTGACCGTGTGATCGCAAACCTGTACTGTTCCGCTGCAGGACAAAGGCCTCTTTTAAAACAGAAAAGGCACAAGCCTTGACCAGCCACGTTTGCAAACCTTTTTTCTCTTGCTAATCTTCTCATGGATGGCTGCCCATCAGGGGCCTATTTAATAAAAGCCGACAGGCATCACGCGACAACCTGACAACTTTACAAGTTTCTTTCATTCATTTACTGCTTTATTATACAGCACCTGTCGTGTCATTTTTTTTTTTATCAAATAGGGCCCTGGGCCCCGCAGATTTGTCGCGGCTTTAATCCCAACATGAAACTTCGAGGTGTGCCTCCTGCCTGCTACAATGACTCGAGATAATTATACAATACCTTGATCCACATAAACCTGTTGCTTTAAATTCTGTCAGCATTATCTTTGCTCACAATTTTCAGCAGGGAAGGCTTACAATCACTAAGTTCTTAATCGCAGTGCGGTGTAGCATATTGCGTAAAACTCAGCTGACGCATCGGCCCGCGATCCGCTATAGCGGTCCGTGCGCGCATTCATTCGGTCTGAACAATAAGATTTACTCGAGAACATCACTTTGTTTAATGATTGTGAAGTTGCTCAAGTGCCGTAAGTGTTTACTTTGTTGAATAATTGCTCGTCGTTTTAGATACCTTTGTCAATGTAAATGTTGCCTTTGCAAATTAGAGGGCATTAAAGCAGTTTTCAGTGATCATACTCCGCAATACAGAATACATTTGTTTAAACACGGTTACGGTAGTCTACCATGCTATGCTATTTAAAAATAAAGATTGTGAAGTTAGAACATCAATACCGCTAAATAAAAAAAACCATTGTAAAAATCTCGTTACTTACCAGTCTGTAATAAAAAAAGAAATAGGTAAAAAGAAACGTTTCAATGTTTCAATCTCACTGTACTCTATCCGGTATTGTTTAGTTCAACCTACGAAATACACGTGCTTTCTTACACTATTGAATGAAGCTATAATACATTAGCACTTCTAAGCCTATGGGAAGCCAGTTTTAGTAGGTCATGTTCTGTTCCGTCCACTGCAGTGTAATGGTAACGATGCCACAGTACAGTGGTGTTCCACTTTCAAAAGTAAAGCCTCTATGGATCAAAACCATAGAGGTTTATTTTTTGATGTTAGGAAAAGCCGTTTGGCCAATTTTACTGAAATATGTTTTTAAACCATGAAATATGAATTGAAACTAAAATTGTGGTGATTGATGTGAATGCTTTTTGTTTATATAAAATGAATATTTTTGACTACAACATAAAAATGGCTATATGTCTAAAACTCGCCATTATTTCTTTTGCGCCCATATAGACTTTCAATCAGCATGTTACAGGCTATATTATTGTACTTACCAAAATTTCAACCAAATTCGTTGAACGGCTATTTCCTAACATTTTGTGCGGAGGCCTTCGAGCAAATAGAATCCACTAGTACCTACCTACAGAAAATATTATTTTTAACCAACTTTAATTACTATAAATAAACATCAGAAATAATGCAGTCTATGCTATGTACGAGTACCTATGTACCATATTTACTTCAACAGTCGTCAAAAATCCACATTTTACCAACACGTTCTTTTCCTCGTATTCCTTATCAGTCAAGCAATATAAGCTCGTCACAATTTATATGGTGAAGTGGAGCTGATGGTGAAGTACCAGGAGAACTCCTTAACAATTAACGTCCCTGCATCGGGAAAAGCAATGATTTGTAAAAGGTGATGAGTAGTTGACATTAGGCTATTATAACTTAGATAAATTAAAAACCGAGTAAAGTGAAAAATAAAAAACTTTTTTACAAAAAAAAAAAAAAAAACCGACCTCCAAAAAAAAACACTACAAAGTGAAAAATAACTTTAATTTCGGAAGTCGGTGGCAAAAACCTAAAATACAGATCCAAAGACACCGACTTCCGAAATTAAAGTTATTTTTCACTTCGTAGTGTTTTTTTTGGAGGTCGGTTGTTTTTTTTTTTTTTGTAAAAAAGTTTTTTATTTTTTACAAAAAATTGACGTATAGACTGATATTGATGAGCCAATTATCATTTCCAATGGTTGTTAAATATGCCCATTAGTTAATGCCAAGTAGACAATTCTACAACCGAATGTAAGCAATTAACCTTTTGCCCATGACGTTACAAAAGCTTTCTGTGCACAACACTAGACCAATGCGCCAGTTAACCGATTCGTTGCGGATGGCACGTTTCAGTGCCATCACTTTTTTTTGCGTGAGGCGTTAGGCACGGATGTGTGTCATTTTAAAATCGATGGTAACTCCTTCAATTAAGTTAAGGAAGTTTTTACTCAGAACCAAACTATCTTCATTTTTCACGTATATTAAGCTCGTAGCCTTCGTTTCTGGATATTGTAAGATTTTTTTTTAAACAGGAGTAACCAACCTTTTTGAAAGTTGAAAGTCGATTCGTTGCAGATGGCAAGTTTCAGTGCCATCACTTTCTTTTGCGTGTGGCGTTAGGCACGGATGTGTGTCATTTTAAATCGATGGTAAGGAACTCCTTCGATTAACTTATGGTTTTTACCCAGAACCAAATTATCTTAATTTTTCACGTATATTCAGCTCGTTTCTAGATATTGTAAGATTTTTTTTTGTTTTTAACACGCTTTTATTAGCTTCACTTGTAACTAACTATGTATGTAAGAAAATCTTGGAATCTTAAGTTGACCCACTTCCCGGTCTTCGATTAGGATGTTTTGCACACGCTCTGAGTTCTGATGACAATACATGACTAGCTAAGAAACGTCATTACAAATCCAATATGGCGGCTTCCCCAAGATGGCGGACTGGCTGTTTGAAATCCACCTTCATGATATGGGTATCAAATGAAAGGGTTTGCTGTCAGAAATACGAAAAAAAATATTCACGGGACTTAAATCTAATATTTTTAGACCTCAATAATCAATCAAATCATTAGAAAATGCGAAAAGGTTTAGCACAACTGTAATAAAAAAGTCACTTACCCTCCATTTCCAGAAATACACTTATTTTGCCACTTTTAACCACTTATAACAATGTGCCTGGCCGTTCACGTTAGATTTCGAATGTAAACTAAAAGTATTCAAGCTTTGAACATGTAAAAAATGGTCAAAATACTGTTTTCTTTCCCGCATGGCTGAAGGCACAGATGCGTGTCATCTAATCGTATGGCGTTGGGCACTGAACAGTGTCACGTTATTTTTGTTCGACGCCACAGTTAGAAGTTAGCGAAATTAGACATCGCAACGAATCGGTTAATAATTAAGAAACAGTACATATTTATGATACGGCATTCTTGTTCTATGATTCAGCATTCAACCTTGCACTATACGGTTAATTTCGTATGCTCGATCGATTTTATGGTAACTCTTTTCTACCACTTTCTGACTGCGGTAGGTTGAGGTGATTGATTGATAGCATTTTATGCTCCATAACTAATCTAAGATTTGTCATATTCACAAACTACAAAACAAAAATATTTGTAACTCATGATTTTATTTCCACTTATTAAATATTAACGTTATAGCAGTGTAAATTTAAAAAAATAATTTTAGCGCGAACTGAACCTTATGTGCAGGTTTTAAAGTTATTTTTCCAAAAACTCATATTAGTTTACATTTTTGGAAACTAAATTGCGAACGCAGTACCTACAGCGATATTTTTCATGAACTATTTCCCAACCAACACAAAGGTTTGAAAACCAAAAGTTAAACTCGGTTCTTTCTATTTTTGCAGAGAAGTACGACCTCGTAGGACGGTTATTGAAGCCGGGTGAAGAACCTATAAACTATTCAGATGACGAGCCAGAAGATACCGATACCTCCACACCCTCGCCGACAGAAGAAAAGAAGGAACAATAAAATTACTAAATAGGTCAACTTACTAGGAATCAAACAGTTTGGACAGCAATCGAATATGTGTGTTGGTGAGGTTTTTGAAGCATGCACGTGGACAAGGAATGAGAATAAAAATTATATAGCATTAACATTATTTTTACTGAAAGAAAATTTAAGAATATCTATAATCTCTAAACCCGTCTAGTCCAGTATTCCTGTCCTGTAACATGTTATTTGGGCACATTTTCTGATCATTTCTCGTAGATTTACAATTTTTTTTGTACCTTGCTTTTGTTGGGTATTTTGGAGTTGTCGGGCTAGTTATTTTTATGCAAGTATGGCTGACTGTATGACTTGATGAATTTTATTGCTTATTTTATTATCTACTGCGCCCCTTGCTGGCGAACATCACATTAGAGATAAAGAAAGAAAATACTCGAGTTTAAATTAATGGTCTACCGAGTCAAAAGCGATATGTCTACTTCATGATTCGTTACTGGTTAATTTAACTTTAAAAAAAATGTGGATTTATTATAAGTTCCAAAATGTATAGAGTCAAGTCAATAATATACTCATAGCTAAATAGCATAGTATTGCATCATATTGATGTCTCGTCCAAAAGTTGTAGAGCCTTTTCTATGGGTCAGTTTCCACCAAACGGTAAAATCCTCGCGGATGCTCGAGTACTTTTTTAAATTTTACTGAATTCTGAAAAAATCGACGTAAACGGGATGCTTACGTCTGCGTTGAATTTTATACTTAAAGTCAATATTAATACAATTACTTATTCAGTGAAATTTAAAAAGTGCTCGAGCATCTGCGAGGATTTTTCCGTTTGGTGGAGTCTGACCCTAAGTCAACACATACTTCAAAAATCTATTCGAAAATTATCAACATGTTGGAATGGTCTAACTAATTTGATTCGCCTCAAACATTTGATTGCTGCCAAAAAATTTGAACCCTGCAGAATGGGTCGATGAAGCTACGCATTAATTCTTTCACATAAATTAAATGACCGCATGTAATACTTATATATAAGTACTTAATTGAGATAGAATGTGGTCGTATTGGGTCTGTCTTAATATGGTTAGAGATCAACATTGACTTACCAAATTATATCAATAATATAAATTTTTGTACGTTTAGACCTAAAATGTAAAATTCCCGATATAAAGTCGTAAAGAATTAAAGGTGATAGCTTCTGTGACAACACAAACAAGCCTTGGACAATGAAAAGGTGATTTTACTGTATATATGAAATCTATTGTATCATTTTCACTTATAACTGTTGCTTATTGCAGATTTTTGAATATATTATTATATATTTACAGTTTCACGAATTGAAAGACTGAGTGATGGCATATTAATTTAAATGAATGATGTAAAGGAAATCTAATCATTTATTGCAATTCCTAACATTATTTGGACAGCAAATTGTTTTATTTTGTGCCAACCGATGTTGAAGAGGCTGCGCGCGCGCAGTTATGCCATTAGTATTTAAATTAATATTATAGCCGCGGGTTCGACAGGTGCGGCGACAATGAGTTTGTTTTATGAGTTGATAATTTTTTTGTTTCTGGTCAATCTTACATAATTTTTACGGGAAAAGGTGCCTATAAAAATGTTCGATAATAATAATTAAAGATAGATCGTCAATTATGTCGCTCGCCAGAAAAAATACTTTCGATGGTCGATGGAAGAACGAGTCAATTTGTAGGCACCTTAAAATTTTTGCATTTTGACATGCTGTCCTTTATATTTTTTTTTGTAAACAGTTGTAATTATCGTGGAAAAGTTTACAGCTTAAATCGGAAATGTGATCAAACGAGCTAGATAATATTCTAAATTTTAAAGGTTTATTTCGTCCTAATTTATTGATTGTGCATTTATGTTTTGTAAAGAATGTGCATGTAGTTAACTGTCCAATTCCTATTTAACGCCGGGTCGGGCAATGGTGCCGATTCTCTTGTACACCGAACTTAACTATCACTAACATTTCTTACTTTTGCCTATGAGAATCTTAAAGCTATTCTGCAAAAAAAAAATATCACTAAATTTAAAAATAATTTTGACACAACTAAATCGAATTTGACAATCACGACTCTACGTGGTAAATACTTGTTTGCCCTAACCCGTGATTTTTTTTTTGAGCCGGAGGCGCGCAGGGTGCCAGCCTCGACGTGTTTTATATGGAATTTTTCACTTTTTGTATGGAAAATATGAAAAAATATTACCTACGTGTTGAGTTTTAGGTGTTTTTGTGAGCTTTGTAAAGGGGGTCGAAATTTTCATTATTTTTGCGATAGGACACACCGTTTTCGAGATATAAGCAAAAGAAAAGAAAAAAAAGACAGTACTGTTATTGCATCTGAAGTCGAGGTGTTGCGTTGGTGTCAATTTTAGTTCATGCCAACTAATTTTATTCCACACCATTTTAGTCGCGGTTAAAAATAGTCGGATTTAGTTAGAAAACCTAAATTTTGGGTGAAAAACGTCAAATTCAGAATAGGAATATTACCATTTTAATTAAACTAATAACTCTGTACGATCTTAGTGCTGTCAAACTAAAATATAGTTCAGTTGTGTCAGTTTAGTCAACTTTAGAATGGGAAATCGTCGTTTGACAGGAATAAACTTAAGTTTAGTGATTTTTAGTCTAGTTTAGACGCATTTGTGACAAGAGAATCGGCACAAATGTCTAATATTTTATCAACCAAGACTTCATTTATGATTTAGGGCTGATCTTTAAAACTATTTGTCAACATAGAACGACTTGCTTGAGTGCTAGGGCTGAGTAGTTGTTGGGCCGTTACATGAAACATTGGCTACAGCGACGATTGCGATCCTTACTGGACCCCACCTGATATTCGGTACTTATTAGTAACACGGTATAAATTATGTGTTGCAAGTGAAGAAAAAATACAAAAATAAATAAGGAAATGTGCATAATATGTAATATGTGTAATTCTAATTAAGGATCTAAATAAATGAAAAACTAATTTGTGGTAAAATGACGCGTGTGTGTGTGTGTGATTATTAGTTCATTCCTTTAGTGTCGAGAGCGATGCGATATTTTAGGCAACATCATTTTATTTAATTTTTTCTGTCGCATACATTTTTCGTTGGCAATCATCATGTTCAACTAACGTCGCGTTCTATTTTACTAAAGTACAAATGGTATGGTTTGCCTCAAATATCTTTTTCGCTTTTAAATTATTTTGTTGTAATCATACTTGTTCATTGTTTTTTATTAGTTTGTTTTAGTCTATAAGATCATCTGGTGTATGAATTATATTGGAATGGGAATTATGGTTATTATTGTTAAACCTAAGTATTTGCAAAATGCTTTGGAAAACTGATATTAAAATTAAATTAAAGATAAAAAAGTGAGGCTTATTTTGCTTTGCCAAAGATGTTTAGAAATATTTTATTAACATGCTTTCATAATTATCACCAATCGTTTGAAATATGTGTCTATTTTGATATGTTACGTGCGTAATGCATCGATAATTGAAACTAATTTAGATTTTAAAGTAAAGCACGCGTTAATTACGCTTACAGCAGTGCTAATAAATCGAAGTTAACAATAATAACATGGTCAGTATTCCAAAGCATTTAAAAAATCATTAATTTTAAAATATGCAGTAGTATAATGACATTTTTGCTACATAAATCCGAACAAGCTTTATCTATGTTTTTGGTACGCGTTCATTTATAATTGGAAGCTTTATGTGCTGAGAATGGAATAGAGATTGCATTTATGGAGTTATGACTACATGGAGAAATATATTTGTACAGGAGACTGTTTATAAACCCTGGAATAGGTGTATATTTTTGTAAAAAGATGTGTATGATAATTCTGATTCTAAATATTTATAATATTAAATTAACGATATTCTATCCAAATATGTAGCAAGATACTAAAATAAGCCGTTTAGCACCAGGCAAATAAGTGTGCCATCTTCAGTGGTGCCATCTGTATTTATTTTTATGCTATCTTCATTGCAACTTAAAAACTAAAATAATATTACTTGGTTTATGAACAGTCTCGTAAGATTAGCATCTAAATTACGAACTGCCTTCAGGCCTAACAAGATGCTACGACATGTTGCTACCAACGTTTACAATCTTTACATTACATATTATGATCTCACTGAAAGACTGCCGTTTCAGTTGCTAAACCGTGAAAGCTGATAGCAACACGTTCAGAATTACCGCATCTTTGGGCCTTATTTTAAGAATGGATGTGAACATAAAAGAATTTGGGAAATCCGTCGTATTGAATTTGGTCCCAAATCTTTGTAAGATAATAAAAATATATAGATGTCAGAGTTATATAGCGAGGAATGATAAGTGAAAAGAATCATTTCGCGGCTAGTTTAAAATCTTTGTCGGAGGAAATTATTCCTATGTCGTCTTAGAGTAAAATGTGGAGTATAATAATGTTTAGCACTGCAAGATGTTACTAATAACTAAAAATACCTAAAATGTTTATTTTAACATTGTCACATGAATTTAATTAAAGCGTTTTACATAATTCTTTTGTTTTATTAACCTTTCACATGTCGTAATTACAGATACAATTGTAAACAATTGACTTTGTACAGTCAGCTTCTTATATAAAATGACAGATAACATATCCAGATATACAATGTGGATCCATCGAAACATTTTAAAACACGAAGATTAGTCGTTAATTGTAAAAATTGCAGTTTTCAAACAAAATAAATAGCAGAATCAACTGCATAAAAAGTAAACACGAAAAGTCACAGACCAACGATGTGGGGCGCGGCGCACTGTGATTCATCCTGAATATGCTAGCTAGACAAAAGTCACTTTCAAAAGAACTAATTATCTAAGTATGTAGCCATTATCCCCATTATCCCGGCTCTAAGAAATGTTTTGCACACATTTCAATCACTGATAAGCTAATGAGGGCTGTTATATAAACAAGTGGTAAGTAAAGTGTTAATTAGTTGCAATTTTGCTTCTAACGAGAAACGTCTTATGCTAGTGAATTTTATACTTGTTAAAAAAAACTGTGATGGATTTTGTAGCTGAAGGTATGTACTTTTTATTTTGATACTTAAAGTATCTATAGTTTTTTCCCATCATTTACAAGACGCGCTATGTTGCAAAATTTTAATATTTTTTAATCGTTTTTAATGTTTGATGGACCAGAAACTATCTCTCCCCTCTTTCCCCTAGGTTGATTTTTTGATATATCATAGCTTTATCTGTTAGCTTTTGATTTTTAGTAGTCATAAAATTCACAAAAAATTACAACTATGTTTTTTTATTGTTTTTCTAGAGATCGAATTAACCATCTCGAAAATAGACTTTCTGGAAGAATGGCGTAAACACCCAAAAGAAAATCGAACCAGTGCTTTATATCAATATATAAGGAACAGACACGGATTATTGGGTATGAGCGATGATTCAATGAAAGAGTTAAGGAACCATATCAGCAGAACTTCTTCAAAATTTGCTGAAAAATGGAAAAGTTCCGGATACAATCATGAACGCTTCTTGGCCAACCATTCTGCTTACTTAGCAGAAGATTTCAAGTGTAAAGTGATTGTCCACCACCCCAAACCCTCAACATCCACTCCGGGTGGTCGTCCTACTAAAACTTTTGATGACCTGAGCGATAAATCGAAAAAAGGCGACTCGACGATTTACTCCAAGAACGGGATACAAACCAGTTGGTGGCTGCTGCTGAAATTTCAGCGCGGTTGGCTGGGCACCGAAATCTTGCCTGTGTGATTAGAGAAGCCAGCAACAGCCCGGAGAAGTGTCAAGACATGAAAAAAAACTATTAGTTCGCGTGTTGATTCGCAAAGGTGCCTTTCAAAGGAAGAAGCTCTGGCTTACTATGTGGATGCCAGAGCTACAACCCATTCTTACAAACAAACCCGAAAATGGAGCATGAAGGCGGGACATAAGGTATTTCCCTCATTTAATAGTGTTAGGCAGGCTAAATTAGACTGTTATTCCCCCGAGGAACAGATTTTCGTAACCGAAACTCGAGCAGAAATTAAACTTCAAGCCGCGTTAAACAAAACAGTCGAACGTCTAATTTCTGCACAGCTTGAGGTATTCAGATCTTTGAGGCACCAGTGACCAGAACTTCCATCGCACCCCCACTTGCTTTTATAAGCAAGTGGGGGTGCGATGGAAGTTCTGGTCATAGCACTTACAAACAAAAGTTCGCAAACAGTGAAGACACCGATGAGTTTTTATTTGTATTCTCATTTGTGCCGCTTCAATTACGTGACAATAGTAGTGGTAACATTGTTTGGCAGAATCCTCGACCATCTTCTACTATGTATTGTAGGCCAATTAAGTTTATTTTCTCCAAAGAAACAACAGACTTTACTGTAACGGAAACCAACAAAGTTTTGGAGGAAATAAACCAATTGGTACCAACAATCGGTAATGTAAATGGTAATGAGGTATCTGTGAAACATGAATTGCTATTCATGATGATTGACGGTAAAGTGTGCAATTCTATGACTGAAACTTCCTCCGCTCAAAAGTGCTACATTTGTGGGGCTACTCCTAAGTTTATGAATGATGAGTCTAAGGAATTTGTAGTAAATAAGAACAATCTGGGTTTTGGTATCTCTCCACTTCACGCTTGGATACGCTCCTTCGAATGTTTGCTTCACATAAGCTATAGTCTCGAAGTTAAAAAATGGCAACTTCGAGATGAAAATGACAAAGCAAATGTGAAGCAGCGTTCGGCTCGAATCCAAGATAGGTTTAAGTCGGAAATGGGTTTGATAGTAGATAAACCAAAACCTGGATTCGGAAATACTAATGATGGAAACACTGCTCGTCGGTTTTTGGGAATCCTGAACTAGCTTCAGATATTACAGGTTTAGATGTGACCCTAATTAAGAACTTTGGAACCATTCTTAGAACGTTAGCTTCGGGTTACGATATTAATATTGAAAAAATTAATAGTTTAACGCAGGACACAAAAAAAATTATACCTTAGTCTCTATTCGTGGTATTATATGCCAGTTACGGTGCACAAACTTCTTGTGCACAGTGTCGATATTGTGCAATCGGCTCTTCTACCTATTGGGCAGCTTTCTGAGGAAGCTCAGGAAGCTCGCAATAAAGATTGTAGAAGATTCCGAGAACACAATACACGAAAAGTTTCACGTATTGCCACGAATAGAGATTTACTTAAATGTTAATAATCACATCTGATCCTGTAATAAATAGTCTTCGAGAAATTCCCAAAAAACCGACAAGTAAGCTTCCCTCGGAGGTTTTGAAATTAATTATACCCCCTAGTTTAGATATAAATTCTAGTGTAAATATGAGTAGTTCTAGTCTAAATGTTAGTTCTGACTATAATATTGAAGATTCTTCTTCAGAAGAATATAGTGATGTAGAATGAGGAAGCGGACTATTGTATCGTTGTAGGTTATTGTTATATCGATTTATTTAATTACTTTAATTACGATTTACTAATTAAAATTTTAAGAATGTAAGTACTTTAAGGTTATTTGCTATATAAAGTTAGGTAATGAGGTCCCACTGTGCAATTAGTGGCTATGATATTAGTAATTGAACCATATTATGCGTTGTTACCCCTTTTTCTATTGTATTTATCTTTACTTGCCTTAATTAAACACAACTTATACTGGTAATCTTTGTTTTCTTAAAAATCGTCACCCTAGTTACCTACCTACCATCTTTTATTTGGGTGTTTTGTACGAATTACGCAATAAGACATCACATGAAAGCCGTATAAGACAAATAACATCAATAAATAATTTTGTCTAGCTAGCATGTTCAGGATGAAACACTGTGCGGCGGCGGCAATGTTTAAGTACCTAATTATTACGGACACGGATCTACATCATGTTGAAAAATAATTTCCTGTGGCTAAAGTATTCATTGGATTTGATTGATTTTTCGTATACGGGTAAAGAACGTGATTCTCTTTACGTGGTTTAAAGGAATGTCAATCGTCCTGTTCCACCTTGTTTAGGAATTCCTAAAGTGGTCAATGATACAGTCTTCTAATTAATTAATAACACTACTCTACAAAAAAAAACAGTTTTGGTTCGCAACAGAAACGAAAATATTGTATCCTGGATAAAACGCTAATACTGAAGCTAAATCTGATAACAGAATTTCGCCATCACGTCAGGATTTTTAGTCATTATTATTTTTTTATTCCTCCAATATCTACGTACTTCGTCTTATCGTTTATTGGAAAAAATAAATTGATATTACGACTAAATTTACAAAAAACAATATTTATTTAAAAAGCTATTTCTAAAGAAACAATAAAAACTACATTTTAAAAAATCTGGAGATTAACACAACCACGTTTAGCGATTTTACTCATTTTGTACTTAGAAAGTTCATAAAATAGCCAAAAATAGAAAAGCAACAAAATATTGTGTAGTTAGATCAAGCAATAAATGACTACAAACAGTTAATTTCCTATGTACCCTCAAAAACAAAATAATAAAATACTGTATTCTATGTAACTTTACCATAAACAGTGTATTTTTGTTTTTATATTTTTTTTCATTTAAATTGACGTGATGGCGATATTTGATGATTATATTAGTAATCAGTAATGCCTAATTAATCAAAAAGTATATCCGGTTACTCTATTGCGAAATTTTGTAAACTAGTGTAATTAATTACATGGACACTGTCGAATATATTAGTTCATTCAAAGTGTCATAATCACACATAGAGCAACAAACACGGTGCCATAGTATAAAGGGAAGAAGTAGGCTATCTCCGGCACAATCCGCGATATAATTGCCTACTGTCTCAGGGTTGTCACTTTTAGTTAAATTTTAATTCAGTGCCAATAAATTGGCAAGGGTCGGGAAGTTGTATTTTTTACTTGTATTGTCTGGGTACCTAAACGATGATGAAACCTTTCACGATGAAAGAAAGAGCGACGGGCCAGCAGACGGGCGGCGCGGGGCGGTGATGAGCACGAGTAAACGGTAGGTTACTGACAGTACTGTCACCAATTCATTAGTTTAAAGCCCGGCCCTTGCCAAAGATAACACATATCTCTGTATAACTAATTCAGTGATCATTAGTCAATAAAGTTCAACAATGGTTTTCCTAACAGACACAGAAATTTATTCAAGATTCATAGCAGTATTATTTATAAAAAAAAGCCAAACACACAGCAATACGTTCTCCTACGAGTATCACACATTTTTCCGAAATGCCGTGACGCGCGAACCTCGTGCGATGTTAGCCCCGACTGGCGCGCTGCGAAACGGGCCGAGATTTGTTTAAGTGTGCGTGCGGCGACGCATAGATACTTTGGCGCACACATACAAGCCGCGCGCGGTGCGTTTGTATGAAGATAACGTACTTCCTCTCTTTATACTATGACAGTGCCAATGATTTCTAAGCATCCAAAGTATTCAAAAATATGAAGCACTATATGAAAATGAACTCTATCGCTACATCCATTGGGTACCCTTTGATATCGCCATAGACTGATGATTTCGACCGTAAAAATACTCTTGTGTCAAAAACAAAATGAAGGAGATAAGCACTGGTTGTTCCTTTCATTTTGAGCGTGACGTCGTTGGCATGTATTTTGTTTATTGTTCATGTCTGTAATTTAGAATTTTGAGGTGTAGGTACTTATTGCTGACTAGTTCTACTAAGCAAAAGATATGAAGTGAACCACGTTTGTCAAGAATAAAGATTAGATGTCGAAGAGTAGTAGGTATTAGTTTGCGTAAATACTCGAAGATTTCATAGATAATGCAACTTTGAATTCACATTTCAATGTCAAGTAAGTCATTTATGTAATTATTATTTAATTGGAAAAACGTATAAACATGGACGCATGTCGAATTAATGATGAAATGAAATACAGAATCATTCACTTGCAACAAGAAGGTACTGTTTCTGTAACAGACATTGCGAACGAGCTGGGGATATCCGTAAGTTGACTTCACTTTTTTATTGCATCACATACCTACTTAATATTTATTTTGTACTGCATAAATCGTTTCATGTTAATGATTCAGTTTCTTTTTTACAGAGGAATACAATTTATCAATGGGCGGAGAAATGGAATACAGAGGGTATTCTCCGATACAATGTAACGACTGGACGTCCACGCCGTACAAACATCGATCAAGATAGGAGAATAGTGCAGAGAGCTCGGACCGATCGGTTTTTAAACACCCGTAATTTGGCATTTGAATTTGGAGTACCTACCACAGGCCACAATAAGAAGACGATTTCACGAGCAAGTTTGCATAATAGAATACCCGCCAAGAAACCTGCACTAACGCCGAGGCACAAAGCTCAACGTTTAGAGTTCGATTAGAATTTTGAAAATGTAGTTTTCGTAGACGAAAAAGTATTTTGTTCTACTGCCCGTGGTCGTCTATCTTTGTGGAGGTTAATTAATACCAGATACGAAGAAAGAAACGTATTACCTGTGACAGAAGTGGACGTATCACACTCGGATTCTGGGGTTGGATGTCCCAAAGCGGTCCGGGAGAAATAGTCGAGGTTGGCGGCAGACTTAATGGCCAAACAGAGAAATCCTTGCCTACAGCCCGAGTATTTTACCCAAATGAAAGAATCCGTTTCATACAGGAGAACAGTCCTGTTCATAATTCCAGGGTAGTGACAAATTATTTAAATCAGACAAGGGATTTGGAACGAATAACTTTTCCTCCACGTAGTTCTGACTTAAAACCCAATAGAGAACTAACTTGTGGGGTAAAATGATTCAACTAAGGGATAATACCAAGATAAGAAGTACGGAAAACTTAAGGAGACACGTTGAAAACGTATGGGAGTCGTTAAGAGGACACAGATTTTGTTATAACGTATGGGAGTCGTTAAGAGGACACAGATTTTGTTATAACGTATGGGAGTCGTTAAGAGGACACAGATTTTGTTATAACGCAGTGCAATCCATGCGTTAGCGACTTAGCGACGTTATTATTGTGGATGGATATACACGTTTTTGATATATTTTTTTGTTATGTATTTTAAGATAGTAAATAACCATTTTAATTAAAGTCTTGTTATTTTACGATTTATTATTTTAGCCTGAAATTATGTGATTGATACGTAGGGTGTAGGCAGAGTTGAATATCACTCACGTTTAGAAGGCTATGTTTAGGTGTCATCTCATACTTTAGGTTCGTGATAATAAACACAACATAACATCACGCCTTGTTTCCCCGAAGGGTTAGGCAGAGGTGTACTTATATAGTACACCAACATTTCGCCAGTTATGTTCGCGATAATTGGCGAGCTTATTAGCTATTAGGGCTAATAGTTCGATAAAAAAATTAAAAAAGCCTAAAAAATGGCAAAAAATTAATAAAAAGTAACCCGGGGATCGAGCCGGTAACCTCAGGTATCACGGCGAACACGATAATGCCCCGAGTCCAATCAATTTAATATTAGATAATAGGTATCTGTCATGAGTGGCATAAACTCGAAAAAATATTTTTGATACAAAGCGTCAAATGAGTTTGGCTTAGATATTTTTAACAGAAGAAGCATATTTCAAAGAGTAGCTCAAATATATAGAGGTCTTAAGTGGACTGCCATTGACTGGAATGATCATTTTGGCCTGCACGTCAGATCTGCGCCTATCTCTGTGTGTGTGATGTTTTAATGCAGACAGTAACGCACACACAGTATACCTAACTACGAAAGCGCGTCGTTGGTTGGTCAGATGCATGTGTGGTCAACATTAAAGAAAGATACCTACAACTACCTACTTATATACTTGCTTTTTTCTTAATAAATGATCGACTACAGCGTCTATTTAAAAGCAATGCTAAAATTCGAAGTGAAAATTATAAGCAGCGATTGCAGGTTCGCAAGAGTGGGCGGCTGTTATTGTGTGTGCGTAAAGTTAGAGAAGGTTCGAACCTCAGTACGGCTTTTGACTCTTTGTTTTTTCGTTTTCTTGTCAGAGTTCAATTATTTATTGAGTTTCGTTAACACAGTGACAATAGGGTATAGAGGGTAAAAATAAAGTATAATATAGGCAATATAATTTTAAAAAAACCTATTTTTCATACTTATTCGCTGTCTTTTTCTCATTAGCATAAAGAATAAGACTGCGTGCCGCGATAGGCCTATGATGATGACCATATACCGCGCTTTTTCTGTTTGGTTTGTGATGAAAGAGTGCAATATACGGGTGTGCATGTGTGTGTGAAATGACTAAATAGAAGAAGGCCTCAAGTGCGATGAGTATTGCCGGATTACCGCCATGGGATCTGGAGGCAACAGTCCTCGCGCATATGTGGGAGTGGTGCGAGGAGGCAGGACGCCGGGGCGTAACTCCGTTGCCGCGAGAAATCGCGGCACGGCGGACAGAGCTCCGGCAGGATCTCATGGCGGCATGGAGAGTGCGATTGTCGCAACCCAGCGCTGGGCACGCCACAATTGCGGCGATAAGTCCCCTCTTTGAGGAGTGGCTGGTGAGGTGCCACGGCGTCCTCACCTTCCGCCTGACGCAAGTCCTCACCGGACACGGGTGCTTCGGGAGGTACCTGTTCCGGATAAGGCAGGAGGAAACGCCCGGGTGTCACCACTGTGTGGATCGCCCGGAGGACACGGTGGAGCATACGGTGGAGGTCTGCCCGGCTTGGGCGGAGCACCGCGGTGTCCTCGCGGAAGCGATCGGTGGCGGCGATCTCTCGCGTCCGGCCCTGGTCCAGGCCATGGTACGGAGCGAGAGTACATGGGTAGCCATTACCTCCTTCTGCGAAGCAGTAATGCACGCGAAGGAGGAGGCGGGACGCGTGAGGGAGAGGCAAGCTTTGCGCCCTCACGCCCCTAGTCGCCGCAGGAGACGCCCTGGGCGTCGGGAATTGGCAGCCGATTCCCGGCCACCGTAGGCGCGGGCTTGCGGACGGCGAGCAATGGGTAGCTCGCCGTCCGGTAAGGACTAAGCCCGAGTCGACGGCGCGTTGAGTTCCACGCGTGCCTCAAAGAGATGTCAGCACTATTGACGGGGTCCGCTAGGGCCGATGCCAGCTAGGGTCGCGGGATGTTCGAAAGAGTTACCGTGGCCCAGTGTTGGCATTAATCAATTAATTTTTTAATCAATTAATTAATTTGATTAATTTTAATCAGATTAAATTAATCATGATTAGAATAATCATGATTAAAAAAATAATCTTAATCATGATTATTGACGTTAATCATTAATCATTAATTGATTAACTACCTTATGACTGATTTAAAAATGTTTATACACTTCTTTTGATCAGCTGCAGTTAGACACACTAGCCACTTTTTTTTAAATCTGGGGTAACACAGAGCTGCAACGGCTGCATATTTACTAGTTTCACTCAAAAGAGTGTAAAACTCTTCAAATCTTTTCTCTACGCTTTGTAGATATTTTTCAGCAAGTGGTTCACAGAATTTTAGATTTGGAGTAGTCGTGATCTTCTGTAATTTTTTTTTTCGTAATTTCTTACAATTCATTCGTAGAACATAGTGTAAATAAGTCAGTATGTTTTTTTGGGTTTCGTATGTTCGAATGAATAACGGAACCCTTATTTAGGAACGAAGTTCTGTAACGCGGCTTGCGGTAGGAGTTAACTGGTAGAAATCGTCACGACTCGACTTTCAAAGTGTAAATTTGGTCAAAAAGAAAATCCAAGATGGCGGCCGTGAAAATTTCCAAATTTTCCTGCATGGGTGTCGTTTTCAAGGTTTTCGAGGGTGCTAAAACCGATAGTAAAGTCAAAATGAAAATCCAAGATGGCGGCCGTGAAAATTTTCAAATTTTCCTTCATATAGGTGTCGTTTTTAAGGTTTTCGAGGGTGCTAAAGCCGATAGTAAAGTCAAAATGAAAATCCAAGATGGCGGCCGTGAAAATTTTCAAATTTTCCTTCATGGGTGTCGTTTTCAAGGTTTTCGAGGGTGCTGAAACCGATAGAAAAGTCAAAATGAAAATCCAAGATGGCGGCTGTGAACATTTTCAAATTTTTCATCATGGGTGTCGTTTTCGTGGTTTTCGAGGGTGCTAAAGCCGATAGTAAAGTCAAAATGAAAATTCAAGATGGCGGCTGTGAAAATTTTCAAGTTTTTCATCATGGGTGTCGTTTTCATGGTTTTAGAGGGTGCTAAAGCCGATAGTATAGTCAAAATGAAAATTCAAGATGGCGGCTGTGAAAACCATGAAAACGACACCCATGATGAAAAATTTGAAAATTTTCACGGCCGCCATCTTGTATTTTCATTTTGACTTTCCTATCGGCTTTAGCACCCGCGAAAACCATGAAAACGACACTAATGATGAAAAACATGAAAATTTTCACAGCCGCCATCTTGGATTTTCATTTTGACTTTACTATCGGTTTCAGCACCCTCAAAAACCTTGAAAACGACACCCATGATGAAAAATTTGAAAATTTTCACAGCCGCCATCTTGAATTTTCATTTTGACTTTACTATCAGCTTTAGCACCCGTGAAAACCATGAAAACGACACCCATGATGAAAAACTTGAAATTTTTCACGGCCGCCATCTTGGATTTTCATTTTGACTTTACTATCGGCTTTAGCACCCTCGAAAACCTTGAAAACGACACCCATGAAGGAAAATTTGAAAATTTTCACGGCCGCCATCTTGGATTTTCATTTCGACTTAACTATCGGTTTCAGCACCCTCGAAAACCTTGAAAACGACACCCATGAAAGATAATTTGAAATTTTTCTCTCTTGATAGAGAGAGAGAGAGAGAGAGAGAGAGTGAAAGTGTGAATTTCAAAGAAGAAAGTAGGAACGCGCATTTTCATTAGTGACGATTTCTGCCAAGCCGCGTCAAAGAACTTCGTTCCAATGAGTTGACCTACTGCCTACACGGCACGCTTACCTATACTGTGACACATTTTGGGTTCATGCAAGTTCACGCTGGCGAGGTAAGCGCACGGCTGGCTCTGTGGGTAGGTTGGTAGCGTTAAATACCTACTTCGCAGGGTCTACCTCGCCTTAAAATCGGGAGAACAATTAAATAAATAAATGAGTAGTTAATAGTTAATCAAATAATCAAATTAACGATTAAAATTAATGATTAAAAATCATAATCAAAAAATTTGATTACGATTAATTAATCATAATCAAATTTTTTGATTATGATTTTTAATCATTAATTTTTAATCGTTAATCAGATTAACTTTGGGCCTACACTGCCGTGGCCCCGGCACAGGCAACAGAAGGAACACGGGTGGGTTTTAGTCAGTAAAAGTCTGACACGCCCTCCCGCTCCGCCCAGAGCGGGAGAAGTCATTTGATGATTTCTCATCCACAAAAAAAAAAAAAAGTGCGATGGGTAACGTAACGATGCGATAGTTTTGTAATGCTGGCGTTGGAGTTCTGACCGCTATTATACAACATATCTTTAAAAGGATTTTTCTCGTAGGGCTAATACTTTTACCTTAAAAAAATATTGTGTGACTGATATTGGCATGGCTATCAGGGATTTTAATTTTGGTAACACAAAAAATTTGTCCAAATTTGTCGCCAAATATCAGAATTTGTCGGTCACTGGTTCAAAAGTTATAAGCGTTTCTAGGTGGCCGACCTGGGGAGAATCTTCCCAGCTTGGCCTCATTTATATCTCAAAAACTAGGACACCTAGTGAAGATCTGTTTTCTCCCAAATTTTGTTGCTAATTAGTCACAATTTTTTGCCAAGCCACAGATTTAGTCGGGTCTTAGTTTAGAAGATAGAATGAGTTCAATTTTAAAGGTATAGTCCAAGAGCTAGATCGAAGAGTTTACGAAAAATTGCCAAGAAAAAATATTTCTGTTACTTAATATGTGTAATGTAGGTACTTCTAGTTTTATCGGTCTAAAGTCCTTGGAAATGTCAGAGAGAGATAAATTCTCAATACATGTTTTTATGTTTTACTACGAGTAGGTTAGAGTAGCTTAAACTTCTTTGAAAACATTAAACCTTGCTCTTGGTTTATTTGGTCTCAAGATGTGCAGTCGCATGCAACTCTTTTACCAAATTATAACGTTGCTCTAATTTACGTTAGAATAATAAAACTTATGTTGCCGAAATAAGAATATATGATGTACCTAATACGTTAAAATTATCGTACCTACATTTAGTAAAATAACGTATTGTAAATATTTACACACTTACAATACGTTTTCAACTTTTAAGTATATACAGTAATTGTAAACATATAATTAGGAACAGTTTTCGATAAACAAGTTGCTGTTGTTTTTGTATCAATTTACTGATGGTTAAACATCAATTTTAATAGGCTTTAATACTACACATAAGATACGCAAAATAGTTGGACTTTTATTAAGGCGAAAGCGCCAGGTTACCCGGGAAATTAAAATTTTCTTGCGTTTTTTGCAATTTGCAAGTCAGTATTAGGTTGTATGTTGATCAAAATATGATTCGCGACCGTAAAAAGTATGTACTGTAGAGGCTTTAGTCGAGCCTGCCTTCCGCATGAATCCTCCTCGGATTGTGACATTGGCTGATAAGACAAACACTGGTTTTATTTGGAATTTAGAATAGGTATAAATTATGACGTATAGTCATATTGTTTTTATGTCGAGTCAGTGAAGTACTAGCCCTGCTCAAATAATGTATTGTTGCTTTCATATAAGCAGATAAATCACAAGAATAGTGCTGCTGTGTTTCTATTTCTACGCAGATCCCCCAACACACCTCGAAGTCGAGACCCTATAGATAACATACGTGTTGGTCAGCCTAAAGTATCGTGGCTGATCATCACAGTACTTATAGAATTATAATAATTAAAGTCATCAATACAACTCTTTAAGACCAGGTAATTCTACTGGATGACTATTTAATGAAATCTTGACAATTAGAATTATAAAAACTTATGGAGTTGTATTACTGATTTTGATGATTATAATTCTGTAAATGCATATTAGTTACGATCGCGAATGATACTTTAATCAACATACAACTTAATGCAGTCTTGCAAATTGCAAAAAACATAAGAAAATTTGAATTTGGCGGGCTACCTGGCGCTTCCCCCTTAATAATTTATCTATGGTCCATTTGAACTACCTATTATATTCGAAACCTAGCCGTGGACATATAATTAGGAACGGGTAAAATGATTTCATTTGAATGAAATATACAGTACATATTAAATTAGGCTTTAGTACTGCTTACAAAACTAAGCATTATTCGGCATGTGACGATGCACAGCATCTTTGAGAGTGCGTTGTATACTTCTCTTTAGTTGTCAGCCAATCACAGCTCTCGTAACGTCACATCCTCGACCAATCAGCGCCGAGTTCCGGTAGTCACGTGGTCCCAGGTGACGTGTCCGCTAATGGCGGACCTTTACTCATAGCGTCGTTACCTCCCGAGTAAGTAACATCTAATTTAGAGTTTGCAGCTACTTTTTAATGTTTTGAATCTTATTATAGTTCAAAGCAAAGAATATACTACTCTCTGACGAGAGGTTCAAAGTGATATAAAATTAATAATGAATAAGAATGAAAATCAAATAAATAGGGCATTTGTGCGTAATTATGATTCGGATCAAGAAGTGCAGGTAGATGGCGACTTGGTGTTTACATCGAGCCGTAAACGCCGCCAACCATGAAGCGATTCGAGCTCTGTGCAATCCGATTCTTAAGATACTGAGGTAGAACGGCGGAAATTCAGGTGAGTCATCAGACATTTTACATTTTGTTAATCAAGTGGCTGTGCTCACTATCTGTCGCGGATTTCCTCCTCACTGCCCGTGTTCTTCATTTTGCGGGCCATCATCGTCAGAAATTCAGGAAAACCTATCGTGCCGTTGCCTGAAAATTGAAAAAAGTGGTGGTTAGTTTTGATTGGTTTTAAGAGGATTGTGAAGCTGTAACTCCTCCCCTAAGACGACCCACTGACCGAAAAACGTACAGACCTAGATTAAGGTGTACTGAATCTAATGAGATCAAAATTGTCTCATTTCGTAAAGGTTTAGGGGGGTGAAAACTTTATCGCCCGCAACAATATTTCAAAAAGGAAATACATATATAGGCAATTGCCTCTTAAGACTTGCAATCCTCTCTATCGCACGATATCTTCACGCCCGGAGGGAGAGAGAGCAAGTGTGAAACAGATAACATTTTTGAAAATACCTACTCTCGCTTCGTATTGGCACTTCACAAGCCTCTTAATGTGTGGGTGCATCCGGTTCGACTCCGGATAACCCTACAAACGGCACATACATATGCCTGAAGCAGTTCCTTGACCTAGCTCCGCGAACCTTTAGACTAATTTGAACCACCCGCCGGCGGCTACCAATATTATATCAAGTGGAGTTCCGAGTTTAAATTTAAGCGTCGTTAGTACGTCTTTTAAGGACCCCAAGGTGCCTCGCTCTAATCCAAATCAAGTGAAATTCGAATTCATTATTTGACGTTCGATAAAATTTTGGAATTCTTTCTACCCTCATCAAAATTCCACAAAATTAGTGATGAAATCATGCAGCCAGTTAGCGGAAAACGAGCTGAATACATTGAGAATCACTGGGAGCGCATCCTAAGTGAAACTGCTAATGAGAACCTTCGGTCGGGACGGTCTGCGTAAGATCTCTCCGAATTCTAATTGTTTATTTACATTGCATACTTACATTCAAAATAAACAATTTTGGCAGTTACCATAAGTCAAAAGGATTACGATTAGAGGTTCTCGTCTCTTCCAAGCAAACAAATAACAAGAACTACAAGACCCTCGGCCAAGTAAGAAGAAATACATATTATTTATTTTATAACAAATGACTCGTGGGTGGGACGAAACAACAGCGACACCAGTCCTATGGAGGCTGTCTCCGAGCGTATCGGAGACAGTGGCAGACGCTGCGGGCTCCGGAGGTCTTCCTCGGAATGATCACGGGAATGCGTCTTCCATTTACCTCTAAACCACCATCATTCATTCATCTATCAGTACGAACCCTGCGCCGACTCAAGATCGCACAATCGCCAGATATGGCGATCCAGATATAACAGCAGATGGCCTGCCTGCCGTTCGGTCCGCGCACCGAAAGATTTCGCAGCGTTGACCGACTCGATGGCCCAACATCTACGATCAAAAGGAATGCGTGTCGTGGTGAACTTAGAAGATTTTTTGATAGCATGCCAATCGAGAAGTCTTCTACGCTCTCAGGTGGATTTGTCTTTATACGTTCTAGAGACGTCAGAGTGAACAGTAAATTACAAAAATCTGTTACCGAACCCTCTCACGCGATAGAATTTCTCGGTTTCATTTGGTACACCAAAGAAAACTTCATGACTCACAGTCACACCAGTTCTACAGAGGCTGTCTCCGAGCGTATCGGAGACAGTGGCAGACGCTGCGGGCTCCGGAGGCCCTTCTCGGGATGATCTTGGAAAGCGCAGGTATGCCATTTACCTCTTAACCACCAATGATTCAAATGACTGATTAATTGGCTCCAAAAAAGACCCATTCAATTCTGTCGCTCTCGAAGAGAGTTATTCGCAAGGGAAAAATTTATTTGAAAGAGGCGCAGATTATTTTAGGCACTCTCAACCTTGCCAACTTTGTCGTTCCGATAGGTCATCTTCATTGTCGCCAACTAAAAATTCTTTCTCGGACTCTGAAGCGTCTCCTCGCAAACCGGTAGCAACATTACAAACAGTCGCGAAGGATCTGAAATGGTGGGTCACAACACTCGCAACTTTAGAAAAGCCGGAGCCGGAGCAGCTTGCACCTGAAGTTGATTCACCATTTCATGACCACGGATGCTGCAGATTACGGGTGGGGAACACAGTTAGACGATCTTTCTGTTTCAGGAAAGTGGAAACTAGACCAGCGGCGCTGGCACTGCAATCGAAAGGAAATGTTTGCCATATTAGCAACAGCCAACATTTCCAATCTCACCTTCGTGGTCGCCATGTGTGCCTGCAATCGCACAGTTGTTGCCTACTTTCGAAAAGAAGGCGGAACACGATCGGCGGCCTTACTCCAACTCACCACGGACTTACCAACTCTTGAGTCTTCCACAGTCATGGAATATATTATATTCCAGGGAGATTTAACGATCTCGCCGACAGGTTATCCCGCGAGAAAAGGCGGCAGAGTGGCACCTACTAAGACCTGTTGCATCCGTATGTCGCCACAGGAATGTAATTTTTTTTTCGCAAATTTGGAGCTCCACAGGTAGACCTCTTTGCCACCACGGACACCAGGGTTGTGAGGAAGTATGTTACCGAAGATTGTTCAGACTCATCAGCCTATTTTGGCAACGTCAGTGGCTATTTCAACTGGCTTGGGTATTCCGGGCACCAAGGCTCATCCCTCAAGTTCTTCACCATCTGAATTCAGCTCAGGGCGCGGCGTTTTCTTTATAGTAGCTCCAATGTGAAGGAGAGCCTATTGTTACCGGATCTTCGACGTCGAGCACTGCAGACCCTTGAGAATCACCATCCTAGCTCGAGTTCTAGTAGATCAGAGCACAGGCCTTCCACCTACTCGAGCTCAAAACGTAGAGCTCTGTTCGGAGGATGCGGGTGGAGTGGAATAACTAGTAATTGGTCTGAAGCTGAAAGGTCCCTGCTCAGATCTAGTTGGAGGGAGTCCACAATAAGAACTTACAGACCGGTGGTCTTGGTTTGTCAAATGGTGTAAAGATAACAATTTTTACTTCAATTGTCCCAATAATATTAGTTTGACAAGATTTTTAGCGTTCCTATTCATTGAAGAGAGATTAGCTCATAATATCATATTGCTGCATAAATCTGTAGTTCTAACCTTTGGACGACCTTTCTGTAACGAAAATTTGAATTCAGACTTCTTACTACAACATACTCTTAAAGCTATCTCCTTCCAAGAGCAGAGAAGCCCCATATTCCCTATATTTGGGACCCGAGTGAACTGATTGCCTGGATGCAGACATTAATGCTAATAACTGCTAATAACATTACTTTGTTTAAAGCGTCACGTCAATCGCCTATCTTTTTTTACTAGAGTCAGTATTCTACTCAGGGTCTCGGCAAATAACTACATATTTCGATCGGGTGATCACATACACACACACCCAAACATAAAAACAAAACACAATATTTAAAAATCGAATATGGATAACTCACTAAACAGTTCATGCAAAACTATTATTCACTTTTTCGTCTTTGTTCTGTATCTGCTCGGCATCCGTATGTCGCCACAGGGATCCAGCAGAATACCAGCGTCAGGAATACAGGGTGTAAGGTACAGCCCTCCGCAAACTAACAGGGTGCATTCAGCTCCTTATTTTTAATTACACTTCTGGACACATCTATTGGCCCACCTTGTATTTTCAGTTTCGTTTGGTCCTAGCTAAAATTTTATATTAGGTCGAGCAAAAAGTTTTTATGCAGTTTTGAACCTGGCACATTCACAATTTCATTCAATAGTCTTTTTTTGAATTTCGAACACAGAATTTAAAGAAACAAAAGACAATTTGGAGCCTGTTTGTTGATATCAAACAATCGAATACTAAGAAAACTTGGTTTTATTGGTTTACTTGGATTTAATTCTTGAAAAAGTGATTGATATCTTTGGTTTTGCAACAAACATTACTTATTCTTAACATTAAGGTGAGGTTCTATCAATAATCTATGGATACTTCACCTGAAGTCGCCGCCCAAGCTGTGGCACTTATTCAGGCCGGACACAGCCAAAGAAACGTGAGTGCTCAACTTAATTTAAGTCGATCTGCGGTCCGAAATGTTTATCGGAGGTACCTAGAGACTGGCGGCTTTGTTCGTCGCCAAGGAAGGCCACGATCTCGGGTCACAACTGAAAGGCAGGATCGATTCATCGTGACGACCAGCTTGAGAAATCGTCACCTTACCTCCATTGAGATACAAAACCAACTTCGCGACTTCCACGGAGTATCTGTGAGCGCTCGAACTGTTCGGAGAAGGTTAAAAGAACGCGATATGGTACCACACAAGCCAGCTAATGGGCCCAAACTAACGCGAGCCCACCGAACAGCGCGCCTTCATTTCGCACGCAGTCATTTAAATTGGACACAGCAAGATTGGAGCCGTGTACTCTTTTCTGATGAGTCTAAAATTGTGTTACATGGCAATGATGGAAGGAAGAAGGTCTACCGACGTAAGGGAGAGCGTTTCGCACAATGCTGCTTTGAAGAGAGGGTTGCTTATGGCGGTGGCTCATGGACTGTCTGGGGCGGTATATCCGCGAGCGGCAAAACTCAACTTGAGGTTGTTACAGGACCACGGCTGCCAACATTAAATGCTGAAAGGTACATTCGTGAGTGCTTAGAACCTCACGTGATACCATACGCGGACTATGTGGGCCCAAATTTTCTTTTTATGCATGATAATGCAAGAGCCCATGCGGCCGGCATCGTCAGGGAATATCTTCGGGATGTGAACATCACAGTTATGGACTGGCCAGCCAGAAGCCCAGACATGAACCCCATTGAGCACATGTGGGACGAACTAAAAAGACGTGTTAGGGCTCGTCAGCCAGTTGCCCAGACGATGCAGGAGTTGAAAACTGCCATAGAAGAGGAATGGGAGATGATCCCTCAAAATTTCATAGAGCGGTTGATAAACTCTATGCCTAATCGTATGAGAGCTGCGGTAGATGCCCATGGAGGCAACACGCGTTATTAAATTAAACCTTTATTTGATAAAACATGTTTTTTATTCAAAAATCAATTGCCTTTAACAAGGCGCATATCCGACTTGTTAGGCGTAGCTCCATGTCGTATGGTATTCTGAATTCAAATTTAAAACAATACGATCGAAAAAGATGGTAAAATGTATCAGGTTTAAAACTGCATCAACAGTTTTTGTTCAATCTAGCAATCATATTTCGGTAGGGGCCATCGAAACCTAAACTCTAAGGTGGGCCAATAGATGTGTCCAGAAGTGTATATTCCACCGAAAATATTCTCAGGAAAATTTTCATATTTTTTTATCGTATTTTCAGTTAGGTACTATACCTTTATTTAACCTAAACTCTAAGGTGGGCCAATAGATGTGTCCAGAAGTGTATATTCCACCGAAAATATTCTCAGGAAAATTTTCATATTTTTTTATCGTATTTTCAGTTAGGTACTATACCTTTATTTCAATGTAAAATTACGTACAACAAAATTTGTCGTAATTAGCAACAAAATTTGTCGTAATTAGCAACAAAATTTGGGAGAAAACAGATCTTCGCTAGGTGCCCTAGTTTTTGAGATATAAATGTGGCCAAGCTGGGGAGACTCTCCAGATCGGCCACCTACAAACCATTATATTTTTTGAACCAGTGACCGACAGATTCTGATATTTGGCGACAAATTTCGACTAATTAGCGACAATTTTTTTGTGTTATCAAAATTAAAATCCCTGATGGTGGCCAAGCCAGTGTCAGTCACACAATATATCGCACTAAGATGACCGGTACACGAAATTATTTCAGGAACGTTATGGGAATCCAGTAAACCCGATTTGTTTTATTACCTCGCATGCGGTACATTGCATCGTCGTGGAAGGAATCCTTCAAATTACAAATCATCCTGTATAAGGCTTCCGGCTCGCTACAAGTCTGCGTCTGGGCGCTCCTTGCGGGGCTCCTCATAGCTGTCAGTGCGGTGAAGCAGTCAACCGCCTCGGACACCATGGCCTTTCTTTCCTGCAGCAAGAGCGCTGGTCGGTTGGCACAGCACGCCAGCATTATTGACATCATCCGTCGGGCTCTTATCACCGGGGTGCCAGCTATTTTAGAACCCAATGGCTTTTGAGGGCCAAAGCCGCCACTGCACCTAAGTGCACATTACATAAGACCACATTTATTTTTAAGGAGATTTACGGTACCCATTCATCTAGTAATAAATACTTTATCATTATTATTTGCGAATCTATTTTAACTGTGAGTTAGTTTAGTTCATTAACAATGAAAAATTGCTCGAGCAATTTACTGCTCAGTGCGCGCTACCCAAAGGCAAGATTCATAGCTCGCACTTTGACTTTACTAAGTATTTCATACGAATATAAACTTTATTCTTATGGGGATAATGTACATATTCGTATAAGCGAATATGAACAAGCGTATCATTTGATTATCAACTCAGCCTGTCGCAGTCCACTGCTGGACATAGGCCTCTCCCAGGCTGCGCCACGACACCCTGCCCTCCGCCTTCCGTATCCAGTGTGTCCCAGCCAGCTTCTTAAGGTCGTCGGCCCATCTATGGGTGGCGTCCCACACTACGCTTGCCGATACGTGGTCTCCACTCCAGGACTCGTCTGCTCCACCGGCCATCGGTTCACGAACATGGCCAGCTCACTTCCACTTCAGTTTGCTTACTCTGAGGCTATGCCGGTTACTCCGGTTCTTTTCCGGATAACTAATTTCTTATTTTATCCATCAAAGAAACTCCAAGCATAGCCCGCTCCATAGCGCGCTGAGCGACCTTGAATTTTAGACCAGCCCAACTGTCAGTGTCCACGTTTCGGCACCGTATGCCATAACGGGCAGGACGCACTGGTTGAAGACCTTGAAAGTTTTTCAAACGCTGCCCAAACCAACTGGATCATTCTGTCGGCCTCTTTCTCAAAGTTGTGTCTACCGAGCTGGATGACTTGCCCTAGATAGACATACACCTTCACAACTTCTAGAAGCGACCCTTCGATGCGGATTGGTCTCGGCAAGACGTGTGAATTGTACATGACTTTCGTCTAGTCCAAATTCATGCCGAGACCAACTCGACGAGAGGCTCCATTTAGGCTGTGCAGCATCTGGTCCAACTGTTCCAGCGTCTCTGTCACTTTGACGATGTCATCGGCAAAGCGAAGGTGTGAGATGTACTCGCCGTTCACGTTGATACCCTGCCCAGTCTACTCTATCTCACCCATCTGAGCAGTTGGATGGGGCTGGTTTTCTGATTTTGGATCTGGACAGTCATCGTGGCAGCGTCATGCAGACATTTCAACACTTCAATGTATCGCCAGTCAATTTGACATCGTTGCAGAGAGGCCAGAACTGCCCATATTTCGATGGAGTCGAAGGCTTTCTCGTAGTCCACAAATGCCATACACAACGGCTGGTTTACTCCTCGGTCTTTTGTACAATTTGCCCAACAGTATGGATGTGGTTTACGGTACTGAAGCCTGTTCGAAAACCGGCTTGTTCTGGTGGCTAGAACTCGTCAAGTCTCCAAGCGAGACGGTTCGTGACGACCCTCGAGAACAGCTTATATACGTGGCTCAGAAGTGAGATGGGACTATAGTTCTTCAGTAGGGTTTTGTCACATGCTTTGAAGAACAGAACCACCGCACCGCGGCTCCACCTCGGGCGTTGTACCCTCTTGGATGACGGAATTGAAGAGACTCGTTAGCTCTCTCAGGACTCGAGCCCCGCCCGCTTTAAGGAGCTCTGTCGTTATTCCGTCATCACCAGGTGCCTTGTTGTTCTTTAGCTGCTCGAGTGCCGCCCTAATCTCGCACTGGTCCCGATCCGGGATGTCCTCCGTGTAGTGGCGCGTTAATTCGGCTCGATGGTCATCAGCACTTTGTCCCGCTGGTTTCGCCGTCCGCGTTGAGTATAAGTGGCCGTAAAATTCCTCGACTTCCTGGAGTATCTCAACTTCAGAGTCACGATTCTGCCATCCGCAATTCTTAGATGGGACCTCCTAAGTGTTAAGCGAACACTTTTGACCCTCGGTCGGACTGCCTCATTGGTCTAGTGGTCGTAAGCGCTACTGCTGAGCATGAGGTCCTGGGTTCGGTTTCCAGGTCGGGCAGTATTATTGGGTTTTTCCATCTGGAATTTCTCAGAAGCAGCCCGGAGTCTGGATTTGTACCCGATTGATGGCAATAGGCTCGCCCCCTATTACATGGAACTTGAAACATACCTGGCGAAATGTGGGTGCACTATAGGTACCCCTCTGCCTAACCTTTCGGGGTATACAGGCGTGATGTTGTATGAATATAAAAGGAGAGGATCTGAGGTAATTTAGTAAATAGAAACAACAGTTTATAATGATCACATAATTATATTATAAAATGATTTAATTACAATAAACAGAATAAGTATCATAATGTACCTACGCTACAAACAACTTACATTACGCAGAAGCGGACAGGACATACTCCTTTCATATTTACATTTTGTACATTGAGCGCTCGTTTCGGTCATCGTAATACTTAATTTACGTCCCTCGCGTCGCTAACGACAACTCGATCAATAAATAGGGCGGGGAGACGAGCGAGGGGAGGTCACACGCTTGCGCCGCGGCCGCTACGCTATATGTACAGGGGCCGCGCGCCGAGGCTATGTACACTACAACTGCTCCACGAACTTGGTGAGCTGGTCCTGCGGCGTCATGGGCGGCAGCTGCTCGTCCGGCGGCGCCAGCGGCGCGGCTGGCGCCGGCGACTGCCGCAGCAGCAGCAGCTCCGCCGGCGCCGGCGCGCGCGGCGACGGCGCGGGCGGCGAGCGCGTGCCCACGCCGCCGAACGCGTAGCGCGCGCCCGCCGCGCCTAGCCGTGCCACGCCCACGCCACCCACTGCGCCGCCGCCATACGCACCGCGCATGGCCATCATATTGCCGCCCACGCCGCCCTTGAACCAACCGGCGCCGTGCGCCATGCCGCCGGCCACGCCCACGCCGGCGCCGCCTGCGCCCACGCCGCCGAGTCCTACTCCCGACACGCCGCCTACACCAGACACACCCTGTAAACGAAAAGGTTACGTTACTATATGATTTTCGTAATCCAGTAAAAAAATACTATGTATTTACATGGCAGCTCGTTTGTCACCAGAATTTTGTTTGAAATGTAAGTATCAAATATAAGTATCAAATTAATTTATTTGCATAACACAGGTATATGAGATTGTAGCGCTTCAGTGGTGTAGCCAAAGGAAACTCCAGATGTAGTAAAGCAAACGATGTATATTGAGGAACTGCATAATAACACATTTTTTTTTTTTTTTCCTAACTATGGCATCTCGTAGTTGGCCAAGAGTGGCCGTGACTACTTAACCGGTCAATCCTGTGGCTGCCTTAAGCTAACTCAAAGCTTGTTTTTGTTTTTGGGGAATGGCATCTCGCAGTTCAACCTATAGGAGGTTGTCGACTGCTTAACCGGGCTTTCCTGTGGATGCCTCAATAAATTAAGGCCTCCAGCCAGGCTTAAAACTAAGACTAAAAACTAAGCGACTACACGCTAAGGGCACCCCCTGTGGGGTACGGACCTCGGCTTAGGGGCTAACTCAAAGCCTCCAGCCAGGGGCGTATAATAACAAAGTATATATTACAAGTAGCGGGTTATTTACAATAATAATTATCAATAAATTAACAATCAATAGGATAACAGTTATGATTTTATGAATATTAGATATAGTTTAGAGCATAATACATCCGTGTGGTGTCGCATCGACGCAGCGCCCGCGCGCCGTGCCACTCATATAAATATCTTGTATAGCTCCACCTAATCGTCAGTGAAGGTTTCGCTCAGTTCGCTGTTACGGCGGACAGATGCCTCATTTGATGACTTTCAGATAGCAGCTACAGTAATCCCCCCCAAGCGAAGCGTACTGGCATTTTGACAATTTTGCCTGATCTGGTGTGGTGTACAGCGTCTCTTTTGCTCGTCGGAAGTTGGCTGGGGTGATCTTCTGTAGTAGCTGGTGCTGATTGACGTGTCTCACTACTCGTGTGTTCGTGATGATCTTCGATGTTGATAGTGTACGCCAGCTTGAGACGGCCGATTGATATGTTGCTAGATCTGCCTGGTAGTTGTATCGTAAAGTATTTCTCGTTGCGTTCGATGACCTTGTACGGACCTTTGTATGGATTCTGCAGCGGTTTGCGAACGGTGTCATCATGTACAAACACGTGACTGCATGTTTGTAGGGCGTTGAGCACGAACATACATCGCTTGTTTGAATGTGGTTTGTATGTAGGTGTGAGCTTCGTAATCACGTCGTATAGGTGATCGACGTAGGTGTGGTCCATCTTCGTTGTGGCTGGTGATGGTGATATAAAATCGCCGGTTACCGTCAAACGGGGTGAATAGGGAAAAATTCGGGATTTAAATTATCACGGTAATAACTCTGATCATTGATTAACCATAGCCTATAAAATGGCAAGAATTCAATAAAGAATAGTTATTCTTTAAACTGGTAACTTTTATTTGACGTGAAGTTAGAAATAAATTGTCAAAAGAGCATTCTGAAGTTTCGTGTTTGAACTACCTGCTATCGAAGTGTCTTTAATTTTAAAAAGTTTCATTGTTTTTGTGGTTAAATTAATATCATAACGACTATCTACGTAGTTGGTGTTTATTCTGGAGCCTGTATATCTTATTGTAAGTACAATTGAAAAGCTTTTAAAATCGTATAATTATATTTTATTATGAGCAAGAATTTATTTACTTATTAAGAGGTATTTAGGTACGCCATATTTAATAAATAGGGACGATGCAGTGTGTCAAGAGACAGTAAAGGGACTATAGGAACAGGGTTGTCACTTGATTTGTGAAGTCATTTAAAAAAGCTTGAACTTGCGGTCGCGATGTAATTTAACATTTTTAATTTATATACCCGAAACAATAAAAATCATGTTAATATTTTGAAGAATATGCCTATTTATTTGTACATAATTCTGTGCTAATAATAATCTGCCAAGTTTTGCAACACCATTTCGATGCGGTTTTAAGTACCATTTGCTGTTTAGAAGATCGCAAGCTTCAACTCATCTTGGCACGCGGCGCAATGTGTGCCGCACACAAAACGCACGCACCAAAATGCGCTAAAGAATTTTGTACTTGCCTAAATAATTATATTAAAAAAATTGTGACAGCCCTAACGGTTTTTCCCTATAATGCCAATAACCGTCCCTATTGACCCCATATTGTGTTTGAGTAGGGACGACCTATAATTTTAAGAAATAATTAAAACTGGATGCTTTTCATGATTTATTGTAAATTTCTTAAGAATATTCAGAATGCGACTCAAGTTTTAATACCAAAATCAATACAATATTTTCAGGAATTAATGGTGATAAATGTGTTCAAAGTTCAATTCTGTGCCTATTCACCCCGTTTGACGGTAGTCGTATTGCTTGGCTGTAGGTGAGCTGCGCGGCACTTGTGCTAGTATCGGTGCGCGTGGCGGCTCGTAGACCTATTAAAACAGTAGGTAATTCGGTGATCCATTTGTTGCTTTTTTCTCGTCGAGTCATGAGTGCGGCCTTCAGTGTTCGGTGCCAGCGTTCGACGATGCCGTTACCCTGCGGGTGGTAGGCAGTAGTACGGGTTCTTCTTTGATTATATAATGTCTAGATAGAGCATCAAATGGGCGCAAACGTGTCAAAAAATATCAGCCAACTGTTGGCTTATAAGATCTTACCCGCCGATTAGTGCCGATCGTGCCGCTTTGGTGTCACTACGTATTACGTGCGCTAAGTAATAAACGAATAACAGCGATAAAATGACGGTATGTGCTATTAAACTAAGCCGGAATTATAAAGGAATGGTAAAAAATAACAAACACATCACCTATCATCGGTAAGTAACCAAAAACACCATATATTTACTTTTTGTTTTTATGAATACCAAATTACGCCATATTTTATCAGAGTTGCCAGTTTCTTTTTTCATTCTCCCAACTTAACGTAATTTTTTGTGGGTATATTAGTTGGTTTATGCTTACGTTTATATTATTTAGTTGGTGTACTTTTATTAATCGATTAAAAAAAAGGTGGAGTTTTTCAATTCGTCTGTACTTCTTTATAATAATACGTGTATGAACTTTTTGTTTATGAGCCTATTTTAATGATTATTTTTGCATTGGGTCCAATAAACCGATTTCAAAGGTGCCAAGAGTAATTTAATAAGATTCATTTATTGTTTCTTTATATGATTTTGAAGTCGATGCCAAGTAAAAATTGTTATTATATTAGCTAGGTAAATAATTTACTTGGTACCGACTTCATGTTCACCTGTTAGTAATCTCATTCATAACTGGCACTAATTTATAGTATTAAATCATAAACTGCCTAAAAAGTTAAATATTGTAATACTAATTTAATTAACTTAGCTGATTTAATACAACATTCACACACAACTCTAATTAAATTAAATAGTGTTTTTTATTTACTTAAGAAACTAACTACTTAATAAAAAGACACTACTAAAACTGAATAATACTACATATATATACCTAAAACTTATTTAATTATTCTATTTTTTTAATATATGATTTATGGGAGAATTGTAGTAGCTGGTACAGATATTCTATTTCACGAAGTCCGTTCGGCTTTGATTGTAGTAGTGACGTATCCCGACAAGCGCGCTTGGGTGTGTAAAAGTGGGTAACGTTAGCAAAGAAATCTGATATACATATATTCAAGTCGAGATTTAATAATCGAAATAAAATTTTCGTTTTAAAAGTATATACTTTTTGTAAATAAATTAGATTAGGTTGCAATAAATACAAGAATATTAAGAAGATGTAGGCATTTAATTAAGCATTGGTATTACAGAATGGAAACGAAACAAGTAGGACTATTCAGTATTTTCAATCACTATCAGATAAATTTTCGATTTCCGATTCCGTTTTGCTGTCGTCAGAATCATCTTGTACATTGATTATAAATTCAAAATCGAGATCAAAATATTTCAAGTAGTCATTTTAAATTTTTTCAACATGATCACAAGTTTTCTGCCACGTTTCACTGCTAACTTGGCCCAAACTTCATTGATCAGTCTTTCCGTATTCGTCATGTTTTGCTCGATATTTTTAGATGCGACGTAATTTTTAACGATCCCCCAAATATTTTCAATCGCATTTAATTCTGGGTGATAGGGGGAAAGGCGTAAGACATCAAAACCCTTGCTCTTTATAAATTCGTCAATCTTGTAGATTACGTGTTGGGCTTTGTAGTTCTTTATTATATCGTACAATTCCAATTTAAGAAGAGATTCATCAAATGCTATACCCTTATCCCTGAGCCATTGCTGCATATCGGCTTTCTTTGTAGATTGCGTCGGTAGTCGTTCAGCCCGTGTGTTGTGATAAGATGCATTGTCTAAGACAATGACAGAGCGCAGAGGTAAATTGGGTAACATTTTTTCATTTAGCCACTTTACATAGTTATCATAGCTCATATTTGAATGATAATCACCAGCTGTTGAGTTGGCCTTATAAACCAAAGAAGCATTTTCAATAAAACCATCCTTGGTTCCCGCGTGCACTAAAATAAAGCGAGTGCCTGTGCTAATTTTTTTTTAAAACTGAGTGCTTTCCTTTTTTTTGCCCAGGTGTTGTTTCGCACGTGTGTCGAAAGGACGTAGCTCTCATCGGTGTAGACAATGGGCCGACTTTGAGAGCGGTACTCTGTTATCTTTTTTAAATATTTTAAACGCCACATTTGTATATCATGACGCTGCGTCAAGACTTTATGGTTGTTCTCTGTTTTGCGCCACTTGTAACCTAATTTCAATAGTAACTTGCGAACAGTTTCTAAACAACCTTCGAATCCAATTTTTTCATTCAATGCTGTTCTTAACTTAGCTAATGTTGGAATTTCTTTATGGACAATATGGAAATCTTGTACAGTACTGCGAACCACATCGGCTGTAAAATTATCTATATCCACTTTATTATCTCGCTTTCTCCTTTTCTTCATAGGTGAAGTGAATTTTGATGAAGTGGGTGGCAATTCCTTATCTTCTTTTAATATTCTTTGAACTGTTTTTTGGCTAACACCCGTAGCTTCAGCTGTACGCCGTGTAATGTCTCGTAAATGAGACAAATCACAGTTGGGTTCCATGAATGATTTTGTAAATTCATATTCTTCTCGCAGAAAATGATAAACACTAGCTATCATGTTTCGACCCTAAAACAAAATGTAATCAAAATAATTAAGAAATATAAACATTTTATAACACAAAAAAACATTCATTTTATAAATACTTCTATTGCTATATTAAGTATCTTTGTATAAAATTTTAATTGAAAACGTATAAATAAATATCCCTCACTATGGACAACTCTTCTTCGTTTTGTTGCCATGCTGACCTTACTCCGTGAAACAATTTGGCGCGAACTAAAAACACTACTGATCCGGACCGTGTCCCGATCGACACTGAGCGCTCTCGAGGTTACGTACACAAAAACAATGTGCATGTTGACAACATTCATAGCCACGCTTGACAACATTCATAGCCAAACGGACTTCGTGACATAGAACATCTGTATCATTATTCACGCACACAGAGACATAGACGCACAGTGTAAAACACCGCCTGCACGCACACATGCTTGAAATTGTTGGCTCGTTTTCTTTGTTTCGATTATAGGGAGACGCTCCATGTAGACATTATAAATATAATCAAAGGGGTTCTTTCTACTCGCAAGTAATTGTGCAAGGTCTTGGAATAGTCGACTTTCGAACTGTCGTCCTTGATCAGTTGTTATTTTTCTAGGACAACCGAAACCAGATATCCATGTTTCGTACAATTGTCTTGCAACGATATCAGCTGTTATCTCTTGAAGGGGTACTGCTTTGGGCTAACGGGTACAGCGGTCGATCATTGTGAGTAGGTGTCGATGTCCACACGAAGATGTAGGTAGCGGACCAACAACATCAACATGAATGTGTTGAAAACGTTCGCTCGGTGGGAATGATGTGTCGTTGAACTTTGGATAGTTGACACGAAGTGCATGCTTTCGCCCATTTGCCAATATCGGAGTTCATTGCTGGCCAGAAGTAGCGTTCTTGCATTAGTTTACGTGTTGTTCTTATTCCAGGGTGACTTGAATTGTGCACAGCGTTGAATGCGATGCGACGAAAATCCGGTAGGAATGGTCGAACATGTGACGTAGATGATTCGCAGAATATTGGCTTGTTGATACCGGGTATGATGATTTTCTCAAGTTGGATATTTGTTTGTTGTGACAAGGTGGGTATATTGCTGTCTCTTTCTTGCGCTTGCGATAGTTCTTCGTAGTTGATCGGTGATGGCAAATCAATGGTTTCGATGCGTGATAATGCGTCGGCGACAACATTGTTTACTCCGCTGACGTGTCGTATGTCCGTTGTAAACTCGCTGATATACAGTGCGACGTTGCGTATCGTTATCGGACGGCGGCTTGCGAATAGCGTAGGTAAGCGGCTTGTGGTCGGTATAAACAATGAGTTCTCTTCCTTCGTACATTTTTCTGAAGTGTTTGATTGCCATGTACATTCTCTGTCGAATGTACTGTATCGCTGTTGTGTTTCGGAGAATTTCTCTGAGAAATGTTGTTGTAGGACAGCTCCCGCGCAGGTACTCGATGCGTCGCACATTAGAGATATAAGGTCAGCTGGTGATGGAGATGGGTGAGCAAGTAAAGCTGTGTTTTGTATGCTAACACAACTCGAATGCTTGTGACGCTTCTGTGTTCCAGTCTATTTTGGTTTTATCTCGCTTCTTGGAATTGTGCAGGAACGCGTTGAGTGGTGCTTGCATGTGGGCTGCGTTGGGTATACTGTCACGGTAAAAATTTATCATGCCAACAAATCGACGTAGGTCTTGAATCATCTCGGGTTTGGGGTAAGCAGAGATAGCAGTGACTTTATCTTGTGGTGGTTTGATTCTGTTGCTTGACACTTCATAGCCCAAGAACTTGACGTTTTCTCTGCCGAAGATACATTTTGATGGATTTATAGTAATGCCATACTCGTCTAATCATCGTAACACTTCTTGTAGATCTTCAATATGGCGTACTTCGTTTTCAGATGCGATTATGACGTCATCAATAAATAGGAATGCGTAGTCTAACCCGATGAGTACTTGATGGATGAATCGTTGGAATGTCTGCCGAATTCATGAGACCTGGACACATTCGAGGAAATTTGAAAAGGCCAAAAGGTGTTGTGATGGCAGTCTTCTCAATGTCTGGTTCGTAAACGGGTAGTTGTTGATAAGCACGATTTAGGTCGAGTGTAGTGAAGATTTTCTTGCCGTGAAGTAGGTAGGTGAAATCTTTGAGACGTGGTACTAGAAGCGGTCTGGTTTCGTGACGTTATTGAGTCTGCGATAGTCGCCGCACACGCGTATGTCGCCGTTTTTCTTCGGTACGACGTGCAGTGGGCTGGACCAAGGACTTTTGCTTGGACGGCATAATCCTTGCTGCATCATCGTCTCAAATTCCTTCTTTACGGGCAGGTATCGGTGTGGCGGTAATAATGGTCTCGTCTTGCTGTGTACTGGTGATCCGGTGGTTTCAATGTGGTGTTCTACACGGTGCTTCGGAGTATCTTTCATGCACGACGGTCGTAGGATGTCAGAAAACTTGCTGAGTAACTGGTGATATGGCTGTTCAACGTCGATACTTCTTACGGTAGGCTCTCCGGAATAGGTGACTGGTGCGTTGACAGTGAGGTTGGTCACTTTGTTGACGAGACATCGACCGACAAGGAGTTGGTGATGTTTGAGGAAGTCGGCACCGATGATGGGTTTGCTGACTGCAGCGATGATAAACTTCCAGGTGTACGGTCATCGTAGCTTGAGGTCCAGTTGTAATGTTTTCTCTCCGTACGTTGGAATAACTGTATTGTTCGCTGCATACAAGCAAAAGTCTGTTGGTGTTGCTTTCCCGCCTTTTCTTTTTGGTATCACGGAGACGTTGGCGCCAGTATCAATTAAAAACGACAGACGTGAGTTTCTGTCTGCTATGAAAAAGCGGTATGAAGTATTGTTTGCGCCGGTTCCCGCCTCAGCCAACGCAGGTTTTAGTTTTCCGAGAAGGCGCCACTGTTTCCTTGGCGAACTTGCGATAATAAAAGCATATCGCTGGTTGGTCGGTTGGCGCGCGATGTTGATTGGGCCTGCTCGACGAACGTGATCTCGAGCACTGCCTGTTGAATGGTCTCCGCCGACGGTAGATTGATCAAGAAGATTTTAGTTCAGCGATTTCTCTTGTGAGCGCGTCGATCTTCGCTTCGATTGATGTAGGTTCGTGGCTGGTGGTGGGAGCGGAGGTAACTGCAGCGACTGCGCCGAGTGGTTGCGCCTGCTCGAGGATCTTGTCAGCCGTCACCGCCAGCTCGTGGATGTCTGACTGTTTCACGATGTTATCACTGACGGCGAGAACTGCTCGAACAGACTGTGGTAGGTGGTTCGTCCACATAATCCGCAGCGCTGAGTCAGAGATGTTTTCACCGGCGAGGTTTTTCATGCGGCGTAGTAACTGTGAAGGCTTCATGTCACCGAGTTCCATTTCAGATAGTGCCTAGTAGTACTTTCCGTTTCTCGGATACCTCGTAGACTTGTAACAATCGACTCTTCAAAGTTTAATAACGGTTTTTTTTGGGTGGATGGAGAATAATGTCAGAGGTCTCGTCGAGATCTTGCCGATCAAGTTGTCCGATGACTAGCTTGTACATAGCTTGATCGCCCTTCTTCCGTGAAAACATGACTGCTTCAAATTGCGCGAACCAAAGCCGTATTCTGTCTCGCCAGATGGGTGAGATGCGCAGCGATGTCGAGACACCGGAGACCTCATCGTTGTTGCTCATGATGCAGTAGGTTGAAGCCTTGAATCTTGCAGGAAAATTATGATCTGGAGGTTTTCTCGATATGGCGTTTGTTCCTCTTGATAATCACGTCGGGGTAGTAAAGCAAACGATGTATATTGAGGAACTGCATAATAACACAAAAATATGTACAGGACTTAAAGCTAAAGTATATAGTACAAGTAGCGGGTTATTTACAATTATCAATATAACAGTTAAGATTTTATGAATATTAGATATAGTTTAGAGCATAGTACATCCGTGTGGTGTCGCATCGACGCAGCGCCCGCACGCCGTGCCACTCATATAAATATCTTGTAGCTCCACCTAATCGTCAGTGAAACGTTCGCTGTGGCGGCGGACGGATGCGTCATTTGATGACTTGCAGATAGCAGTTACAAATGCTTACTTGTGTCTGCTGCGGCAGCATCTGGTGCATCTGCTGCAGCCGCTGCTGCTGCTGCGGCTGCATCATGTGCTGTAGCTGCGGCTGCTGCTGCGGCAGGCCCACACCGCACACGCCGCCCACGCCACTCACGGCGCCTACACCACCCACAGGCCCAACACCGCCCACGCCGCCTGCAGCTTGTTGTTGATTTTGGGCGTTCTGGATTAGGCAAAAAGAAATGTGTTGTAAAGATATGCTAAGACGCAAAAACGCATTTAAATTTCTCAGGCTGGTTTCTAGGAAGATGTTGCATTTTCGTTTAGGAATGAACCATGAATAAAATAAAAAACAGTAATCTTTCTTTTGCTCCATAGGACTGCTGACGTGCAGTTGACCGTACATTAAAGGAAAATTCAATAATTTCCGAATTGTCATCATTAGCGATGTGCTCGTATTCGTTCTATGGGCCCCCAAAAATTATGAAAAACAAATTTTAGAAGCGCTATGCAATGTCAAATAATTTACTGCTACTAACAAGCTATTATGATAGTCAAAAACCAAAAAGAAATGGGGAAAAAAATTGTTATTTTGGACTAGGAATAAAAAGAATTTGTTACTGTGATGAGACTATTACCAAAATTAAGTACATTGTTGATGTAATCAGGAATAATATCATTAATTTATTTATAAAAAGCGGGGGAAATAATAGACAATCGTCTACGAAAATACAACTAGTTTATCAGAACGCATTTCGAACTTTTGTTTATAGGATGTTATTTCTGAATGCATTCGTAATTTTTACGTTCCAAGACATGTCTTTACATGTGCATGCTGTGGTCTCCTATAAGTGAATGAGTATACCTGATGTTGCCCTTTATATATGTGTCAAGTATTGTGTACTATTTCTGTTGATGGAGATCCTAAATATATAAATAAATTCACTTTTAAGTCTATTTTATTTCAAAATTTAAATTAAATCGCAACAATAATCAACACCATAAACTCATGATATTTATTGAAAAAGATAATCCATTAGTAGAATTTGATGTTGCTGATAAGTACAGTTTTAATAAAGCCGATTTATTAATTAAAAACATGATTTTACTTTTAAAACCGGTACAGACGTCACACATCGTAAATAGATCGATAACGTAGATTCCCTTTTTTTGACAAGTAAACAAAAGATTGTCATTTTTCTTTTGTCGTTTCGGAGTCAATTCTCGAGTTCTGTGCCGTCTTGTACATTTCGCACTCTTCATTATTGTGTTTATCCATACTCTAGATAATTTAAATTGAAAAATACCTTGTTATAAAACGCCACAGATTATAAATTTACATAACCCCAAAAACGTATTATGTGATAAGTAAATAGGTAAATGAAATGTCATAATAGGTATCAAGTTACGTTTAAAAAAAAAATCTAGTCCAAGCATGTTAGGTTAGGTTGGAGATTGGTTGTTGTTTTCGTTAGGTGGACTAATGGCATTGAAACTTCATGCTAATCCTTTTAAAAAGTCTCTATAGACCAAAAATTTTTTTTTTAAAAACAATAACTCACTTGTCTCTGTTTGATGAAGGCGGCCATGAGCGGTGGGTTGGACTTGAGTATTTGTAGGATCTCCTGCTGCTGGTTGTGACTGGTGGGCGAGCGTAACGTCGCCATCAGCTGCTGTAACGCCTTCTGATGGACTTGAGGTTGCGTTTGTTGCTGCTGTGGCGCGGGGGCTCTTTGCTGTAAGGGAAAATGTTTATGAAGTCCAAAAATCCTTAGGAGGCCACTGAACTGGGATTGATCAATGATATCGTGACATAATTTTTTTAAGAGATAGATGTATTTTGTGGTAATTAATTCACAAGTTGACAACTGATCCACAGCAATTAGGTTGCACATTTAGAAATATAAATTCAATGTGCTTGCAATGTAAAACTGTTTCAGCAGTGGCGATGTCGAATGAATAAAAATCTATGACAGGGGTCATAGCATACGAAACAGTTATTTATCGCTGTTTTTATGTTTTTTTTTTCTTATGGGTGCTGATTAGGGCTTTCAGTCGCTGCATTTCCGAGTCCCGGGAAAAAAAATCGAGACTCGATGCGGTTTCGAAATTCTCGGAAAAAAACGACACTTTCGAGACTATTAATTTTCAAAAGTAGGTTTCATAGTTATAGATGCAGTGTACGGATCCTACATCAATCAGTCATATATTTATTTTAAAAAATCGTTCAAGCATTTCTGCTAAACTGGACTATCTCGTCTTGGAATCAATTATAATTTTAGTTCTCTGTGGAACTCTTCCTCGTAAGTATTTCCTTAGTATACTTACGTTTGTTTTTTTGGTGATATTTCTGAACTACTTTGCTACTTTTTTACTTTGCGACTTTATTAATCACAATGTTAATAAATTACTCCTTATATGAGTCTCAAAAGTTTCATTATTCCCGAGACCGAAACTATCAGTCTCGAGTCTCCAAAATACAAAAAAATCATCGAGACCGAGATTCCCGGGATGAAGGCCCTAGTGCTGATGGCGAAAGGTGTATAATTTAAAATGGTGGTCACACCAAAATTGAATTTGTCGACATGGTTTTTAATCGATTTCATGTTTATAACTCAATTAAATTGTATTGTTCGTAACAGTGCATTTGAAGTGAAAATTTGGATGGATAAACTCAAAAAATACTTAAGGGGGAAGCTCCAGATAGCCCGCGAAATTCAAATTTTCTTATGTTTTTTGCAATTTGCAAGACTGCATTAAGTTGTATGTTGATTAAAGTATCATTCGCGACCGTAACAAATATGAACTTACAGAATCATAATCATCAAAATCAGTAATAAGACTCCATAAGTTTGTATAATCCTAATTGTCAAGATTTCATGAAATAATCATTCAACAGAATTACCTGGTCTTAAAGAGTTGTATTGATAACGTTAATTATTAAAATTCTATGAATATATATTTTTTACGGTCGCGAATCATATTTTGATCAACATATAGATAACTTAATACTGACTTGCAAATTGCAAAAAACGTAAGACAATTGAATCTCCCGGGCTACTTGCGCTTTCGCCTTAACCGATTTAAAAAATTCTTTCATCTAAAGTAAGCAACATTATCGGAGAGTAGTAAATTTTTATACCTTTGGTACCATTATTGCAATTTTCACAAATACGTGCTGTATTTTAGAAAATTGCAATAATGGTACCCAACAAGGTATATGAAATTTGCATATGAAAGTCATTATTTGGCGTGCGCTGCGAAAACTATTGATGATACTTTATGTACATGTATATAGTACTCTTCATTACCCACAAAAAAAGTCCGCGATATGTCTAACTATTATAGTTAAGACACAATAACCGTTTTTTGTTCAAATTAGTCAATCAAAACACGGGTAGAATCAAAAGATGAAGACATTCGTATCATGATAATAATCCTTATCCAAGTAAATAGCTTCATAATCAAGGATGAATATGTACTACATGTAAGATCTTCTTTAAATTATTCGAATCGGACCTTCCGTAGAAGTTACCGACGGGTATAAAAATGCTAAAAGAGAAATGCCGCGGTGTGAGCGAACAGTCGTACGCTTAGTCTATTAGTTATCTACACATTTTATTTTTATTGATTGTTAAATAATCTAAGTATTGTTGAACTTACGATGTTAATGATGCTAACAATTAAAATAAAGTTCATTAACATAAAAACACAAAATACACAACATAAAAATACAAGGTATAAATAATATAAGTGTAGATATACAAATTATTATTTCAATTAAGTTGTATTTATATCTTGTACTTGCTTAGCTCATCATACGTTTTGATAAATAAATAAACTATATGAAAATGCATATAATTTTTTTGCTTGGAGTGCCAATAGATGTCACTAAAAATTAAAAAAAAAAACTTATTCCAAAGTTTTAAGTTTTCACTTCTGTCGACAGCTGTCCTCATGACTGCCAATTCTTTTTTTTTTTATGAAACACTACTTTCATAGTACAAAATCTAACATTAAGATTTTAGAAATAAAAATCTATCATAGTTTCCTTTAGAAATTTTTAATTATATCCCCTATGCGTATGCCTGTCTTACGTGGAGTCACTAAAAAAGTTTAAATTGCTAACTTTCCAATCAAGACGCCTACTACTTCAAACCATGACGCTTCACGGATTGGTTCATAATAAGTTTAACTATATCGAACTAATTAATAATATTTCTATGTTGTGCCTAGAACAGTGTTAAGACTGCAGATGCGTGCTTACCCGCTTTTTGCAACGACTACTAGCCGATCAAATGCTAGTGAGCGAGCTCCACTCCGTCAACTAGTAAGAATCTATAATAACCCCTTTTATCATTTGGATACCTTCTTTCTGTCTCAAAGCAATTTTAAGAAAAAAGTGATTCATTGTTCGTGTTAAAAAAAAAATTGTTTAGTACCTAAGCTAAATGTTAAAGATAGTATTTAAGTGTAATCGTACTTACCTAACTAATTAATAATGTACAAAAGTAATCTGTGGATACGTTATGGATTGTACATTTACCCATATGTCTTCCCATATTTTATTGTAACATATATTTTATAATTGTTTGTTTTTCCCAAATAAATAAATAAATAAATATGTATGTTTACCTGTAACTGTTGCGGCGCATGCGGGTGGGGGTGATGCTGCTGCGGTTGCGGGTGGTGCTGCAGGCGCGCGTGGTGCTGCGCGTGCGGCGGGTGGTGCAGCGGCGGCGGCGCCCGGTAGCGCGCGGCCCAGTCGGCGCGGACCCCGCCGCCTCCGCCGACTCCTCCGACCCCGCCGACCGCCCCCACGTTGACCCCGCCGACCCCGACGCTGCCGGGCGGAGGACCCATCGCGGCTTGCTTGCCGTAGGAAGGTGCTTGTTGCCGCGCCGCTTCCTCTTGGACCTGGTAGAGGGAAACATTCTGTTAAGGTCATTCATATGCGCGAAAACTTTCGTGTGGCACAGATTGTTCGCCGTGCCTCGGAGTCGAACCGTCGCTCGAGCCCGGTCTCCTGTCCCTCGCACTCTCGGCGCTCAACGCTCAATGCTCAATGTTTTATGTTAAATAAATAATGGTCAGACAGTGAAAAGTATCCACCTAGCAGTTAAATTGGATAGTTATCGGTTTAACGATGCAATATACGAATGCTTCCACGTTAGTATGGAAATTATATTTGCAAATATCATGCTACTCTTGTAGATTCACGTATTCGTGCGAATGTTAAAATCAGGCTATATTTACATAGCGTCGGTCGTTATAATATGCTTCCAATTGAAAGACTTGATAAATTACATTAGGAACAAAAAAAAAATAGGACAAAGATCCCTCATTGCTAGTTTTAATTCTCTGACTAATCAACAAGAAGACATGAGGATCATGAGTAACAGGTGTCAAAGTGCATACCTGTTGCAACGCCTTCTGCACATTGTGCGGTAACGCGTGCGTGGCAGGCTTGGAGGGCGGCGGGGAGGCCAGCGAAGCCTGCGGCGGAGGCGATGGCGGCGCCGCCCCTCGCGTGTTCATGGCCGCCATACGTCGCCGCAGCAGCTTGGCTTGTTGCACTCGCTGTTGAACCTGCTGCTGCTTCAGCTTCTGCTTGATACTGCTGCAGAAAGGCACGGAACACTTGGTCTCCTGGCAGTGTTTCGCATGGTAGCAACACAACGCAATGAGCTGCTTGCAGATAGGACAGTCGCCCTTGGTCTTGCGACGACAGATCTTGGTGTGTGTGACAACGCGCTTCATCTTCTGGCAGGACGGTAGGCGACAGTTGGCGTCGCGGCACTGGCAGGCGTGCACTAGAGACTGGATGCAGCGCTGGATGGATAGTTTGCGGGCCTCCTGCGGGTTGGCTTGTTTCATGTCGCCTGGAGAAGAGCCTACATCGATATCGAGGCCGAGCTTCTCCATCTTGTGCGGGTGGCCTTCCTTCTCGTGGCAGGGCACGCACAGGTCGAAGTCGTCGCACACGGTGCAGTGGTAGCGGGTTTCGACGTGTGACTTGCAACTGTTGCAGGTGTAGACGAACTTGTCGGTGCCCTGGTTGTGCAGCTCGTAGAGCATGCAGAGTGTGGAGAAGCGCGCGCGTCTTGTGGAAGAGAACTCGTAGTGGCGGTCGCGCGCCATGGTTAGGAAGGCGTCACGCCCGTCCATCAAGTCGCAGTTGATCAGCGGGTCCGGGTCTCCGATCGGCTATATAAAAAAATATACGTATTTTCGATCAAGAAGATAAGACAATTTTGGCTAGACCAAATTGAACGTTCGTATTAGTATGCCACGATGCGCTATTTATTTTTCATGCAAGCGTAGCGTAAAGTAAGATGCTTTGAAAATGGATAACTCAAGATATTTTTTTTTTTTACAAAATATTATTTTATCTGAGAAATTGATTCTACAATTCTAAAAGTATCCAAGTTACTTTTATACAGGGCCAAATTAAATTAGCTGATGAAACTTCACGGACGTCATGGGTATCAAATATCAATATGTAGATAAAACAAAAACAAGCGTAATTTCTTAAACTTATTAAGTTTATAGAAGCTAAAAACGTATAACATATGGCTCTGTATTAAAACATAATATACAGTGAAAGGAACTTCGTTCCAACCGGGTATCCCACCGACACCTCCCTAATTTTTCTCATAGTGCATCTGACGGACGTTGGCGCCGGCGTGGCTGTAGTAACCTAAAATTATGAGTTTTCTTTTTCATATTAGTTATTGATACCCAGCGCGTCTGCGAAGTTTCGCCAGCAAATTTTTTTTTGACCCTGTGGTTTATAGTTATTATTAATTAAGGAAACTTACCGCTAAGCTGGCAGCAGATTGTGCGGAATGTAGCCTAATAACGAAGAACACCTCTTTGTGCTTCTCCATGGTGGCAAATATCTTTGCACTGAGATCACTGCCTTGCTGCTGGTCACTTTGCTTCTTACTATTCTTACGCTGCGCGGCCTTCGACTTGTTGGACTTCTTCGCCTTCTTCTGCCCTTTCTTCTTGCCATCAGGACCTTGCTCATTCTCCTCAGAGGACTGGAATATCTAAAAAACACGTTAGAAAATATTGTCTCATGCCAAACCCAAGCAATTATATTATAGCGTATGTTAACAGATCTGGTGCCAAAACGGTGCAAGTTAAATTGATTTGAAGTGCAAAACTCTTGTGTTTCGTGCTTGTTAGAAAACTGAACAGTTTCTTATGACTGTACCAATTAGTTCCATTTAGTGACTTAGTTCAAACTTCAAATTCACACAAATTAGGACGTGACAATTAGTCTTTTGCAACAAAACTTGGCCACCCACACGGCCCGGTGTTATTTACAACATGCAAAAACCATTACAACCGTCATATACTTGATACTGACCACTGCCTCGGCGGCTTCGGCTTGCTTCCTCTTCTCCTCCTCCTCCTGATCCAACTCCTTGATGGACTCCTCAAGGACGTTGGGCCAGAAGTCGCCTTCAAAGTAAGGCAGTTCCGCCGCTGACGAGATATTATCCTCCATAGCTTGCTTGAGTATGTCTTTATAATCTAGTATTATCCTCTCTATGATTCCCTTATCTAACATTTTCTTATACCACTCTTGTAGCCTTTTAGGCTTAGGAATTTTTTGTTCGGGTGGATGGCAGTGAAAGATATAGTCGTCTCCTTCTGAGGGTGGACACGCCCAGATGTGAGCCATCGTGTAGCCCAGTTGCTTGGCGTAGTCTAAGTATCCTAATAAAATCTCGTGGTAGACGGCTGTTCTGTACTGCCGCGGTTGGAAGAAATGTACAGAGTCTAGATATGCTATGTAAACACGCCTCGTGTTAGGTGACGGGCTCTCACTACCGTATTCCTGGAAGAGAAACGTTTATATTAAAATCTGTATATAAAACCAGACGGTACAGTTTCTGGAAATGAACAGAGTAAAAGTTTTCCGAAATTAAAAAAAAAATGTTAACAAAAAGTTTGTTCGATAAAATATGTGTTAGATCTAATAATATTGGTATAAAATGAACGGGAAAATTAATTCACAATTTTAATGCCATTTGCATAGAAAATCTAAAACAAAAACCCCAACATCAAAACCAGATAGAATCAATCAATAATAATGGGTGTAACTGTTGTGCAATTAAAACAAAGTAACATTGATGACGTGGATGACTCACCTGCACGTGCATGCCAAAGAAACAAATGTCGGTTCCATCGATCTCTTCAAATGCAAACAACGCTTTAGCCCGATACGGGAACTCGGCGCACAGTTCACCAGATTCTACGAATCTTGACCTCATCCCGGGTTTTACTTCCACCATCTGAAATGTAGAATAGTTTTAGTCACTGTTCAAAAGAGTTGGGTTGTGATTTGTGTCAATAGTGCACCTACAATGTAACAAAACATTTTTCGGGAGAATCAAAAGATTTAATGGAAATCACTAGGAAAAAAGCAAGTTGTGATTTATGATATGACATGACAAAGTATTTTAGGCAACGAACAGCGAAAGATTAAGCCAGACTCATCACAACAGGAGAATGTAGGCAATGTGAATAAGCTTCATAACAATGATGCAAAGATTAGTTGGAATAGTGAGACAGTTGAAAGGTTTAGCAATTTGTATGTAAGAGTAATTAAAGTATGTTTTGGATGCTCCTTACCTTATCAGACGATGCAACCACCCTGATATGCACTTCGCCAGCGCCAGCCTCTTTTTTCTTAAGGAAATTATTGACTCTTGTTTCAATATAAATGCCAAGTTTGGAAGTAGGAAGTTTCTTAGCTGAGAATTTGTTCTCTTTCCGTTTTGCAGCTTTCTTTTTCAGACAATTATCACAGCAGAAGCCCTGAGGCCATATCGAATCGTGGTGCAACACACATATCTGATGTTGCTTTCTACCACAATCCATACATAAAACAAATGGTTCTTGTTCTAGGTGATCATTCTTCATTTCTTTGAATTGATCCTTCTTGATTGCACTGAAATATTCACCGCATATCATTCTTCGCGTGAAAGTTCTTTAATCAAAGGTGTTTTTCAATTATTAGATTATGTTTACCAAATTAATATTTCATTGAAACACAGATAGATAGAGATACTCACGTTTGTGGCTGCAGTGGGTCATCGCCCAGCGTGACAGTATCTCCTTGGATGTCATTGAAGCATTTCTGGCAGAAGGTGTATCTATCGGAGACAACCCCATATGCTTTTAGACTTTATTTCATACGTCCATGTAGCAGTAGTGATGTGAAGCGAGCGTGTACAGGAACATTGTGCGCAGGCAAGGACGTGCGTGGACAAGGCGAAAAAAATTTAGTAAGCAATGAGAACATAAAAAGGGTTAATAGTTAGACAGTGGGCGGAGCGCACATGGTGGGTTATCGAAAGCCCGTGACATGAGACAGCGGCCCTTTACATAGACATATCAACCAGTAGTTCTCATTTTACTAATTTGGCTGTTTCAGCTTTGTATTAAAGCTAGCTTTACTGAACGCTTACTTTCAAAATTAAATCTGTCCACTAATATCAAAGAGTTTGTTCCAAAGTTACCACACAAATAAATACCATCTTCCTGTTAAATGCATACGCAAACTTGCGCCAACTCGGGTGAGCGCGCAGTAAAGCTCGCACGTCAACGTAGATTTCTTGATTCCGAACATATAAAACCTACCGTTGTTGAGATGTCTATGAGCAAAATTTTGATGTGAAACAACCATTTCTTTTTCTTTCAGAATGTGAAATAATACACTTTATCTAAAAGAAATAATCATTTCAAACACATAATACAATCCAATCGTTTAAGCAGCAGTAATTGACATTTAAAGACCATAGGAAGAGAGCACAGAATGAGTGTAATACATGTAATTGAGAACAATTAGTCCTATAATAAGTATCCCGTCTAGTAAATAAACATAACCTGCAATACCTATACAATGGATAGTGATAAATAGGTAATTGACAGGTCTAGTGTACAATCAATTTAATAAATGGAATAATAATAAATAGGTATCGGACAACGGTTATTTTATTGTTGTGAGTTTGTTTAGTAGACAGGAAACTTATTGCATGGCAGTACAATGTGTAGCAGACATTGATGTATCTAAATTATGTGGTGTATTGTCTTCCTAGACTAAGGGATTCCTGCCTAGCCCTTCGGGGAACACAGGCGTGATTTTATGCTTGGGTTACTTAAGAAAATCGAAAAAAGAATGAATTAAAAAAATATTTTCATGTATGTTTATCGTAATTTGGCAAAATCACTAGGGATTAAGCTAAATACCGAGTTTAACTATCTTACTGTATCATGAACAGATCCATAGATGTTATTTATTGTGTGTTGTACAATTATAGAGAAAGGTTCGACATAAAATAATATAGCAGCACTTAAAAAGTACTTATTTATATGAAGCTTTTAGTTTAATGGCCAAACACCTATTTTATGCCTACTACGATTCTTGTGAGGTCGCTCATTTTTACTTTATTTTTCATACTAAGTGAATTTTCGTAACCAAGAGTTATCCAAGCAGAATATTGCCGTAATTATCATCGTTTAGCGATACATTCACAGATTTCTTGATCCACATGACAATGTTGATATTTTGGTTTGATTTTAAAAAGATGTTTTTTTAGTTGAAACTAAAGCCAAGCCAATGGTGAATTTGATGTTGGAATGTACTGACTTTCAATTTCTAATAAAATATATTTTTGATTTTGCCGTTTTTTTATTCCGCTCAAAGATGAGACTTAGCACCCGAATCGTTAAAAATATTTTCGTATTATCGGGATTTAAACGATGCAACATTGAGATTAATGGGCAGTTTAAACCAAAACAAATCATTACTGAGACACAGAACATTTAAGAGGTAATTAGTAGCGCGACATTTGAATATTTATTTTTGTACACATCGTTTATGTTTCGGCCAATCCCTAGTGAAGTTAGTTTCAATTTATCTATACAAATAAATAAAATTGAAGTGTCTGTTTGTAATGTCAAAATAACAGCTTTTCACTAAATGCATATGAAAGTTTATACGGTACTTATAACAAAATCACAATTTTTTTAAATTTTTGTCTGTGTCTATTTGTTCCGGTTAATCTCCGAAACGGCCGGGGGGACGGTCAGGGGACAAGGGAGGAGTTTTATTAAAATGTGGCTGTTATTTTAGTATATTGTGTATCTTACGACTTCCACGCGAACGAAGTCGCGGGGCACAGCTAGTTATTTAGCAAGGAAGTAATCACTTCCATCAAAATATTAGATGAATCTATTTATTGCATAAAGGTATATAGTATTCATTACTTATAAAGTTAGGAACAAAATAAAGCATAGTCAGTGCTTGAGAAGCATTTTATGAATGAAAGTTACTTTTTATGATACAAAAATATAGGTTATATACTTTACAGACATTATAAAAAGCTCCAATTATATTTAATTACTTAAAAGGTGTATTCGTAAAAATAGAAAAAAGTGCACTGTCAATCGACATTGTCACAGTACCTCTGTGTTTGTAAATGATTAATGATTTTATTTCTGTAAGTTTATACAAACACTTTTACACGTCAAACATTTTTTTTTAAACTAGATGAGGCCGGCGTTTCTCATCTGACTACTCTGAGAAGAAAGGCCGAAACAAACTCAGAGGTCACAGTCTCTTTTAAAGTCCAGACATAATCTTGGTCAGATCATGTAGGTGTATATCATGTAGGTAGGCATGTATGTAGGTAGGGTGTGTCCTTTACAGCCCACATTAATCTTCTAAAGAAATGCCTATTTTTATCAGAGAAAATCGATGGTGACCATCTTATAGTAACAGCGCGTCATTTTGATCACCAAGGATGTTGCAAACCGATGCATGTAGTAAAATATTAAACAATGTCAAATTAATTTGTAGCTGTTTATATGTTCCTAGTTGATTTTTATGAGGTCAATGCAGACCAATAAGTCGGCTAGTGCTAATGATACAAATATTTCAGGGAGCTGTGACTATATTTGTCTTTACTGGTTTAAACTTTTATTTCGAGTATGATTAGAACCTAATATTATTATTTTTTACGTCTTTGATATTTCTCGGGACCCTAGGGTTCCGGAAATTATTATGAGTATGATTATCCCAAGCAAAATGGCTAAAAGTTAGTACTCTACCACACAAAAAAACCGGCCGATTGCGGGTTCCCCGTACCATCGTATGGACGGCAGCACATAAAGCTACTACAATCTGTCAAATTTCTTTAATAGATTTTCAACTTTATCGGTAAAGCATTAGGTTCAAGGTTGATTGGGAAAATTTGACAGTTTCGGGTAGCTTGACCTGCTGGCGTCTGTGCAATATTTTAAATATTTAACACTACATAATGTTTAAAAAATACTTCCATTAAAAAAGAAATAAGTACCTATTTCAGTTTAAAAAACACGTTTCTTGTATGGGGGCGGGGTCCTTTAATTATTAACTTTCATTTTATTTTAATTATTTGTTGTTATAGAGGCAATAGAAATACACAAACTAAGCTTAGTAATAGGGTTCCTTTTGGCATCCTTCGGGGACACCCTAAAAACGATCGTTTTTTGTATTATTCTAAGGAATTAAATGCAATTTTTTTTTTTTTTTTTGTATGTCGTATTTTATACTCTAAAATATAGTGTAAAACAAAGACGTTTATCTGTGAATTCGCGTAACAGTTCAAAACTACTTGAAGCACTTTACTTAGAAAAAATAAATTGAGGATGGTTTTAGTAAGAATACACTCCTATTTCACGTGCGAAGATTCGTTGGGTGGTAAATTTATAATAGAGAATTATACTATCTACATATACAAATAAATAAAATTGAAGTGTCCGTTTGTAATGTCAAAATAACATTTTTTTTTACTAAAAGCATATGAATGTATAAACGGTACTTACAACAAAATGGCAATAATTTTTATAAATTTTGTGTCTGTCCGTTTGTTCCAGCTAATCTCCGAAACGGCTGGGCCGATTTTGACGGGACTTTCACTGGCGTATAGCTGATGTTATAAGGAGTAACTTAGGCTACTTTTATTTTATAAAAAGAATTAGGGTTCCGCGCAAAAAATTAAAACCCATGCTATTGTGAACAAAATCCTAATCAAATAGGGAAGTATTGACATCCACGCGGGCAAAGCCGCGGGCAACAGCTAGTCAATTATAAAATTACAGAGAATTGCTTTCTATGTAATTTTAACAAATTCCTAATAAGTGTAACTTTAGTAAGCACCTACACATTGTTTAAATGGGTGTTCATTTACCGATGAATGCCGATCTCATATGCCTTTGTTCCGCGACGGATAGCAAGCAACGCTCAAGTTACAAAATCAACTAGATACAATCATTTTTTTTTATCAAATATGCCACGACGGCTGTACCGAGTTGTAACTTCTGGCTAACTTATTGATAGCAATGCATTTTATTGCACTTATTGAAGATTAGTTCGGCGTCAATATAATACGGTTTCTTTTTTTCAGATTAATGCGTACTACCAAGTGACGCACTTGTTTCGATTTAACATTATTTCGTAACTATTTTAGTTTCCTTTTCACGTCAATATAAGAGACATACGAATAGCAGTTATAACATAGCAAAGTATTTCGAGAGCAGTGGTGGCCCATTGGTAACGGCCGCGACTTACAAATCGTGGGTTCGAACCCAAGCAGGCACTTTACTTAGTGTAAATTATTTCATCATCACTGCTCTCAAAACGGTGAAGGAAAACCGTGAGGAAACCAGCATGTCCTAGAACCAGAATTTCGAAGACATGTGACATCCACCAACCCGCACTGGGCCCGCGTGGTGGATTACGGCCCATTCCCTCTCACAGAAAGAGGAAGTCTGTGTTCCAGCAGTAGGAATTTTATAGGCTGATTATGAATTATAAAAAGTATTTCGATTTGATATTGCAGTGAAAATGTTCTTGTAACAAAGTAAGTTAAATATACACCACAAGCAGTGGTCGGGACTTTTTGTAGCAATTACGTGAATTACCTAAGTTTTTTGTGGCCACATAAGGCCACAATAGTGTAAGACTTGGTGGTATCGAAATTAGCTACAAAGCTAAAACGGAATGAAATATTCATATAAAAATCTTTTCATATAAAATCAATCAAAATTTTGGTCTAAAATATTTTTTTAAACTTGCAATTTTTGTTCAATAGTTGAACCACAACCCATTATGTCGGTAGTTGAGTATTTTTTTTAAATAAGTTCGCATAATGGTAAAGAATATAGTACATTTTTTATTAACTTATCTTTTACAACAAAAAGTCCAACCACTCATTAGTAACTTTTAGGACAACATGAATAAGGGTTGTTTAGTAACATTTCCCATGGTAATATGGGTACCTACACTAAGTAAGAACATAAAAAGCTTGCGAAAGCGTTAGTCTGAGTATGGATAAAGCCGGACTATTGGAGGAGTATTATGTATGTGTATCATGTATTTAAAAATTAGTACTCATTATAGTCATCAATTTAAAATGTGGGGGAAGATATGTCAACAATTTGAGATTGAATTTAATTTTGCTGCTAAACACAGAGTACTAAGTAATTGAATTTTATCGAAAGAATGGAAGACAAATACTTTGAAATGACAATTTGACGGATGTTTGAAACTTAGACTGGTAGGGCGACATAAGAAGATCGCCCATGTTTACGCGCTAAATAAGTCTCCATTTGCTTATTACTCCGTGTTTCAGTAGAATCTTGCTCAAATATCAATGTTTAATTTTAATATTTTTTTATTATTGTCTGTTCATGAAAGGATGGGTTGCATGACTCATGCCATATTTTTATTCAATAGTTTTCGGTAATCGATAGTTTATCACGACTTATTACTATTTTAATCATTATTTAACAACGTATCTAAGTTAGTTTGTAAAACGTTATTTTGGACGTGTCAAGCAAAATATCCTAAAATGAACAGAGTATATAGGGTATTTAAATTACACAGCTACTAAACAGAATTGAACTATTCATCAGTGTGTAATTAAAATTCAAATCTTTTACATAAAATATCATGAGGGTTGTGCTTACCTATTCTGGTAACTGAAGTACTTGGCATCCCTTGGTATCGTACACAATTGTTTGCCATAGCAGCATAGCACTTGAGGGTTGAACGTGTACTTTCTACCACAGCAATAGCCTAGGCTTTGCATTACAGGATCGATCTCTAACTCGAACACTTCTGATAGCTGAAACAACATGGTTTATTGTTAAAATCGTATTATTATAGCTTTATGTGGCGAGTAATAGAAAATACGACAGTGCAGGTTTGGAAAATGTCAGCATTTACCAGGCAAACTATACAAAGTTTTTCCATGCCAGGAAATGTTAATAAGAGTGTATACCGCCATTAATTCCATATTATTTGATAATGAAGATTTAATTGTGTAATATTTTTTTTTTCATTACAAGGTAAAAAAATCATCCACATAGCAAATTTTCACGAAAGTGATTGACGTCAATGGTCGCAGAGTGTAAAATATTGCTATAGTACTGTAATCACACTTAGAAGTGTCATTCATAATTAACATTATATTATTATGATATAAGACGGAACTGCTCAACTGATCCAATCACTCTGAACCAATCAGCTGACATTACAAAACACAGATGCATTGAATCTAACTAACTTGACTAAGAATCAATAGATGGTAGAATAAAAAATCATATTTATATAAATAGTTCAAAACCAAATGGTGGAAAAGATACAAGTAATAAATTCTAGTAGCAAATAAAGGTGAAACTAACCTTAGTACAATATCTGTAAACCCTTGAGTTCTTTCTATTGTAAAGCCATGCATTTTCGAACATGAGCCAGACATCGTCAACATACTCCCAGGGGTCTCTATACTCCCCGCGATCTAACTTCAGTTTGATGGTCGACAAATCAATAGGCTTAGTGACTATGTCGAAGTAGTCAGGGATGCCAAGCGCTTGCGCGTCGACTGGCTGTCTGAAGGGTAAGGACTCAGGGTCTTGTCGGAATAATTTCTCTAACGTCGGCATGAGTGCTACTCGGAGCTCTTCGGGTTTAAACACGAAAGTCCTTCGTGCTCCTCTTTCCCCGCTCGCTGATTCTCCGACACTACCCACACTAGTCTCTCCCGGTTCTTCCTTCACTTCTTGTTTGACCTCAGTCTTGACCTCTGTTTTGACGTTGAAGTCGGGTCTCTCTGCGTCTTTGTCAGGTGTTTCGTCCCGCATACCCTTGCCTCCACAATCCTCGTCCGGTTCATCCTTGATCCGGACGTCATCAGAATCTTGTTTATTGCGATCGTCTTGCGGCGGACTGTACGGAAAATGAAAATATCCAGTTTAGCAAGATAAATATTTATTTTGCAATTTGAGCCATGAATTCAAAGAGTGAAGATGACTTCAACTAAAAATGGTTTCACATAATTTTGAAATACATCTTTGTATGACTCGACATTGATAAAATATAGTTTCACTCACCTGTCATCGGCAGAGGAGCAGGCAGTGATGGCGGCAAGGTGCGAGGACATAGGCTGCGGGCGTACCGGCGCCGGTGACGGGTGTGCGTGCGGCGTGGCCGGCGTGCCCGGCGCCACGCCCGGCACCGAGGCCGGCGCCGGCGCAGGCGACGCCGCTGCCGCGTCCGCGCGACCGAACGCCGCGTGGTTCACGAACGGACTCTGTACTGCGCTGCCCAGTAACCGAACTTTCGCGTCCGGATGACCCGGCGAAGCGAGCGGCGCCGGCCCGTTTGATTGCATCGATGGGTAATTCGGCGCCGGTGACGTCATCGGCTGGCCGAACGGTGACATCCCCGGTGCGCCGACGCTGCCGACACCTACGCTGCCACCGTTCGGCGTATGCGGCATTTGGTTTGGACTCGGACCGGGTGGGCCCACAAGGTTGCTCTGGAAGGCCATGCGGTTGGCAGGCATGGAGAGCGCGATGCCGGGCGACGGGATACGCATGGCAGGTAGCGCGGGCTGCGCACCCATGGCTGGCAGTGTGGGCCGCGCCAAGGGGCCGCCCACGCCGGGCCTGGGGCCTCCCACCCCACCCAGCACGCCGCCGCCGGACATAACGCTCACAGGCTGTTGTTGTTGTTGCTGCTGTTGTTGTTGTTGCTGTTGCAGTTGCGCAACTTGTTGCTGCTGCTGTTGTTGTTGCTGCTGCTGTTGCGCCGCCTGTTGCTGTTGCGCTTGCAACTGCTGCTGTTCCTTTCGCTTTTGTCTCTTTTCCTCGAGTTCTTTCTGTATTTTGTATATCTTTTCGGCGAGCAGGTGATAGTACTCAGATCGCGTACTCGCCATCTCATACATATCGCCTTCGACTTTCCTCGCGTATGCGACTAGATTATGCATTCGCTTATCTAACATTGCAGTGGGGTCCGGTGTAGGAAATATTGCTTGCACCCTGTGAAAATGCACAATGTCATTGAAATGTCCTAAAACTACAAAAACGATTAAATTTCTAAAATTTCGCTTACAGTTTGTGAACGAGGTGGTTTCTGAGATCAGCCGTAATAGAATGATGCCACTCTTTGGTGCCGGATACTGGGTTGGCGGTTACGGCTCCGCTCGGTAATTGTAGTGCGCCGCCCATCTGCAGGAGGATTAGAAGTATGAGGCCAACATTGAACACAAGTGAATAGTTATAGAAGCGCAGTGGGCGAGAAGATAGACACCGTGACTCACCAACGCCTGCTGCTGCTGCTGCATGTCGTTGGGTTGCTGCGCGAACAGCGCCTGCATGGTTTGTTGCTGCGGCACGTCGGGCAAGCCGGGCCGCGGCACGGGCAAGCGCGATAATGGCGCGCGCGGGAAGCCGCCCATGCTGGCCACGGACGTGGGACAGGCAATGCCCAGCGCCTCGTAGGCGCGCTTCATGTCGGCACCCTGCGTGCTGGGCGCGGGCGCGGGCGCCGGGGCCGCGGGCGGCGCGGCCGGCCCCGGCCCGCCCAGCTGGTTCACTCCGCCCATGGCGTTGCCCGCGCCGCCCACCCCGACCACTCCACCGACGTTGCCCACTCCGGGCACGGGTCCCACACCACCGACGTTGCCGACGTTTCCAGTACTCACTCCCGCTGTTGAATGTTGAGTCACTGCCGCTGCTAAGATAAGGAAAACTTAGTCAGTAATGTACCTTCGAGGATCACAATAAAAAAGTCTACTAGTCAAAAAGGTTCCTTACATAACATACCGTTCATGTTTCTAGTCCTATCGGCTTGTTTCAGCGGCAAACAAACTGGACAGTCATTCTTATTGCAATGTTTCCAATGGTTAATTATTTGTCTTGATGACGAGCAGTGTGGTACTGCACAATTCTTGCCGGCCTGTAAATTGTACACATTTAGAGACATTCTAACAGGAGAGAAATATCACTCTTTGCATTTGTTATGAATAATACAATACCTGGCATGACATCATATGGTTGAGAACTCCCTTCATAGTTTTGCAGTGCGGCAGCGTGCACTGCCACGTCTCACCATTAGACTGGGACTCTCGTCTCTGGCACTTGTGTGCGTGTAACAGCAACACAAGCTGTTGTTGGATAAGCTTCCGTTTCTCCGGGTCGGCGATGGAACCGGAGGTGGGTGGCTGTGGCGCGACCGGCGGCTGCGACGAGGGGGCCTGCGTGGCGGCCTGCGGCTGGGACTGCCCGCCCGCCGGCGCGCCCGGGGTTTGCGGCGAGGGCGCAGGTGGCACAGCCTGCGCAGCGCCGCCGCCGCCCGCGTCGGCCGGGGGCCCGAAGCGCACGCCGACCTGACCCGCGCCGGCCGCGCGCTGCACGTGCGGCACGCCGGGCCCCTGAGCCGACTGCGCGTAGGGCGGCTGGTAGGGCGCCAGCGGGTGGCCCCCACCGCCCGGCGCCGGCATGCGCGGGTGGTGCTGCAGCGCGGTGCGCATGTTTGGCGTGCCCATGACGCCGACGCGACCGCTCAGCGGTCCGTTTTGCATCGCCTGCAATGTGCCATCGTGTTACTGTCATCCATATCTTGGAAAGCAATTTCTTGGAGGCTAAGATGATGGTATCGAACCCCAATTGGATTGCTTAATAAATTATTAATGCATATTTTGTCTAAATTTCACAAGAACCCATTTTTTTTAAACCTGCATTTTTTTATACAACACAACAGTCTGTGTCACTATTTTGGATATTTTTTTCTTCAAAATAACGCTGTCTTTGCTGTCGCGCAGTCGGGTAAAAATAACGTGAACGTGAATTAGACTGCGGTGCGTGTGTGATCCGACGGTTTCTAATAAAATGGCAAATATACTCGATGACGAGTGTAATTTTGAATCAAAGCCCACTCTTGAATCAAAGCGCAATTAGTTGCGCAATTTGTTGTGGTCAGCAGAGCTTAGGCTCTGCTGACCACTTCAGCCTCTGCAATCAAAATCCTAGAGACTTTTCTCTAGGGTTTTGATTCAAAATAAGTATCTTTTTCAAAGGGAAACAATTCGACTGATCCTCTAAAAGCTTTTTGACGACTTTCTAATGATGTACGCTTTTTAACAATGATCCTCTAAATACTTCTTGGGCTTCTAATGATGAACTCTTTTTAATGAATGAGCCTCTTTTCTAATTTTTGGCCTTTCTCACAGTTGGTTGCAGTAACTAAGCCAGGGTACGCCAACCAAACGGGTTGGGTTAGGCTAGAACTGTGACCAACCGCGACATCCCAGTTGGTCGCAGTTTCTTGGCTATTTTAGGAAAACATGATGGGAAATATTTGAGGTTCGATTAAATACATGTCTTTTTCAAATGATCATGATGCAACAAAACGGAATTTGAACTCACTTGGGCATGTGGATGGTGAGGCGGGGTCCCGTGATGGTTGGCGCCCATCAGCGTGGGCAACTGCTTGTTCACGCTGTTGATGATGCCGCTCCCGAGCATGCCAGCGCCCGTCATATTACTATTCGTCACTATCATGTTCCCGCCGACATTAGCCACGTTCATTCCTCCTTGGATAGAACTCATCGGCATTGTGGAGTGCAGCTGATTTGGATGACTCGTATTTGGCATTAGTTGCGGGTGCATGCCACCCATGAGGTCCTTTGATACAGACACGTTTGGAGGTGACTGTAGGTTTGGACTCTTACTACCTAAATTACTCAATCCTAATGGATTGTTGTGGCCTACTAAGCCTTTGTTGCCCTGTGAAAAGACCAATAAACGACATACACTATTAATATGGCCTTTTAATAAATTGGGTAATTACTATTTCAAATAATTTTCTCAAATCCATTTGCAGCAGCAGTGAAAAAAATTGATTATGGAAAAAACATGGTTAATTATTTTTTTGCCTCCATGTTTCATATTTTTAAGTAGGTACTCTGCACTGTCTTAACTTGATTTGAATACACTAAACTAACAAAATTGGATTTTATTGTCTTATTGACTGAATTTTTAAACCAGATATCTTTTCTGAACTGGTTACAAAATTATCTTACTAGATAACAAGACTAACAGCAAGAAAAAAAAATGGATAATTTCATGACAATTCCATCAGTCCCAGGTACTCACTTGTTGTATAAGGTGATTGTTGATTTGCCTGTGCATAGCAGCCGTTGGGTCATCACCGTTGAGCTGTTGCTGTTGGGACATTTGTCCCCCAGGGCCTGGTCCCTGGGCAGGAGGTTTGGGGCCCGTCACCCCGGGCTGTTCGCCCCAAGCACCTCCCATCAACTCATCTGGGAGGTCCTTTTCGAGGTCGAACATGTCAAGGTTAGAGAACCCATCTGCTGAAACAAAAAAGGTGGGACAAGATTTTAGTGACTTTAGGATCAAGAGAAGAAGGAAATTCTATACTTAGTATTCAAATTTTGATTTTTAAAAATCTTATTTATATCAAACATTTAAAAAAAAAGGAGAAAAAATCTGCATTTTATATACAGGGTGACAGTTTAGTCACCTGCATCCATCAAGGGGGTGATTGTATCCATCATACTAAAACTACTACAGGTGACTATATTGTCAATGTGTATGATTTTTTTCTTCTTTTCAAAAATTCAAAATATTTTATCTCCGATGATCTTTCTTTAGATATCACTATTGTATTGTAATGTAATTGAGATTTAAGTGTTTGTGTAAAGTGAGAAATTGAAAATATTTGGTTTTAAAATAAAAAATATATAGGGTCAAATTAAATTAGCTAGCGAAACTCCTCAGACATGATGGGTAACCATGTCTAAACACGACAAAATAAAAAAGATTTGATTTTTTTTTTTGGTCAATGACCGCTGGTAGTGTTTTTACTTGAAATGTGAGTTGATAAAATCTGTTTAATCATGTTGAGATATCGATGCCTGTCACGTCTGTGAAGTTTACAAAAAAAAAAAAAACTGATTTTTAAACTGATATTTTAAGTGGTTGAGTGGAACACTACTGGTTGATGACCCAAAAAAAAAAACATCATCAAACTTATTTACTTTTTGTTTTATCATGTTTAGATACCAACCAATACCCGGATATCGATATCACGTCTGCGGAGTTTCGCTAGCTAATTTAATTTGACCCTGTATAAGTACGGTTTTGAAAAATTAATCTACTAGTACTTTATTCCATCTATTATGTTGAATATGAACTATGTTATTTTTAATTAGTGATTCTTATGCAATTCCAGCAAAAATGTTTGTATCAAACACTATAAATACTTTATTTATTTTGTATGTTCTTAATCCAGAAAAGTAAAATAGATGTTGAGCTTTGTGTTTTACTAATTTTGCTACTTTGATCTTTTTAATTGTGTATTTTTCTACTTCTAGTAATAAATTGGAGAAAATTGTACCATTCAAACACTGTACAAGTGTGGTACTAAGATACTGAAACAAATTGGCAATTTATTTGGTCTTTCTTTCGGCCCATAATGACCGTTTTATTTTAGTGTAAAAAAGTCATAGGTACTTATATTTTTATATTTATTTGACTACTTTTATCTTTTTAACTGTGTATTTCTTCTATTTCTAATAATAAATTGGGGAAAAATGAACCATTCAAACCGTAAATGATATACTGAAACCAATTAGCAATTTATTTAGCCTTTCTTTCGGCACATAATGACTGTTTTATTTTAATGTAAAAAAGTCATTTTTTGTATTATTTTTTTGGCTACTTAGATCATTTTAATTGTGTAATTCTTGTAATTCTAATAATAAAGTGAGGAAAATTGTACCAATCAAACACTGTACTAAGATACTGAAACAAATTGGCAATTTGTTTGGTCTTTCTTTCGGCACATATTGACTGTTTTATTTTAGTATATGTGGGTGTACTATAGGTACATCTCTGCCTAACCCTTCGGGGAAACAAGGCGTGATGTTATGTTATGTTATTTTAGTATGAAAAAGGCTTTTTTACTTATGTTTTATTACCATCCTCGAGAAATGCAAAAAGAATTTTTCTAATCCGACTGGTAGCTCCAGACTTACATATTATTTCAGTTCACAATTTCATGGGTTTTATTTTTTTTGTGCAGAACCCTAATTATTTTTCTAAATTAAAAGTAGCCTAAGTTACTCTTTATAACATCAGCTATCTGCCAGTGAAAGTCCCATCCAAATCAGTGTAGTTGTTTCGGAGATTAGCCGGAACAAACAGACAGACAGACCGGCAGACAGGCTAAAATTAAAAAAAATCTTTTTGTTATAAGTACTGTATGTACTTTCATAACATAACATCACGCCTTGTTTCCGCGAAGGGTTGGGCAGAGGTGTACCTATATAGTACACCCACATTTCACCATATAGTTTCATGCATTTAGTAAAAATCTGTTATTATGCCATTACAAACAGATACTTCAATTTTATTTCTTGGTACAGTGTCTTATTTTTGGTTACCAATCCAATATCAGTGGTATCAACTCTAACTGCCATATACAAGGCCAAAGTTGAATCTACAATATTGCGAAGGGTATTTCTGAGTTGATTTGATCAAACTAACACTACCTACCAAGACTACTACAAGATCTAGCATATCAACACTACCTCTTTGCAAAAGCGTCTAAAATGGCACATTGAAATTGAGGACCAAGAATCATCTCCTGGAGCTGGCAAAGCACCTTTATATAAAAGATGTCACATACATCCAGGAATCAAAGACAGAAAAACAAAGACTACTTGTTGAAAATGACAAAAACATGTGTGCAATGACCACATGATTGTTACTGCTAAACATGTGGGAAAGAAAACTAATAATTATATATCTATGTTTTTGTTTCAAAGATATTATTTGTTTGTTTATGTTTAAAATGTTTTTTTTTTAATGTATGAGTGTAAACGAGGCAAAAGGAGTATGTAAGGATCATAGCAAGTGGCATTCTGTAGTTTCTGCCTACCCCCTTGGGAAAACGGCGCGAGTTTATTATGTACGTATATTTAAAATATGTTTAAAAGTTAATTAATATAAGAGTAAAAATATTACAATCAACAAAAGACTGATTTAGCATGTATTTCGTATTTTATGTCTATGATCAAATTAGGCGTGTAACACACCTCATGTAAATGTTTACATAACTTTTGAATAATAATAAATTGGGGAAAATTGTACCATTCAAACACTGCACTAAGATACTGAAACAAATTAGCAATTTATTTGGTCTATAATCAAAAAAGTTGATTTATGACAGCATTCCTATACTAAATAAACAATAACTTATAAATAAAATAACTAAGAAACAGAAAAAACATATCTTGTAACATAAATGTTATAAGGCAAAACTGAGGCAGAACATGATAGCAACAGTACATGAATTGCAAATAACTAGGCATTTACTTATCCATTTTGAAGGTTTGGTAAATATTTTTACATGCTACTAAATAAGTTTCTGTATAAACTAATGAGAACTATTTTTAAAAGCAATGCATAGTATCCTTTCATTACAATTAAAATACAAAACAAAATGTTTTATTACAATTCAGAACTATATTGTTGACAATTCAAGGTAATTTAGTGTGCATATATGATATTATGATATGAAATTTGGCTATTGGTACATACAATTACTTTTAATTGTAGAATGTTTTGTTTTAATATTATGGCCTTGCACTTTATTTTGTCAGCATGCAAAAAAGAGGTTATGTTCTTATCAATTTACACAACATTCAATATAACATTACATGTGGATATACAATCAAATGTGTGATTGTATCTACATTTTTTCAGTTTGGATGAAAAAAGTATGTTACCTATGTTACCAAAACATAATGTGGGTCACCAATAGTATTAGTACATCAGGCAAGTTTTGAATTAATATCCAATGTTTCTAAAATACATTTAACATTTTGTAAATTATTTGCTGCTATTCTAACAATATTTTGTAATATTTTGCTCCCATTATCTACAAAATATAATTTTACTTGACTTCCTTGTCAAAGCAGAACTAAGCTCAGCTAAAATACAAGAACATATTTTAAAAACAATAAAATAATATATATTTTGTAAAAATATAAATAAAATGTAACAAATAATTGTTCTACATTACAAAATGTACACCCTAAAACAATGTCATGAAAGTTGCATTTTGTTCAATATAATAAATGAAATAACAGAAACACATTAGAATTTTATAAAAGAATATCACAAAATATCGATTAAAACTAATATTTTCTCATTTCATGAACTAATACACAATAATACGACGCAAAACTTGCGAGGCGCTAACAAGAACCAAGGCAAAATGTCAAAAATCAAAGAAAGATAATATGACAGAACACTGTCCCGATACTTTGCAAACTCAGTGAAAAACATTAAAATACTCACCCGCGGAGTCCGAGGGACCCTGAAAAGGGTCCCGGATCATCTTAGGCCGCTTGTTAGGCGGCTCATCGGCCATGGCTCTGTTTACTAAACGTAAGCCGTCGTGAATATTTCGGCCCGCCGATTTAAAAAACACTTTTATGTCTTTTATCTTCAAGAAATAACATTTTAAAGCGATTTGTCATTCATCATAATGTAATTCACCCACATCGCGATCGTTCGATGTCCTTCGCACCATTGAAGGCACATATTACAATTTCTCACTCAAGTATTCGCCATTACAAAGCTCCGAATCGAAGAGCTACACAGACCCTCTCACCATCTTCCGTCGGAACTAGCACAATAAATGAAAACAATATCACCAGATTTTAGCTACTTTATGGAACTTATTTACGCTATCGAATAACACGATTTCACTTAACACTTTAAAATACACGGAATGGTAAAGTTTATGATAAAATGATGTAAGAAAAAACAGAAAATTTACACGACAAATTCCGAAATTCTTCTCAGTCTCTCCAGCGCAAAATGGCGGCTGTTGATGAAAACTTTTTCTACGCTTGTCAGAAAATGTCGGCCTATATAGAGTATAGGAAAGCGCTCTGATTGGTCCGCGCATACCACGTGACTGCCGGAAATACCGATTTGACGCAGGATCGGTCCGATTATTCTGACGTCAAGGCGTACAAAGCCGAACATAGCCGAAGAAAGCCGAAGATGTTTTTTCCATGTAAAAGCATATTTTGGTTACAAAACTATTCAAGTGATGTTGTTTTAGAATACAACTAGCTAAATAAAGTTAAGATCTAACTATTCTATGAAATACATGACATTTTGAAGGTGCACACACGACAAAAAAAATGATTTAGATGTAAATTTTTGAATATTCCCTCCAAATCGGGAGTGGCCATCATCAATACGACGTGTCTCTAGACCACAGAGTACTTTTTTATATATATGGCTCTAGACTGTCTATGAATGATATAGAGAGGACCATAAGCCATTCTGTTTTACTTTTAATTTTTATTTGAGATTTAGTACACTAACTATTCAGCCAAAATCCATCAAATACTTTTGTTGTTTTTTAAATCTTTCGTTTATTTATTTTCTTTCTTATCTAAATACATTTTTAAATATTTCTTAAAATAAAAAGATGAATTTGTGTGGGCTAGATACCACAACTAAAAGTGAAAACCTGATAATAACATAACATCACGCCTTGTTTCCCCGAAGGGTTAGGCAGAGGTGTACCTATAGTACACCCACATTTCGCCAGTTATGTTTAAGTCCCATGTAATAGGGGGCGAGCCTATTGCCATCTACCGGGCACAAATCCGGACTCCAGGCTGCTACTGAGAAATTCCAGATAGAAAAACCCTATAACACTGCCCGACCTGGACATCGAACCCAGGACCTCATGTTCAGCAGTAGTGCTTGCAACCACTAGACCAACGAGGCAGCAAAACCTGATAATCTATTGCAAATTTAAAAAACCCCCGATCAACACATGCAGCAGGGGACCTACAATTTTTACCATAAAACCATAGACATATAAATTCTTATACCCATGCATGAAACAGAACAATTTTATCATTTATATCATTGCCAATTTTAAATTACAATTTTAATTTATTTTTTTGCTATTGAATAAAACAATGATAGTGAAAACAGAACCACAAGTTGCTTGCTTTGAACGAGTGGAAGTATGGGTCTATAATTTCAAACTTGACATTCTATAACAAGCACTTTCTCACTTGCATCATCAGATCATAAGATCATTTTCACCGTCTGTCTATTCTATTTTATGGCGGCTGTGAGTTGTTGAGGAGTTGGTTATTCCGTAGACTTTCCTGGCTGCAGCATCAGGATACTTTCCACATAATTGCATTGTTCATAAAATATTATAGTACCTATACCTTTCAAGTCGATCCGAGAGTTAAAGTGAAATTATCATTGTAATATGGCTGCAATCTCAACACCAGTCGGAAAAGAGCTGATTATCTTTAAAATGACTGAACGGATTTTCATGAAACATAGCTAAAAATCATCCCGAGTAGACCAACCTTTTATTCAGTCAGTCCCCTTGTCTCTATTTTTATACTTATTAATTTTTTATATTTATTGTTTCAGGGATTTAAATCATGAAGAGCAAACAAATAAGTAGGTATTTTTTCTACACTCTTTGGGAAGACTGTTGTACACTTTATAATACATACTAATTCCATGGATTTTTGCTAGAATATGTCACGACATCACTGTGACAAAATATAATAATAATCGCCATATCTCTACGTTGACGTCGTGGTGGGGCTTGCGCGCTTCGAACTCTAGGTCTGTGCCGGTAGAGGTTACTTTGCCGGAACAGGTCTAGGGTGAGGAGCCAGACCAAGAGAGATACAGAAACCCGCAGGGCAGCATGTGGCGAGCTGCTGGGCAGTAGCGACCCCACGTACCCTATCTCCCGGGAGAAGTCATGTTCCTCATCTCTGGCTTGCCTTTATTGGCCGGCTGGAGTGAACACTGACGAGAACTGACCTCCCACCTCATTCTTGCCTTTATTGGCTGGCTTGAGTAGAGATTCGCAAGAGCAAACGTGCTCGGAGGAAGGAAGTAGTCCAGTAAGATGCTGGTAGGGATCTTGACCGTACTTTCGGGATTGTCCTGATAGCCGTGGAATACCTCTCCACTCCTCTTAAGCACCTCAAGACATGTTGCCCCCTTGTCGCTACGACACTATGTGCTAGCGACCGTTTCCGGGGGCCCATTGTTGAGTGTGCAAGTCACCCCCTGCCATTTTATCCGTGTATTGTATTTATCACACATTGGTCAGGCAGGGGCCATAGTCCTTCCATAGTTTTAGATAACCAGTCCACTTTAGCCATCCAAACCCATAGCCCAATTTTTTTTTGTCTCCATATTCTGCAATAGTCCTACACCATCCGGGGGTTGTCCTTGGGTGCACTTGCATAGTACGCACAGGGATAATCGTCGGTTAGTGCCTCATTTCCATTGAAAGCGTCTAACGGGCCTCTGCGAGTTGGCTTCGGCCTCTCATATGCCTTCTAAAGGTCCGGGACCCTGGGGTCCCGAGAAATATAAAAAAAAAAAAAAAAAAAACAATAATAAGGAAGTATTCCACTAAGTGCTGGTAGGGATCTTGACCATCTTTCGGGCTCTGGGATTGTCCCGATTGTCCCCTAACCGCAGGGCAGCATGTGGCGAGCTGTTTGGCAGTAGCGACCTCACGGACCCTATCTCCCGGGAGAAGTCATGTTCCTCATCTCTGGCTTGCCTTGACTTTATTGACCGGCTGGAGTGAACACTGGCGAGAACTGACCTCCCACCTCATTATTGCCTGGCTTGAGTAGAGATTCGCAAGAGCAAACGTGCTCGGAGGAAGGAAGTAGTCCAGTAAGATGCTGGTAGGGATCTTGACCGTACTTCCGGGATTGTCCTGATAGCCGTGGAATACCTCTCCACTCCTCTTAAGCACCTCAGGACATGTTGCCCCCTTGTCGCTACGACACTATGTGCTAGCGACCGTTTCCGGGGGCCCATTGTTGAGTGTGCAAGTCACCCCTGCCATTTTATCCGTGTATTGTATTTATCAAACATTGGTCAGGCAGGGGCCATAGTCCTTCCATAGTTTTAGATAACCAGTCCACTTTAGCCATCCAAACCCATAACCCAATCATTTTTTTTTGTCTCCATATCCTGCAATAGTCCTACACCAACCGGGGGTTGTCCTTGGGTGCACTTGCATAGTACGCACAGGGATAATCGTCGGTTGGTGCCTCATTTCTATTGAAAGCGTCTAACGGACCTCTGCGAGTTGGCTTCGGCCCCTCATATGCCTTCCAAAGGTCCGGAACCCCAGGGTCCCGAGAAATACATTAAAAAAAATTTATAATAATAAAAACCGTTTATAACCAAATAATGTTCTTACATTTCCTTAAAACTAAAGTACAAGTAAACTACTAAAATTATTGTTACAAGGGAAACATAATTTTAATATTTTAACTTGTGGACTCCACACTAGGTCGAGTCTGTCTCGTGGAGTCCTTGAGAGTTTTACACAATTTGAAAAAAAAAATATATATAAAAATGGATCTTCTCTGCACCAAATTTGCCAATCGATAAATATTGGAGGGAAATAGAAATAGCATATAACCAAATAATGTTACTTATTCATCTTCATAATCGATCCATAAAAATCTTATTCAAACTACCTGGAGGGTAGACAAAATGGCGCATTATTTAAAAATTAATTCCATTACACCTCTTTAGGTATTTGGTAGGTGCATACCGTGCATAGCACAGAACATAAATATCGTAATGCGTGTATAGGTACTTAATCTAAATATTTACGTTATTCGCCATGGTTATCCCTACAAAGTTAAAAGTCCCAACGCTAAAAAGGTACAGAAATAAAACAGGTTATTAATTTACTATTCAAAATTAATTTCTAGTGACTATTTAGATTTACATTTCTTTCAGAGGTCTTATACCCAAAATCTCTAATCCAGTTTTAACAACTGTTCTAGCACAATGGAAAACGAGTAATCTTTGTGCTGCTAAATCAGGGTTAACATCCTTCACTCTTACTTCATTAAACATTCTGTTGACATGTCTTGCTAGGTGGAATAAATAATTAACAAGAATACAAGCTTCATATTCTTCTAACGACTTTTGAAGAATGTTTTCAAATCTGGCTAAGTCTGCAATAACGTCGCCTATGACTTCTTCAGACAAGTGATTAGGGTCACAAGTGTCAGGTAAAGACACACCGCAGTTCTGTTCTAGACTCCAAAGTCGGCAATGAAGATATTGTAGTTTGATAGCACTGTCGCCTTCAGTTTGGAGCGCTCTGTCCCAGCTAAATATGTAGTCTTTTTGCCGTCTCTGCTTCAAATCATTGATTAAAACTGCTGAAGTGCCCAATATGTCACATGTCTCTTCGTTCATTGCTCCAGTTCTGGTATCTGCAAAAGAGAAATTAGTTGTAGGATAAAGTTAGATAAATTAATGTATCAAAACAGAAAGTAATTGAACTGTCATCCCTCCCAAGGTATTGGATGGTCAACCGCATCAGCCTCACATATTTAGGAATTAAAATAATAATACTGAAATCAGTAATCCCCTTAAAGAAAAATTATGTCTGTTGCTGTATCCTGCACATAGTATTTACTGTAAAGGTGTTAAACACTAAATGGAAATCATGTATTATAAATGTAACATTACTCTTTGATAGAAGTTGCTTATCATAAATTTTTCTCTTAGCTTCATCAAGGATATCATTCAAGAATACTACATTTCCAGATCTGGTACTCATCCCTTTTAGTCTTCCAAATTTGATGTGTTCACAGCCATCGCTACATTTCTGGTTAATTTGTTTAACAACTTCAAATATAGCTGCAAAATGATCAGTCTGAGCATTATCTACTACATACAGCATTTTGTCAAATGCATATTTCTTGTATCTGTCCAACAACGCAGCAATGTCTCTAGATAGATAAAGTGTTGAATTATCACTTTTCAATACAGTCACATCTTTATTATTTATCTTTGTAATTTTCCTTCCCAAGTCATCAGTTTGAATAATTTTTTGTTTTTCTAATAAATCCATTACAGGTTTAATGGCACCACCATTGTAATCTGATTCCCAGTGGTAAGCATCAAACTGTATTCCTAGCCTTTGATATACTTTTTGTAATTCCTGTACAGTTACTTCACGGATATTTTTCCAGTTTTCTAAACTCATTCTACCTTGTTCTATATCTGAAAAATACTTTCTGGCTTCTTCTTGTACTCTGTCATCTTTTGAGGCTAATTTGTTAGCATAAACATAAACATCATACAGAGTTTTGATTGGATCATTCTGCAAATCTTTTACATCAATATTCTTTGATTTTAGACCATAATGCAGCAACCCAAACTGTGTGCCCCAGTCTCCCAAGTAATTAAGTCTAGTAACTTTATTGTCAAAGTATGTATTTATATTTGCAATAAAGTTTCCTATAATTGTAGATCTTAAATGACCAGCGTGGAAAGGTTTGGCAATATTTGGTGAACTGAAGTCTATTACTATTTTCTTTGGTTTCACTTGCTGTCTTGGCTCAGGTGACTTAAAACTTTCTAGTATATTCTGTATAAATGTATCTCTTTCTACTTGAAAAGATATGTCATTAGTTTTGTTTAGATTTTGTCCAGTATCTTCATAACTTGGAACTGTTTTATTCAGGATACTAACAGTGTATTTACTCTCATTGTGTTTATAAAAAATGTTCACATTTTTCAGGTTTCCTAAGACACTGCTACTATCAACATTGCGTGGAAGTATCTGCAATACATAAAGAATTGATGAACTATTGCTATTTATTGTACTTTCACGATAAATTGTTAGTTATTAATAGATTTTAACATGTTGGCAAGACAAATAGACAAACCTTGTCAAGTAACATAATTTTGGATTTCATTCCGCTTTAAAATTTAATTAAGGTTAGTAATTACAGTGCTGTACAATAGAAAGTTGTAGTTTCAATTTAATTTAGAAAGTCGATGAACATTGAACAACCTGCCGAGCATGAAAGTGACATTTAAGGTGACGTGACACAAGTAATGTTGCCACTTGCCAACTTGATATTTTGTCACTGCCCATGAAAAAATACCTAACTGTATTTGTGATGTAGAGTCTGACCTGTCTACGAGTCTGACCAACGAAAGCTGTCCAAGAAGAAAGGCGGGAATTAAAAAAAAATCAAGAGCTGTCAACACTGCTAAACTGAGTTGATACTATTTATTATTCAAGACATATTATGCGATATTTAAATCAGTATATATATACTACCTTATTACCCTTAATATTTACTTGGAACTGTTAAACCACCATTATGTATTCGCGCAATGGTGGGTTACAATATTCATCAGTACCAAAGTTAAGCTCTAAACGAAACTCAACTTTCCTGGCTCAGCCTTATACAGAAAAGGTTAAATTAAACAAAAAGTTATTATTTTACATTTATTTAATGGAATAGAGACCACTGATGTGATGACACAATAAAATCAAAACAAAATACAGGGGTTATGAGTCATAGTCGAAATCGAATTCCAAAAACTCTACACCTGATGACATTGAATCAGCCTCATTGCTTTCTTCGCTGCTACTGCTACTGTCCCCAACATGTATTATGAATCCTGACTCCCAAGATACAGGCAAATGCCTAGTTTGGGGGTCACCGTCTGTTCTATTCTTGTACAAATTGTGATTACTAAATAAATAAAAAATAAATTTGAAATTTGAATCGTTCAAGTTCGTTTTCAACAACACGGTCCTTTAACTCGTCAAAATGTAGGGAACTAGATTTTTTTTTCGCGATTTCAGGTTTGCTCCTATAGTAAAAGTTGTTCATAATGATGAGTACAATGATCCCTGAAGAGGTTGTGCGTTATTTATGTTACATCTTGTATATTGGCAAGGTACCGTCATGATGTTAATTTTTTTAAAGAGTTCCCTTAGAGATTCGCGTCTGCGGAGCTTATAGATGGTTCTGACAGCCCTGTTTTGCAGAATAAAGATAGAATCTATATCTGCAGCCCGTCCCCATAACAAAATACCGTAAGACATGATGCTATGAAAGTAACTAAAATAGACCAGTCTCGCGGTATCCACGTCTGTTAATTGACGGATTTTCCAAACAGCGTAAGCAGCTGAGCTTAGCCATCCTGCAAGTGATGTTAAGTGAGGACTCCACTGCAGCTTTGAGTCCAGCGTATTTTCCAGGAAAACAATCTTTTCGACGAATTGTAGTATTTCCTTATTCAATACTGCGTGACATTCACTACTTCTAACATTTGGTAACGCGAATCTTTTGCATTTAGTTTTCTTCTCATTTAATACTAAATTATTTACAGTGAAACAATTATGGACCTTAAGCATAGCGTTATTTACGTCGTCAAGCTTTTGTGCATGTCTGTTAACTTTAAAAATTAGTGATGAGTCATCAACTCATCAGCAAATAAAACCATTTGTGGTCAGTTTTTCAGTAAATGAGGTAATGCGTCTCTTGTCACAAATCCGTCTAAACTAAAGTAAAAATCACCAAAATTTAGTTTATTCCTGTCAAACGACGATTTCCCATTCTGAAATTGACTGAAGTGACATAACCATATTTTAGTTTGAAAGCACTAAGATGGCACCGAGTTATTAGTTTAGTGAAAATGGTAATTTTGCTATTCTGAATTAGACGTTTTTCACCTAAAATTTAGATTTTCTAACTAAATATGACTGTTTTGAATCGCGATTAAAAAGGTGTGGAATAAAATTAGTTGGCATCAACTAAAATTCACACCAACACCTCGACTTCAGGTGCAAAAACAGTACTGTATCTTTTTTTTTTCTTTTGCTTATATCTCGAAAACGGTGTGCTTATCGCAAAAGTAATGAAAATGTCAACCCCCTTTATAAGGCCCATAAACCCCGAAACCTCAACATGTAGGAAATATTTTTTCATATTTTCCATACAAAAAGTGAAAAATTCCATATAAAATGCGTCGAGTCTGCCCCCTGCGTGCCTCCGGCTCAAAAAAATCACAGGGTAGGGCAAGCAAGTACTTACCACGTGGAGTCACGATTGTCAAATTCGATTTAGTTGTGTCAAAATTATTTTTAAATTTAGTGATATTTTTTTGCAAAATAGCTTTACGATTCTCATAGCCAAAAGTAAGGAATTTTGGTGATAGTTTAGTTACAGTTTGGTAACAAAGTCTTGAAACCGAACTAAAATATTTAATCATTGGCAATACTCGCTCTGCCTCGTCGAGGAAGGGACATATTCTGTCATTTCTTGTAATCGGTGACTGATTCTCGTGATTATTTTTATTTATTTGCGTTATGGTCGTGATACTGGTGACCCAATGTGTTCATAATGAACAGATCTGTTATCCGCAGCTCGGCAAGAGCGATATTTTATAAAGTGTACGTGAGATGTTTGGCAGAACTCGAAGCTGAACAAATTTTATCCGATCTCAACGATGTGTATAAAAGAACCGCTGAAATGACCATTACAATGATATTTTATACATGTAATCAGAAGTTATGTTTGTATTTCAAGGTGCAATATCTAGTATAAACCTTTCATATAATTATTGAAATGTACAGACGCCAGCACAATCAAGCTACCCGAAACTGTCAAATTTTCCCAATCAACCTTGAACCTAATGCTTCAGCAATAAAGTCGAAAATCTATTAAAGAAATTTGACAGATTGTAGTAGCTTGATGTGCTGGCGTCCATACATTCACGAATTCGAGGTTATGTTTACAAAACAAATTCGGAATGCAGCGCGTTCGTATATTGTAGATACTTTTTTTATTATTGCATATATCACTGAACAAAAATAAGTATTGTATTTTTTTAGGTAAAACCATCATTATTATAATGCTATCTGGGGTCTGGGCAGTATAAGGTGATCTGGGGTCTTGTAAAACATAAAATTATCTCACATAATGTGGAATTAGTTGACATTAAGGTATTTTGAAATACCTAATAATTTTATTTTTAATTCATTAAAATAAATAACTGCAAATGTTATCGTTCTAGGCAGTGGCTGAACAAGCTTATAAGAGCTTTTCTTTTTTTCATAAAACCCGCCAATGTTTACATTCATTGTCAAAAAAGAAGTATCAAAACCGTTTTCGTCGTACTGTATAGGGTTACAACATGCACGATAGTGGCGCCGCCATTATTTTCACGACTTCTTGGCCAAGCTGTACTTTCTCATCAAGGCCCGTATTGTTCAGTAATGTTCAGTTATGTTTCTACCAAATAAATGTTATCTTTATCTTTCTTGCTTTCTTTTTATCACTAACTTTAATCACTTACTTTTTTTTATTACGCTAAATTAATAAAAATATTTTAGAGCACAAAACAAAACTATGATGTACAATCGGATTTCGATTAGAAATTCAGTTCAGAAACATAAATTTTATTAGTTGCCAATAAAGTGTATTATCTATGGTTGCCAAGCAACGAAATAATAAGATAATAACAACAAGTCAATACCAAAAATGCTAATGTATTTTGGTCGAATTCCTCACAGAGTACTCTTTTATATGGAATTCCCAATGACAATTTTAAAACTGAATAAGTGCCTTTAAACTCCATCAAGTTAAATGCGTTAATTGGAGGATACAGAAACTGGGTAGAATGACTACCCCTAAAGTAAGTACTTATTATTTTGTTTTCTAATAAGATCAGCTGTCTTACCAAATTATTTCTGACCGATGTTAACAACCACTCACCAAAATTTCATATAGCCCTCATGCTTATTTCGGAAATAATCCTGGGGTTTATAACCCCTCACGATACAAATCGTTGCCCTCTTCAGCAGTCAATACTCAATACTCAAATCTTTATTGCATTCCTTATGTATTAACATAGATGGTATAAAAAAGTAAAATATCAATATGGACTCTGTCGGGCACAGCAAAATTAGGAGACATGAAGAAGGCTAAGCAGCAATTCAGTATTATTATTGTCTGACATATCTCAGGACCCTGGGGTCCCGGACCTTTGGACGGCGTACGAGGAGCCGAAGCAAACTCGCAGAGGCCTGTTAGACGCTTTCAATGAAAATGATGCACCAACCAATGATTATCCCTGTATGCACTATGCAAGTACACCCAAGGGCAACCCTCGGTTGGTGTAGGACTATTGCAGGATATGGGAACAAAGATATTGGACTGTGGATTGCACAGTGTGATAAGATCCCGGATTTTGTGTCATCATGTTTTTATTGAGTTAATCGATAGAGTCTACAATTCCGACGATTAGAGTAAAACTCCGGGTTCGCTAAGACCTTGTACTTTTTTTTTTTTTAAATGTCAAAGTTTCGCAATATCCGACTCTTGAAAAACGAAAAAAAAATCATTATAATTTAATGGAAGTACTTATTCCAGAATTTATTTATTTTATCGAGAAAAGGTATAATAGCCGACCGTTGTACCAATTCCTGTTGCTTTAGTATGAATGGGTCGAGAGATATGATTTTTTTTCTCATTTTTCGTTTTCATCTTTTTATTCATCTAAACCGCAGTAGTAGGTGGCCATTCCTACATCAAAAAATTAGCAGCAGTATGTATTAATTCCAAAACCAAACTCGTTGGGTTCCAGGAGTTATTGGAAATTCAAAATTTTCCTTAGGGTTGTCACTTTCATGTATCCGAAAAAAAACCAACATGAATATATTTTATTTGAAAAAAAAATGTGTTTTAATTTTTATCTAATAACTAATATGGAGTTGGCTATTCGAAAGGAAAATGTATATGAATTTTTAAAATATTATGTGGGCTAACAGAACTAAAATTCATCTTCATTGTTAGTTACAATTAATTCAACATGTGAATAATCATCGATGGCTAGATTTTGTTCATTAACAGGTCTCAACAAAGACAATGCGGCCGGTGGCAATGGGATTTTTTTAGCCTTTTTTTTTCTCTCTAAGAGGTTGTAATCAGAGATAATGGGATCCGATGAGACTAAAGCTCTGTGAAAAAGGTCAAACATAGTTGCTTCACGAGATTTTTTTCTGGTATGGTGCTCTCTGTCAAACCTCCAAAATTTGTTGCGTGACTCAGCCGCTTGTTCAGAGAGCATGCCAATAGGTAAATTTGATTTTTCTATAATTTTCGACCCATGTACTAAATTTTTGTGAAGCGTGATAGTCATAGGATGCCATCCATACTTCGCAACATATTTGTATGCCAACTCTTTGCAAAAAGTTGCGAATTTTTCAAAGTCAATTGGCAGGTTACTAGACAAAACTGTTAAAATAACATATAATCCATCTAATAGCCACTGTTCAATGTTCAGAATGTTTGCAAAAGTTCCTCGGTTTCTATCAGAAAGAGCAGTGCGTGCAGTGTTTCCGTCGTTAGTGGTCCCTGAAGTTGGACGGACATCTACCAAAAGTCCCATTTCTTCTCTGATTTTAGCCTGGATTATTTTTTTACGGTCCTCGACTAATCGGCTCTCTTCTGACCTTTGAGGGATCCTCCATTTTTTAACCTCTATTTTATATCCCAGGTTTAATAAAAATTCTAAGGCCCTTATCCAAGAATGAAGTGGACTTATGCCATGCACCAAACGTTCTTCTATTACTGGTTTGGAGAATGCTAACTCTAAATTGTTGAATTGCGATGAGGTCAAATCGCAATATGGGCAACGTAACTGAGATGGCGTACAAAGAATTGCATTCAGGACTTTCCCATCAATAGCTGCACAGTATAATTCATATTCAACAACTTTTATTGTATGCCCTCTCGAGGTTTCAGTTATAATGGGGGTAAGATTTTGTATTTGATCCTGAATAGACTGTTTCTCCCAAATAATTAATTCTTTCGTTTCTTTTTTATACTGCAAGTGTAACGGTCTACAGTAACGAAAAGATGACGGTGCAGGGTTTACCCAAATAACATCATTGCTGTCTTTAGTTACAACCTGCAATGGCGTAAATGTCGTCGCAAAAAGACTATTTTCGTCACCTTCTGCATCTGAGAATGATTGTTTATATAAAGATTGCCCAGTGCTTCCATCAAAGCCCCAGTTACCCCTTAAAATGCAATCTACTGCTTGAATGCTTTTTTTGGTACAATAGTTGATGAGGACTTCATCACATAATTTAATCACCTGAGTAAAAGTGTGGTTGACTAAACTTTGAAAAGGCACAGATGCTTCTCTTTCAGACACCTGCACCTGGTCAGGATAACATGTTTTTTTAGCCTCTTGAATTTTATTATACGGGGGGTATGCATCAAATCCACGTCTTTTAAGATCTAATCGAATTGCACTGTATGTTTCGACAGACATATTTCTATCAGTTATCATAGCCAGAGCTTCGACAGGTGTGCATGGTTCTGGAGATGTCTGAACTTTTTTAAGAATTTCTGTTGGAGCAGTCTCAGATTCTAGACAGAGACATAATAGTGTCTCTAAATCTTTAGCAGATGAATGTGGCAGATTTTGTCCTCCGATTTTAATAGATTGTACAAACGCTTGTATTTTCTGGACATTTGGTTCGTTGTCTAAGGCTTCCGAAAGTTTTCGCTTAGATCTATATTGTTGGCTTCTGCTTAAAGCCATAAACCTCTTGGATTTCGGAGAAAAGAGAGATTCGTTATTAGAAACCGTTGCTGATGAAGTTTCATCATTATCAAGGACTGATATCAAATGACCACTAACAAGAGTACCACTAAGCCAATCTCGTTTTGTTTTAATAAAATAGGACTCATTAAACTTACAACGCTTAAAGTAATCTTGACTCTTTGATAAAAACCGTGAAAGTGTTTGTTTCAACTCCTCGTCAGTTTGTGAAAGTTGATATTCAGAGCCAAAATAATTGACAACCATACTCAATCGTTCGGAAAGCGGCAGCTCCTTTGCTTTACCCTTAAACAGCTTAAAGGCTTCCATTCGAGTTAGTATTTTTGTACCAGAAGAATGTCCTTCACGGTGATCTGTCTGTTGATACGCATAGTTAGGGCTCTGTTGGTTAGTTAAAAACATCTCGTCGTCTGAATCGGTGTCAGTTGGCAATGCTATAGTCGTCTGTGTTGAAATTCCAGGTTTATTTGTTGGTTTTTGATTAGTTTCCATTGTTGTTCCCACGAGTAGGGTCGATAGAAGGTCCACCCCCGGGTGACGCCCATTCCGGGGGTAAGGCTACATACTACGGAGGTCGCCAGATATCCGTAGGGTTTAAACGACTTCGCTGTCGGGTTTTATAGAGTGTTCCTTCTCGCGGGTCGGCCAGTTAAGGCAAGCCCCCCGGCCGTAGTTGTGCATGACGTACCTCAGTCACGCCTTACTGAGGTTGTTGAAATGCAGAGTACGGTTACGGTATAAAGGTTGACTGGCGCTCAGTCCCCTGAAATTGTTCCAACTCCAGATGGAACAACCATTGATTTTGCTTTATAGCAAAAACTATACTTTAATAAATATAGTTACATATTGTATATAAATAATGTGTAGTCAACGTAAATAATTTAAGCAGGGGCGCATTCTCAGCGTAATATATATGAAAAATCAATACAATTGATGTAAATACATGAGGAAAATTTACTTAAAATAATTAGATAGGTATATAATTCATGTAGATAAAAAAAATACAAAATAAATTATTGTAAAGAATTGTTATAAATCAAAAAATATAATTAAATTGATTTAAAAGAATAATACATGATGAAAATTTATTTAAAATAATTAGATAGGTATATAATTCAAGTAGATAAAAAAAAATACAAAATAAATTATTGTAAAGAATTGTTATAAATCAAAAATATAATAAAATTGATTTAAAAGAATTGTAAAATATAAAAATACACTAAAATTGATTCAAAATAAGTTGTAAAATCAAAAAGTAAAACAAAATTGATTTAAAAGAATTGTAAAATTAATAATAAAAAGAACTAAATTGACTAAAAATATTTAAAAAATTGTAAAAAAAAATTGATATTTTGATTACTCATGTTAAATGTTGATTGATATACTTATGAGCAGTGGTCGGAGTAGGTAGAGCTATTTTTTGTACTTGCGATACGTTATCCTAATATGGACACTCCCGGAATCCCGGGATTTGAAATATATATTATTAAATAAGCTAGAAATTACTTTGTAAAAAGCTATTCACATCTTTTTAAAATTAAATCTATTTTTAATCGCGATTAAAAAGGTGTGGAATAAATTTAGATGTCATGAACATTCACACCAACACCTTGACTTCAGGTGCAAAAACAGTACTGTCTTTTTTTTCTTCTTTTGATTATATCTTGAAAATGATGTGTCCTATTGCAAAAATAATGAAAATTTCGACCCCCTTTATAAAACCCATAAACCCCTAAAACTCAACATGTAGGTAACCATTTTTCATATTTTCCATACAAAAAGTGAAAGTTCCATATAAAACATGTTGAGGCTGCCCCCCCGCGCGACACGTAGGGCAAACAAGTACCACGTGGATTCACGATTGTCAAATACGATTTTAGTTGGGTCAAAATTATTTTTAATTTTAGTTTTTTTTTTCAGCTTAGCTTTAAGATTGTCATAGCCAAAAGTAAGGAATTCTAGTGATAGTTTTCATAGTTTAGTTCGGTGAAAGGGAATCGGCACCATTGTGGAAAAACAATTTAAATACTGTAGAAAGGGACAAAAACAGGTGCGTTCGTCTAGCGGCGCAGCCCGCTATTGTATTCTTTTGTTTCCACTAGTCATGTTGCGGGTTACACCTGAGCGGCAACATCGCGCGTGTGCAAATTGGAAATTAGCAACGCGTCGCTGACGTTAGTTTGACAACGTCGTGCGCTCACTGTCAGTACATAAGACAAGCTTTCTTTTGACCGTAATAACAAAAAAACAATTAATTTATCGAATTCCGGAGTTTCAGTTAGAATCCCGGGGAATGCCCATATTAACATCAACGTTTGCGGTCATTGAACCAAAACAGCTCTACCTACTCCGACCACTGCTTATGAGACATCGGAAAAGATTTTCTTCTATTTACTAATAGTTGAGTCTTTTGAGTTAGAATTTATAGGCGGTTTCCAAAAAAAGGTGTATCAGTCAACATGATACCAATTTCTCCATTTGTTTTTTAATTTCTTTTATAAAATTACCCAATCTTTGCCATCTAAGCCACAAAATAATGATATCTTGTTATGGTCGTGATAAGGAAGCTAAAACTTAATAAAAATTAACAAATTATGTTTTGGTTGAAGTGGCAGCCCTAAGTGCGCGGATATTTCGGATATTACTAAAATGTCCAATAACTCCTGGAACCCAACGAGTTTGGTTTTGGAATTAATACTACACATAATAGAAAGTATCAGCAATTTTTTGATGTAGGAGTGACCACCTACTACTGCGGTTTAGATGAATAAAAAAATGAAAACGAAAAATGAGAAAAAAAATCATATCTCTCGACCCATTCATACTAAAGCAACAGGAATTGGTAGAACGGTCGGCTATTATACCTTTTCTCGATAAAATAAATAAATTCTGGAATAAATACTTCCATTAAATTATAACGATTTTTTTTTCGTTTTTCAAGAGTCGGATATTGCGAAACTTTGACATTTAAAAAAAAAAAAAGTACAAGTCTTAGCGAACCCGGAGTTTTACTCTAATCGTCGGAATTGTAGACTCTATCGATTAACTCAATAAAAACACGATGACACAAAATCCGGGATCTTATCACACTGTGGATTGGAGTGGCTGAAGTGGACTGGTTTCTCTAGGACTATGGAAAGACTATGACCCCTGCCTGGTCAATGTTTTATATAAAATACTTAGATAAAATGGCAGATATTATTATAAATTATTAGATGTGTTTAATTGGGTATATAATTATGTATATGTATATATACAGGGTGTAAGGGACAGCCCTCCGCAGATTGATGGGGTGAATTCAGTATATCATACCAAGTTGACCTGTACATGAAATTATTTCAGGAATGTTATGGGAATCCAATAAATCTGATTTATTTATTACCTCACACGCAATGTATTGTTACCATGGTAAAAAGCGCATATTTCAACATCCATTGCTGACTTTTTTATTTTAGCAGTTTTATTTACATAAATGTGCAGTACGTAAATGTGTGCTGGGTACAAAGAATGTAATTTCACATTGAAATAAGGGAATAGTGACTGAAAAACCGATACTTAAAAAAAAAAATTAAAATTTTCCTGAGAAATTTTCCAGTGGAATATGATTCAAAATAAGGAGCTTAATCATGTTAGTTTGCGGAGGGCTGTTCCTTACACCCTGTATATATACTTATATATTATTAGGTTTGTGTATATGTATAGGTAAAATAAAAAATAAATATCTTGGGACAACTCACACATGGCCATCTGATCCCAAGTTAAGCAGAGCTTGTGTTATGGTAACCAGACAACTGATATACATACTTATATAATTTATAAATACATACATATTATAGATAAATTACACCCAGACACAGAACAAACAATATGCTCATCACACAATGTTTGTCCTGGGTGGGAATCGAACCCACGACCTCTGGCTTTGCAGTCAGGGTCACTAACCACTAGACCAACAGGCCTGTAGGTATAGTTTAATATTCATCATTCTCTTGCCCTTATGCCAATTTACATATAAGGGGTTGGCGCCAGCGTAGCATGTCTTCTTTCATACTTCTCTATAGTCACCCCTTTTATTGCCAGTTCGTTTCCCTCTTGTTTTTGCTAAAACATCATTTTTAACATTTTCCAAAATGTTTCCAGTTGCTTTACACCATAGAACAGCCCCATGGGATGGGTGAGCTGTATTTTATGTGGCAGAAGGGTGAGTCACACTCATTGCTGGCCACAACTGGGACAGATGCTACGGTTGCCATACATGACAGAACTGGCCAGCTTATGGAAAGAATGAAGCTGCATGGGTGAGATTTAAATTATGAATTCAATTCAAACTTGACTCTACTTTGTTTATTCATTATAACTGGCTTGTTTGAAAAATTATTGTAGCATATAAAACAAAAATCAAACCGACATATTTTTCATATTTGGGTAGACTAATTTCAATTTAGTTCTTGAATGTCTTTACGATTTGAAACAGCACCCCAAATACCCTTCTCATACTGTTTCTCAGTGTTTTAGCTTGGAATGAATAACATGCCAAGCATTTCAGTGAGAAAAATTGTAACAAAATTGAAAAACATGATTGTAAACTTTTTCAGTCTCTGTGCTGGCATGGAATGGGATCAGGACGGTGACTACTTAGCAATCATTACTCCTAACAGTAACACGGTATTGTTATGGGAATGCCATGCCAACAAGCGCATTAACATCGAGACAGGGCTTCGTGAACCACCTTCGTGCATTGCATGGGCTTACGGAGAGCCTTTGTTAGCTGTTGGAACACAGAAAGGAAATCTGGCGCTGTATAACCATCATACAACCAAGTATGTATATTTTCTACAAAATCATATTATTATTTTAATTTATACATGTATACAGGTCTAATTTACAGATAAGGAAAGGAACAGCCACTTCAGATCTTAAAAAATAAATGATGCTAACTATATGATAAGCCATTACCATTATTAACTAGTAGTTCGAACACTGACTATCCAAATAATACTACTTAAACTGAATTCTTTACCACAATTCCTAACCCATATTATCTGTTTGTGGTTTTCATTACAAAATTTCTAATTTATAAGTTCAAGTAATTCACAATCTTTCTTATCACTTCATTTGAATAACCCTCAATTCTTTCATTTTCAGGAGAATACCAATAATAGGTAAACACACAAAGAAAATCACCTGTGCAGAATGGAACAAGGACAGTATTCTGGTGTTAGCTTCAGAAGACAAGAGTTTATCCATCAACAACTCTGACGGTGACACATTGAGAATGATATCTCTGAGAGATGCACCCAATGACCTGCAATTCTCTGAGATGAAGACTGATCAGAGAGTGGCTGGGGAGAATACTGTAAGCTTTTGAACATAACATAACATCAAGCCTGTGTTGTCTGAATGGTTGGGCAGAGGTGTAGTACCGACACCCACATCCCCCACATGTACTGACACACAACAACAACAACACAACACAAGAACATAAAACACACAACACCACAAGAATACAAACACACAACATCATTATACTCAAACCGTTAGATGCCTCTGAAAGCTGGGCTAGATGTTAAATCTTATCTGTTTCTGTACTTTCTGTGAGTGTTTGGTTGAATCAGGTGACATGACATTTGCATATAGAAATTATAACTATCAGTCAATCAGCATTTAATAACTTTTGCACAAAAAGACTGCTGATTAATGTCATATCTTCCATATCTCAGAGTCAGAACAGGTGTCATGCTTCTGACAGTTTTCATGACCAGACCATAAAAGTATAAATAAGTCATTTAGTACCTAGAAATCTCAAAGTAGTTAAATTGTTAGTCTTTTCCTTAGATGTTAGTTCTCTTTCTAAATCCAATTCTATATCTCTTTTCCAGATAAGCCTAGTAGTCGGCAAAAGAACACTATACCTATACAACCTTCTGAACCCTGAGAACCCAATAGAGCTAGCATTTCAACAGCGCTACGGCTCCATAGTCTCATACAAATGGTACGGAGACGGCTATATTCTTATAGGATTCAGTGCTGGGTTTATTATAGCCATCTCTACACACATCAAGGAGGTTGGTGAAGAGTTGTTCCAGGTGAAGAATCATAAGGACAGTCTGACCGATGTAGCGGTTTGTAATGGACTGGCGGCTTCTTGTGGAGATGGACAGTGAGTTGACAAGAATTAATGTTTTTTTTTTTATTTAAATAGGATGCGTGCGTGTGCGTGGGTTTTGTTTTCCTATTCAGTATTGAAAAAAAAGACCGGCCAAGTGCGTGTCGGACCACGAACAATGAAGGATTCCGCAGTTGGGATGGAATTATCCCAAAAACAAACCTAACATTGTAGTTGAAAAACATGTTCTCCCATACATCGATATACGTCACGGTCAATTCTCCAAACTGCAAATGTAAGTTTCTAATCGCAAAGAAATGTTTTTTTTTTATGTGAAAAAACTACAAATTATTGATTTTCGGATATTTTCCTTTACTTGTGCTGTGAGACCTAGCTTCTTGCCAAATTTCATGATTCTAGGTCAATGGGGAGTACCATATATGTTTTGATTTATTTGCGAGTATCAGAATATGTCGCGTAAATGGCCGTATTTTTTTTATTGCGTTGACTTAGAAGCTTGATTTTTTTAGAGCTCCAAGAGACCGTAGACGTAGACCTACGTATTTGATATTAATTTCAACTTGATACCTCCACGCGTTCCGGAGAAAAAGGGTCTTGACAGACTGACAGGCAGACGGACAGACAGACAGACACAGACAGACGGACAACGAAGTGATCCTATCAGGGTTCCGTTTTTGCCTTTTGAGGCACAGAACCCTAAAAACAAGCGCAACATTATAAAACAAGCCTTTCAAAAGAACAAGATTAAAGCAGATTATATCAGAGTCAAATTCAAACATGAATAAATTTTTATTTCGGAACATAATATTTACATAATAAATAAGCTAACAGACTTAAAATAATAATTATAATATGTACAAATGTAAAAAAAAAACAAAAAAATATATAATCATAGGGCATCAAAAAATTCGTCCGCATCGCTGTCAACAGGAAATGTGCCCAAAAGGCTGGCAGCATTGCCACGTTGTATGGCGATGCTAATTCTTTGGCCAAAGAATAGGCCAGCCCTTTGGTCACGTGAAGAGTCGACCAACCGCTTGGCGATGTCTCGGAAAATCAAGTGGGCACTCGGACCCCATGGCCCTAGTGTTTCAACCCCAAACGGCTCGAACATATAACTCCCATAAAGTTCGGAATATTTTCGCCGTTTGAGGTTTTCCGCACCTACAGCAGCCGCCCCAGCACAGCCCGCCGTACTAAGAAGATGGGATGGCGCAAGGGTGTCGACACATGTTGCATCCCACACCAAAGGCCTGCCTAACTTCCAAGGCATTATGGTCATTCCGTCTGGTCTCTTGCCATCGTCGCGTGCCAAGCCGTTGGGTTCTAAAACAGCTGGCACCCCGGCGGTGACAAGAGCACGACGGATAATGTCTAATTAATGCTAGCGTGCCGTGCTATCCGGCCTGCGCTCTTGCTACAAGACAGGCCATGATGTCCGAGGCAGTCGACGGCTTCACCGCACTGGCAGCGGTGTGGAGCCCCACAAGGAGCGCCCAGACGCAGACAAGTAGCGAGCCGGAAGGTGCAGTCACCAAGCAAAGTGCCTATGTTGGGTGACGGTAGTGCTTGAAGCCAGAGGCCCGACTCCCATTCACCCACAGCCAGCAGGCGGGCACGCTCAGCAGTATTGGTGGACGTATTGATAAGATTATTCCGTACCAACCTGCAAAGCGGCTCATCCCACTGTCTCTGGGAAGATGGGTTCACGGGCCGATCTGTATCCGGGCAAGCCGCTATCCAGGCGTTCACCGCATCACTCAAGCACGGCACTTCAGAGTCAACCAGGGAGGGAGCTAAAATTTTCCCGGTCAACTTTTCAGTGCTGTGGACAGAGGATAGGAACGTAAGCTAATACTGGTAATTTTGCGGACGCCGAGGCCGCCAAAACGGATGGGTAGTGTGGCTTAAAGCCACGCTCGGTCGTCCAAGGCCACATTTAAAATAGATGTTACTGTGCTGCGAATAATTTGGTCAATTTTGTCCAACAGATGTGGCTGCTTCCATAAAGGGGAAGAACGTAGAAAATATATAAAATTTGGGCCAAAACAACAGTATTTAATCAGGGTGAATGCCGAATGTAAATTAATTTTGGAGAGTCTGTCCGAAATGTCGTTGAAGTTTTTGATTTTTTCGTCGATGAAAGGAGAAAAGCTGTCTTCTAAAATTGGGGAACCTAGGAGGTGCAGTGAACTTTTTTCTAAAATTTTAATTTGTGGGGCTATTGCATTAAATTTTTCTAGGGTCAATTGTCTGTCAGTAAAGTCAGGAAGATAGATTTCACATTTTGAGGGGTTAAGGTCCAAGCCAATAGATCTAAATTCCTGTTTGAGAAGTTGTAGGTCTTTCAAAACGGTGTCTGCATCACCTCCTAGAGTCCCATCGTCTAAATACCACACGTTAAATTTTGACTTTAGTTTCTGGATAATTGGATGAATAGCCAAGCTGAAAATGACTGGCCCGAGAGGGTCACCTTGTTGGCATCCTACTGCAGATTCCAAGACATTGTCCTTGTATAATAATTTGGAAGGGTACCTGTAACATTGCCACAAAAAACCATAAATTTCGGGTAGTTCCTTTTTGACTTCAGCCAACAAAGTGTCCCTGTTTACAGAGTTAAAGGCGTTCTTCACGTCAACCTTGAGGATGACCTCACCTTTGTTGAAGTTTAAAAAGGTGGAAAGGGCATGTACGGCAGCCTCACAGCCCCCTTTCGAGCCAAAACCAAGCTGCAGGGGCTGAAACTTAGCTGTAAGCGTTTCGCTGTAAAGCTTACAGCATATTTTGGCTGCCGTACGCCTGTAGGTGCACCCAACGGCAATGGGACGAATGCCGCCGTCCTTCTTGCGCAGGGCGCATAAGTTGGCCCCGTACAAGACATCCATGACGGCCTCGTTCACACCGCCGGTGAGCATGAGGTTAATCAGAGCCGCAAGCTTCTTCAAAAGCGAACTCACCAGCTTCCCCGGCGCCTGAACTCAGTAGATCCTTTAGATGTTGTGGAGTCAGGCCGTCGAGGCCGCCGGCGGAACCACTTCGAAAGGAGCTCACGGCTGCAATCAACTGGGGGGCCGAAACGGTTAGGAAGGTTGAATTTAGGTCGGGAGAGTCCGGTGGGTCGGGAAAGGTGAGACCATCCGCAGGCGCTGGTTGTTTACTCTCTAGAGCTGTTAGCGTTTCTGGAGAGTAAGGCGCCACCACATCACTGCTGAACAATATCCTGGCCGCTCCCCTGATGTCACCTTCACTTAATTTGGATTCCACATGTGAACATAAGCCTTTTTGCGATTGATTGATAAATGCAGGTAATTTTGAATCTAAAATTAGGGTCGAATTGTTGCAGTTGTCTTTAATTTGCTTCGTTAGGGTTGTTTTAGTTGCCAAATTTTTTTGGACATGTAGAATCCTATAAGGGAAGGTGAGTAATTGCTCCCAGGCACTTTGTGAGTTCTCCTGAGTCGCAAGACGGAGACATCACGTCAAGCTTAGCGCAACAGACCGTCTCGCTCCCCGGGGAACTCTCTTTAAAACCGGGGTAGAATTTTTTAATTTTGCTAACGTTTGCCACAAGGTTTGGTCTGGAAGTGTTGATGTTGGGGATGTGGCTGGGTGGCAGAATGGTACACTATGTGGTTTGTGGATCTTGCCATAGTGTATTGTGTAACATGAATTAGTCATTTATCATGACAGAAGAATGCTGCTGTTGGGTTTTCTTTCAACTATCATCATCTTCCTGCTCTTGTCCCACGTAACTTGGGATCGGCGCAACACGTTTTCTTCTACCATTCTCCCCCTGTCAACCGTCACGCATCATGGGTTTTCCTTTAACTAATTTATCTTTAATTATAGGGTGTGCCTCATATCATATAAAGTTATTTGGTATATTTTCATTTCAGTAACGTTCACAAGATATAATAAACGTGAGTTATACCAACTGTTGATACAATTTCTTTAGATATAACATTTATACACTAAAACTTATTTCGTATAACGTTATCGGATATAACGTTTATTGAATCGAAAATCATTAGGTATATCGTTTAAAATATATTGATACCATCATTATGGTTAACACCCCGATTCAGAGCAATCCGACTCGGATAGGTTAGTTTAGAAGGCTAAAGCGGGAGCGGAGCGTAGCCCCGTTGTTTTGTTTTTGGTGGTTTGTGGTTATTGGTTTTTTTTCAGACCCGAAAATCCTAACCCTAGACGGTCGAAATCAGAAGCACCCCGAGGTTCGGTTTGGTTAGGTTCCTTTAAACCCTGCAGACAGAAATAGGAGCACCGCGCAGCGGGGCTCCGTCGACCTGCTGTTAGTTTAGGCTTGCATGCTGCTTGCTTGCATGCTGCATGTATGGTGTATGCTTGTTTACACGCCTGCTGCAAGCATGGTGTATGCTTGTTTGCATGTTTTTTACAGGGAAATAACAATCACATATGTTCACAATCAACTGTTTTATAATGATTCATGCTTCGATTGATTGACTATCAAATAACAAAAAAAAAAAAACAAACGATTACAAAAACACGATTACATTTCACAACTTATTAATAATTAGACAATGTTATAATGTGTATATCTGAAATTTTGCTTTGTGTTTTTTACTAGGTGTTTTATCATAGAAGACTAAATAGGTTTTATGTCTTTTGAGTGGTATAAAAAACGATTTTATATTCAATGTATGTTATGCTTATAGAAATTAGTTACTTTAAAATTATATCAATCGTTTATTATATTAACTGATGATTATATCAAATAAAATTATAGATTCAGTTGTTATATCTTGTAAATTAGAGATTTTGTAATTATATCATATATAACTTACCCTGAAAAAGTAGCAGGCCCTTTATTTATTTATTTATTTATTAAAACTTTATGCACAAGTAAAAAGAATACCGTACAAAGGCGGACTAAATGCCTGAGGCATTTTCTACTAGTCAACTTTAGGGTGATACAGAGAGAAAACATGGCAGGTGCAACATAAGGGATAGATAACACGAAAATAACTATAAAATACTAGAATAAATACATAGATATATACATACATACTTATAAACGGAATAAACTTCGTCAGGAGAAATAACGAACGGTAGAGGAGAAATAACGATCAAAAGAGGAGAAAACGAATCCACCAAATCAGCGCTAGGATGTTTCTGCCAACTTCTTACGTATATGCTCACGTGCCTTGACTTTAAATGACAACCGATTTGTTACCGTCCTGATGTTCAGAGGGAGCGAATTCCAAAGAAAGACTGCCTGCACAAAGAAAGAAGAGTGAATGAAACCTGAGCGGTGAGAAGGACATCGTTGAAGACGATTGTTAGTGGAACGAAGATTTTTACTGTGGGCAGAGCATAAATACTGAATATGGGAAGTCAGGTAAGAAGGAGAAGTGGGTTTGTTGAGAATAGAAAATAACATAGACAGAGCCCTCACCTCTCTGCGCTGACGAATGGGTAACCATTTTAAACGCAATCGGTGCGCAGATACGAGGAGGGATCAAAAAGTAGTGAGAACGACATACTCCTTGGTAAGAAAAAAAAATACTGGCAGGCATAGCTCAGATCATACATATTTGTAATATTAATAAAGAAAAAATCTTCGATTCTCTTTTGTTTTTTTTCTGAATGTAGTCATTTATTTGCTTCGTGTCGGAACGTGTTCTCGAAAATGGAGAAAAACGAAGTGCGAGCCGTTATTAAAAAAGCCTCTGTTTAAAAAAGTTAACGACGCAAGAGATTCATTGCGATTTGGAGGCAATATTAGGAGAGTCTGCTCCGCCGTATTCCACTGTCACAAGGTGGGGTTCTCAATTTCGAGTAGGGAGAACGAGCACGGAAGACGAACATCGTTGCGGCCGTCCATCGACGTCAGTCACCCAAGAAAATGTTGCGAAAGTCGAGAAAATTGTATTGAACGATCGAAGAGTTACCATCCGATACTTAATTCAAGAAACGGGCATTTCATATGGAAGTATTCAATCCATATTGAGACAATCTTTGAATATGAGAAAAGTCTCTGCAAGATGGGTGCCGAGAATGTTAACCGACAGTCAGAAACAAAATCGACTTGACATTTCGAAGATATTGTTGGACAAGTTTCAAGAAGATTCTGAAAACTTTTTGTCTCGTTTCGTAACAATGGACGAAACATGGGTCCATCATTTTGATCCCGAGACAAAACAGCAATCTTCGCAATGGAAACGGCCATCATCACCGACCCCGAAGAAGTTTCGTGCCGTGGCATCGGCTGGCAAGGTTATGGCCTCAATATTTTGGGACTCAGAAGGGATATTGTTGATTGATTACCTGGAGCGTGGAACCACTATTACAGGCCAATATTATGCAGCTTTAATTCCCAAGTTGAGGAATGCCATCAAAGAGAAAAGGAGTGGGAAACTTCGAAGGGGCGTGCTGTTTCATCACGACAACGCACCCGCGCACAGGTCGGCAGTTGCGATGGCTGCCATTCAGCAAGCTGGCTTCGAATTGGTTGACCACCCCCCTTATTCACCAGATCTGACGCCTAGCGATTTTTATCTGTTCCCCAAATTGAAAGAATACTTAAGGGGAAACAGGTACGAAGACGATAACGAGGTGATGGATGCCGTGGAGAGCTTTTTGCAAGACCAAGACAAAACTTTTTTTTGAAAGGGATTGAAGCCTTGGAAAAGTGCTGGACTCAGTGTGTACAGAGACTCGGAGACTATGTAAAAAAATAAATTATTATGTTATCAATAGTCATTATATTCTATCTCATTCTCACTACTTTTTGATCCCTCCTCGTACATGGTCATACTTACGAAGATTGAAAACGAATCGAATGCAATTATTGAGAAGGCGGTCAAGTTTATTGAGGAGATGTGCATTCAGGTCATAGTAACACACATCACCATAGTCAATTATGGGAAAGATTAGGGACTGTTCAAGCATAGCCTTTATGTGTGATGGGAGAAGATTTTTCAACCGATAGAGCGACCGCAACGTTCCGGTGACTTTTTTACTAAGAGTCGTGACCTGCTTTCGCCAGTCAAGACAAGTGTCGACATGCAGACCAAGATTCTTAACATCGGAGCTAAATGGAATGACGGAGTTATCAAAAATTACAGTTGGCACAGTTAAGCCATTCAGCTTTCGTATGCCGTAGGGGCTCCCTATTACGATAGCCTGACACTTGGTAGGGTTAACCGCCACCCCAAATCGATCAGACCAGTCCTTGACCACACCCAAATCCCGGTTTAGCTCCACAATCGCATCGGAAATGTTGTCAGCACTTGCCTGGCTGTAAAGCTGCAAATCGTCGGCATAAAGATGGTACGCAGTCCGAAGCATGGTGGTAATGAGATTAATAAAAATGGCAAACATAAGAGGAGGTAATATACCGCCTTGAGGGACGCCAGCTGCAAGATCACACCAACTCGACGAAGAGTCTCCAGCATGGACAGACTGCTGACGCCCCCGAAGATAAGAGGAAAACCATTCTAATACCTCCGGAGAGACCATAAGATAGGAAAGGATGGATAAAAGGACTTCGTGACTAATGGTATTAAAAGCATTGGAGAAGTCAATTAACACTAGGACTGTAACTTTAGTGTCTTCCATTCCCCGCCTAATATCGTCAGTCAATTTAAGGAGAGCTGAAACAGTACTGTGCCCGGGCCTGAAACCGGATTGAAAAGGACTGATGAGGGAGTTGTGGTGAATAAAGTGGGAGAATTGTTTATGAACACTGGCTTCGAGCACTTTAGATAGAAAGGGAACGATGGAAATTGGACGAAAGTGACTAGGAAGAGAGGAGTTGGGTATCTTAGGGAGGGGCCGTACAATGGCTTTACGCCACAGGGAAGGGAAAACACCGATGTAAAGGGAGAAGTTTATGATGTGGGAGATTGCAGGAAGGAGTTGATCAAGAGCCACTACTATCATATGGCGGCTGATATTATCGCAGCCAACGGCTTTGGACTTGATGGAAAGAATAATCTTTCTGATCTCTCCTGGGTCGACTGGGGTGAAGACAAAGGGGTTAATATTGGGACGCGTCAGACCAGCAAGGTAGTCGAGGGTTTGACTTTTGGTTAGACTATCTACAGTGGGAACAGTGGAGAAATGGCGATTTAGATCGTCCAAGCCAATTGTGTTAGGAAGGTCTGAATGTCGCGATTTGCCGATAGCTAAAGGTCCAAGGAACTTCCAAATATCAGCAGAAGAAGAAGTGATATTATTTAAGATGTGGCGGCGTTTAGCGTTTCGTATCATCTGATTACACCGATTTCTAGCAGCCTTTTTTTTTGTGGATGGGAAATCATCAAATGACTTCTCCCGCTCTGGGCGGAGCGGGAGGGCGTGTCAAGCTTTTACTGACTAAAACCCACACGTGTTCCTTCTGTTGCCTGTGCCGGGGCCACGGTAACTCTTTCGAACATCCCGCAAATTCCTAGCAGCCTTAAAGAATGTCCAATTTTCCTGCGAGCGATCCCTTTTAAATCTCCGAAACGCGCGGTCCTTCCGTCGTATTGCCATCTGATCTCCCCTGTTCATCCAAGTAACTTTATCCGTAGTACATACAATATAAACTTCTGTTTTTGGTGTTCCGTACCTCAAAAGGAAAAAAAACGGAACCCTTATAGGATCACTTCATTGTCCGTCTGTCTGTCTGGCTGTCAGTCTGTCAAGACCCTTTTTCTCAGGAACGCGTGGAGGTATCAAGTTGAAATTAATATTAAATACGTAGGTCTACGGTCCCTTGGAGCTCTAAAAAATCAAGCTTCCAAGTCGACGCAATAAAAAAATACGGTTAATATGCGACATATTTTGATATTCGCAAATAAATCAAAACTTATATGGTACTTCCCGTTGACCTAGCACCGTTTGGCAAGAAGCAAGATCTCACAGCACAAGTAAAGGGAAAAGTCCGAAAATCAATCATTTGTAGTTTTATCATATAAAAAGACATTTTTTTGCGATTACAAACTTTCATTTGCAGTTGGAGAATTGACCGTGACGTATATCGATTTATGGGAGAACAGGTTTTTCAACTACAACGTTAAGTTTGGTTTTGTGATAAATCCATCCCAATTGCGGAACCCTTCATTGTGCGTGGTCCGACACGTTTTTTTTTGTTATCAGACGGAAACCATCTCCAATTCCAGACTAAAACTAATCGCAATATGGAACAACGGCGAGGTATCCGGCTCTGTAATGCCCACAGGCGGCGCCGAGCGTTGCGCCTGGAGTTCAGACGGACGTCTGCTCGCGGCGGCTGGCCGGGCGTATCTGAACGTCTATGTGACTGCCCTACCGCCGTTATATGCGGCGTACGGCACCAGGGTCATCACACTCACTAGTCTTACTGAAGCGACTGTGTATCAGTGTATTGCTGTTGGAGATGAGCCGGAGCCTGTTAATAAATGTAAGTTTTACTGATTATCTTTGAGGTAGATGTGGCAGCCCTGTTACTTTTGAAACTGGATCTACAAAAAAAAAAAAATGTGTGAGGTCGGGGGCCCCGGTCAGGAACGAAGTTCCTTCTCACGTGTGATTTAAAACAAAAACAAAATTTTCGCAACCGCCATCTTGAATTTACATTTTGACCTCACTATCGACTTAACACCCTCGAAAACTATGAAAACGACACCCATAACGAAAAATTTGAAAATTTTCGCAGCGGCCATCTTGGATTTTCATTGACCAAAAGAAAAGTTCGAAAGAAGAAAGTCGCATGTATAGTATGAACGCTTTTTCTCGTGACAATTTCTGCCAGTTTATTTCTACCGCAAGCCGCTTTAAGGAAATTCGTTCCAATAAACTTCGTATAGAAGCGAAACTCGGAGTATCATACGCCCCAATGCTGAAGGCCAATAGCACAGTTTTGAACGCGATTGAAGCGGCAGCCAGCATTCATTTGCATATTATGATACCTAAAAGAGTAGCCACTTTAAGTATAGTGTAGTTAGGGGCACTTGAAGTTGAGACGAATTCTGTGTGTCGTACTGTTTGTGTGTCTGGCAGAATCTATAGGGTTGGTGTTACCGAAATCACCAGCGGAACCAACCAACAGCCCTAGCCACTTACACGCTACCAACCGAACCAAGCGTGATAGCGCTTGGCGGTTCTCACGTGTGCTGTGCCAGCGGCGCGCTGGCGTGGTTCTGCCCGCTAGCGGGCGGCGCCGCGGCGCGCAGGCAGTACCCGGCGCCTATTGACACAGGCATAGCATCAGAAAATTGTGCCACAGTGTGACACAGCTTCAGAAACTTGCGCCTTTGATATTTTTTTTTTGACACCGACTTGCGCTTCTGTTTCACCTATACATACTATGTTAATTTTTGAAGGTGGTTTTTTTAGTTAGGGTTCCGTAGTCAACAAGGAACCCTTATAGTTTCGCCATGTCTATCCGTCCGCAGCTTAGCTCAGAGACTCTTGGTACTAGAAAGCTATAATTTGGCATGTAAACATATTAATCACGCCGACAAAGTGGTAAAATAAAATCATATAAAGGACATGGCCAATTTCGTTATGGACGTCGGCATAGTTATCGAATTTAGTGAACATCAATGATTTTTGGTGTTTTATATTCGTAAATATTGGCACATTTAATTTCTATAAATAAAAAACTCAAAGAACTTATCATTACAACAGACTAGATGTAAACAGTTTCATTAAACCTCTTAATCAGATCGCTGGTAATAAGTGTACAGATTATGATTTCGCTATTAAAAAACTTAAGGCGCTTTAAACTAGCGAACAGTTATGAATTATTATGGTTAACTGATATGGTTTTAGTATTACTAGGCATTTAAACTAAGTAATGGCCACCTGAATTATGGGTTTTTAACTGTATAATGATTAACATTATTAAAACGCAAAAAATGTGACAATAATAACAAAGTATATTAGGTTACCCTTATATATTTTTTAAATAGTTTAAGTAGGTATCAGCAATTTTCGAACGTTAAAAATTACATAAGACAATTCCCCAAAACGCCCGCCCTTCACCACTTCCTAGTGCTTTAGCTGGGAAGAAGAAGTGGCGCAACAAACTCCCCAGGAGTCTGTTTAGTTAGTAAAACTTGATCCTATACAATAGTATGCAAAATTATTCACATTACGCAACACATTACAATTATTGTGAGTTGTTTTATATTGAATTAGAGTTGTGCTCTTTTAAGCGCGGTTCTCAACAAAGATTAGCCTTTTATTAGATTCTTTTACATAACATAACATCACGCCTGGTTTCCCCGAAGGGTTAGGCAGAGGTGTCCCTATAGTACACCCACATTTCGCCAGTTATGTTTTTAAAGTCCCATATAATAGGGGGCGAGCTTATTGCCATCAACCGGGCACAAATCCAGACTCCGGGCTGCTATTGAGAAATTCCAGATAGAAAAACCCAATAACACTTTGCCCGATTTGGGAATCGAACCCAGGACCTCATGCTCAGCAGTAGTGCTTGCGACCACTAGACCAACGAGGTAGTCTTAGTCAATGAGGTAGATTCTTTTAATATTCTTGAATTTTTAATAATATGTTGTCTAAAAATCCTGTTGGAGCTTGAATATTATTTTGGTGTCTTGCCTAACCAAGGTACCAGATTATTGTCATAACGTGACAACAACAACCAACGGTCCTATTCCCTACGAGGCAATTACAATAGTACCCTAAAATAGCATCCAGTACAGAACCACTATTATGTACAGTGTCAAATAAAACATAGGAAAAGTAAATTCTCTGGGAAACATGACGATACTTAATACGTCCTCTTAATAAATAGGGATTATTTCCACCAACCCGTATTATCATTTCTTGGGAATGTTCCAGTTCCAGACACACTTCAACAACATATATACCATTTTCCCTAACATGTTCACCGAAGTATGAACGTGCTTGTTTCACCTGATATGGGCCTAATGGAAATAATATTAAATCATTGTATGTAAAAACTGGGAAATTATTGAATTAAGTTACCGTCAATACGGGTAAACATAACTGGTCTTCTGTTTATATTATACTTAATCATTAATAAATTGACCGAGATGATTAGGTTCATGCATAAATTGCAATGCTCTTTGGATTATATTCTCAGCGTTAGGACTACTACAACCTTTCTCCCCAACATATGGTCCTTCGAGCAACTTAGTGTTGTGTGGTTTATACCTTTTACAGTCGCGAATCGGTTGGACTGGTCTCTCAGAAGCGAGTCGCCCCAGTAACCAATTGAGAAGGCGCATATCGTAGAGGGGAAAGGTTGCACAACACAAAGCACCAGGAGTGTGGAACAACAGTCGACGCTCGGAACAGAAGAGTTCTTCTTGAAGCAAACAAGAAAAACAACATTAACAACATGTCGTCAGCTGATTTATACCAGAATCAGAACGAACTCTACGACAGCATAAAGAAGATCGGAATAAATATCAAGAAAGATGGTACTATGTATGTGTACATCCTGTAAGACAGGATGGAATTTATTTAAAAGAGCCCCAGTAATTCTGAAATCTACCATTAAATGTGTTGAGGCATTATTAAAATACCTTTGCCTAAACAGTTTATAATCCTTCTTAAACCCCCCGTTCACGACTTCCACAACCCATCTACATAGTGTGACTTTACGGCTTTTATTAGCTTGTGAAAATGTAAGTTGGGTTGCTCCTTCATCTAATGATTCAGGTTTGTAAACTCGATAATTACAATTTTCAAGCAAAGGGATGGCATCCCTAAAGCCCCTATCTAAAACAAATATATCATTTTCTCTAAAAAGTGTTCGGAACGGCCCATTTTCATTTTCAAACAAGTGCGTCATAATCAGTTAGGCATAGGGCCCCACAGCATCGATGATGTGACCATCGCAAGATACAACCATAAATGGTTTAATCAAATTGTCATATTTGTGCAAACTATATGTCTTCTTTTGAAACATATAGTTTGCACTTTTCTGCAAGTATATATAAGTGCCATCGAATATTGCGATTGCAGGCATATCTCCAGTTATAGACTCGTCAGAGTCACCGAATAATGCTTGAGGAACTCTCAAGTTTCTCTCTGATATTTCCCTATGAGTCATATGGTTCACACCAATATTATTAGGAACAAAATGCTCATTGAGACACAACCTAAATTTTTTCATTATCAGTTCCAATGTTGACCTAGGTATATCAAAAAGAGTTACCAATCGCCTATTACTCTCGCCTGTTCTTAATTTGATTAAATAAATAGCTAAAACGCATTTAGATTGCTTAACATTTAAAGGAGGTAAAAGATAATTAAAAACTGGGGTACTGTAAGACCCGTCCAATAATGGCAAAAATGGTTCGGCATTTCTGAAACATTTTCATAGTTCAAAATATTAGCTTTTGACTTCATAATATTAAGTCAAAAGCTAATATTATGTCTTCTATATGGATAGCACTAAATGTAGAATGTGTCACATTCATTTGAGGCAATAAATGCCACTGATCGCTGTATAAATGTGTTTCACACACTCTACAGCTGCGAGGAACATAGAAACTATGTTCTTGCAATAGAATTCTTTTATGAAATTGCGGGACCAAATGTAATAATCTGTTTCTGCATTGTTGAAATATACAGTGGTTAGAGCTAAAGTTGGAACACGAAGGAGATGGCGGGGTCTATCTCCTTCGCCATCTAGAGGAAGGGTAGTGCGTGTCGATTCAGTAGTCAAAAAGTACTAAATTTATCAATTCCAGAATCGCGAAATTTTTACGATCGATACAAAAGTGCATTCCATATTAGCCAACACCTCAACTTTAGATAAATATGCATCCGAATATCCGATCTCTGACTATGACACATTGTCAAACGCGTAAACGCGTTCCGTTTTTTTAATTTTTTGTGTGAAATATAGAAAAAAAACGACTATCTTACGTATCAACAGATGAATAAATAATTTTACTAAATGCAACAAATACCAATAAAGACTGTTTCCTATGAATAAAATGTTCCAATATGAGCATTTGTCGTCCAAATCACGTCTACCTATGTAGTATGCTTAGTAAAGAACGTCTGTTATTATATTTATCTTTCTTTATGGTCCAATATGGCGGAAGTTGCTAAACGGTACCTTGAATTCATCTTGCATTACTTATTTTTGTAAATAAAAACTGACAACTTCAGAGAGGTTAAAAACTACGTAATAATTAATTTTCCTATTTTTATTATACAATATATTTACTATGTATGTGTACTTTTTTGTACTTTTTTGTCCATGTCCTTTTTTTAGGGTATCTCCTGTACACGTAAAGTGGGGATGTTGTTTTTGAAGGGTGTTGTTGGATAGATTTTTCAAAAATATTGCGGCGTGAAAACGATTTTTCAATTACGGGATCCGTTTCTGAAATATTAAGCTTTAAAGTGCAAATTTTTGTTAGAGTCAAGTGTCCCCCCGCCCCTGCCAGCTAAACGGTTAGTTTTGAATATGTGAAAAATTCACGGTAGTAGTACCTATATACAACGAAGTTAAAAGGAAAACTATCACAACTAAGTAGACTATATAAGTTAACGAGTAATAGTCGACTAACTTACATTTACAGTTGGAATGTATGAGAGAACATGTTTTTCGACTACAATGTTAAGTTTGTTCTTGGGATAAATTCATCCCAACTACGGAACCCTTCATTGTGCGTGGTCCCACACGCACTTGGCCAGTTTTTTTTCTTCTCTAAAATTGGTTGGTTGCATTGGTTCTTGATAGTTTTTTTATATGCACGTGTTTCTGTGGTAATAAACCAATTTTTCTTTCTTTCTTGCTTACTGGTCAGATTAATTTAAGCAAAAATAATTTAAGAACTCACCACTATGATTGTTCAACGAGACAACAGTCATGGAGACGAGGGCACCGGAGCTGCGGATCAGCTCCACCACGTGCTCGTGCGATGCACACGACACGTCCTCGCCGTTTATCTGTGTGTGTGGGAGAGAGACAGCTGATATTAGACATAGTAGTAATAGGACACAGAAGAAACAGACTAACATCAATGATAAAACAGATATGAGACAGAAGAAAGTGTGTGACGAACATTAGGGCGCTTTCAATTTATGCGTTTCTTGACGGCCTGCTGCGGTGCCGAAGCGGTGCGTTAGTCGTACAGCGCACGGACGATCTTTTTTTTTCACACAAAACGCGCGGTGCGGAAACAGTGCGGCGCCGGTACCGCGAACGCTCAACAACAGTTGGCCGGTTTTTTTTTTTTTGTGTCTGTTATTAACAGTGCCTAGTTTAGTTCACGAATCTGTTGGGTCTGTGTCATCAAGATTTTTTTCCCTTCGAAATTCCCAGCGGAACCAACAGCCCTAGCCACCTACACGCTACCAACCGAACCAAGCGTGATAGCGCTTGGCGGTTCTCACGTGTGCTGTGCCAGCGGCGCGCTGGCGTGGTTCTACCCGCTAGCGGGTGGCGCCGCGGCGCGCAGGCAGTACCCGGCGCCTATTGACGTCATCACGCTGGCCGGGGAGTATGCTGCTGCACTGTTTCAGGGACGGGCTATGTTGCATGCGGTGAGTATAGTTTAGTTTTGTTGTTATATTAGCGGTCCATCTGTCTTTAGACATCCGAAGACTCAGAATGTGGAATTTCTGATGGTCACTTTTTATCAATATTTGGGAGAACGGACTGTTTCGGCGCAGAATAGCTAAATGACCTGACTCACTGGATAGAAAGCAATTTTTTTTTTAGTTATTTACTCTTCTTCTTCCATCTCGTCGTTCTTTCTTCTTGGAGAACTAGAACTGATCCAACAATTTCGAATAGCTGACTAAAGTGACACTCTTAAATGTACCTTTTGACACACAGATCGATCAAGTAGACCCAACACAGCCGGAGAAGGAAGCTATCTTGTTCCCCGAGCCACACATGCAAGGGGCCAAGATCGTCGACATACACCTCACTAGCGACTTCTTTATTTTCGTCACTGATGTAAGTATCATCCTATCCTATTGATATTATGATAAATAGGTAAACGCGAATATTTGTGAGGATGGATGGATGGATGTTTGTTACTCTTTCACGCAAAAACTCCTAAACGGATTTGGATGAAATTTGGCACACACATAGTTTATAACCCGGATTAACATATAGGATACTTTTTATCCCGATATTCTTACGGGATCGAGACTTATGCGGGTGAATCCGCGGGGCGCTGCTAGTCTAATTTAAATTGTCTAGTCACATTAGTTTTCCATTTCACGTTTTCCTACAATTATTTGTTAACCGACTTCAAAAAAGGAGGAAGTTCTCAATTTGACTGCATTTTTTTTTGTATGTTTGTTATGCGATTACTCAAAGACGGCTGGACCGATCTGGATTTTTTTTTACTGTTTGAGAGGATATACTTCCTAGGTGGTCCCATTGTCATCAGGTCAGGATCTGATCATGGGATCCTGGAGAAACCGAGGGAACTATTCAAATATTATAGGCACACCGGTACCAATTTGAGTATTTTTTGGGTAACTCGTGCATTTGCTCTTGGAAAGCAAATGAAACTGATGATGAAGACCACAGATGGCCACTACTCAGTAATAAGTATTTCACGGGTTGCGATTCGATTACTTTAATATGGTTGCTAAGCAATTTATACTCGTCGCTAAGCATATGCTGAAGTGAGCTGATGGTGAAGTACCAGGGGAACTCCTCAACAATTAACATCCCTGCATCGGGAAAAGCAATATTTTATAAAAAGATGATGAGCAGTTGATATCAGGCTATTGTATCTTAGATAAATTACAAACCGGCCCACAAAAAAATGAAAAATAAAAAACTTTCTTACAAAAAAATAACAGACTCCCAAAAAAAAAAACACTAAAAAGTGAAAAATAACTATAATTTCGGGAGTCGCTGGCAAAAATCTAAAATACAGATCCAGTCAGCGAGTTCCAAAATTAAAGTTATTTTTCACATTTTTGTGTTTTTTTTGGGAGTCTGTTATTTTTTTGTAAGAAAGTTTTTTATTTTTTAGCCATATCAGTTGGGTACTACTGTAACTAAGACGAACAGTTGAAATCAATTTTAAGATGGGACTTCTAAGTAGGCAAATAGCGAAACTATGATAAAAAGAGCACAGTAGTCCAAGCAACCATGAGCTTAATTTTCGGGAAAACTTAATAGTAATTTCAGTTCTTTTTTAAATCTATTCTGTCCTGGAATTGAACGCCGAAATGGTGGAATTTGGCGTGTTTAATCTGAGGGGCAATTCTCGTAATTTGAAGAACATACACAGTCTGCTCTCAGTCTCAATATCTCAAAAATACCGACAATTTACCTACATTGTTTACATTTGATTGTCGCTGAGATGAGATTGCGACTAGAATGTGAACGTTTTTAGTTACGGAAATTAGGCTTCTGATGTTTTAGCGCAGACCCTTTGACCTGCAGTGTTTGTCTCTTGCATTACGCTTTTATTTTTTTGCCTTATTTTAACTTCGTGCGCCACCAGCAAGGCCACATCGAGTACTTCGGCGTGGAAGAGTGGCGCACGTGCGCGCGCTACCGGCACGCGTGCGGCGTGCGCGGCGTGCACTGCGACATAGGTGGCGCGCGCACGTGCGTGGCCGACGAGCGGCGCCGCGTCCACGTGTACTGCCCCGCCGCCGACGACGTGTGTGCGCTCACCAGGACTGCTACTGGTGACGTCAGGTAACATCCTGTCTGGGACTCTGGACGCCTTCATTATTTGATAACCTAGGGCTTTCTAATTCATTGTATTTAATATGAGTGTGGGGATAAGTGGATATCTAATTGAAACTTATTTGTTGTCTATTGTTATTTAAAAAAAAAAAACTAATCTTTTAAACATCTTTCACTACCACACGCTATATTGCCATTAACTTTGGCCAAGCAAATTTTTGAACGAAGCTTCTATGTGTCACTTTTGAAGAACTGACCTAAAAGTCCACATAAATGATTAATGTGTCGATTTTAACTATTTATCGATTAATTTGGTAGTCATACCGAATCGATAAAATGATTGAAATCGAATAGGGTTAGAATTTGGGACTATTGCTCGAATATTAATTCCTAATCTAAAAAGGCGTGGGTTTATACAGGGCATTTTTTTAATCACTATCCAAATTTTCGCAGGGTGTTCTACCCATGAATATGAACAACTTTTACTATGGGACAAACTCTGAAATCACGAAGAAAAAATCAGCTGATTCATACAAAAGTTCAATACCTACTCGACCAAAATGTATGAAACAGCTGATTTTTTTTCGTGATTTCAGAGTTGGTCCCATAGTGAAAGTTGTTCGTATTCGTGGGTAGAAAGAACACCCTGCGAAAATTTGGATAGTAATTAAAAAAATGCCCTATACATATATTATATACTATGCAATTCCAAATTGCAACCATTAACTCGCAAAATCTCCATTTCCAGGGGCATAATCTGGGATATCTGTCTCTCAGACCGCAACGTGTTCATAATCTACACGGACGAGGCGATAGAGACGTACTACTACTCCGCGAACTCCATCAACGGCTCGCATGTGGATCTAGTGCGCACGACGCCGCTCATGTCCGGGCATGTGCCGCTCATACTGTTCTCTGGAGACGTCTACTGCTACGCTAATGGAGGGTCGTAAGTCAATGATGTTTTTTTTTGGAGTTTTCTATCTTTGGAGTCGAATCCGGAAGGAGGTAGATAGAATACTCTTTATTATGTAACAAGAGGTAATATGACTAAGAACAAAAGAATTCGACATAGCACATTGAATAAACTCGCTAAAGTGGCAATGACCCTGCCATAGAATCATCAGCCATCTTCTACATTATTACTAACCTCCACAGAGTAATCAAAGTGGCACTATATTGAAAAGTTGTTGGCTTTGAGAAGGTTCGTCAAAGTGTATTAGTCCCTAAACGCATTTGTTAAACAATATTCAACTTTATGTCAACCTCATAGGATTTAACATCCTCCACAGAGTAATAATAGTGGCTTTAAACTCCCACAACAGGAGTTTTTTTTTTAGAATTTATTTAATCCATAACAGAGTTTTATTATCACTTAGCACCTGCCAAACTGCAAAGCAATTTGTCCGCAGAGAGTGGTCTAGCCAACGCCGACGCTGACACAGAGAAACGTCTAGCGAACCATGGCCGCCATATTGAAAAGTTGTTGGCTTTGAGACGATTTAGCGAAGCTTACTTATCCACAGAAGTATTTGTTGAACAAAATTCAACTTTAAAACATGTGTATAAGGTCTCATTTCCTCCATATGGTGATCAAAGTGGCTTTCGACTCCCACAACACGAGTGGTCTATTCGACGCTGATACAAAGAAACGTTTAGCGAACCAAACGTCGCCATATTGAAAAGCTGTTAGCTTTAAAATTCAGAAAATTGTACTTACGTCAAGACATACTTGTTATTCAACTTTATTTCTTCTACTTAAGGTCTTATTTCCTCCTTAGGGTAATAAAAGTGGCGTTAGACTCTCACAACACGAGTGGTCTAGCCGACGCTGACACAGAGAAACGTCTGGCGAACCAACGTCACCACATTGAAAAGTTGTTGGCTTTGAGACGGTTTAGTGAAGCCTGGCTGTTCTGCGATGCAGTGGATGAAGTCGATTTATGGAGGAAGATGGGAGAAGCTGCTATTGCGGAGTTGAATGTGGAGTTTGGTGAGTTTTTATAGCAGTAGTGGTTAAAATAAATGCTGCATTCGCCAAAATTTTGCAGTATTTTGTTTATATAACTATACTATATATATATTGTTTGTTTCGGTGTTCAGCGATTCGTGTCTACACTAGGCTGAGTGATGTTGCGATGGTCTGGGCGCTGGAAGATGCTTCGCATATAGAAGACCTCTCTATTTTGTGGTGAGTTTTATCAATTATTTTCAAGCATGAGTTTCTCTTTTAAATATTGCTGTCACAAATTCTCGATTGTCAAAAAGTTAGTCAAATTCTGATTATTTAAATTGTTTACTGCTTGTTTTTTTATTTTTTGTTCTCTTTTATTTTTTGACGAAAATCTAACTTTTTCTTATGTTGTCTAGAAGACTCTAAAACCCTTCCTTGGAAGTTTAGTTAATTGTTCTGTTTTAAAGGTTTTCATAATTTTGTCCCTTAGCGGCATGCTCTGCGCTTGCCTAGGTAAAGGCGAGGCTGCAGCACGCTGGCTGGAGAGCTCGGGCGCAGGCGCGCTGCACGCGCTGGAGCTGCACTGCGCGCGCGGCTCGTGGGCGCGCGCGGCGGAAATCGCGGCCGTCAGCTGTCCCGCCAAGGCGCCCGCCATCACGCTGCATAGAGCGCAGCACTTGGAGCTTACGTATGTATAGTTTGACTACGTTGAAAAGTTCCATCATTAGCATAATAAGCATAATCAGCCTATAACTTAGTGAACGGTCGATCAGAGTAGTCGTTGACGGCTGCTTTTCCGACCTTATGGCTATTGATGCCGGAGTTCCTCAGGGGTCTGTTCTTTCTGCGACTCTTTTCCTGCTACACATCAATGACCTACTTCAGCCTGGTATTGTTGGGTACGCAGGTGACAGTACAGTTTCAGAGAGATACTTGTCCAGCGCAAAAACCAGCGGGCCGAAGTTCATTCCTTGAGAGAGGCCATGGTTGGGCGGACAGATTTGACCTTAAGCCTAGTCTCCCAGTGGGGTGACGATAATCTGGTCTCTTTTAACGCCACCAAAACACAGGTGGGTCTTTTTACCGCTAAAAGGAGTCGTTTCGATCAAACTCCTACTTTTCGGGGTACATCTGTTTCTGTAACTGATCGACTTGAGCTCCTAGGCATGGAGTTGACATCATGTCTCAACTTCGGTGCCACCATCGAGTACAAAGCCCAAACTGCGGCCAAGAAACTGGGCATCCTAAATAAGGTGAAGCGATACTTTACGCCTGGACAGCTTTTAACTCTCTACAAAGCGCAAGTCCGATCCTGCATGGAGTATTGCAGCCACCTTTGGGATGGCTCGGCCAAATACCAACTTGCCGCGTTTGACTCGGTAGAACGCAGAGCTAAGAGGCTCATTGGCGACGTAAGACTGGTGGATGCCAAGCTTCACAGCTTGGCTCATCGCCGTCACGTTGCCTGCTTGTCGGTCTTCTACAGATTATATTTCGGTGAGTGTGCTCAAAAACTCCACGACCTCATTCCGCCGGCCCCCTTCTACCATTGGACATTTAGACGCACAGCAGGTTACCATCCCTACCTAGTTGTTATTCCACCAATTCGCACTAAGCGTTCCCAAATGTCTTTTGTGATGCGCACAGCAAAGGAGTGGAACTCTCTGCCTGCGTCTGTTTCCGAACGCATACAACCCCGATCTCTTCAACGTGAGAGTGAACAGGCTTCTTCTGGGTAAACTCGCTCCATCGTCGACTTTGTCTCTGTCATCTCTGACCTAGACTAGAGTCAAGAGCAAACCTATCTCAAATAAAAAAAAATAACGTTCTCACTGCTGGGAAATAGACCTCCTCTATGTGAGAGGGAGTGGGCTATAGAGTACCACGTGGGCCCAGGGCGTGTTAGTAGATTTCATATGTCTTCAAATTTTTAGTTCTAGGACGTGCCGCGAATTTTCTTCTTCACTGCTTATCTTAGGCAGAACCGAAATTATAATATTATTGCTCTGCTAAACATCGGTGTTCTTTGACTTGTTGTTTCGTTTGTTTTAGATATAGCGCCTTACTATTTAAAAAGAATCCTCATAATATATAATTACTAGCGAAGCAATAAAGACTTACCAGATATTTCGTCTCCCTTACGCTTTTGACTGAACTACAATACTATGTTTTCTCACCCAACAGAGCAGACTACCACGAAGCCTTGTCAAACTACGAAAAAAGCCTTATAACAGAAAACACAGACGACATTAAAATCAAAGAACACAACGACAAATGCGAAGCAGGGATCGCACGAATGGCGATACGATGCGGTGACGTCATGAGAGGCTTAACAACCGCTATGAAACATTCACACGACATCATGCTAGTTAAAGAATGTGCTCAATTGCTAGAAGAAGACAAACAGTACAGCCATGCAGCAGCTTTATATGACCATGCAGGGAATACGGAAAAAGCCGCATCCCTGTACATCAAACTCAAATCCTGGCTCAAAGTTGAAGCCTTACTCCCAAAGATCAACTCTCCAAGCATACACATACAGTACGCAAAAGCTAAAGAAGCTGAAGGCAGGTACCACGACGCGTTAAAGTCTTACCTAAAGGCCCAGGACTACGAAGCTGCTATACGTCTAAATTTAGACAAATTAGACGATATAGATGAAGCTGTCAATCTTGTTCAAGAAACGAAATCAATACAGGGCGCGAAAATGGTCGCTAACTATTTCCAAAATAGTGATGATCCTACATCAGCTATTAAGTTCTTAGTAATGTCCCTATGTTATGATGAGGCTTTTCAACTGGCAAGGAAAAATGGGAAACTACATTTGTATGGAGAAATACTGATACAGACTTCCCAAGCTCGACCGGAAGATTTCAAAAGTTTAGCGTTACATTTTGAAGGGGAGAAGAATCATTTGCTTGCGGGCAAGTTTTATTTTCATGCGGGGGAATATAGTAAGGCGATGTCGCATTTGTTAAGGAGTGGGGGGTCGGAGGAAGAGGAAAATGAGGCGATTAGTATCGCTATTGATGCGGCTGCTGCGAGTGACGACGAGAGATTAACTAGGAGGTGAGTAGGTTTCTGTTAACCATCGATAAAATCGATAAATAATGTAGGTCGCCGTCAGGCTAGGTGAAGTGACGACTCTCGCGGGATGCTAGCTGGTAACCTGGATGGAGAGTAGCTGAGGATAGAGTTATATGACGTGCGATTGGAGAAGCCTATGTCCAGCAATGGACTGCGATGAGGCTGATGATGATGAAACCATCAATGGGTTCAACGCTGGACACATACCCTTCAAAAAATTAAATGAGAAAAGCCTCTTGTTGTGGGAAGTCATAGTTCATAAATATGGTGATAATGCAAAAAAAAAAACTGTTTTGAATAGGCGACAATATTTTTTTACAGGCTAATAGAGTATCTACTGGGTGAGACGGATGGGACTCCGCGAGAGCCGCGCCACTTGTTCCGCCTGTACATGGCTAAGAGACAGTTTGCTGAGGCTGCTAAAACTGCGGTGAGAAATGATAACTATCATAATTTTCTCGTGTTCTCGTATTTTAACACGCTTTTATTAGCTTCACTTGCTAATTAACTAACAATGGAAGAAAATCTCAATTTTAACCTATTTATAATAATTGTCGTATCGAAATGAAACTTTGTATGTATATGTAGTTCGGAGGACAATACTATAATTTGGTATTTTGTAGCTGATCTGATGATGGAGCCAGGAGATGGAATTGGAACTCTTCAGTGGCTACTAGTAAACCCCTCGAGTTTGAGCTCATATGATTCGTTTTCACGAGTCCAATAGATTGGGATTAGTAACGGGGGTCTGATGATAGAGCCAGGAGGTGGATAGTGGAATTCTTTAGTGGTTACTAGTAAACCTCTCGAGTTTGGGCTCATATGATTCGTTTTGACGAGTCCAATAGATTGGGCTTGGTAATGAGAGTATTATGATGGAGCCAGGAGATGGATAGTGGAATTCTTCAGTGGCTTAAACCCCTCGAGTTTGGGCTCATATGATTCGTTTTGACGACTCCAATAGATTGGGCTTGGTAACGAGGGTCTAATGATGGAGCCAGGAGGTGGGTAGTGGAATTCTTCATTGGCTACTAGTAAACCCCTCGAGTTTGGGCTCATATGATTCGTTTTGACGAGTCCAATAGATTGGGCTTGGTAACGAGGGTCTAATGATGGAGCCAGGAGGTGGATAGTGGAATTCTTCATTGGCTACTAGTAAACCCCTCGAGTTTGGGCTCATATGATTCGTTTTGACGAGTCCAATAGATTGGGCTTGGTAACGACGGTCTGATGATGGAGCCAGGAGGTGGACAGTGGAATTCTTCAGTGACTACTAGTAAACCCCTCGAGTTTGGGCTCATATGATTCGTTTTGATGAATCCAATATCTTGTACTTGGTGTTGAGGGTCTGATGATGGAGTCAAGAGGTGGAAGTGAAACTCTTCAGTAGCTACTAGTAAACTCCTCGCGTTTGGGCTCATATGATTCGTTTTGACGAGTCCAATAGATTGGGCTTGGTAACGAGGGTCTGATGATGAAGCCAGGAGGTGGATAGTGGAATTCTTCAGTGGCTACTAGTAAAACCTTCAAGTTTCGGGTCATATAATTCGTTTTGTGTCCAATAAATTGCACTTGGTGTTGAGGGTCTGGATGATGGAGCCAAGAGGTGGGTAGCGGAACTCTTTAGTGGCTACTATTAAACCAGTCAAGTCATAACTTCGTTAACTTTAGACTTATTATATTAACTAAATTTAGAATATACTAGACTAAAAAGTAAAAGATAAAAATATGTAGTTTAAAAAAAAAAAACTAAAAATTACGCTTTTTTCACACACTAAAAATTATAAAATAATTAAATTGACTTTTATTAGTTATTTATTTTATATTTATTACTCGTACCTATGCAGCTTGTCACTTCTTTTATATCCAATGATTAATTCAAAATGCGTGGAGCGCTTTTTAGTTGTGCGTACTGTTAATTAATTTTAAAAATACGCTCCATACTTTTTGAATTAATCATTGGATATAAAAGAAGTGACTAGCTCCATCCATAAGCACTGTAATGACCCGCACGGACCTTACGGGAGCCGAGCAGATTATTACGTGTTTGTGTAATGTTGATTGTATAGTGTGCGGGGGAAACCAAGACTAATGGAGTTTAAACTCAACAAAGCATTATATTATTATATTGGATTAGCTTATTAAAAGTACATTTCCAAGACACCGCTATTTTCTATATGACTTCTTTACAAAACAATTGGCCTATTCTTCAAATTCAAATATATTCCACACCTGTGAGTGTTCGAATGTGACCATAGGCAATTAATTAACAGTCTGCCACATGAGGTCGCCTTTGGCCTCAAACCTTTACAGTACTTATATCTTAATTAATACAAGTCAATCTAATTATTTTATCATTTTTAATGCGTGATAAAAGCGTGTTTTTTAGTTTTTCTTAAACTACTTTTTTAAATTTATGTTGCTAACGGCGATATTAAGACATTGATATTAAATGAGTTTAAAATGTTTTTAGTATTCCAACCATTATGTGTTTCGTGGTTTCTAATAGCAAAACTTGAAATTAGTTATTCTGGTGTTATTATATTATGACCTGACTTGTGTATCTTGACTTACAAATCCTTATATTTACAGGTAATAATAGCCGGAGCCGAATGCCGAGCCGGTAAATACCGCGAGGCTCGCGACGTGGTCCGCGCCATGTGCGTGTCTCTGCGCGCGTCACGCATGCCTGTGCCGAGGGACATGAGGCATGCCATCGCGTTACTGCACAGCTACATACTGGTTAGTTATAGTTTTAAATAAATAAATAAAACATTTCAGGCTACAATGGCCCATAGACCTCCTAACATATTACAGGGTGTCCTAGACCAAAGCGCAAAGCGTGGCGTGGTCCAAAGGCAAATGGAGTAAAGTGGGGGTAGCCACCTATCATGTAAAAAAAAATTAACTTGGGACATTCTTATTTTTTTTTTAAATCTGGGCTAAAGTTTAATAAAAAGTTAGAAAAGACAAGTAAGAATAAAATCTGTAGCGTTGCAGAGCCACACTGAACATAAATAGGGACATAATCTTGTACCTACAAGACATCTTGCAGCCAGATTTGAACTCACTACGTCGATTTCTTGAAAATGATTAAATTAGCGAAATTTTCTGAACTGTTGAGATTATCCCAACTTTAAAATTTTTAAATGCTAGGTGGCCACCTCCGCTTTACCCCATTTGCCTTTGGACCACTCGGCCTGGGACATCCTGTATAAAGTATAAAACAAAACTTGTGTTAATAAATATAGCTTCAAACTATGTTAGAAGCACTTCACTTCATTAGCTAGTCCTTGAGCTAGAGCTGTCTTGTGGTACTTGTGCGCGGAAATGACGGAACGTTGCATCCTGCGGTCTTCCATGACGACGGACAGACAACAATTCGCTACTCGCAACACGAACGCCTTGAACCAGTTACAGGCAGATAGTAGAAAGTCCGGCAGACTTTTGAAGCGATGAGGGAACAGCTTTGCGGGCTTTAACCATTCATGTAGAAGTATACAGGGTGTAAGGGACAGCCCTCCCGCAAACTAACAGGGTGCATTCAGCTCCTTATTTTGAATCATATCCCACCGGAAAATTTCTTAGGATAATTTTCATTTTTTATCCTTTTTTCAGTTACTATTCCTTTATTTCAATGTAAAATTACCTTCTCTGTACGCAGCACTCCATTTATGTAAATAATACAGCTATAATAAAAAAAAATCAGCAATGGATGTTGAAATACTGCACGGCCGAAAGGCGAAGGCTCGCTGCGCTGCCGTTTGCTACGCTCATTCTGCCACAAAGATACAATGCGTATGAGGTAATAAAACAAATCAGGTTTATTGGATTCCTATAACGTTCCTGAAATAATTTTAAGTACCTAGTATGATATATTGAAGTCACCCCATCAGTCTGCGGAGGGCTGTCCCTTACACCCTGTATATGTGCAACACTTATCGATTGGTAATGAAGCGTTACGGGATCAGTCTAACACGCATAGGACGTGCGATAGTGATTGTATTGAGTTTGGTGGCAGATTACATTTTGTTTGTATGGTCCCATATAGTGAAAACTTACAAGGTAAAAAACACATCCAAAATTACCTCTCTGACTCATCGAATCATCGACTCATCGAATTTGGCTATTGCCGACCATTTGATAGACAGTTTTGTCAAGTATCTAATAAAGTGAAAATATTATTATTTAGGTACGCACACACGTCAAACGCGGGCGTCACGACTTGGCCGCGAGACTTCTGCTACGCACTGCCGCTGACGTCACATTCTTCCCGACTCCTCAACGTAAGCTCCAAAAAGTCTACCAAAAACATCGACTCCGAAATTTTTTATGGCTAATTATTTTCCAGGCGACTAACAACTTAAAGGGCGACTAACTATTTGCTACTAAAAAATAACTTGGCAGCGATTAAATATTTTAGCAATAATTATATTAGATGAGCTTCAAAATGCAAGGAATTATAAAAACTAAATAATGGCTGCTGCTTTAAGGTAGTGAACATAATAAACAGAGCCAATTGAAATCATAGGCGAGGATAATAATGACATGGCGACTAATATACAGGCCTGTTGGTCTAGTGGTTAGTGACCCTGACTGCAAAGCCGGAGGTCGTGGGTTCGATTCCCACCCAGGACAAACTTTGTGTGATGAGCATATTGTTTGTTCTGTGTCTGGGTGTAATTTATCTATAATATGTATGTATTTATAAATTATATAAGTATGTATATCAGTTGTCCGGTTACCATAACACAAGCTCTGCTTAACTTGGGATCAGATGGGCGTGTGTGAGTTGTCCCAAGATATTATTATTATTATAACATGAAATTCATCACTTTTAGCCTCTTTTGCTAAATTAAGCTTCGACTTAGTAAAAAGGCAATGAGAACTTTGGATGCAACAGCGAGCGTAGCGAGCTCGGGACTTGGGGCACCCCGACTCGGACAGGTTAGGTTAGAAAGGATGGCGGGGTCGAGAGAGCGAGCGAAGCGAGCGAACAGACTCCGCAATCCCAAATTCAGATTAATTTGTCGCCGCGTTAAATACTTGCCATTTTTTATTTATGCCAATTGAGTTCCACAAACATTACATTTTTAGAATCGAGAAATCGATATGATATTAATTCGATGATTACAGATCAAGTATCGATATTGACATCGACGGTTATCGAATGCAGTCGCGCTGGGTTGAAGCACCAGGCTTATCACTGGGCCAGGGTGTTAATGCAGCCTGAATATCGGTCACAGGTATTTTTATCGTATTGAATGCTTTGTTTTTTATTATTTCGAACACATTTCACCCTTGTTACGGAATATATCGCTTTCCCAATTTGATTTAGCGGTATTGCATTTTAAAGCCTGATCAGTTTTGGTAACTCTATGCAAGTTCTGTGAAAACTCGCACGCTGGTTACGAGTTGCCACGCGACAGTCGTTTTGCGACAGTGACTACGGAGAAAACAAATGAAAGGAGTTGTTCAGAGCATGCCACCAATCTCCGCGACGCGACTTGCGGAGGGATGGACGGAAACAGGTGACGCGCGCGCGTGTCGCGTCGCAAATCGCATCGCCCGTTTCCGCGAACGGGTCGAGTCGTGCGTTGCACGCGTATAGTCCTAAATTCAGAAATCAATCCGAAGCGTTGTGATATTTTATGCTATCGTAAAAAAAAACTCGGCTTATGAACTATGTTCACAGTTTCAAACCAAACAATACCTTTTTTCAACAGATAGATCCAAAATACGTAAAGAAAATAGAAAGCGTAGTCCGTCACGGTGCGCGTGATGCTCCGCCCGTCGCGCCCGCGACGCCGTGTCCGCACTGCGGGAGCGAGCTGCCTGTGGCAGAGCTTACATGCACGCGCTGCGAAGTGGACGTGCCTTTCTGTTTAGCTACAGTAAGTTCATCATCATTATTTTATTTATTTTTATTTATTTCTGAATGGCCTTTTTTTGACCTCGATCACGCCTGATGGAAAGCGATGGATGAGGTCTGTGATGGAATGAGCGTACCCGGAAGATGCCTGTTCACTCTTGCTTTGAACGCAGACGGGTTATATGTGGAAGGGAACACAGACGCTGGCAGAGTTCCACACTTTGGCTGAGCTCATAATAAATATGGAGAGGAAGCACTTAGTACCACTGGTAGGGATATCAATCAATTACGGATAGTACCCTGCAGTACGTCTGGTAGTCCGGTAGTAAAAGGGCGATGGTGGGGTCAGGTCGTGGAGCTCCTGCGCGCACTCTTCGAAGTACAGTCTATAGAAGACCGACAGTCCAGCAATGTTACGCCGATGAGCCAGGCTATGAAGCCTCGCCACCAACGTCTCGTCGCCTTTAAGCCTTTTTGCTCTGCGTTCCACCGAGTCAAGTGCAGCAAGCTGGTATTTTGCGGAGCCATCCCATAAGTGGCTGCAATACTCGATACAGGAACGGACGGCTTTAAGGAAAAGACAGAAAATACGTTTATTTGCGGTAAAGAAAGAACACAAAAAAGAACAAGTTAGGGGAAAATATGCCTCACATCCACGAAAAACGGCCATAGCTCAACATAATGCTGCGACCCTATGCGAGACAGAGCCCTAGCGCTGGTTTTCAACGACAGCCGGCGTTGAGGTGATGACGTCGGTCGGTGCAGCATGCAATGAAACATAAATAAGAAATAAAAATAAAATGAACACACATTACTTAACTCCTAAATGTTATAAATACAATATATAACATGGCAACATTACGTTCCATCGGTACCGACTCACAAGCCGCCGGATGCGTTATCTGTGTGTGTGTTAGCTTTGTACCTACATTATACTTAAATCGGACATAAACCAACGAAGGAACAGACACAAAGAAACGTTATGAGGGTTTTTGCGATACAAGATGTAACATAAATAACGCACAACCTCTTAAGGGATCATTGTACTCATCATTATGAACCACTTTTATTATGGGACCAAACCTGAAACCGCGAAAAAAAAATCTGCTGTTCCCTACATTTTGACGAGTTACGCGAACATAAATGTAGGGATCAGCTGATTTTTTTTATATACAAATGCTGGATAAAAACATCCATACTTTAATGATTTATTTATATTGCAGGGTCTCCACATAGTGAAAGACGATCTGACTGCGTGTCCAGAATGCGATTTTCCAGCTATCCTCACAGAATTTGTTGAGTAAGTACAATCCCTAGATTAAGAATGTAGTATACAGGGTAGCAGGGACATCGACGTGCAACCTGTTAACATGGATCCAATACATGATTCTGGACCCCCCGCGTTGAAATTTTCCGTCGGTTCTTAAGAGGGTTGTCACATTTTGCACCTCTCTCGCTCACACGGGACCAAATTTTTAATAACGTTAAATGAAAAGATGCATTTTTGAAAAATGTAATCAATGGGCGGTCTACAAAATAATATTAGTTTAATAGGTAATTATTAAAAACACATTTTTATTGTGGCATTTATTTACATCATCTCAAAAACAGATCATAACACTTAATTACATAAGTTTATTAGATAACACAATAGAAATGTGTTTTTGAATAACTACCTATTAAATTAATATTATTTTGTAGACCGCCCATTGATTACATTTTTCAAAAAAGCATTTTTTCATTTAACATTCTTAAAAATTAGGTTTTGTGTGAGCGAGAGAGGTGCAAAATGTGACAACGCTCTTAAAAAAAAAAATGGTTGTTCCATACATTTTGACCGCGTAGGTATTGCACGTTTTAACTGACGGAGTACGCTAGGGCCGATGCCAGTTAGGACCGCGGGATGTTTGAAAGAGTTACCGTGGCCCCTGGCGCAGGCAACTGAAGGAACACAGGTGGGTTTTAGTCAGTAAAAGTCTGACACGTTCTCCTGCTCCGCCCAGAGCGGGAGAAGTCATTTGATGATTTCCCACCCAAAAAAGGTATTGCACTTTTGTAGGAAATAGCAGATTAAAAAAAAAAAAATAACTGACGAAAAATTTCAACGCAATCCAGAATCAACTGAGTCCATGGTAACAGGTTGTGCGTCGCTGTCCCTGCCACCCCTGTACACTAAGCCAGGGGTTCCCAAGCTTATTTTGTCTACTGCCCACTTTGAGAATAAATTATTTTTTAGCGCCCCCATTTTTTCACCTACTTAAAAACCACTACCTAGATGAAATTACAAATCGCCCCCTAAGCCTCTATACAACGCCCCATTTTTTTTCTGGGTCTCTTACTGTCCCCCTTAGGCCTACAGCGCCCACAAGGGGGCGTTATCGCCCACTTTGGGAAAGGCTGCTCTAAGCCAACGTTCGCATGGACGTAAAAATATCGCGGCGGGATTTTCAACTCTCAGTGTTGAGCCGAGCATTGAGAATCCAACAGAGTTCGTTCTAGCGCGTCGAAAAAACACTGTTGGATTTTTAACTCTCGGCGGTAAGCAGAGCGTTGAAAATCCAGTGCGCCAAAAAAACATCGCCGCGATATTTTTACGTCCGTGCAATGTGGGCTAACTGCTAGAAATATCATTATTTCTGAATTGTGATTGTGAATTTCTTTTCTTACAGGATCCTTCAAGAAGAAGGAAAGTGTCCAATGTGCGGTGAGAACGTAGATTATCGCCGGCTCGTCAAGATCGACGATGTTGCTGCCTATATGGACTTTAACACTTCAGAATAGAGTTACAGTTAGCGTTGGCTTCAAGTATGTGCATGTGTAATTCATTTTAGCTGTATTTCTTCAGATAGACGTGAAATACCTTTTTTAAGAATAGAAACATTGGCCATCTAAGGAAGACCTAGCGTGATGATGGTTGTATACAAGGTTTGCTGGACAAATCAACCCATAGAATGGGGCGATCAGATATGAAAAGTGAAAGGGTCAGACTCCAACAAACGGAAAAATCCTCGCGGATGCTCCCCTCTAACCCACTACCCTAAACCGACCCTAACTGTATGTATGTAGCAGTGGAACAAAAGAAGTTAAGAACTTGAATCAGTGTTATGATTTGATTGTAATGTATAAAATGTTTTCATCAACACGTGGTCATTAACATAACACACGAGCTCGTATTAAACAATTGAGTCCTCAACACAGCACGTTATATCAAACTAAGCTATATATTGAACTGAATAAAGTTCAAATTCCTTCGTTCCGACCATTAAAACACGTTATCAAACTAAACTATAATGTAAAAGACATAAGGTTGATATTCCTTCGTTCCGTCCATTAACGATAAATTACGGAATCCCACCGCTATCTCCAAGGTTAGTTGACTTGATTATATTCTTCACATCGCCTTGAGATAACACTTCGAGGACTGATTAATTGTTGTTGTATGTGATAATGTTGTGATTAAGTAATCGTCCGTCCAATTTGCTTTTATAAATGTTAGTTTAAGTGAGCGCTGTTAGCTATCATAAATAGAATAAGATTTTTGTGTGTTTCTAGGTTGCACATTATTCAATGAATTATATACACCAAAATAGTTTTTTTTTTGGCGATTATTATCGTTTTATGTAATTTAACGATTTTCGTAGATTAATTACTGTATTATATATTGCAGATTAGTGTATCTGTCGTGGCCAGATCTTAAAATTGATTATTTCATGAAGTGTTCGGTCATTTCATGAAATGGCCAGCTCAAAGTGACCATAATAATAATACATCCCATCCTGATTTCGGCTACGGTGACTACTTTGTTTCCGACGACTATATGTTAAGGGCGTGTGCTCTGATGTGGCTAATGTAACCTCTCTTGACAGTAAAGGTACGTGCAAGTGCGGACAAGTTAGAATACCATTGTGGTAATGGTATTGTATGTTGGAGGGTTACTCTTGAGGTGATCTCTCCTGCTGTCGAGATCTCTCTTCCGCTGGTCTTCAAAGTCATAAACATTTTGGTTCACCCAACGCCTCCAAACAGGTCTATCCTTTGCCAACTCCTCCCAACGAGAAGGGTTTGTTTTGCATGTCTTTATATGTCTTTTCTGAACGTCTTTGTATCTGAGGAACTGGCCGCCATGTTTCCGCTTGCCGTCCTTGAGTTCAGAACAGAAGATGCGCTTAGCTACCCTCTCGTCAGGCATCCTCACAACGTGGCAGACCAGCGTAGCTGACGACGCATCAGATAGACTTCATTCCGCAGACATTAGCTCTTCGCAGGACATCCGTGTTTCTGACACGGTCGGACCACTTGATGTTTATAATATCGCGGAGGCACTTAAGGTGGGATCGGTCTAATGCGCGTATGTGTCTCCTGTACACGCACCATGTCTCAGAGGAGTACAGGACGTTTGGCAAGACGATGGCCATATACACGTGGACCTTCGTTTGTAGTTCGAGGTCGTGCGAGCGGAATACCTTCTCCCGTAGTCTGCCAAACACTTCTGAAGCAGCACCAATTCTACAGTTAGTTTCCATGTCATCTTTACTTGTTAAGGTACATCCCAGGTATTTGATTCTGTCCACCTGCTTGAGGACGGTACCGTCGAGTCGTATATCAAGTGGGCCATGGTTAACTGTGTCTAATGCCATGACTTCAGTCTTCGAGATGCTAATTTTTAGATCGTATATACGACATGACTTATCAAGTCTTTCCACTAACTCTTATGGGTTTTCTGTGGATTCCGCTACAAAACACAGATCATCAGCGTACATGACTTCGGTGATGTGGTCGTATGAGACTTAACAAGTTTGCTGTCAGTTCGGAAACGGATATGAATGCCCCTCGCATTGTCTTTTAAAGCCTCTCCCACAACCACCGTAAAATATAGGGCAAAGTGGGTAGGTGCTAAAACACATCCTTGCTTTACCCCACAGGTGAAATGGATGAATTCCGACTGTTCACTCTTAACTGCGGCACAGCAACGCAAGTTGTGCAGGAGACGTAACAATCTGATGAACTTATCTGTATGTTTTGCAGTACTACTCAAAGCGCTTCGCGAGGCACGCTGTCGAAGGTTTTTTCCAAGTCCACGAAACAGAGGACCAGCGGTTGCAATTTTTCTTTGCACTTTTCTTGAAGTTGCCGAATAGAGAAGATAGCCTCGCAGGTGCCTCTATTTGGACGAAACCCAAATTGGGTCTCAGGTAGTGTTTTTTCGGATAATTTTATTAACCTATTCAGAAGGACTCTCGTAAAGAATTTCCAAATAATCTCGGTGCAAGTCCCTACCACCGTACTTAAACAACTCGCAAGGGATTCCATTGCCACCTGGTGTTTTTTTGTTTCGTTGCTGTTTTATGGCATCGCTGACTTCCTGGAGAGTCAGTGGATCGTCCAATGCTGTGACTTGAGAAAGCGCATGCATGGCTAATATGTACTCGTAATTAAGATCCGCTGATCTTAAATTGACCATTTAAAGGTCAACGCTTAATGATATGTCAGTCGACGTTTGGCCATATCATTAATGTAGGGTATCAGTTGTGGTCCGATCATAGAAATGGCCATATCGTGACGAAAGCAACCTATTTATCGACATTCCCAGCTGACTACTGGGCATATCGCAAAGTAGTTGCATTTCACGCCGCTAGTGACACCCCGACCAAATGTGTTAGGTTAGAACTGTGACCGACCGTGCACGAGCCGAGCGAGCGGAGCGAGCGGAGCCACGGTAGCGGCTGGCGAGTGCTACATCCAAGTTGGTCGCAGTTACTTGGCTATTTCTATTCTATTCTATTTTTCTCTATGGCAATGGTGCCGATGTCGACAATTCTGCCAATGTCAGATGTGTTGAGAAAAAACGTGCGGAAAAAAAAGAAAAAGAAAAAAAAAAAAGTTAAACCTAAATCCAATACTAGGTAACGTAAACTATTAAGGTATACTAATTGAATTTAGTGTGAAACTTGTTGACAAGTATTAGTACACTTAAACAAATAGATAAAAAATATTGTTAATAAATATGTACATAAATGATTACAAACTACACAAAAAGTCATAATTTGATGTCATTGACACGGATAAAAAACATCAAAGCCTCAAAGAGCTTTGGGGAAGAATGTGTTAGTAGGGATGGAAAGTTAGTTGGGACAGGGATCTTTAATTTAGGGAGATGGCTATACAAGTCGTGGGCTGGGTTATTATTGGAGCAGTTAAAAAAGATGTGCTCCAAAGTACCTTCATCCAACCCACATTCACAAAGCGACGTGTCTCTGACCCGGATTTTGCGAAGGAAAACCGGAGAACAACAATGGCCTATACGGAGACGGCAAAGAATAGATATCACTTTCTTGGATATCTTTTTATAAGGGTAAAACCAAGGCTTGGGTGTAACATTAGGCTGTACTGCATGGTAAAAAGCACCTTTCCGTTTACTTGTATTCTGCCACTGCACCTGCCATGAGGATAGCAAGCTCTTTTTTGGAAGGCTCAGCAAATCATAGCCCTGACATTGAAAATATTTAAGGTCAACAGTTTGGGACGTAACAGCATCCTTAGCAAGAGCATCAACATATTCGTTTCCTCTTATGCCACAATGGCTAGGAATCCAAACCAAGTGTACGGTCTTGTGATTCTTGGCACAAGAGAAAAGAGACTTTTTGATTTGCAGCAGAATTGGACTGTGCAGTTTACTTTTAAAAGGATCCTGCTCCAAAGCTTGCAAACAACTAAGTGAGTCTGTAAAGATGACACCAAAACTTATGTTATGAGCCTCTATAAATAAACACGCTTCTAATATGGCCACGCACTCACCCGTAAACACTGATGATTGTACAGGGCATTTGAATTTTAACACGATGTTGGAGTTTTGGTAGTATACCGCAGCACCAGTGCAACTCCCATCTGATAATTTAGAAGCGTCCGTGAAAAATCTTTCGAAATTGTACCATCTCTCACCAACCGCCGCGTTAAAGACAGAGTCCGCCGAAGGAGACTTTTTCGATATGCCGATATTGTAAAAAATATCTGGTTTAAAACATATTATGTATTTCATAGTCAAAACTAAAAATGGGGAGTTTCAGAGATTGAACAATGGGGGAATCTAAATTTTGATAACAGCGGAAGGATTTTAAAAATAAAGGGACTTCTTTATGGTTCCAATACTTGGAACTTCGGCATAGTTTATCCAAATCGTCTATTTTTTTAACAAGAGGGTGGGAGGATTTGGTAATGATTCTAGCCCAAAATCTCGATGCTAGATACTGCCTTCTCAAGGCCAGCGGAGGTTCTGCGCACTCTACCTGCAATGCGTTAATTGGTGAGGACTTCATACAACCGGATACGATCCGTAGACACTTAGCCTGAATCTTGTCCAAACTTGCCAAAGCACCTTTGTTGCAGGGAATTAAAAGAAAAGATCCGTAGTCCAGAACACTCCGGATTAAGGCATTGTATACCAGTTTCATGGTGTAGGGATGTGCACCCCACCAGACACCAGCGAGCACTTTTAAAACGGGAATAGTTCTCTCGCATCTATTTACTAAATAATTTAGGTGATGTAAACCACTCAATTTGGAATCTAAAATAACGCCTAAAAATTTTACTTTTGATGAAATCGGTATACAATGCTCTTGTATGCCCACTGAAATTCGTGGGATCAGCCTCCTGCGGGAAAACACAACTACAGCACTTTTGGGGGCAGACAAACTCAGACCGTGGGATTTTAGCCATTGGTTAAAGCTATTGGCTAGAGAGTCCAGGGATACGCACAGAGATGATGCAGCGTCGCTAACTGAGTTGTTACAGACATATAAAGCCAAATCGTCCGCGTACTGGAGAATCTGACAATCATTATTGAGGCATGATCCGATGTCAACTGTATATATATTGTACAGTAAAGGACTAAGAACAGAGCCTTGTGGTAGGCCCTTCCATGACATCCTGACGTCAAATTCCTCACCCGAAACTCTCAAAACCAAAGATCTAGACATGAGCAAACTACAGATGCACTGTGTCATCCTCTCCGGTATTCTCAGCTGTTGCAGTTTTTGCCTGAGAATGGGAAGAAGGACATTGTCATAAGCAGAGGAAATATCTAAAAAGGCCGCGACTACGGATTCATTTTTCGAGAACGATGAGCGTATATCTGAAACCAAAACCCCAACACTATCCATGGCACTGAGTCCCTTTCTAAAACCAAATTGAGATCTAGGAAGTAAGTCTCTGGATTCTATTATGAATTCAAGTCGGTTCTTTACTAGGTGTTCCAATAATTTTGCAAGGACTGATGACAAAGCGATTGGTCTGAAGTTGTTTGGGTCATCAGCGTGCTTGCCAGGTTTCAAAATAGGTATGATAATTTGAGTTTTCCACTGGTTGGGGACCCAGCCATTGGAATAACAAAAATTTACAATGTCTAAAAAATACATTTTTGCTCTATGCCCTGCATGTGACAAAAAGGAATAGACAATACCGTCTATACCAGGGGCAGAGTCATGGACATGTTTTAAAACCGAGTTAAGCTCCTGCATAGAAAATGGTGCATCAAAAGGGTCCTCTGAAGCAATGAAAGACGGCTGATTATGCTCTGTTTGCGATGGTACATACGGAGGGGCCAGTTTATCGAAAAATTGCTCAGCAGTCTCTCGAGGGATGGGAGAAGAAATTGAAGGGGAACATCCAGATCTAAAACGGTTGATCTTCTTCCATACTACTGATAAAGGAGTGGAGGGGGACAGGGAATTACAAAAGTCTGCCCAACCAGCACGTTTCTTCCTTCGCAGCAATCTTTTAGATTTGGCGAGAACTCTATTAAAAGCTATTAGGTTATCGCTAACCATCGCTTCATTATACACCTTTTCAGCATCATTCCTTTCCCTTATTGCTGTTGTGCATTCCTGATCCCACCATGGTGGAGGGGGAATCTGACCACGCGCTGAGTTTTTAATAGGAAAGCATGAGTCTGCACTAGCTGTTATGGCAGAAATAAAATTATCATAACAGTTTGTTACATGGAGGGGACTAGGAGAATCAAAATCACGGGAAACTAAATTTGGAAGAAAATCAATTTTGTCCTCCAGTAGTGATGCATACTTCGTCCAATCAGGATTAGACAAATTGTACCTCAGAAGTGGAGGGCTCGATTTTTCTAAATAAGTTCTTTCAGCCAAAGATATTATAATTGGATAGTGGTCACTACCATGCGTCAAACTGGTACATTCCCAATGGCACGACGCCGCGATGTCCAGTGTGCAAAAAGTAAGGTCAACGCAGCTCTTAAGCTGTCCAGGAAGGGACCTACGGGTTGGGCAACCATTGTTTAAAATACAAAGATTAAGGTCGTCTAAGATTTCAACTAAACCTACCCCGAAAGAGTCGCAACGTTCAGAACCCCACCTATAGTGATGGCAGTTGAAGTCCCCCATAACAAGTACAGGGCCTTCTATGTTTTCCAGCGTACTTTTTAAGATTGGAAGGAAACTTTGATGAGGGTGCGCAATATAAACGGATAAGAGGGTTATACCCTCTACCCTACCAGCCACAATGCTAATATCATCACCTAGAGGAGGCAAAGACGCAGCCACAAGTGGGACACGATTGTTCACGCAGAGAGCCGACCCGCCATAGCCATCAGATCGGTCGCATCTGAGAATATTAAAAGAGGGTAAACGGAAACTAAGACCCAGGACTAGCCAAGTCTCAGCGAGGGAACAAGCTAAAGGTTTGTATTTGTTCAAAAGGAATGTGAGCTCGTGCTTCTTATGCCACACGCTCCTCACATTCCATTGAAGGAACACCAACCGAGCCATTATTATGGGATGAAAGCGAATTTATAAGTGCAGTAGCAACGTTGGACGGTAATTGAGTTTTATTGGGTGAAGACATTAAAGTTAACAGAAGTTTACTAAGAAGTTCAATTATTGAAGACAAGTTTTCAGAAGATTCTGTGAGTTGAAGATTAAGAGCACAGCCATTAGGCTGGGAAGATTGGGGAGTGCTAGTGAGCAGCTGGTGAGCTGTTTTATCATAGGAGGGAGAGAGGGGAGCATGGGTCCTTGGCTTAAGAGACACAGTTTTACGATATGACTGGGGCTGTGTTTTAGCAATGTCTGCATAGCTACGAGTAGAAATGGGAACAGTTTGACTTGCTTCTGAATAAGACATTACCTTCTCAGCCATAATTGATTTAATTGTCCTCTGTCTGCTGTACTCCGGACAGGCCCTGCTATTTGCAAAGTGACTTCCAGAGCACAACACACAGAAGGCTTCGCTCTCAGCAATGCTACAACCATCACCGGGGTGATCATTGCCACACTTACTGCAACGGGGTTTGGAACGACAAAGGGATTCTACGTGACCAAATCGGCAACACTTGCGGCACTGAATTGTGGGGTAGATATATTGTTCCACGGTTAAGGCTGTATAAAAACAGAAAATTCTTTTTGGTAAAACTTGGCCATCAAAGGTAATGACACAAGTTTCTGTGGGTCTATATTCTGTTAAACCGTCTTTGGTAACTTTTCTATTTAACCGTCTGACTTTAACCCTTAATAAGGCGCAAGCCTGTGTGAAAGTAACTACAAAATTGAAGGTGAATTTAGAGTATATTGATACCACTGATTTCAAAAAAAAAAAAAAATAAGGGGGGGGGGACATGGAAACCCCCTTTTTTTCGGTGGGAAATTAATTCCCCTTGCCCGATTCTGTCTGTACACATTGGGTCAAGTGGGAAAATAATACCCCTTGCCCGGTAAGGTTAGATACATTTACCGTACTTTCGTTGTTATTCTAATACAAGTGTTTCTTCCTGGCTTCGGTTGTTATAATTTATTTTTTAGAATTAATTAATATTTTTATATTTTGATAAATGAAAAAATGACGAATATGGAATCATATCTTTATTAGTAATATTAAATTTTAATTAATCCTGAGGTGAAGCCTCATGAAAGGATTTAAAACAGTTTTTTGCACATAGTGCTACTTGACAAGTTGAACACATTATTTTAGTTCTCTTTTCCTCCTTCTTGGTGCTGCAGAAACGACACCTTTTATAGCTATTGCCTTCCTCAGGGAGATGAATTCCAACGTTGAGGAGGCGGATCTCATCAGGCACGCCGAAGTTTGAGCCTTTTTTGTTCTTGAAAACAACTTGCCGATTTTTTTTGCTTGAATAGTGTGAAATCATCTCACGAGCCAATCGTAATCTAAATTGTCGGTGTGAATGCGTATTTACAACGTGGACAGTGTTGTAGGTAATGTAACTGTTAATTATTGACGCATCAAACATAAAAAAGAAAAGTCTCATCCAAAATTTTCGACACTTACGATTGATGGGATATGACGATCGAAAGTGATCGAAGTGATCTACGCCTCCCATGACGAGCGTGTAGCTTGCAATAGCTTTGGGGCAGAGGACTTCTTTCCTTGTCCCATCTTTTTGAGTTCGTTTAACCAATATTGCGTCAGTTGGATGGTGAGCTGTCGTGAGAACAGTAACATCTCGGGTATCAAGCCACTTAATGGCTGTAATAGGTTTTGCAGTTATAGCTGCAAATTGATTCTTTTCCAGTTTTAGATGTTTAGGCTGAGATTTCTTTAGTATATCTGGCAAATCTTTTCTATTTGTTCTTACCGTACCTACACAAAAGATTTTTCTTTCATACAAATCATCCAGCAAATTGCAACTTGTAAAGAAATTATCAAATGCAAGGAGTGTGTTTTCAGGAAGATCAGTAGAAAGTTTTGAAACAACATTGTATCCTAGTCCTTCGTCTTCCATATTGTCTCCTTTCCCCGTATAAACCTCAAATTGATAGAGGTAGCCTGTTTTTGAGTCACAACGCGCCCAGACCTTAAACCCACGTTTAATGGGTTTTTTGGGCATGTATTGTCTTAAGGATGATCGCCCTTTAAATTTTACCATACACTCATCTATTGACTGTGTACTAGAATTAACTGTCTCCTGCTGGAACACTCTATTTAGTTCCGTAATCATTGGTCTTAATTTGTACAATTTGTCATATTCTGGTGAGTCCCTCCTCGGTTCATTCTCATTGTCATTGATGTGCAAATTTTCAGTGATTTTTTTAAATCTTTTAACTGTCATAATTTTTGATATTTCGGGATTATTATAAAAAGGATCATTTGACCAGTAGAGTTCCATATCGGGCAATGGGTTTAGGCCCATCATAATTAATATCCCAAGGTACGCCTTAATTTCTTCTGCTGATACTGGTGTATAGTGGTTACTGTTTTGCTGACTTGCATATCTATTGGTTTGTTCCACTAGGATTTGAATCAAATATTCTGGAAAAAATCTATTAAAAACATCAATGGGGCGAGTTTTCAGATTATATGCAGATTGTGGTTGAATTGGATTAATGAATTCTGGAATATTATGTATTTCTTTTTCTATTTTCCATTCTCGCGGTTGTCTTGGCCTGGATACATTACAAGCTCTTCTTTGCCTTGAATGATGTTCCGATACTTGATTTACTGTTTCAGTTACATTGTGGTTAGAAGGTCCCGCACTCGTGTCATCTGTGTGAATGGGATAATCGTAACTGGTTTCATGGAATATCTCATCCAAACATTGCTGTATTTCGATTTCTCTATCATTGAGATTCACTATTTCTCTCCATTCTTCTTGTGTTGTATGTTCTATCATCTGCGTTGGTGAAACCTCATTTAGTTGTTCCGATCTCTCGCTTACTCTAGTAATCGTGCTGTTTCCTTCCAAAACATCTCTCAGCGAACTTTCCGAATATAATTCTGTACATTCAATATTTTCTTCTAAAATATGAGAAGCACCTAAAATTTCCTCGAGACGACTTTCGATAATGGAATCTTCAGTCACATTTAGGTTATCTGCTGGGCTAGTAACAGCGGCTGTCTGATAATAGGCATCATCGTCAGAGTCTATGTCAGATAAATCAGACAGGTTGTCCACGATGGTTTCCAACTCCGCCTTGCTGTGTATTCTCTTATTTTTCCTATTCATGGTCTATAAAACCTGTAGGTAAATATACAAATTATGAACATGTCATTCACAAAAACAGGCATAAACAGAAAATTTGATTAGGAGTTGGGACTGACAAATGTATTTTTTATATAGATAGTTATGTGTCTAAGTGCAGGCGTAATCGGGCAAAGGGAAATTATTTCCCACTTTGTAATTTGAACTTTTTACAGGTAAAAATTGCTTGAATCCATATGAAAACCATACGAAACACTGCTGGAATAATCTATTTATACGAAATATAAAACATATTCTACTTACAGAAATCTTTGTTGAACAATTTGAATATTTTTCTTCAAGAACTCCGAAAAACAACCGTCGTAGGTCACTACTTTCACGTCATGTCATTTTGACATTGACATAACATCCACAAGATGACATTATTACCAAATGTATTGCCAGTTTAGAAATTTTAAATTAACCGAGAAGCTGCTAAGTATAGTTGCGTTCATTTAAAGGTTAAAAGTCATGTAAAATTAAATATTTTTCAAAAGAAGCCTTGGTGGGAAATTATATCCCCTTGCCTTATTAAGGGTTAATAATTGGACCACAGCCTTCTGGAACCTTTAAATAATTTAAAACTTCTTCTTCTGAGAAGTCATTCGGGATGCCACTTACAACACCCATACGGGTTATATTAAAAGATGGAATGACTGCCTCATATAAGTTTTTCCCTAAAACATTGTTTGTTATAAAAGCGTTAGCATCCTGAGGGGATGCAAACTCAACCGATACACGGTTTCTACCAACTCGCTTAACAGAAGTAATCTTATGAATATTATTAATTGATAAAAAACGCCCAAATGTAACTGGGTGTAGGGTAGTTCCAGCATTTGATTGTGCTTCCTGACGGGAAACATGGATGATAAAAGGGCCTTTATCTAACGCTGAGTACCTCACACGACCTACATGAGTTCTCGGTTGTTTAGTTGGGCGATTGGATAGCTCATCCTCGTTACCGGGGCGTTTGCGATTAAGCTGGGATGTATGAATTTGGGAATCCAGATTACAGACTACATCTGCAAACTGGCTTAATGGGTTGGGAGTGGGACTTGGGTAGGACGGGGAAAAGCCGGTGATGGGGGTAGAAGGAGTAATAATATCATCAGGAGGGTCGGGGGGTTTATTTTTATCCATATTCATATTGATTATGAATGATGACCGATATAGTTAAAAAAAAAAACAAACAATAAACAAACCTGATAGCAGGTAACAACGAAACAACACAAAAACAAACACAATAACAAGTCACACTAAACACAATAACACAGGAAAACAGTAAAAATTCTGAACACACGTGTTACCCAAGATCACACTGTGGCGAGAATCTCTACTTGGCTATTTAGTATTTTTAGGACCCTAAAAAAGAGATGCACAACAAAAACAACGCGACATTTTTTTATTTCAGATAGGTTTGCTCTTGACTCCAGTCTAGGTCAGAGATGACAAAGTCGACGATAGAGCGAGCTTACCCAGAAGAAGCCTGTTCACTCTCACGTCGAAGAGATCGGGGTAGTATGCGTTCGGAAACACAGACGCAGGCAGAGAGTTCCACTCCTTTGCTGTGCGCATCACAAAAGACATTTGGAAACGCTTAGTGCGAATTGGTGGAACATCAACGCCTCTGCCGGTGGATAATCTAACTATGATTTTATGATATGATCACTTAAGTATGGCCACATCATGAAGTAGTAGTGCGTTGAACTGTTCATATCGTCAAACGTTGAGTATTCAATGATCTGACCAGACCGCATCATGATGTGACCAGCGGTCGATGTTCTATTTTATGAAATACAACCATTTCATGAAATGGTCGAACACTTCATGAATTGATCAATTATAAGTTCTGGCTACGACATATTATCTACTATGGCAATGAAATAATGTGAAAATGTGCGTTGGTATTATTGTAAGGAAACTTTTTTTGCTTAAAATAGTGTTTTTTTTTTTGTAAAATAGAGTCCTGTTCTGTGAATGTCTATGAGATGATCTGTATTATGTGGCCTTATTTATGTAATGTTAAGAAAATAAAACTTCAAAAATTAAGTGATGAAACATTTAATTTTCCATTTGAAAGTATACCAAGTTGTAGTTACACGTCCGATACTGAGATTCAAATGAAACGCGAAACACAATTGTATTATACAAAACCACAGCACATTGGTGCCTGTCGCTTATTTTACTACTTTTATAATGTTAAATAAGGAATATTTAATTATTAAAATAATCGGATGGTGCTAAGTTTGAATGTGAGTACAGTGAAATTTTCAGATTTTACCTATAATTTTGAAATAGGTTGAGTATTTTATGTATGTACAAACTATTTTCAGGTGGGTATTTTACAAATGCATTTGAATATTACCTATGAGAATTTACCTATGAGATTACTTTTGCAAAAGTATTCTAAAGAGATTTTTTTAAATTTGAGAGAAGAGCAGTGAAATGAGCAACAGTCCCAACGCGCCGCCCCCTCTTACCGACCGATACTCTACAATCAAGTATTGCCCTAATAATTACCACTACCTATCTATGCCTTAAGTAGACAATACATTTATACAACTTAAAATAATGACAAGACGATTATAACGAAATAATACAAACGTTAATAAACAAATTAATTGATTGTGCTAATAATACATGTGGAGGCTAAAGTCGACTATATGCGACTTACTATTTTAAAATTCAGCTAAAATTCAGCTAATTTTAACATTGATCGCCTCCTGTTTCCTTACCCATTAAAGATAAAATCTAATATTTTTTTTATCTGGTAAATAGTTTCTAGTGTCTGGGTGTCGCGAAACAGGGAGCTTAACTTTCGGTAAAAATTCTATTGCTACTAACAAACAATATAAAACTTAACGTCAATGAACATAAGATCCAAAATGGCTTCTCGTATTAGGCTGATCGTTATTTAGGTAGTGTTTGCAACTTGAGTTACTTATTGATTAACAGACACCATGACAAAATGGAATGTTTTTCCTCAGTTCACTCTGTCATATTGGCAGGTATTATTATAAATATCAGGTTAGTTTTCGATACACCTCTTATTGGGGCTTATAAATCCTTCTTCCCTTTTCATAAAAGCAAAAGGGTAAGTGATTCTAAACATAAGTGAGAGTTCGTACTTTCAGTTATTAATTATTGTAAGATAATTTCGAAGAGTCACAATTACAATTTTTGCAAAAATGATATCTAAAGTACAATAGAATAAGATACAAAATCGATTAATGAAATATAAAAATTGGTGTTACACTCTCTTTGCGATATAAACTATATCTAAATGACGCACGGATGTATTTCGATTAGTATAAAATCTTTACAATATCATGGAACGGATGAAACGCTAGTGAGTTTGGTTCAAGCGCTAGTCTTCTATGAGAACACATTCAATTCAAATAATCGCCTTCTCGGCCATTGTAAACATAATAATTCAATAATATGTTGTCAAAAGAGTGGACCATCCCGACGTACCAATGGACGAATAATGAAAACGATAAAATTATGTAGATCGATCGTAGCACAGCACAATATGTTCCATATACATATGTATATCAACGTTCATAAATACCAGTGTTTAATAAATAATCTTCTTTTTTAAATATATAATTATGTTGGCCGGATACTTTTGTATTTACGCGTCTGGTCCACTCTTTTAACTCGAAAATAGCTCTCGTTAATTATTTACAGATAATATATATATATATATATATATATACTATAAAAATATATTAAAATCATAGACACGATGGCACTTGGTTGCGTTGTAAAAGGGTTGAAATTATAACATAGGAATTAGAATTAAATAAATTTGCTACAACGAACAGAATAAAACCGCTACGTCGGGATAAAACAGTAAAGTAATACCAATAATAATGATTCGTGAAACGCTTGTTAATATTAGCTTAATAAGGGAATGTATAAAAATTAGTTTCAACTATATCAATGTTAACTCCTCAACAATAAATACTATAAATCTTTGGTTTCATTTAGTCGCTCGATTACAAAACGTTTCTCGTTCATCGTGCCGACCGGCGAGGCGCGGCCGACGACGTACGGGATTAAGCCTACGACGAGGGTACGAAAAGTGAAGATTTATTATCTAGGGTTCATAAGACCGATCCGTCGAGTGGGGCGCGCAGACTTCCCGTTAGTGCTGAGGCGAACGTAAAACAACATACAGGGCTGCGACACCAGTCGGTGTGGGGGAAGTTGCACCGCGGAGAAAGTCCCGCTCGCCGAGCTCGACGGTAGTGTGCAGCATTACTGCAGCTGCGTCAGGCGCTTGGGCAGCGCCGCCACCACGCGCACGCGGTCGCTGAACTGCGGCGGCGGCGCCAGCACGGGCGCGTGCTCGGGCGCGGGGCCCGGCTCTTCGGGCGGCGGCGGCAGCTGCGCTAGTAACACGGCTGCGCGCCCGCGCCGGCCCGGCGCCTTGTCGATGTCCACGCCCAGGCGCTCCGCCGCGGATCGTCCGCGCGTGGAGCCCGCGGTGCCCCGCAGTAGCGCGGCGGTCGCACGCTTGCGGGTCAACGAGTTGTGTCGCTGCATGGGCGGCGGTGGCGGCGCCAAACTCTCACTAGACGAGTGCACCGGCTCCGTGCTGATGACGTCATTAGACGACTTCACAGTAACAGAGGAGCAGAAGGACACCTTGTCCCGACGCGGAGGGGGCCGTGCCTGCGCCTCCTGGTCGGACGACACGCCCGACGACGAGTTGTCGCCGTCGTCTCGCTCCACGCCCAACTCGTCGCCGCAAGATTTAGATGATTTGAGACGAGTGCGGATCTTCTGGATCTCGTCCACGGAGAAGGAATGCTGCATAGAACTTGAACCAGAGCTGCTGCCACTGAAATTGTATAAACAATTTCGTCAATTTCAATTTAAAACAAAAATCAAAACAAATACCTATTAATTTCACATTAAAACCAACATCACCCACAAAAGACAAAATATTATTAGGTACTAATAAACAAACGTGTAACATAAATATTCGTAAAATGTTAATGATAAGAAAATTAATCACTGTGTGCCCCGAGTATAATGCCTTCTACTTTCTATCTATTAGTGCAATGTGGTTTTTTTTGTTTTCGTTTTGTACTATTTTGTATATACCCAACCTCCAGTCACCACATGTGAATTCCTTTTTTTAATGAAACGTACTGAGTTTCATTATTTGATTTCTTTCTCTTGAATTAATTCTTTTGCTAATTTAAGATTGCAAAACAATGGACAAAATGTAATGATTCCCTAAAATGAGACAAAGTAGGACATGTGAATCTGTGTCGAGACAAATGGGTTTTTTCATGTGATAGTGACTGTTTACAAACACATAAGCTCTTTCCCAGCGACACGTAATCCATTGACAATTGAAACTATACCTTATTTGTTAAGAATCAAAGCTCAAAATTAAATATTTATTCCGCGTCATTCTCAAATATCGTTGCGTATATTGGTATCCTGAAAATGTTAAGGTTTATTAGGACATGCATTTTTTCGTGCTCTTTGTTAACAATATTTTGAAGAACCTACGCCACAGGGTTGTTACTGATTGTCAGAAAGAAAATAAACATTTAAACATAATATTTAAAGTAATTAGAATAAACAAAATTTTATATTGTATTTAATAATATTATAAACAACAGAAAACCTCACAAGAAACATCCAATTAACTCCTAATTTGGCACCATCAATATTTGCCCAAACAAAGTGACGCTCAACCCAAATAAAACTGAACTGTATGCTCTACATCTTAAGACTCACCTTGCGTTGCTGTTGGCGCTGGTCTCAGCAACTGCAGCGGGTTCGCCTTTGGGCTTGGCATCCACTTCATCATCAGATTCCGACATACTGTAGTCTGGCTCAGGGATTGGCGGAGCAGGAGTTGAATTCTGGAAATTTCAAGTATAAAGTTAGCAAGCGATGTTGATCAAGTTAGTTATTAAAACCTCTTTCGTTACTTTCAATTTTAATGTTATATTGTGCGGAAACAACATAGTTTTTCAATTTGTACCTATTCTGACTTCCCCGTTCCAGGCAGAATAGTTGAGAGTGTTCCTAACAGTCGCCTGTCAAGCCTTTTTTGTAGGTATCATCAATCGTATACAAACTAGTGATCAATGATACACCTTGGTGACTCGTGACCATTTGACATACTTGTTATTATGGATACGAATGTGATACCAGCACACTTTACAGTGCTACAAGTAGGCAGCGTGCGGCTTTAATGGCGACATTAATTTAACACACGTGTACGGTTTCGCGTTTTCGTTTTATTAAGATATTTTAATTTCATTAAACGTTATTATTTATTGATTTATTAACAATTTTCTAAAATAGCATCTGTACTTAAAGAACAATAGCGCAGAGATAGTGATAGCCGGGGTCACGGATCATAACATCGCATCAATAAAATTGAAACGAATAACGTGCAAAGAGTAGGCGAATTGAAGGAAAGAGAGAGCTTTATTTAGTTTGTATGAAAATTTTAATTTTTCAATTTACGAATTATTTTATGTTAATATTTGATAATTTTTATGATTTTTGGCCACTAGCCCTACCCGTGTAATAAATTAATGTCGCCAGTGTAGCGACACGTTGTATAATTTAAATTTCCTGTTTGGCCCTAAACTCGGCAACGCTAACACTATTCGCTGACAGGTGACAGGGCATGCGACGCAAGATGGAAGGTGGGCCTGGTCTGCGGGGAGACGCCGCTTATACATTGAGTATCGGAACCATCCGAGAAACCCCACCTGTGGAGTCTGCTGCGGTCGATCTGAGTGCGGAATCTGTTTAAAGTTTTCCAAGTCGACCACGGCAACGTGTGTCCAGGTGAAAGGCCCTCTGTTGGTTCGATGAAAGAATCCGGAGGTTTGAGCTTCTCTCGCCAAAGATAACATCTTTCCGAGGAGGTGTTGCCATCGGATGGACTCACGTACCCAAGAAAACTTTTTCGATATGACATTGACAGGGGGGCGTTGTAGGGAAACAATTTTTGTGAAAATGTTAGTTTCGATTTTGGTCAGGTGCCAAAAGATCTTCGTGAATACAACCTTATGTATGAACTGTATTCTTCTGTTATTTATTACCTGTCTAACGAAGCCCTTATGCGTGTTGAAGGGCTGTGCATACTGATTGCCGGGCTCGTCAGCTGACTGAGGCCGGTTAGGGCCCGCCCACGACCGCAACGATGTCGCTTTACGACTCTGTAATGTAAAGACGTGATTTTTAAGAATTTAACGATGTTGATGCGAAGTATTTCAAATGGATCACTTTCGCTTCTGAAATTATTTTAGCTGGATCAAAAAAAAGTTTAATCCATGTCTAAAGAAAAGCTAGTTTTTGAAATAAGAACCTAACTGTGGTCAAAATACAGTTTTATAAACAAATCTGACAACTTATTGATTTGAAACATCTAATATGGCGGGTCAGACCGGCTGTTGGCCAACGGCGCGCACAGCAGCGTCGCTACGCTCTCGTAACTCTGCAGAGTTACAAATTTAATTTTGGTATTAAAATAATATGTATTTTGGAACTAAGTTGTTTAACACGGATTGTGGTAGGAGTAAACTGGCAGAAATTGTGACACTTTAAACTTGAGACCATACTAGATGGCTCTGGCGGAGACGATAAGGTCTCCGCTGTCGATCGACTTCCTAGAGGTCGATAACAATAGAAATATTAATTGTGACAGTTGAATGTTTATACAGTGAAAAGAACTTCGTTCCAACCGGGTGTCCTACGACGCCTCCCGACTTTTTTTAAAATATTTTTTTTTCCTTAAAAAGAAATCTGAATATTTTGTTTTTGATTATGCCATATTTATTAGGAAATAAATATGGCATATGCAATGCAAGGTATAATTCTTAATTTTCTATAAAAAAGAATTTCGATGTTTCACATCTGCCAGGCGGCCCGCGCTGGCTCAATTTTTTTTTTGTATTAAGGACTTTACTTTTGTCGGAATAAAGTTCGGAATAAGATAAGTGGCTCGCAAGTTTTGACTCGGGCTAGAGATTTTGATCTTGTTCTGTAATATCACGGAGTAGTTTTCAAAACATGGCTAATTTGACGATTTAACCTAACTTGGTTACTTTATTTTTCTATAATGTTAGCCTTTAGTCTAAAATACTGGCCTAAAGGCACCTGGCCTACCGCCAACGAGGAAGCGACTAGCTATCAACGATTTTCTAACTCAAGAAACGTACAAAAGATTGTAGGTACCTATCATGTAAGTAAAAGAGATAAGTACATAAATAGTTGATCGCTGACTGTTGACATCGCCGGCGATAACTCTCTCTCCACTAGTTAGCTATCAAAGAGAGTACTCGCACAGCGACGCTCACTTGGCGGGCAGAACACTCGCTACGAGACTCACGCTTGGTATCACGCATCAAGCTGCCTGGCCTTTTCCCAACTCTGCTGGGGTCGACTTCCAGTCTTATCGGATGTATTTTACATTGAGTGACTGCCTATCTGACCTCCACAATACAGTTACTGGGTAACACGATACCCATTGGTAAGACTGGTTGTCAGACTTTTGGGCTTCTGACTACCCGTAACGACTGTTAAAGATCTACGATTGACAGCCGGGACTAACAGCTTAACGCGCTTTCTGAGGCGCGGAGAGGTCTCGATCTGTAACGGATGGTCACCCATCCACGAACCGACCGCGGCAATCTTAGCTTAACCTTCGATCGACCCGTGCGGCTGTTATCATTTAGCCACGAGCCCACATACGCATACCAGCGAGTAATAGCTGGACCCACACCGGACGATCCAATGCGCTTCGTGGAGGCCGCGCCGAGTGCTGTCGGTTTTTTGATAATGCTCACAGGCGCCTTAGTTGATTGGCGCGATCGGTGTTCGGCGACGCGGCGGTTGTGTGTAGATCGGGCAATTCATATCGAGCTTGTGTAAAACTGAACTTTAATCTTGCTAAAACGTGGATCGGCACTGGAGCGATCGGCAGGGTCGCGGGTTTCCTAAAACGGATCGTGCGAAAGAATCTCCGATCCACCATCTAAAGGATCCACGCTCTACGATCCATGCTTATGGAGCGCCGATCCAAATTTGGATCGTCCGGTGTGGACCCAGCTATTCGCTCGTCACCGTCGAACACTCGCTGCTCGCCAACTCGTTTTTAGTTGCTAGCTCTAGTCGCATCTCTTCGCTGGCGGTGGGGCTGATGCCTTAATTGGTTTATTTTAATTTTAAACGGTATATTTAAAGTATACGTAAAACTTACGTTGTGCGAGTTGTCGTTGTTGCTGGGCCGGTAAGCCACGCTGTCGAGGTCCCTGGGCGACGCGTACAGTTTGGCCTGCGCGGCGGGCCGGAACGTGGACGCGGGCGCCGCGCCGGGCGGCGGCGGCGGCGGGTGCGCTGGCGGCGGCACGCGGCCCGGCGCTGGAGGGGGAGGGGGGACATTATATAATATGGCACAAAATTTCTCCTAAAAGTAATTCTAACCCTGAGTCCTAACCTCATATTCATATAAACGAGTGCCACGTTAGGACGCCGCTTTAAATTTTGAAACGGCACCGTCAAGTGCCCTGGGATGAAGAGAAAGAGACAGCAATATGAACTATTAATGCTACTATTATTCCAGTGCCAGAAAAACGAGCTTTACATGACCGATAGCACCATCCCTTTTTCTCAACTGAATCATGATGGCATAAATACTTCATAATATGGCCCCCGATAGCAATAGCCGATAAAAACGTATGAAAATTTTGTTTCTTGGCCTTGAGGGCACGCATAGCATGGCGCCATGGCGATCTAAGGTCAATTAATAAAATAAAATAAAATAAAATTATGTATGATATAAAAATGTTATAATAATCTCATGTAATAATAATATAATCTCATCATCTGCATCATCTGCCTAGCCTTTTCCCAACTATGTTGGGGTCGGCTTCCAGTCTAACCGGATGCAGCTGAGTACCAGTATTTTACATGGAGCGCCTATCTGACCTCCACAACCCAGTAACTGGGTAATATGATACCCCTTGGTAAGACTGGTTGTCAGACTTTCGGGCTTCTGACGACCCGTAACGACTGTCAAAGATCTACGAATGACAGCCACGAATGAGGCACGGAGGAGTCTCGGTACGTAAAGATGGTCACCCATCCACGGACCAACCCTGGCAAGCGTAGCTTAACCTGATGGATCGACCCATGCGGCTGTTATTACTTAGCCACGAGCTCAATAATAATATATATAATCTACTGATTTAATAATAGATAAAATATAATGTATTGACTCAATGTAAAATTTCCATTTCATAATAAATTAATGTTGTGTGTAATTAGAAATGTAAGTTAATTTAATGTTGTGTTTATGCATGCAATAGTTACAAATCTAGGTAGGTTGTATCTGCCGACAAATATGTTGCTGTGCCCTAGCAGGGTTCATGTTTGAAACTTATACCATGTAACATCTTGTAAACAACATGAATGCAATAATTAAATAAATAAATAAATCATACCGTGTACATCTTCGCTGGAGCGCGTTCGCGGTGGGTGAGCGGTATGTTCAACTGCTAAGTCAGGCGTCGAGTGGAAGTCACGACGTAACGTGCTGCTACTGGACTTGCTCCATAGCTATAGACAAGAAAAAGTTTAATTATAAGAGACTTGATACCTTGTTTTGATCATAAATCCAATAAAAAGCGGCCCCAAAATAAAAGGAAAAAGGCTAGTCTGATAACGAGTCATAATTAGTTGTACAAGCTTAGGCAATCACTTTATCTACAGAATGAGATTTTGTGATAGAGTTAAAGATGTGCAGACTTTGATTTTCCCTATCATTGACTATGGTGACGTGTGCTACTTTGACTTGAATGCGGTGTTGCTGGATAAGCTTGACAGACTGCTTAACAATTGTATCCGGTTCATATTCAACCTCAGAAAATATGACCATGTGTCGAGCTACAGGTCTGAGCTCAAATGGATGCCCATTCGCCAGAGAAGAAATTTGCGTGCTTTGACCACGCTTTTCTCCCTTCTTAACTCTCCCACTCCTCCTTCTTATCTAGTGTCTCACTTCCAATATCTATGTTCTTCACACGCTAAGAATCTTCGTTCTTCTAACAATCTTCTCCTACTCTGTCCTTCTCATACTTCTGACTTTGTTCATTCTTCCTTTCATTTTCAGTCCATTCTTCTTTGGAATGCGCTACCTCTTGACATCAGGATGGCCACCAGTCGGTATGCATTTAAGCGGAGATTGCGGAGTTATTTTCAAAATAAATAGCGTAGAGTCATCTCAAAACCTCTCTCTCTTGAATTTATATATAATATATGTATATAATATAGGTATATATTATAGTAAATATGTATGTATGTGTATTATAAGTTTATGACTTATTTATGTACAAATTGTTCCATTTCTAACAGAGCACCTGCCATCTAATCTCTTCACCACCCTTGGTTGACTGGTAGAGAATGCCTAAGGCATTAAGTCCGCCTTTGTACTTTTTTAAGTGTGAAAAGTTTAAATAAATAAATAAATAAAGATAAAAACGTGTGCGGTCAAGGGACCCCCGTCAGGAACGAAGTTCCTTCTCACGAATGATTTAAAACAAAAACTAAAATTTCGCAGCCGCCATCTTGGATTTTCGTTTTGACCTCACTATCAGCTTAGCACCATCGGAAACCATGAAATCGACATCCATGACGAAAAATAAAAAAAATTCGCAGCTTTTCATTTTGATTAAATTCACATTTTTTTTTGTGAATTCGACAGAAGAAAGTCGCATAAAAGTCGCGTGCATATAAGTATAAACGATTTTTCGCGTGACGATTTCAGCCAGTTTACTCCTACCGCAAGCAGCGTAAAAGAACTTTGTTCCAAAAACCCGTCGAGAAATAGAAGAAAAGTTCGTTAAGGGCGCGATTAAAAAAGAAAAAAAAAACGATTTCTTTATCGTTATTTACCCGACTGCACGACAGCAAAGACAGGGTTATGTTTTTGAAAAAGTTTCTGGTATAGCTAGACTCTATCTTTTTTTGCATAAAAATACCAGTGCATATTATGAGTCTATGAACATCATCCCTTCACAGATGCTTGTCTTTAAAAAGTCCTTACCTTTCCACGTGACCTCTTCATCTCAGCGACGGACGCGTACACTCGATTAGGAGCACGCGCAGGAGAGTAGGGAGGCGAGTTCGAACCGCCCTGGAATGCCGAGCGAGTCATCATCGCGTTGTTGCCAAGGCTGTAGTGTAAAGACATTGATTTTAGTAAACGACTGTTTTGAAACAACACATGTAGGTAAGTACTGAGAAGTTTTTCTCTGATAATATTGCATCCATACTTTGTGGAACGTGCTTATAAGAACTTTTTTTTAACCACAACGGGGAAGCTCTTGGCCTGCATCTCGTCTGATGGTAAGTGATGATCAGGCCGAAGCAGGACGCGAGCTTCACCCGGATTTCTCAACTACAGAGGAAATGGCTATCTTATCTCTAACTGCCGAAACAAAAATGCTTTTAACATTGTTGTTATGGCGACAGACTTAGTTAAGATGGTGGTAGCTAGCCAGGCCAACTTAGAACAAGCCCTGCCACCAACCAAACCGAGCAGACATTTTTGCCCCCGCTGGGAATCGAAACCGGTACCTCTGGGTCTGAGACAGGTGGTCTGACCACAGAAGCGGTAAAAGAGGTAAAAGACCTAATGGAGTCAAGTTATTTTAAAGTAATTTCTGACAGCCTATTTCAAAAATGCATTTTATTTTATGACACCGTTAAGTTTTCTAGCGACAGAAACAGACAGAAAGCTTAGGGCTTTAGGCCATTTGCACCGTTAGGCCTTGTTCACGGTTTCACCACCTCCGGAAAAGTCCTAACTTCATTATACATATATCTATATCATTTTCGAATTAATCTGGTGGATACCTAGTTCCTCTAAGGTATATGATAAATACTCACATGGTATCAGCATCAGCCTGTCTTTGGAACAGCTCCTCAAGCTCAGCAGCAGTGATGCGACTTGATGCAGGTCGCGCACGAATTGACGCCGTGCGAGGCGCTACCGGCGTGCCCGACACTGGCGTACCACCTGTTAATACATACACATAACATCACGCCTGTATTCCCCGAAAGGTTAAGCAGAGGTGTACCTATAGTACACCCACATTTCGCCAGTTATAAGTTCCATGTATTAGGGGGCGAGCCTATTGCCATCAACCGGGCACAGATCCAGACTCCGGGCTGCTAGTGAGAAATTTCAGATGGAAAAACTTAATAACATTTTGCCCGGTAATCAAACCCAGGCCTTCATGCTTAGCAGTAGCGCTTCCGACCACTAAACCAACGACGCAGCGAGGCTGGATTATAAGTGGATCGTGTAGAAGGTGGATACAGTCAGTGGTCTCATTGCTGTGGCTGTATTCGAGAAGGAGAAAAAAAAGTGTGTGCGTGTCAGCTCCGACGCACGACTGGAGTTTACTCCGTGAAAGGTGCGCAAGGTATGTTGCGCAGAAAAACGTAACGCTTGTATTCATTTCACTGCTCATAAAATTTCCATACCGGGGGACTTATATGAAAATCGATTCTTAAGGAGTAAACTCTAATTACATACAACCTGTCCCGGAATTAACGTAATTGTACTCATCTTTAAGAACAACTTTTACTATGGGACCAAACCTGAAACCGCGAAAAAAAATCTGCTGTTCCCTCCATTTTGATGACATAAGCGAACATAAATGTAGGGAACAGCAGATTTTTTTCGCGATTTCAGGTTTGGTCCCATAATAAAAGTTGTTCATAATGATGAGATGACCCCTTAAGAGGTTGTGCATTGAATTCCAGGATATGTTGTATAGAGGGAGGAATAACGGCCTTGATCATTGGTTAGTCTTAGCATATACAATGTGTAACAAAAACCCTGTTCGATCCGAAAAGAGGTCATTGTACTCATGTACAATGACCACCACCACTACCATGACCATGGGTTTTTTTACACATTGTATAATCAACAAGGTTACTAGTCTATCGGCCAAGTGCTAATGCAACCAATCAATTTTAGAGAAAAATAATGCTTCGTTGTTTCGCTTATTTTTTAGTTAATCAGAAAAAATACTAACTGTTACTGCCGCCCGGCAACTGCACTGATTCAGCTGACGAAGACTTGCCCGCCACGCTCAAAGGTTCACAACTCTCCTCTTTTTCACCACCGTTTTCTGAAATGCCATTATTCCCCATATAAACAAGAAAAAAAAATCCAATAATCCAAAACAATGCCTAAAAGCCATCGTCGAATTGAGGCCTGAACACAGCTCGGATAGTTTTGGATGTTACCTATTTGTACTTTTAATTACTTATAAGAAACCATCAAGGATTTTACAGACAATATTTTATTTGCGGTGTATCTTCTTGCTGCTTTCTAGTAATTAGGCAAGGTACTTACCAAGTCCAGCGACCATAGACTTGGCCCTCGCTCGTCCCACGCTCAGCGTCGTGCGTGGATCGCGACGTGGAGGCGCAGGCGCAGGAGCTCGACCTATAGATAGTGAGAGATAATCAGTATTAGTGACATGTAATTGATATATTTTTTCTATCATGTTCTTAATGATCCAAAGATTTCCATAACTTTTTCTGTTTTTACCCGCGAGAACCTGTAATTGGCTCTGTGTTACTTATTTAACTATTATCCTTATGTTATAGCTGTTGGCTCTTCTTTACTTAAAGAAATAAATAAATAATATCGAAGTGTTTACGTTGAAATTGGATTACAATCATCATAATGTTACTAAAAGGAATTTATAAGAGAAACATCCGAATTGTTAACACACTGACACATTGATTCAATAAAATGTACTTGTACCTATATGAAATTTACCTCCAGCTCCCTTCCTGGGCAAGGTGGCGGCGTAAGGGCGACCTGAACTTGACAGTTGGTTTTGAGACTTGCTTGTGGGTACCGTACACGTGTTGTTCTCGTTGTTACCTGATAAAAAACGAGTTCTAATTATATTTTTATTACATTTTGGTGGCGTTGTATCTTTGATCAGAGGTGATGTGCTGGCAAAAATATTATAACAGGAAAGCCCATGTGCCTAGCTTAAATATCTGCAGCTGGTTATAGAACGCAGTTGCAGCATTGTGCAAGACTCTGCGTCACCCCAGAATTGCCACGTATTCTAACAATAGGAGCCCACTTTTTATAGTTATGGTGCAAGCAGTATAAATAAATTAATTTTGAATATGGAGGTCACATTTGGAAGGCAAATAAGTTTTTTTTTTAAGTTTTGCAAATTGTACCGTATGACATATCAAATGAAAGGGCTTACTGGGAAAGTCTCATATATATATATTTTTTTGTCATTTTAAATTATATAGTTTTAAAGCTATTTAAGAAAATAGAGGTGATAATTGACCATTGTCCCCTTATCTTCGAAACTACTGAGCCTAAAATTAAAAAAAATATAGATAATAGTTCTATACTTATAGATTACAGGAAAACCTTTAAGAAGTCTATGGTATTAAAATAACATGGTAAATCTCTCAATATTGTGCCTACAAACTTGCATTCGCAGTTGGAATGTATGAGAGTATGTTTTTCAACTACAATGTTAAGTTTCGTTTTGGGATAAATTCATCCCAACTACGGAACCCTTCATTGTGCGTGGTCCGACACGCACTTGCCCAGTTTTTTTCTTCTCTAAAATGGTTGCATTGGCACTTGACTAGTATTTTATATGCACGTGTTTCTGTGGTAATAAATCAATTTTTCTTTCTTTCTTGCTTACTGGTCAGATTAATTTAAGCAAAATAATTTAAGAACTTACCATTATGATTGTTCAACGAGACAACAGTCATGGAGACGAGGGCACCGGAGCTGCGGATCAGCTCCACCACGTGCTCGTGCGATGCACACGACACGTCCTCGCCGTTTATCTGTGTGTGTGGGAGAGAGACAGCTGATATTAGACATAGTAGTAATAGGACACAGAAGAAACAGACTAACATCAATGATAAAACAGATATGAGACAGAAGAAAGTGTGTGACGAACATTAAATGTAACCAGAAACGAAGCAAAGTGTCGGTGGATGGTCCTACATGAGGAATCTGAAGGAAAAGTGTTTAAGAGTTCGATTGAGAACAATATTTAATAAGAAAAAGATACCGCGGGAGAAGATGGGCACACAGACGTAACATACGAGCTTATAGTCGGGATGGCCCAAAGTTTATAGAATAGTAACACATATGGAAGAAATAGAAACACAAGTAGGTAGGTATAAGGAAGCGCCCAGAAGTGTGATTAATTATAGTGCTGAAGAAAGTAATTAGTTTTGCCAGTACCTACAAATAATTTTCATTGTTATTTTCACAAAATCAATCTCACATATCACAGTTACTTTTCTATAGCTGAGGAGCACGGCCATGTCGGCCATATGTATATTCGCCAGTCAAGACTTGAATGAAACGATTTTCGGTGGAAACTATTGTTTATCTTTCCACGTTATGTTTGTGTGTTTTGTAAAACAACGTAACAAGAAACCGAATATTTTCAAAGAGTAGTAAATATTTGGAGTTCTAATGAGCTTAAACACGCGCCATTTGCGTCGACAAAATAGCTGCATATGTCACGAAAGAATTCCCGAAGGAATTGGAGATTCGTAATGGGCAGGATGAGAGGTGGAAGAAAAAGATAGCATTGCGGTCTTTCAAATTATTTCTTGGGATACATTACAGCATAGAGGCTCGTGGCTAAATGATAACAGCCGCACGGGTCGATCTAAGATTAAGCTACGCTTGCCGCGGTCGGTTCGTGGATGGGTGACCATCCACTACATATCGAGACCCCTCCGTGCCTCGGAAAGCACGTTAAGCCGTTGGTCCCGGCTGTCATTCGTAGATCTTTGACAGTCGTTACGGGAAGTTAGAAGCCCAAAAGTCTGACAATCAGTATTACCAAGGGGTATCATGTTACCCAGTAATTGGGTTGTGGAGGTCAGATAGGCGCTCCATGTAAAATACTGGTATGCAGCTGCATCCGATTAGACTGAAAGCCGACCTCCACATGTTGGGAAAAGGCAGGCAGATTGACGTCATAGTACTACATTTTTGTCATCTTCTCTGTGGTCTGCTGTGTTTGTTCACATGATACGCTCACGTAAACAATGTTCTCTTTTTAGAATATCGTCAAATGAAAGTTAACTTTTAAATAACGATAATATACAAGGTGTTTTTTTTATGTCATAACTCTAGGGTATGAATGAGACCATATCAAAGAATCAACTGGCATATGAATTATTTTTCAATTATAATTTTTTTCTGTTTCCATTTTTCATACAAAATAATTCGACAAAGTCACGATTATTAATGTAAAACACCCTTACGTGAGAAATATGACAACGATGCTTTTTCTTAGCTTTAATTATGAATGATTGGTATGAATGAAAATGAATTAAGCGCTCGTATTTATCAATGAAACTTAGAATGAACCTAAAGTAATTAAGATTGATGATATCTTCTATGAACGATGAACTATGCATTTTTGGTTTGGACCACATATTCTAGGACTTTTTGTATTAATTTTACTTATGGTGATACCACATTCCGGCTCGCTACTTGTTTGCGTCTGGGCGCTCCTTGCGGAGCTCCACATCGCTGTCAATGCGGTGAAGGAGTCGACTGCCTCGGACACCATGGCCTATCCTGCAGCAAGAGCGCTGGTCGTATGGCACGGCACGCTAGCATTAACGACATCATCCGTCGGGCTCTTGTCACCAGGGGTGCCAGCTGTTTTAGAACCCAACGGCTTGGCACGTGACGATGGGAAGAGGCCGGACGGAATGACCATAATGCCTTGGAAGTTGGGTAGGCCTTTGGTGTGGGATGCAACCTGTGTCGACACCCTCGCGCCATCCCATCTTCCTAGCACGGCGGGCTGTGCTGGGGCGGCTGCTGCAGGTGCAGAAAACCTCAAACGGCGCAAATATAATAACCTCATTGGGAGCTATATGTTTGAGCCGTTTGGGGTTGAAACACTAGGGCCGTGGGGTCCGAGTGCTCATCGAGTATTTCGGGACATCGCTAAGCGGTTGGTCGACTCTTTACGGGACCAGAGGGCTGGCCTATTCTTAGCCCAAAGAATCAGCATTGCCATTCAGCGTGGCAATGCTGCCAGCCTTTTGGGCACTTTTCCGATTGACAGCGATGCGGACGAATTTTGTGATGCCCAATGAGCTCTTCCCCCTTTTTATTTTTTATTGTATACTTGTACATAATATATATATACTAGTGTTATCTTGTACCTATGTAGTAATTAAATTAGCAGCTAAGATAGTCAAACATAAATAAAAAGATATTTTACTTATAGAATAGAGTTATCACATATAAAAAAACACGTTGTATATAGATCGGACTTTCTGAGGCCCTAAAGTAAACTATGGAAGAAGCCAAGTAGTTTACATAAGACCACTATTTTTGAAGTTTTCTATCGTCCATGATAACCTTTATTAGTTTTAACCAAAAAATGAATGTCTCCTCTCTTAAAACAAAGTTTTATTTATTTATTTTCTTCTTACATCTACCATTACAGGATAACCCAATGCGATAAATGCGCCTATCCTAATTTTATAACTAAATCTGGTTAAAGACGTTTAATTCTCATAAAGAAATACATTTCACTTACATGAGAACAAATTTATATTATAAAAATTAATCACTGTCCTTCGACACTCGGACTTACAATAAATCTAACTTATATTACTATACATATCATTAACTTGCATTGTATTTTATAAATAAGGTTTGTGGGGTACTCCCAAAATCCAAGTTGTGCCACTACGCGAAAGTACCCTGCTCGACGATAATGAGTGCGATCCCGTTGTCATACTGCAGATAAATTGGCCACAAGTACAACTGTTGTTTACAACTGCTCTTTTAAGTTTATATGTATTTATTATATTATTTTTCTTATTGATTTTACGTAAAATTAGAAGCAATAATCTTTTATGGTTAGTTAATAATAATATTTTGAAGAAAGTATTTTTTTAGTTTGGTCTTAAAAATATTGAACGAAATCGCCCCCCTAATCTCGTTCGGCAATTTATTGAAAAGTTTCACTCCCTCATAAACAAGTGGTCTTTTACCTTGAGTGGTTCGCGTTCGGGGAAGAACGATGTGATCCTTTCTACGACTGCTACGGTTATGTAATTGATGTGTTTTGGTGAATGTGATTTGTGTATGTATGGTTTTATTAAGTATTTTTTGAATGAGTATGCAGGTATAGTATGCGTGAAGCTGTTTAATGTTCATGAGTTTCGTATCTTTGTATATTTTAGTTGTAGGTGTTAGGTAGTCGTAGTGAAACAGCATTTTAATAATTTTGTTTTGTGCAATTTGTAGGTCTTTTAAGGTTGTTTTAGGTGCGTTGCCCCAGATTTCGATGAGGTACAGTAAGTGTGGCTTTACTAGAGAGTTGTATATTGTCTGGCGTACACTATATGGCAGACAGTGTACGATGTTACGTAGTGAGCCCAATAAAGATGTAATTTTGGATCTGATGTAGTCGATTTGAACCTTCCAATTTAGATGGCAGTCTAATCTTAACCCAAGATACTTCTCATGTTGTTTTAGTTCGAGTATTTGGTTTTCAATTGTAAGAGGTGGATGAGATGGTATTTTCTTATTTTTGGCTTTAAATATAACGTAGCTTGTCTTGGATGCATTGATTGTTAGAAGATTTTGTTGAAACCAGATGGACAGTGAGTTTAGGTCTTGTTGAGCTTGATCTATCATGTCAGCTATAGAATCACCAAAATAAAAAAAGACAGGTATCGTCCGCATATAGCGAAATATGGCCGTGCATTGGAATGTTATGGATTGAGTTTATGTATATTAAGAAGAACAGTGGGCCTAGCAGCGATCCTTGGGGAACCCCAAACGTGATTTTGTGCGGTTTACTTTTGTATTCTCCAATTTTAACTACCTGACACCTGTTATTCAGATAAGATTCGAACATTTTATACGCCACACCTGATACACCTATGTTTTTTAGCTTTTGTAGTAGTATGGGATGGCTAACTGTATCAAAAGCCTTTTTAAGGTCGATAAATAAGCCTAACGTCATCTTTTTTTGATCAATGTTCGTTTGTATCTTGGTAATTAGATCTGCAGTAGCTGATAGGGTGTTAGAGTGTGCTCGAAATCCATATTGTCTCTCAAAGAGAAAATTGATTGAGGTGAGATGTTCATCAAGGCGTGTATAAAGGACCCTTTCAAATATTTTAGATACAATCGGAAGAACTGAGATAGGTCTATAGTTGTTAGGATCCGTTTTGACACCAGATTTGTGGATTGGGGATTAAATACTAACATCTATGTCCATAACAAATCACAAGCAATGCATTCCTTGTGAATTCACTCAGAGAACAACAGAATAAGTTAGCACTCACCGCCACAAGAAAGTCTCCCTTCCTCAGCCCCGCGCGGTCTGCCACGCCACCCGCGTCGACGTCGTCCAGGTACTGCAGCGCGGGGCAGCGCTCGGAGGGCCGCAGCTCCATGAGCGGGGACGACGCCTTGGCGCCGCGCAGCACGAAGCCGAAGCCTCGCCGCGCGCGGTGCAGCACCACCGTGCGGGTCTCCATGTTGCCATACCTGGGAAACAATTATATTAGAGGATCATCAGCCATCATGTAGCAGTCCACTGCTGTACATGGCCTCACTGATCACACGAGCCTCGGCTGCGCGCTTGTTAGCTGCTACCAGCCATCTTGCTATGCTATGCTCGGAGTTTCTTTGAAGGATAAAATCAGGACTGAAGTCATCCGGAAAAGAACCGGAGTAACCGACATAGCCTGCAGAGCAAGCAAATTGAAGTGGCAGTGGGCTGGCCATGTTTGTCGAAGGACCGATGGCCGGCGGAGCAGACGAGTCCTGGAGTGGAGACCACGTATCGGCAAGCGTAGTGTGGGACGCCCCCCAGCTAGATAGACTGACGATCTTAAGAAGGAGGCTGGGACAAACTGGGTGCGGAAGGCGGAGGGGTGGACAGTTGATTGCAATCAATCATTGCAGGGAGTCATCTTGCGAAAATTGTTGCTCCACCTAGTCTGAGGGTGCCAACCTTGCTTTACAGTTGTATCAGGGGGAGGGAGGTGCGCGTGGGTAAGTAATAACAGCCGCCCGGGTCGATTAACCTCTCGTCTGTCGGGGCGCGCAGCGTAAAAAAGGCGCCGTCTGTCGGAAAAATACCGCGCGTGCGCTCATTTTCAACTGGCGATGATCTAGCGCAGATCTAAGTTCCGACAGACGAGAGGTTAAAGGTCAAGCTACACTTGTCGAGGTCGGCCCGTAGATACATTACATATCGAACATAGTTGGGAAAAGGCTACCTAGGTAGATGATTAGTATCAGAGGATAACAGGGACAAATTGGAACGGCGGAATACTGACGATAACGTGAAGTTATTTGTGTTGTGAAAACTTGGAATGTTTAATAAGTTAGTGGTCCAGAATGAAGCGCGTAGCCTTAAGATTGTTTGAATAACGACTTTGCATTTCATATAAGGAGAGCAGTATAGATTGGATATCAGTTTGATTCAATACCTGAATATAATGTAGTTGATACATATATACACTGACCCAAACAAAAGTGCACAATTCGCGACTTTCAATTTCATCGTTAAAAGCGAAATATCTTTCCACTTCGCCCGTTTATTAGGGATGATAAAAACACTGGATAAAGAGCAATGAAGAACTAAGATAGAAAATGCTGGCTTACATTTTTTCTAGTTTTAAGGTTAGGTCTGCGAATTCCTTATTATAAATCCCCATGACTATAAGATTTTCTGTGCCACCCAGCAATTAATAATAAAACCCTGCTGGGTGACACTAGTCAAGCCTCGAAATGTAGACACTTTTTCTTCTAATGACCTTTTTAAACCACTGAGAAGTCATGTATATTTTAAAACCAATGAAACACTAAAACAGAACCGGACTGATCAAGTTTCTCACAGACTAGAATGATACTATGTAGGACTACATTGTCACTCTCAATTTTCCGCCGACCTTTGCTGACTGATCGACATCTGCAAATGTTATTATGGTTGCAATGTTTGAAGCATTGTCCATTGTTGTCCTGTTTATAAGTTTGTATATTATGATGTCACCGTTTGCATCTATTTTCATTGCTCTTATAGCTATTTGGGCAGGCTATGTCAACAATAGATCCAACATAAATATGGGCTAGGCTGACGATGAGTAAGTTTCATTATCTTTTTGGTCACAATTTTGCCCCGAATATCTGGCAAGGCTTACCTATGCACCATCCAAGATCTAGTTCAATTAGGATTGCTAAAACATGGTCGGTTCGTCACTATTTGTCAAACAACAAAGTTGACCCGAAGCAAAATTACTGCACTTGTTCATATCTACGTATATTCGATTTTACCGCCCGGTTGTGCCGATCAATGCCGGCCCGCTTATGTGTATAGCAACCCTTAAACAATGAGTATACTTACGACTTTTTAATCCTCGGCGCAGTGGCACTGTAAGTCTTGCTGAGAGCCATCTCCCGTCTACCCGTAACCCGGGAGTGGTGGATTGGTCCTGACGCTAACACCTGCAAATTATGGTAAGATTAGTGTCTTTGTCATTTTGGCGGACAATCTGTTCAAGCCCAGGAGTAGGGCTTTAAGCAAGTGTTAAGATTAGGTCAGCAAATTCTCTTCGAAAGAATGGAACAGACCTTTCTGGCCATTTCAATATGATGCTTGACTTAATTTTAAAACTGTTTAATTCGGTGAATAAACAAACCAAATTACACTTCTAATCAACTTCAGTCCTTCTCTTTTGGATTTTTAAGTCCACTACCAATAATTCTGGATGCTCAAGATTTTGTTACTTTCATAAGGACTTGGTTGAGTTCTTTTTTTGGGAAGTATTAATCTTGAACATACCTGATGTAGATGCTGTGTGTTCTGTCGAAGGCGTACTTCTTGAACGCACTGCATGGGGAACAGTCCACTGGCTCCAGAGCCCCGAACTGTGCCTTCCAGTAGGCCGTCGTCTGTGGCTCCCGTCACTGTTTGTTATACGAAAAGGTTTTAATATCCAAAAGCATATAGTACCCTTTATTATTAAAGGACTTTGGGTTTAAAAACTTAGATTCTACAAGATTTCGTTTAGACAACCAAAACACAGTTTTCTTAGGTTTGAAACTGGTTTTCACAGTTTTAACTTAAAACGGTTCATCTTGGAACCATGTTATGAATTTAGAACTTTCAGCTCCTTTTTAGTAACAGTCGTGCTGATGAATGAATTCAGTTACTCACATTGTTTTCAGTTATAGTGCAACCAATGATATTTTATTATTCATCTTTTAGTATAATTAGTGAGGACAAATGACATTAGTAAGTACTGTATGGAAACCATGTATGATGACTGATGACTTCTATTTTTAAAGGACTTATTCGAGAATACATCTAGGTTCAATTTAAATATTAATGAGCACTTCGAAATAGTACGATGGTACTCGAACTTGTCATAAAAGAAGTTTAGAAAAATATCGTAAGTATCGTGCGCCAGTCTCTCCAGTGTCAAGGCACAGGTTGTAGAGCGTTGTATTAGTACCATGAGGCTGCAGGCAACGATCGTAGATACAATACGGCTGACGTATCTTGGCGGGTCTGAACATAAGCTCTCCGAACTTTTGCGCATGTTCTCTCACACACGCTCGCCTCATGTCACCATTTATAAAAAAAAATGTTACTGCGCAGCCTTCTGGGCGAAGTTCGGACTCGCCAAGATACGTCGGCCGTATTGTACAACGCGTGTCAGATGTGTGTGTATGTAGTGTCCGAGATACCTTTGACTTTTATTAATCTGATTACGAGCACAGCACCGTAAAAGGTTCGGTTGTGATGTCTGATACTGTACTTTTCACGATGTCACTCTGGTGTGTCCGGTCTTGGCGGCATCCTAAGACTAATATATCATATGTACCGAGTGTCACACGCGTTTTTCTATAGTGTCTGACACTGTACCTTCAACAATATCTCCCTGGTTGAGGCGCACGTGACCAGGAGTCGCCCCATCGTAAGGTTGCAGACACACGACAGTGGCGCCGCCGTGCAGAGAGCAGGTGGTGTCGGAGTTGCTGGTGCCGACGCCGCTAGAGTCCGATATGATGTCGCTGGTATCGCCCGCGCTTTTATCTGTTGGGGTTAGTGTCGCTCAACGGTCAGTCGGGTTTTAAATCGGTGTCAAATTGTCTTTCGTAGGTACACTTGGGTCCAAAATTGGGATCTTTTTTTTCTGTGAGCTTCAAGGGGGACGAAGTGGGTTAATAACAGTGTACTGTGTAGGTTTAGTGCCGACTGTATAGTGATGGGCACTTGACTTGTTGGATACTGGGACTTAAAGCGTGTAGTGTTGTGAACAGGAAACACTAAATACAAGTTTTGGACTGTACATACCAAGTTGGTAATAAAGTTGGGTCTGAGTTGGTGTCTGAGCGGGGCAATATTTAGTTTCCATTACCTTAAAATTAGGACTGCGTTAAAATTAACCGTATTTCACTAAAAACACAATTTTCGTACATCCTAGGTCTAAAAGGGGTATAAGTGGAAAAATCATAATTTTGTCGTAAAAGGAAGCGAAGAAGCGTTCGATGGGTAACTACATGACATAAAGGCACATAGAACATGCAACGAAGTGGACGGGCGATGTCGGTGCATGGTGATGGTTGTCAGTCGTCATGGTGGCCGTGGCCGTGGTGCCGGGTCCGCAACCTTGGACCACGCGGTGGAAAGTAACGGTGTAGATACGACTACTAAGCGGGTTGTGCAAACACGTCAGCTGGTTACTTTGATGCTTTAACACTTGAGTTCACTGCGTGTGATTGGTGCTAATTCAGTTTAAGGTCTTTTGCCGACTAAAGTGGTCGTACCTACGTCTGTAACGTTATCTTCCAACGCAACTCAACCTCCTCAATTTTACCTGTGAGTATACTGGCATCATCCTCGTGGCTGGGATGGCTGGCGTCACTAATGCTGGAGGACGCCGAGGAGAACGGTCTCTCGAGACTGCAGGGCGAGGCCGCGGGCCCGGGCTGGCGCCGCAGCAGCGTGTCTAGTTCGGCCGGGATCCGAGTCGACGACGCCAGGGAGGACCTGTCCCCCGCAGTCCACCACCCCCCCCAAGCCGCAGAGCGTCTCTTCGGATTGTACCGAGGAGGACCACGGAACGGCACTGAAATATTTTATTTAGCAACCGAACAAACTAATAAAGGAATCGTGCTTTCAAACAAATATCAAGAACATAATCAAACATCAAATTATCTGACGAACACAAGTTTTTATATTAAAAAATAATAGTGCGGTAAAATATTCGGGAATAATATTTAAAGTTGTTAAATATTCGAAATATAAATATATATTTTTAAACCCTTTACATATTAGTGTTTGTTGGTGTATAATCTAGGTTCGGTTAGTGATATTTTCATATATTAGCGTAGGTATCCAAAAATACAACCATCACCATTATGATATTAAGCAATGGAATAGAATAGATAGTACGGATGACGCATGCAATAATAATAATTATAAGATATTTACACAGATACTACTTAATATAAATAGTATGGTGTGTCATTTTGTATAAGTATATGTATTTGCGGTAAACATACTAAAGCATTGCACATAAAATACTTAAATTTTGGATTTTTGACAACATGGACTCTTAAATCTTCTAAAAAAAATATCCAAACCTTATCTAACGAAATCTTATCGTCATGGATATAAATGATTTATTTTATTTGGCCTGATTAGCAATTTCGCCATTTTCACGATTATACAAAATGTATATTTCGGAATCACCCTTACTCTCTTAGCTCATAATAGTTTTGATACAAGAATCCATGTAATAAACACATAATGCGTATATAAAGCTCCAATCAAAGCCATGCATTACATAACCGGGGCTGGACTCACCGACTTCATCAGCTTTGTAGTTCTTTATCACTTCTGCCAGATCTAAGTTGCCTGCTATTACTGCCACCTGGGGATTTTAAATATGCTAATAAAAAGGAGTAGGTAAGTTAAACTTCAACTAAAAGAAAAAAAATCGTAGGCTCCATGAGCCAAAGAGGGTCAGACCACCTTTTTACCTAGTTACGACGATGAAAGTCGACTAGGGTATTTCTCATGTAGTTTGTCTCTTGCCTACTGAAAACACCTAATTAAAACGTGAAGATATTCTATGTATGTAAACTTGACTAACATTGCCTGAAAAGTCTAAAATTCCGATGAATTTCAGCTGTTTCAGACAACGTTCGTCAAATTCAACGGGTGTTGGACTTCTATTGAGAACATCTGTTGAACCTTTCATCTGGCAATCCAAAACATTAAACCTTTATTACCTGATAAGGCGTCTGGTTAGCGAAGTTCAACGACTCCTTATCGCATCCCCTGAACAACAGCTGGCGTGTGCAGGAGTCTTGCGCGTTGACAGCGCACACGTGGAGCGGCGTGTTGCCGGACGCGTTGCGACTGTTCATGTCCGCGCCGTAGAAGAGGAGGTGGTCGAGATGCTGGACTAGACCGTTGCGACAGGCCTGGAAATATAACAACATAACATCACGCCTTGTTTCCCCGCAGGGTTGGGCAGAGGTGTACCTATAGTACACCCACATTTCGCCATTAGGCCTGGAAATGTGAACAGAGAAGTTAAGTGAGGTTTGTAAGAGTTAACTCAAACGTCTTCTGCTGATCAGACCGGAGCACCTCGTCATGGCGCTGTCCATGAAACTGGGGCCAGCGCTCAAGATCGTCGCCTGTATTGATTCTCTGCGACCTGAGAGCGAGCAGTCATCGCATGATCATGACTGAGGTAACCATTTTTGCGGGACACTAAACGTAACTCAGTAGAGATGTTTTATTGTCATCAAGACTAAATAAATGCGTTTAGTGTCCCGCAAGGCGTTACACAGGCTTCGGATCTAAGATGTTAGATGACACGAGGCAGCTATAATACACATTACCTTTATGTAAGTATCTGATCTCAAGACATGATGAATCCACGTCAAGCTTCATAGACAATGAACGACACTGGAAATTTCTGTCCGGGCTGTTCTTCTGTTCTCAAAATATCTGCAGAATTTTATAAAACACTAGCTGTTGCCCGCGGCTTCGCCCGCGTGAATGTCAATACTTCCCTATTTGAATCGGATTTTGTTCACAATTTATTATTTATTTATTTATTTAATACTTCATGCACAGAAAAGTACAGAGGCGGACTTAATGCCATAGGCAATTTCATGGGTTTTAATTTTTTTGTGCGGAACAATAATTATTTTTTTTAACAAAAGTACCCCATGTTACTCTTTATAACATCAGCTATCTCTCAGTTAAAGTCCCGTCAAAATCGGCGCAGTCGTTTCGGAGATTAGCCGGAACAAACAAACAAACAGACAGACGGACAGAAAAAAAATATGGTTTTTTCATTAAAGGTATCGTATATACTGTCATATAGGAGGAGGCGCTTGTGGCTAAGAAATAACAGCCTCACGGGTCGACGGATTAGGTTAAGCTACGTTTTCCCCGCTTGATCCGTGGTTGGGTGACCATATTTACATATCAAGACCTCTCCGTGCCTCGGAAAGCACGTTAAGCCGTTAATCCCGGCTGCCATTCGTGTATCTTTGACAGTCCTTACGGTTCGTCAGAAGCCCGAAAGTCAGACAACCAGTCTTACCAAGGGGTATCGTATTACCCAGTAACTGGGTTGTGGAGGTCAGATAGGCAGTCGCTCCATGTAAAATACTGGTACTCAGCTGCATCTGGTTTGGCTGGAAGGCGACCCCAATATAGTTGGGAAAAGCTAGGCAGATGATGATATACTGTCATATGTATTTGGTAAAAACCTGTTATTTTGCCATTACAAACAGACACTTCAATTTTATTTATTTCTATGTAGTATGTATATATAAATGTATTAATAAAAGTTGTTTAATAAAATGTGCAGCAAGCCTTTCTTTATCTTGTTGAAAATATTTTGGACTAGATTTAGGTTTCTGTACATTTTCCAACAGGAGTCATTAATTTAACGGAGTCAAAAATGCGTGACAACCGGAGCTAAATACTACAGGTTCTTTAGAATTAGAAGCGTACAAAAAAACATTTTGTTTCACCCACCTGATGCACCTCCTGCCACCCCTGCAGATCAGTAGCCCCAATCGTCGCATGATCATGTAACAGGGTCTCACACAGCAGTGGATCAGTTTTATTCGTCACCGAAAGGTATAGCGGCGTTAATCCCTTCCCATCTTTATAATTAGGCGAAGCTCCGAGTTCCAGCAAGGTCTTGACAGCTTCTAGAGAGTTCTTCTCGATAGCCCTGTGCATAGCTGTGCTGCCATCTTTGGTCCTATAATCTAGTAATGCTCCGCCGTTCACGAGGGCTATTAGAACTTTGCCTGGTGTCTTCAGGCCAGCTGCGATTGTTAGGGGTGTCTCTGTAATGAGTAAATTGTTCAGATTAGTTTCAATTCTAGAGATTTTATTGAGAGAAGAGTTCTATGTGGAACTGGATATGGTTTCTAAATTAAAAACTGATTGAAAGGCGAAAAATTGGTAGCAACCTGCAACTAAATATGATTCGTTAAAGCTGAAAAGCTATTTGTATTTTGACCACGTAGCGTATTTAGCTGGTCCAAATTAATGACAGTACGCATTACTTACACCAATTAAAACTTTTCAAAATCTTTGCTACGCATAAAGACTTGGAAACATATTTCGAATTTAACACACCTATATGACGTTGCTTAAACAATGACCAGTTTTATTCCATCCATTGAGAGTTTTGCGTAGAGAATGGAACATTTAAATCACAAATGATATATTAGTTGTGCGACAGGAACAAATAATTCATCTCGCTTCAAGGACTGGCGACGTTTATCGCAGATTCTCCATGGCTCGGTTGATACGCCTCTCGTACAATAGCTAAGGCGTGCTCAGACGCTCGCAGCAGCCTTGAATTGAATGGCCTGAGATGTTTTTGGAAGTATTTGTAACGATATGATAAATTGGACTAAGAATTTGTTATGGATTTTCATTGGACACGAGTTATGCTAGTTGAAGGAAATTGCCGGAAAACAAGCGCTTGGTATTTTTTTTTTTAATATTTCAAAGACAAATTTGCATCTGAACTTCAGAAATATTTATTTATTTTTAAACCAGTTACTATGCTACAGTAAGTTTGTGAACGTGAACAGTTCAACACACATGCGACCTGCCGAACATAGGAGTTCCCAAAGCGTCACCATATCGACTGGACCCCTTGTTCGCTAGTCAACAAAAAACTAACTTAGAGCGAAAATACACATGCCTGTAGCTGGTACAAAACTATGCAAGTAGCTGGCATGCCATTGTGACAACCAATCAGAAGTTGTTATGGCACACAGGCATGTGTATTTTCGCCTCTACTGTACCTACTAAAAGATGACATTTGAAAGACACTTCTGAATATTTCCTGTATTTATAAATAAGTTTCAGAGCAGACGAAGCCGCGGGCACAGCTGGTCTGTTTCATAAGCATATGTGTACACCAGACGACCTAAATGCAGGGCAGCGTTTGTCCTTTCAGAACAACTTGCCTTGAATAGGTAGGTAAGTGTGCCTCCGACTCAAATTGACGTAATAATAACCGTCTCGTAACGATTTATGTATAAGGGCACATCTAAGGTTTAGCCTTTGTGACGTCATAAAGGCAGTTCACAATAGAGGTAACATTAATTAGTTCTATTGAAATGTCTAGACTGAAAAGACGTAATATCAAATTACTGTTTCTCGAAAAAATGAGCGTCGTCTAGGTTTCTGAAAAAACTTCTAGGCTATTTCGGGATATAATAACGTCAACAAGTTGGACAATATTGTTCTTCTGTCTGGGGGCTAACCACCACCTCTTAAAGCAGTATTATTTTAATGTTACTTTAGTGTGAGAAAGAGTTGGGGCTATACAGGACGTCTAGCTCCATCTCTTTCCCACACTGAAGTAAGATTACAATAATACTGCTTTAAGAGGTGGTGGTCTAGCTCCTGGTATTGATTTTAAAAAAAACATGTTCTTTGGAGGTGGGAATCTTTGGGAGGCCTATGTTCATCAATGTAAATTACGAACTACTAACGCCCGGTTTCTGGAACGAAAATTAACTAACAAATTGTCAAGCGCTCGTAAACTGCTGTGATTGGTTGGCTGAATTATCAATAGCCAATCGTTTAACTTTGGCACGTAATTCAGTCACAGTTCAGTACAGGTCAGTTGACAGTTGGCACTAACCAAGTTTGTATCTTGATCAAAATATGATTGGCGACTATAACAAATATGTAATAACATAATTATAACCATAACAATCATCAGTACATCTCTCTAAGTTAGACTTGTTCTAAACGTCATGATTTCGCAAATCATATAAGCGCGAATCACATTTTCATCAAGATACAACCTGACACGGACCTGCAAATTGCATAGAACTTAACAAAAAATTGAAATTCGCGAACTACCTTTGCGTATTCACCTTAATATCGTTATTTTTGGTAGGCGGGAAAATCGACGAATTTCGAAAGTTGCTGCACGTTGTGACAATACATCTATAAGTTATTATCGAATTAAAAAAAAGTAGGTAACTTTAAAATCATAACCAAGAAAGTTTTAAAATGTCTTTAAAGTAACATTGAGATATTTTCTATCTTTCTAGAGCGTTCTATTAACTACTTTTTTCGTCAACCATACCTACCTAGTTTGTAACTGTATCAGCACACACCCTTAATACTATTTTAGGTATCCGCAGAACAATAGCAGATAATAATCAGTATGTAAATGAGTTTAGCCGCGGTGCCAACTTGGCAAGAGAATGTCCGAGCCATTCATGGCTGATCCTAAGTGGATGAATGGGTTTAGTATCTGATCGCGGATGTAGGAGGTCAGGTTGGACTGAAGAGGTGTGAAGTAATGGTATTAAAAGATGTTATGAACGGAACGGATGAGTTCCGAAACGATTTGAGAGCAAGCGATATGCTTTTGTTTTGGATGTTTATTGTTTTATTGTATAACTTTTATCTTGATCACTATGTTCGGAGGCGTCCTTCACCCTAAAGGTCCACTGGTCCGCAACGGCCGCAACGCACGTCCAGCACGCAACAGATTTTGGTTTGTTTGTATGAAGAAATGAACCGAGCGCTCAGTGCGGCCGGTGCCGACAGTGGATGCAGTGCTATATCAATTCATACAAAGCATTTCAAAATCCGTTGCGTGCCGTGCGAGAGTTACGGCCGGTGCGAACTAGTGGACGTTCACCTTAATTGAGCATGTTGTTAATCCATTACTTCATATGTTCGAAAAATTTGTCTGCTCAACAACGTAATGAATGTTGTTGAACTGTCAAAATGAAACCGATTCCTACTGTGTGTTACGCAATTGTCCCGCAGGTCGGTTTCGAGAACTCTACATCTCCATAAGGATACCAGCGGTGAGTTTAAGACAAGTAGCCAGGAAGGTAGTAATGACGCTAACAGATCGCGCAAGCAAAGTTTACCGGGAAATCTGTATATATCAACCTACAACAACCCTACAAAAACCATCGGGCAGTAGCACACCTGTCACAACACCCGTCTGGTCGGAGAATCCTCCCTTTTAAACGGAGGATGGAGAAATACTTTATGACACTCATTTTAGATTCTGTGATTACTTTGGCTCACACACTGACTTATTACTTGGTAAAATTTTAGGAAAATCGTACACTTTTACAATGTTTGTGAATATGTGAGCACCGTGTATTTAACACATATTTAATTTATCTGTCATTGCTTTTTATTTAATTGTTTACCTATTGTGGTATAGTTTCATTCTAGGTGCATCGTCTTCACATATAAATAGTAAATGTATTGATACAAAATATTGTAAAACATTTTAAAAGAGTAACGGTGGAGTTTCTTGCCCATTCTTCTCCATACGAATCTACCTTTTGGAAGGGGCGACTAGAATCAATTTTGACGTTCAAAAGTGTCTTTTATGTGTCTATTTGAAATAAATGATTCAGACTTTGACTTTGATCTTTCCAGACTGTTCTTCGGCTTCCAAACCTTCTTTTCGCCATTTATGTTTAAGTCACACACAACCTGAGCTTTTTATTTATTTTATGTTAAATAGTAGATAATTATTTCTTACCGCCAGTCTCCTGACAATGGAAGTTAGGATCGAGACCCTTGGCGCACGCCTTGGTGATCTTGTCGATTTGCGCATGCGTCACATGTTCGAGGAACCGCCGCAGGTTTGCGCGGGAGTGCAGCGCCTTTAGCGTCTTCTCATCAAGCTTCAACATTTTGTAGACCCGCCGCTTGTATTTTAACTGGAATTTGAGAATTAGTTGGTTAGTTTTAAGAGTTGGATCATACACCGCATTCTTAACTACCTATGTCAGAAAGTCTGGTCCAGAAGGCCAATTCTCGTACGTTCTTAAAAACAGTCACGTTCAAGTCACAATCTCATTTGATAATCAGTGTCAAAAACTTGACAAAAATGTACGTAAATTAGCAGTTTTTTTTTACTGGTAGAGACTGATATTAGAATGTGAACCTTCTTAAAGAACGGGAATTGCCCCCCAGATAGTTATTTAGAACATTCGCAGTTTCACAGCTATATTTTGACACTAACAATGCTTGGAAGTTGATTAGAGCAGCAATTGCCCCATGAACCTGAAGATTTTATAGTTTATCCCATCAATTAAATCCGAATAGGCTTCATCCGACAGCCAATGGCTAAGAAAACAACGCTAAGCTGAAAATATATCAATTTCGCCTTCGGCAAAACTTCGATCAAATGTATCAATTTTTACTTCCCTTATCTCTTTATGGATTGCACATTCAAATATAGTATGATACTAAGCGCGAATTTCTCCAATGAGTCTGAACGCGATCTGCTCATTTAAACGCGTGTTCAAGAGCCGTCAGTGTTATCATTGAACTTGTAAAACATTGACACTGACAGCTCTTGAACGCCTTTTAGATGTGCTGTTACATTGGTGAAATCCGCCCTAAGTTAGTTATTAGCTGCCGACTAGGTACTTTTTTCCGTGCTTTTACATAATATGCAACATTTCCCGGAATTAACGCACAACCTCTTAAGGGGACATTATACTCATCATTATGAACAACTTTTACTATGGGAACAAACCTGAAATCGTGATAAAAAAATCAGCTACATTTATTCAAATTCAAATTTATTTATTTGTGACACATAGGTATAATGTTGTGGTACATGATGTTATAAAATAAATGTATTGTATCACTATGCGCTGCCTTGCAAGGCGTACAAATATTGTTTGCATACATAGTAATAGTTATACAGGTGGTACTTATAGCCTATAAAATATAAAAAAATATTGCTAAGTAACCTTCTTAAATCTTTAGCAAAAAAATAAACATAAACAAAACAATACAAATTATGGTAACAATATTAATAGCTAACTAAAGTGAGTAGGTAACAAATATATCTGAGAATAAGGCATAACGGTTTTTATTTTTCTTCTAAATATTCATGTACGCTGTAATATGCTTTCTGTATTAGGAACTTATGAAGCGTTTTTTTGAAAGTATTTAAGTCTTTTGAAGCTCTTATAGGTTTAGGTAATTTGTTATATATTTTTGGAGCCATTCCTAGAAATTTTTTTGAGAATAGGGCGGTTTGGTGGGTTTTCGTTAATTCAGGGTCATGTTGTATAGGTATTTAGGTATTTGAGCAGAAGTTGTCTTTTTATAGGTACGTAAGTCTTGTACGTGTTTCTGCGACAGAATCATAAAAAAAACTTTCTTTGTTTTCTTTCTACATTACCTCAAGATATCCAACAGGTCCGTTGAAGGGGTAGTCTCCGAGGCGGCGTTCCTCGTCCAGGAACTTGCCGGCCTTGCCGTTGACTGGCGGGCAGAACAGACCATAGTTGAAGCTCTCCTTCAACTCCTGGAAACAAGGAGAAACATCACGTTAGTTATGGCGATAAAAGAATCGAGATGCTATAGAGGGGACACTGTCAAAAGAATAGAAAATAAAGAGACCCACAAGTTAAACGGGTTGTTTATTACGTTTTGGGAACTAGCACAGCTCATGTCAAGCAGTGGACAGCAACTGCAACAGGCTCATGATGATGGTTACATCCCTTGAGTGCGGGAAAGAGATCGAGTTAGACGCTCTGTATAGCTCTATCTCTTTCTCACACTGAAGTAACATTATAATAATACTGCTTTAAGAGGTGGTGGTTGGGCCGGGGTGTTGTATGAATCCATGATTTGAAATACGTAGGTAAGTTTAGCATGAAACGTTAGACGTTCTTCCGTTTGGCCAAAAAATTACGATCAGATGATCTTATTTTAGGGCTGAATACTTGGCAGGTGGGTATTAGGGCTCCTCATACGAAATAGCCGTTTTCAGATAAAGGCTTTTTTCCAAATTCAACAGTAGGTATAAAATTCTGCGAAGGATGGATAAAAGTTAAATGCTAACGAAGACAAGGGAAACGGGTAGTGTAGCCAATGCAAATCTAACACATCAGAAGGCCAATTCCCGTAATTAAACACGTTCAAAAATCAAGTCGCAATCTCATCGCAGCGACCAATAATGTCAAAAATCTCGTACAATTTTTGACAGATTGAGACTGAGGCCCGTATTACTGTCACTCTAAACTCAAGCATTACTTAAAACTAGATTCAAGGGTTTATTCCCGGTCGTCCCCGCCCCATCGTCCCCACTGGGCACGAGTGGAAAAAAAAAGTTCCAATCTTCATCACTGGGGAGGAACGAAACTTTTTTTTTCCACTCGTGCCCAGTGGGGACGACCTGGAATAAACCGATTCAAGCCATGTGATTGGTTGAAACTAGTTTTAAGTAATGCTTGAGTATTGAGTGACGTTCTGTAATACGGGCCTTTTTTTTTTCTTTTTTTGGATGGGAAGTCATCAAACGACTTCTCCCGCTCTGGGCGGAGCAGGAGGACATGTCAGACTTTTACTAACTAAAACCCACCCGTGTTCCTTCAGTTGCCTGTGCCGGGGCCGCGGTAACTCTTTCGAACATCCCGCAATGTAATACAGGCCTAAAATTAGAATGCAACGTTCTTAAAAATACGCGAGTTGCCTCCCTGATAAGCCACTCGCTGACTCGCATGTCTATAACACTCAGGGACCTACCCGACATTAGGGAATCGATAGAAGAGACCTTGACATCGAAGTTAAAATACCAGTATCACCCCTTTGGGGGCTAAATATGAGGCCATTCACATGTTGCCAGCTTCGTACATATTTGTTTATGGAACATAAATTAATTAGAACTTGAAAGGCTCTAATAAATTTATGGTAGCTTTAAAAAAATGTGGGTGTACTGGAACGTGGTTAAAAGTAAACAGGCGAGCTTTTAGTTCATGTTATGTTATGTTGAAAAGCTCTCTATATTGCCATAAAATTAACATTTTGTTCATCTTTTTGTTCATCACCTCATGTATCAAGAGCAGGCCACACACACACTCTCATGTAGCTACTACGTTTTTTCATACATCGGTTTGCAGTTCGCGATGTGAGCCGCAGTATGCAAACACGCTGTAGCTACAATGAGCGAAGTTAAACGAACTTAGCTTCGTTCCCAGTGTGGCCTACGCTTTACCCATATTCAAGCAAAGAAATAATTTGTTTTGTTAAAAACCATCATGTGTCTCCCATTTGTTTTAATCAGATGAAACATTCTAGAGCAATTTATAAATTGCTTTTTTATTTGGGTGTGCATAGTTGTAAAAGGTTTTATCTGACATACATCTTATTGATAACAAAGGGTATTGAATAAGTGGCGCAAATCATCAAATAATAATCTCCTCTTTCGCACAATTTCTTTACACACACAACTGAACTGAACTCACTCACTCTGAACTTTTGTTTTCTCTTCTACTCTTGAGGTCCTTAAACTCTGGATGTTCAATCGCTCCATTTGACTTTAGTTGTTTGGAGCCACGCCAAATGGCGTGGTGTATGTACATTCAAAATTTGATCGTGAATGTTAAAATCCGTTGGCGTGATGTAAAATTCTGGATATTCAGCACTCCAGTTGTTTGAAGCCATGCCAAATGGCGCTATCGTGAATGCTCACTTTTAAGGTTGGATTCACGATAGCGCCATTTAGCGAGGCTCATGGCTCAAAATTTGCTCGTGAAAGTTAAAATCCGTTGACGTGATGTAAAACTCTGGATGTCCAATCGTTTGGAGCCACGCCAACGGATTATAACATTCACGATCAAATTTTGGATATACATCACGGCATTTGGCGCGATGGACTGGCGTGAATACCACCTTTAACACACATTGCCAACATCTCTTTATCTACTTTCCTGTCGCAGGTATGCTGAAAGATATTTCTTTAGAAATAAACATCACCTTTGTACGTAATTTTCTGTTCCTTTCTTCTTGTCTGGTTATATGTGTGTACATAAACTGTTAAATAAATAAATAAAACTGAAAAAATGCTCAAAGTGAGTAGTAAATATACCACGACCACGATATAATCTATTTTAAACCATAACGCAGTTGCAAAAGCTTTTAACTTACCAACGTGAATTCCATTATAATACTTCGAAGTAATAAATCACCTGTCTTAACTACAATACATTAATTATATTCTTAAATCATCTGAAGAAAATTAATAGTGCAAAAGATAGAGAGATAAATCTTTGCGGTTGCATCAATTGCCTTGCGATTTATCGGGAGAACTAATAGTTACCGAGGTTGGTAGTGTAGTATCAATCACTTAATTACAATGTAAACAACTTAACACGATATCTATATTGTTTATCTTGATCGGTAATTAAAGGTAGATAGGTTCAGGCGAGAAGTAAATGTGCAGGCAGTGAATTTATGACTACACTTTTTAAATACTAGAACAGAATTCAAAGAGACGGCAGTATAACACACTCACAAAGTAGCTCTCGACTCTTTTCAAACACTATTTTGTTTGTATCGTGATAAAATGTCACACCTATTTAATAGTGAAAATAAATAAATATACATTTCTGCAGAGTTCACAGAAATACAGAATGAAATGGAAATTGTCAACTGAATTCAAGCGAATGCTTTTATTGCGAAGCCTATCAACGACTACGGGGAATCGGAATTAATTCCAGCAAATCCCACAAGAGAGAGAGGACGCGTTACTTATATTTCCAATTAAATATTAATGAGTCTAAGGTACAAAAAGGACACCCATTTCAAGCTAAGAATTATCTTTAAAACCGACAAAAGGTTTCTAACAACTGCACTCAATCATAGACAGAGTTAATTACAAACGCTAATGTCTCGACTCTCGACTCAATTCAGTCTATGGTGGTGTTTATGACGTCATAACTGGCCAGTTAGGCCACAGGCCGTGTGTTTAATGATCTCTCGTTTTGCACGCAGCACGCGAGTTCCATCAAAAGGATAAACCGACTCAAATTATTGGAGGTGCAAAAAATGATGGCTGAGTTGTGAAGATTATAAGTGATGGCTAGACATATGTGACGAGATTTATGCAGATTGGGGAGGGGCTTTAACTTGTGCAAAAAGATAAGAATTTTGGCCAATGTATACCAGCCACACGTCGGCACATTTTCGGTAATCACACCCGCAGAAAACAGTCAAAAATGAGGCCGAAAACATTTCCCCAAACTGAATAACAAGCTCAAAAATCCAATTTGTCACAAACCCCACAAACAAGCGAAAAACGATATTTTTGGAAAACTCATAACGAGCTTTCAATCCAGGCAAACAAATCACTGGCTTGACTGGCTGCACAGCTCCACTCTAACGACGCAAGATATATTGGCAGAGACACCAGGATTGATAGAGGAATGCCAGCCGGAACTGATGGCTGCAAAACTGCAGGTCAGACTGATACAAGCTTAATAAATGAACTGAACCACGTTATTTATAGACCTTAAGAACGTAGCAAGTTGTTGATGATAATGTTGTTTCTAATTACGATGGTATTTCGTTTAGATTGAGCTATCTTGGATTTTGAATGATAAATTCGAAATGGTTGGCCGTAAATTTTGAGTTTGTGAAGCTTTTATTGTATTTTATTGGGTTTCGAATTGGATTTTGTTGAATTGAATGATGTTCTTGTAACAAAAAAAAAAAGAAACGTATTTTAGGTTATTTGAAATTCAAGTTTGCGAAACTATTATTGCAGAGAAGTAGGTATTCAATAAATTCGATATGCGTTTTTACCAAATTATAAATTGCATTATGGTACACAAATGGCTTGAAATTATTTCATCTTTTTTCTCATTCCCCGCTTGTAGAACTAATTCATTTCCAGTGCAGAATAAAAACGCAGCTATCCAGTGATGGATTGTACTTTTTTCCGACACACAGTGTACACAAAACTAGTTAAGCCACTGTTTGTGTTTGGAATACAATGCAGTGCAGATTAACAGGCATGATATATCGCTGAAGCGTCTAACGTAACAAGACTGGTATAAGTTATGGCTACAGAGGATTCACACAGCGCTAAGTTAAGAAATTGTACCAACATGAACATGTTAATATGATAGATGTGCAGAGTACGTTGTGTAGCCAGGAATGGAGAAAATTATCTTAGAAAACGGGGTGCATTTAACAGAGCAACGAGATACATAGTTACGTACGTACGGACGCCAGCAGTTTTTAATTGGTTTCCCCATTTTCTAAGTTATTTAGGCCCAATTAATGCAGCTGTCTGCACATCAGGGGCACTGTTGGCATTCAGCTCAGGTGCCACTAAATCTAACTGGAGGAGCTACTCTTGTATAACTCAATAGACTCGCATTTAGACAGACATATAAATAAAATTGAAGTGTCACAGCTTTTTACTTTACTAAATGCATATGAAAGTGTATACACATGTGTGTATATAAGAAAGTACTTTCATATGCATTTAGTAAAGTAAAAAGCTGTTATTTTGACATTAGAAACAGACACTTTATATATACAAGTACGGTACTTACAACAAAAAAACAATTATTAAAATTTTAGGTCTGTCTGTCTGTTTGCTCCGGCTAATTTCCGAAACGGCTAAATCGATTTTGACAAGACCTTCACTGGCAGATAGCTGATGTTATAAGGAATAATTTAGGCTACTTTTATTTTAGTAAAAGTATTAGTGTTCCACGCAAAAAAATTAAAACCCAAGAAAATCTTCTCTATTAATCGGATTAGGTTCATTTGTTTTCTAAGTCCACGCGAACCAAGTCGCGGCACAGCTGGTTTCTAATAACAAGACAAGAATTTCGTGGAGAAATTCTACTTCATTTTCATGCTAAGTTTTGTATGCTGTTCTAATTATGTAAGTTCCTAGGACTTGTAATCTACGTGGGTTAAGTTGAAGCCAACACTTAGTTATTACTTAATGAATGACGTGTTGTGTAGTAATGTTCAGAACTCGTTGCTTGCTACTGAATAGGCTAACAGTTAGGCAGCCTGATTTCTCTTAGTTTTACAAGCTAAACGTGACGATAAAGAGCCAATACAATGTTTCTCTAAGGGTCCGTTCACACAGACCGGCTCGGAGAGGAGAGCAGATTCTTATCACGTTGAAAACAGAGTTTTTAGTATTTGTAGTAAGGTTTATTTTTGCATGTGCACTGCTTTTGTCATTAAGAATGCTTGAACGCGCTTGGTGTGAAATAATAAGAGGAGCTGACCGGCTCCGATCGCGTACTTTTTCTCGTTCGCGCAGCCGTTCGGCTCCGATTGCATGCTCTTTCTCGCTCGCGCAGCCGATCGGCTCCGATTGCGTGCTCTTTCTCGCTCGCCAGCCAATCGGTTATGTTCTGCTTCAAAAAATCTTGCTAACAAATATATTTCTTCATTGGAGCTATCTAGATCCATGTTCCGAAAAGCACACGTTAACACCGAAAACAAAACTTGGACTGCGTGGAATACTGGTACTGCCTTTGTAGTGTATCCACCCGGCTCCGAGCGCATCCGACCGGCTGCGAGTGCATCCGACCGGCTCCGATCGCATCCGCTTTCAGATAGCTTCCAGCCGGTCTATGTGAAATATTTGGCGGCTCCGCTCCGACCAACTCCAAGCGTATACGATCCGGTCTGTGTGAAAAGAAAAATGCGCGCCGATGCTCTCCGAGCCGGTCTGTGTGAACGGACCCTAAGACTGCGATATTTGAATAGACTTAGCTTAGGCAAGAATATTTTTTTCTTTGAAAATCTGTAGGGCAGTCCAGACATGACAGTCAGGCTAACAAATTGATGTTTCCGTTTACATTTAACTTGCCTATTTCTTTTTAAAGGGTTTTGTATCCATAGGGTGCCAACAATGGGACCCTATAAACACTATTAGCCAGGCTCCGCTGTCCGTCCGTCAGTCACAGGGCTGTATGTTTTGAGCCGTAATATAAATAAAAAATTTTGCACTATAACAACAAATAATAATAAAAATAAAATAAACTTAAAAATTAAAGGGGATCTTCATGTGAGAAACGTGTTTTTTCGGCGTTTTTTGCTCGGTCTTAATAATAGGTGCCTTGTGAGAAACGAACTTCTATACACCGTAAGGACTATTCTTGCTTGCAGCGCTCGGCCGCTATAGTAACGTTTGCTCACAGATGTGGTCATGGTATGCACGGGATTTTGTTTTAAAATTAGTTAGATGTAAGTTTCCTCGATAGTACATACAAACGTCTGACGGTGGTACTCGTACTCGACCGCTTTTTGTTTTTACAGACCGACTTTTAGCCATCCCTCGAACTCTCTTTTCATTAGCTTTAAGCTCTGTTTCTCCAACCTTTCCTAATAAGTTGGGATTACAGGAGTAGCCGAAATAATATTTTATCAAACAAAACGAAAAATTCTGACCTATTTTCCAAATAAAGATTGGTTTTACAATATAGCTCTTCGATTTTTCGGTCGAAGAATTTAGAGGGAATCTTGTAATACCGTACGACACCGTATTCGAGTAATATTGGCCAAGCGGGGTGGAAATATTGGAAAAATACCGGCGTAACGTCACGGGAAGGTATTCAGCAAGGCTTACGAGGCGAAGGAGCCGCAATATCTTAGATTAAAAATGATGTTTTAATATTTGAGTTCTAAAGAAATTGCTGCTATTTAGATGTTTCGGAGCGATGAAATTGGCTATTTTAATTAGAATTCATTTTCTAGTCAATCCAACTCTCAGTTGGGAAAATTGCTGGAAAAAATTTAAACAGAATTTTTCTGACATTTCGGGGGACGTTTTCAAATCCATTAATAAAGTAATGGTGATGTAATCACTTAGGGATATATTAATGTAAAATGTTTACTTTTTAGAACCTTTTAAATACGACATTTGAGACAAACATAATTTGGTTATGACTTATTTGTATCAAATCAGTATTTCTCTGCCATGCATGCACACTGCAGTCATTTAAACAATTTCCCCAACATTCATTCGTAAGGTAATTCAACGCACATCATCACTATAAATAAGATATCCTTGCTTTTATCAGTAACAGATTAAATAAGGACATTAACTACCCAATATTGGTCAGAATTAACTCCCTATCTTACGCAGATAACTGAGGATTAAGCCAGATATCGGATAAGCGAGGGATAAGATATGAGAATTGAAAAATAATCCTTATGTAGATACCCATTTATCTCTATTTACTATGTGTAGTAGCAAATGTTGTTATAAGCCAATGATAGATAGTGCGGTTTAGTTAAATATGTATTTATTATTGGCAGGTATTTACTTTCATTGCTTGTCAACATAGTTGATATAGGTAAGTCTTTCAAACTACGTGTAGAGAATTTTTTTTCGTCTACCCGCGACTTCGTCCGCGTGAAATCTCCTGACCCCGACCCACCCCGTCACATCGCCCGCCCGCGCTAATACTTCGTTTTCGCTTAGCGTTATTTCTGACTTTTTTTCATTTTACTCGGTTTCTAAGGGGCATAGCGTGATGTTAAGTAGTCTATAACCTTTCTCAAGAAATTGGGCTATCAAATGCAAAAAGAATTTTTCAAATCCAACTGGAAGTTCCAGAGATTACCCCCTACATACAAACTTACAAACAAATATTACCTCTTTATAATATTATTAGTATAGACTAATTAGACTAGTATATGTAGATTATTAAAAGCCTGTGATGTCCCACTGCAGGGCAAAGGCCTCCCTACTCTCTTTTCACTTTTCTCTGTTTAAAGCTGCTAAGGAACGGTTCTTGTTGAAGGAGTCCAGCTAATCCCGCCATCTCCGTCTGGGCCTGCCGCGATGTCGCTTGCCATTAACAGGGACCCATTGTGTCGTAAGTTTGGCCCATTGGTCGTCTGACATGCGGCAGATGTGTCCAGCTCGGTTCCATTTTAGCGTGGTAGCTTTCCAAGTGGCATCAGTTATCTTTGTGATGGAAGGGATGGTCGTTTTCCTAACCCAGTCTGTTAGTTTGTTACCCAGAATACTCCGTTCCATAGCCCTCTGGCAAACCCCGAGCGTGGATCTCTGCTGATTTGTCAAAGACCATGTTTGAGAACCATATGTGAGGACGGGAAGAATGCACACGTCAGTAAGTCTTCTCTTAAGGGACAAAGAAAGATCACCCTTCATTATATATTTCATGGCCCTGACTTAGCTCTTGGGCCATGAAAAATGTAATGAAGTGTATTTTACGTCATTTTAATTCTACGCGCCATTAAAATATTAAATTATCTTGTTTATGAAGTCAGTACCCTGGACGCCTAGGACGCCTGGACGGATTAGCTTGATTAGGCAATAGATAGGGTAGTCAGTTTCTTTACGTCATTTATGTGATTGTGCGAGTAAACGGTGTCGCACTTCGTTGTATGGAAAGTTTGAAACAGTGCCGCCTTTACTAGCGGCCACGAGGAGTCCCCGTCTCCGTGCTCTGTTAGTACCTAGGTACTAGCAGAGAAACGTGAAACTGAACACCGTAAGGACTATTCTTAATAGCAGCGCTCGTCCGCTACAGTAAGCCGACGTTCGCACGGACGTAAAAATATCGCGGCGATTTTTTTTCGCGCACTGCATTTTCAACGCTCTGCTTAGCGCCCAGAGTAAAAAATCCAACAGTGTGTTTTTTCGACGCGCTGGAATGCACTCTGTTGGATTCTCAATGCTCGCCTCAGCACCAAGAGTTGAAAATCCAGTGTGCGATAAAATCCCGCCGCGATATTTTTACGTCAGTGCGAACGTCGACTGACGCTTGCTGACAGATGTGGACGTCGTGTCTTCAGTTTCACGTTTCTCTGATGGTACCTACACTCTACAGTAATATCTGTAAGGCTTTGGCCTCTAAAGACATAGTCGACAATAGGATTCCCAACCAAAATTCCTTACCGACTCACAATGAAAACTAAACACGAATGAAGACCCAGATTTTCAGATAGCAAGCACCAAGCAATATCTTAGTTCTAATTTATGATCCATTTACTAGTTCCGTTACATAGATAAAAGTCTATGAAATAGTACTAAGGCTACAGAAATGAGCTGTACATTGGACAATACGATTAACATTCATATAATTTAGAGTAGGTTTGCTGCCTACTCTACTGACAGATCGTAGGTGTTCCCGCTACTTGTCAATTGAATAGGGTTGGCACCTTATTTTGCGTACTTGCGACATCTAAAGTTTACTGTGTTTTTGAATTCGCAACGTCATGAGCGGGACACCCGAAATCAACGCTGGCTTTTTAAAAAACGAATACCATCATGGCGGGTTACTTTGGCCTAAATCGAGACAAATGTTTAGTGTCATTAAATCCACACAACAGTTCCGCAAATACGCGTCTATGTCGCCATCTATTAGTTATCGAAGGAATGCGACGTTTGGTTCTGTGGTCGCGACATGCACGGCGGGTAGTTGAAACATTTGTCTCAGTTTGGGCCAAAGTTATGCCCTAGAGCAGCATTTCCCAAAGTGGGCGATGACGCCCCCTTGTGGGCGCTGCAGGCTTAAAGGGGGGGCAGTAAGAGAACCAGAAAAAAAATGGGGGCGTTGTGTAGAGGCTTAGGGGGCGATTTGTAATTTCATCTAGGTAGTGGTTTTTAAGTAGGTGAAAAAATGGGGGCGCTAAAAATAATTTATTCTCAAAGCGGGCAGTAGACAAAATAATTTTGGGAAACCCTGCCCTAGAGTCAAAGTAACCCGCCATGACGGTAGTTAAAAAGTTTTTGGGATACGCTTATGGACTATAATGGATTAGATCTATGGATCACATAGATAGTGTATAAAGTTCCTAGATACACAAATAACTGACAAATATATAATTTCTTCAATCAATTTAAAACAAAATTATAATGTTGGTAAGTAGGTACCTAATAAATCGTTTATGTTACTGTAGTTTCCAAAGTGAACTTAATAAACTTCATTTGTGCGTGTAGTCTCCATCTCCACGTCTTCACAATCCTAATTAACATAAACGAAACTACAAAGCTGAACCAAAGCACTCGACAACATCACAATTAAACCAACAATTACATCTCAACAATGTTTCGCAATTCTCCTATCTCTGCGACAACCCTGTCAGTCACACACGCGACAATTAAACCACATTTTAGCATACAATAGAGTTGTCTACAACTCCACAGCTCGGTTTGTAGGTCATTGGATTGATTGCTTGTTAGTGTTACCCGTTGTCGCTTGCGTATCAGTATTTATCTAAACTTTATAATATCTATCTATACAAATAAATAAAACTGAAGTGTCTGTTTGTAATGTCGAAACACCAACTTTTTACTAAATGCATAAGAAAGTATATACAGTACTTAGAACAAGAAAGCAATTTAAAAATTTTTTGTCTGTCTGTTTGTTTGTCCCAGCTAATCTCCGAAACGGCTGGACCGATTTTGACGGGACTTAGGCTACTTTTATTTTAGAAATAATAATTAGGGTTCCGCGCAAAAAAAAACCCATGAAATTGTCAACAAAACGTCGGATTTGAAAAATTCTTTTTGCATTTGTAGCCCAATTCTCGAGGGTACTTATAGGCTATTTAACATCACGCTACGACTCTTAGGAGCCGAGTAAAAAGAAAAAAGTCAGAAAGAACACTAAGGGAAAACGCAGTAATAGCGCGGGCAGGTGATGCTACGCGACGGGTCGGGGGACGAGGGAGTTTTATTAAAATGTGGCTGTTATTGTAGTATATAGTGCATCTAATGATTTCCACGCGAACGAAGTCGCGGGGCACAGCTAGTACTATAATATAATAAAGCTGAAGAGTTTGTTTGTTTGTATGCGCTAATCTCTGGAACTACTAGTCGGATTTGAAAAATTCCTTTTGCATTTGATAGCCCTATTCTTGAGGAAGGTTATAGGCTAACATCACGCTACGACCCTTAGGAACCTTAATAAATTTCACGCGGACGAAGTCGATGGCAGAAGCTAGTTGACAACAAATGTTGAAGCTCGGTTTGAAGTGGTTAGGTGTAGTCTGTCAACGTCGTCGAAGATAGCGTCCAGTGAATGATGTGTGTTTATTAATTTATGGTATTAATAATAAATTGTTTGTTGAATTAATTATAACTATCGCAGACACAACTTGTAATCTAGTGCCCAAGAAAGAACTTAATTTAGGAATCAATGCTTTATTTTTAAACGTGTTGCAGATTTTGTTGATATGAAATTCATACAAAAATAAAATATATGATGTAAAAACTTGCTCTACTCCTTGGTAACTTACAAAAAGCACAGCTTTTCACATAATAATATTTCCTTAGGTATCCCTTTTACAACAGCAGGCATTATGTAAAGTCTAGGAGTTGTTAAGCAATTTGACTACCAACTTAAATTGTCTACTGTAATTTTTTGACAGTTGTAAGAAATGGCTATAACGCGACAAATTAACATAGGGTATCAGTTTGCTTAACCATTAATTTAAGTTTAAAGATGTTTATTCTCAAAAAAATATAATATAATTTCCCTGACTGTTGGAGCTAGACCACCACCTCTTAAAGCAGTATTATTGTAATCTTACTTCAGTGTGGGAAAGAGATGGAGCTAGACGTCCTGTATAGCTCCATCTCTTTCTCACACTGAAGTAACATTAAAATAATACTGCTTTAGTGGTGGTGGTCGGCCCCCTGGTCTTCTATAGTTCATTTTAATGCCTGCTAATTTACTCACTCAAGTCGTCATCAAGCCTTACAATTCTCTGTCACAGTTTCCTTTGAATCACAGCCATTCAATAATTAGTCCCGGTAACAGCCGCTTTATCACAAGAGAACGTGACTACCACTGTATTATCAGCAAAGCTATTAGTATTTATTACTCCCCAGCTAATAGTAATACATCGTGTTACGTTGTATTATTAGAGCACAGTTAAAGGTTGAAGAAATAAGGTGTTTATCATGAGGTTGAATAGCTGTTGTATAGTAGGGAAGGAGGAAGATTGAGTTTTTATTGTACTCTAGTTGACTCTGAGATAAGGCGAGCAACGAATCTATTAGAGGCAGCTTCAAGGTTGCAGAAATATCGGATAAAGTAAGAGTCCAGACTAAGATAATACGGTCATGTGCTTCAACGAACAGATGACCATGTCGTGAAACCTGACCGTGTCGCCTTTCCATGGCTACAAAGAAGAGGGGAAGAGGAAGGTTTAAAAGGACACGAGGGAGATGGGACTTACGAAAGATGACGCAGAAGACCGAAATAAATGGCGTCGCATGATTGGGAAAGCAGACCCCGTGTAACGGGAAATGGTGAGGTTAAAGAAGAAGTGATTTAGGGGAGCATCTTTGATGAGGTAATGAGTCTATTAGGTTAGTAAATTTCGGAAGTCATCATTCATAATCAGCCTCAGAGGCGAAGCCTTCATGTAACCCGATTCCTATCGGCTTCCCTTCGGAACCACCACTCTTCTTAAGCCAAATAATGTGATAAGCCTGTGTGTGTAACTGTGTATCACATCACATTACATATATTTAATACCAGTTTAATACAGTCATCAGATTAAAAACATTACAAAAATGCCTGCAATTTTTTGTCTGAGTTTAAGAAAACTGAACAATTTTTTCTTCGGCTTCCCTCTAATGATAATTGTAGCTACGCCACTACAGCCTATAATGTTCCCACTAGTGGGACACAGGCCTCCTCACTTTGTGAGACAGAAGTAGTGCCCCAAAATGTAGTGAAATTTCAAGGATTCGTAACAGTGATGATTGTCACTCCAGAGAGCCAAAAACATTGCAAATTACGCTTGGAGAGCCAACAGTATATTTATGCAAAGTAGGCCTTGGCTTAGAAATGAATCAGGAAACTATCAACATGAAGATCCACCTAATTAGAATGAAAACTAAAAATATTTCCTCTATTCACGGTAGAGTTTGCACCTAAAGGCAGCATAAACCATCCCTGTCAGCCGAGAATTATCTTCACCCCGGAAAGGCAACAGAATACTAACATATGTTACGAACTACGATATAATAGTGACATGGGGCGTTTATTAAAGTTTCGAAGCGCAAATGGGGCCATTTGGAGTAGTGGAAGCAATCAGTTTATAGCGGTCCGCGGCTCGAAGTTATTGATGTGCGGCCTGCGCTGAGTTGACGGGCCGTGCTGCGTTTAGATTTGATGACCACTTGAGCTAGTAGCTCGCTGTCTTAAAGAGAGCGTGAAAAAAAAGAATAGAATTTAAAAGTCCCCTTTACGCATTAAGGTTATGATAAAATTATCCTGAAGTAGAAAGATAGTTTTAGCTCATCTTCATGCAAAATTCAAGGCTTTATTTAAGTTTCCAAGAAAATGGGTTTGTTGTAAAATTGCATGGCGAACTTAAGCTCCTATTCTCCATACTTGCTATCTAAGAGCTAGGATGATATTGTACCCTTAATTAAATATTCCCACGCTTCATGTATGAGGGTATGAGACCACACGTATTGATAAGTCTTGGCGGAAACGAGTCTTTTGTTTAACAGTTCCGTTTATGGCTTTTGTCTTCTAAAATACATCCCCTCCTATGACTGGTTATTTATTATTTTATAAGGACGTTAGGTTGAAGTGATGATATCAAATCATCGGAATTTTAAGTGATAAAATAACATGAGTCAGATAATCAGCTAATTCATTTTTCATGCATGATTAACTGACACAGGATATTAAGTTTGTTAGTTTTGTTAATCATTTGGACTTTATCATAAACTTTATACCTAATGCAAAATTTTATTAGTATACATGAACAAGACATGAACCATTAGGACTTGATCATGCACGTTATTTTAAAGAGCTACACTCTTCAAAATAACTTAAATAGACCATGACTCATAAAGATATCATCTTATCTTTTATATACTCATAAATCTTGAAAAACTCTTGAGCATCGACTTAGCCAGCTACTGTCCCGTCTAAACGAAGCTCAAACACAGCCTAAGTGGATCATTGGTCAGCTGATAGATGTGTTTTGTCACATCGGCGCGAGCCTTGGATACTGCGGTGTTGCTCAAGACAAGGCGTGACTATGGGTCAATTTGTACCCACACTGAACAACTTGGTCCTGTGGATGTACACATGAGAACTTACAATTTATAGGTACATTACTTTAAAACTGCGAGTAAATTTATGACTTAAAAAGCGTTAAATTCAATTTAAATCACAAATTCCGTGTCAGGATTTTTTCTAATTGCATTGCATGCAGATACAAAAATCATACGGTTTCTAAAAATATCTTGTGGCACATACCTTGGACATGAATGAGTATTTTCCATCAATGAGCGCCACATCCGCGTGGATGCGTAGATAGAGAAAGTCGCGTGATGAATCAGATGTAGTAATGTACTATCAATGCGCATGTACGTATGTGAGACTTTCCATGGCGCATGTCGCCCAAACCGGCAAAGTGTGAATTGGGATTGTATGGTGAGACTATTGTGTTCTACATAACTATGCAAGTAACCCGCCCGCGCCCCTGCTTCACACGGGTGCGATGACGACATGTCAAAACATCGATAATTGTGATATATTTTTAAGTTAGATATTTATGTATTATAGGTGCATAAACCTTCCTTCCTTTTTGGCCTCGCACAGGCCTTCTTTGTTTTGTTTTTTTTTTCTTTCCTTTTATTTTATTTGTGTTTATGATATTGTTAGTTTTAATGTTCTTTTTATTGTTGAATTTCCTGCGCGTGTCCCAAATAAAATATTTTTCTTTCTTTCTTTCTTCCATTCTCTAGAAGAGTTTCGAATATCTACAAACTATAAAGATCAAAGCGGTCACATAGACAACCACGAAAAGCGATTTTTTATAAATATTTACTTATCGTATTAATATTCATTATATTGTGATAAAGAAATGAAAAAGTAAGTTAGTATGCTACTTCTGTGTGTTTAAAAACATAGTTAAGTTGTACAGATCGCGTGCTATCGTCCGTTTAACAAAGAGCTAATCGATGATGTGCTCCACCTCAGGTTTTCTATGTAAGATTATAATAAAGGTCAAAATCTACGTCAGTGCCAAGTACCTGCCGAGCCATCACAAACAACAAGAATTTTATACAAAACGCAAAGACATACAGTCACGTTACAACTCAGACGTATCATAAATCAAAACCAAACATCCCAACCTCTCGGCTAAAAATACATTCAACAAGTCCGTATGTAATGTAACAAGTTACCCGTAGAATTCAAAACCATATACAGTGTTAACTTATTTAAAAACAAATTGAGGATCTATTTATTGGGCAAAGGCTATTACAGTATCAATGAATTCCTAGATGACATGTGAGATTGTAACTTATTATTGATTTTATTACATAAACATTTATTATTTATGATCTATTTGTACTCGAATTCTTAATTGACCGTTATTGTTTTTATTGACTTTTCTAAACGTATTTAATGAATTTTATTTTAATTGCAATTGTAATATGTTATTTTTTAAATTTTCAACACAAAAAATTACACAAATAAATTACTTATGACTTAATGTTCATAAAATATATAACAAACACCTGATTTAATAAAAAGAGAAGATAAAATGAATATATTTATAAAAAAAAACTAAAACGATTTTTAATTAGAAAATGCTATTATAGTATAAACGAATATTTAAACGACAAAAATATATAAGTGCGTTATTTAATAAGTATTAGTACAGTAAAAAACCCTAATAAAATAAAATAATATTAGATTTAGTTCCAGTAGACTGGTAAGCTAGGAAAATGGAAAGAGAAAACGTGTTGCGCCGACCCCAAGTAACATGGGACAAGGGCAGGAAGATGATGAGACTGGTAAGCTAAGTTTTTTTCAAAGCTTCGTCTCTCCTACTATTTTGCTGTGCCCGACAGGGTCCACAATGATCACATATAATTTTAAGTTACCACCTAAGTACACATTGTGGAATGCAAATAAATATTAAGTATTGAGTATTTTGATGGCGCCACTATTTGAGTTTCTGACATAAATAAGTTACTGACACATGGTTAGTGCTTGGTAACTCTCGCTGGCGCGTGACGTCTATTAGACGTCATAACAATACCACTTCTATTGTGTCTCGTTTACCGTCCGCGAACCGATAAACGATACAATTATGTTTATCTACATACACCCATCTTCGACAGATAAAACAACAATTTAACCTCTATGTATTCTATATTCTGAAACAAACATTGTAACAAAATGGTGTCAAAGCAATCAGGAAAAGTTAACAACTTAGATATTTAAGTAAACCTTTCGTCCTACTTAACGGCAGTATAAAGTAAACCGCTGAACGGAGAAATGGGCGCCTGTAAACAGTTAATGGAATACCATACTTAGGTGTTATAATGTATGGGCCACGACACTGCTGTTAGGGGCTCCATATTAGCGAGCTGTTTTAGGACAGAATTTAAATTACTGGTTTAATTTAATTTAGGAGACTTGTTAGGGTTAGTACCAAAATGGTAAAAAGGAACCCTTATGGTGTGACTCTGTCTGTCTGTCCGTCTGTCACAGCTGGATATCTCAAGAACTACTAATGCTATCAACTTGAAATTTGGAACATTTTTAGATGACGTTTGCCCAACTATTTTGCAAATAAGAAAGAAATAAACATTTTGCACATTCTCAAAATGTTTTTTTTTTCTTTTTTTAGCCGCATAGTTTTCGATTTTTAATGAAAATGTAAAATAAAAATACCATTCCCCTTATCTCCGAAGTTTGCATAGAGAAAAATCTGAAATTATTCCATGTGATACAAGTTTATGAAGAGATTACAGGAAGAATAAAACAATGTCTCTAAATAGCACACTTTTTCAGAAATCATCAACAAAAATTACATTAGTTCTACTATCGGTCAAGAGATTGCTGTGACCTAAAACTGCAATGCTGTCCGTCTATCCTACTTTTGAAAGACTGTACGTAAAGTAACACATCCAAAATATTTATATGTGATGGTACGAAACCCTCGGTGCGCGAGTCGGACTCGCTCTTGACCGGTTTTGTTCTATTTGGGTGGGGTTATTCAGTCGCTAATTGGTTAATTTTGTATGTATCTCCAACATTATTTAATTGAGAGACAATTTTAGCACCGATGATGCTTATCCTTCCTTCCGCTTATACAAGGTGTAATATAAATAACGCACAACCTCTTAAGGGGTCATTGTACTCATCACTATGAACAACTTTTACTATGGGACCAAACGTGAAATCGTGAAAAAAATATCAAATGTTCCCTACATTTTGGTGAGTCATGCGAACATAAATGTAGGGAACAGCTGATTGTTTCTTCGCGATTTCAGTTTTGGTCCCATAGTAGAAGTAGTTAATAATGATGAGTACAATGACCCCTTAAGAGGTTGTGCGTTATTTACGTTACATCTTGTATATTAGGCTAATTAAATTCGCTACTGTAAAGTTAAAAGTAAGCTTCCTTATTCTAATTTAACACACCGATGTTAAAACAGTATCTACGTTTTTGTGACTTTTTTCTATAACAGTATCTGTATTATCTTGGCAAAGCTTACAAAAAAAAATACCTTTTTAGGTTAATACAAAAACAACAATAGTGTTTGTACTTGTGCTCTACTGTTTACGGAAGAATACGTTGAACATGTAAATTACTTCATTATGTAAGTACCTAAGACGCGTCGTGTAGGTAATTAATTACTGCGCAGTATGTAGATGATTTTATTAGATCATCCTCTTGTTATTAGTCATCTTAGCGTTTTGTTTTCCATAACAAGTGGATTATGGAGAAAATCTCATAATCATATCCTGTTTGGAGATTGGGTGAATTTGTATGGGAAGTGGTCTATGGACCAATAGCAATACGGTTCGATATAATGTGTAGGGTCACCTCAATATAAGGTCTATCTATTCATACATGAAATCTCTTAAGGGGTCATTGTACTTATCATTATGAACAACTTTTATTGACCAAACTTGAAATCACGTAAACAAAGAGCTGTTCCCTACATTTATGTTCGCATAACTCGTCAAAATGTAGGGAACAGCAGTTTTTTTTTTGTGCAAAAGGGCATTAAAATCGCAATTTTACGTTAAGGTAAACGGCCCAGTAACCGTGAAGTTTTGAACTTCACTGACTTTGTAGGTATGCTATGCTAAAACTAGAAGACTTACAAAAAAAAATAATTACATGACTAGAGAGATAATTTAAACAAGTTTTATTGTAATATTCTTTTTTTTATTTAGTATAAATTTTCTTTAACAATGATAGAAAAATATAAAATAAAGGGCTAATTGTACCAGTACCCGGTAGATTTGTACTAGTAAACGTTAAATTGTCCCTGAATCCGGTAATTTTCAATGCGAATTTCAACTCTATTGGTTTACGTCAAAGTTCACAGAAATACTATTTTTGCATTTCTGTGTAAAATAAAGAAGGGCTTATCCAAAAAAAAAAACATTTTTATTAATGAAAAATTTTCAAATGTATTCGTTTTGCCAGAACTCTGTTATCGGACGGTGACAAAAAGAAAGCGCTTTCGTCGCAATTAAAAATCCTACGTGGATCTCGAGTTGCTTCTTCGAGATGTGTCTTTATAAAATATTCTTCCACTTCTTTAAACCATGCTTTTATGTCGCTTTCTTTGACTAAAGCACGGGTTTGCGTCAAATTTTGGGCCACTCGCTGGCCTACTTCAGGGTGTCGCTTTATAAAAGCTTCAAACCAATGACGACCTGGTCTGCCATTTCGAAATGGGTTATCTCGCTTCATTTTTTTCACCAATAAACTCACGCTATCCAATAACTGCGCCTTATTTACGGGAAACCCACTATTTGCCATAAAAATAATCCACCTGCTTAAATGTTCTTCTTCTTCTTTCGTCAAAACTGTAGCCGGTCCTTTGGAGCATTCGACAGAATAGCGGCCGCGTAATTTGTCATCCAACGTCGACCGTGGGATACCGAACTGCCTGGCAGCAGCTGAAATTGAGGCTCCTTTTTTGACTGCCTCTATGGCCTTCTGCCTATCAGTCATGGCTATCTAAAAAAAAAATAACACTGTTCTTGAAAATGTCTGAATCCGTATCAATAGGAAAATATTAATAATTTTAAAATATTTTAACGACCGAACATTAAAACATGGTAGTAATTAAATTACTTAAAAACAAACCAAAACCTAAAGGTTACAAATTGTGAAAAAGAAACGTGGAGTATGGTATGGATTTCTGTCTCCCAGGGCAGTATAATTAAAAATCTTGCCTCAATTGTCGTAAACACGATAAATTACTATCTCAAGAGCTTACATGATAGAAAAACAGACAGGCCAGCGTTATAAAAAGAACAAGTTTATTGCAAATGCTAGCAAGCGAACAAAATTAGTCGGGTATCCTCAGATCGAGTCATGTAAGTTTTTCGGTCTAAAGTTTGCTTCAAATTACTGCGTGGTTATCAATATCCATACTAAAACAGCAGCGCGTCACATGATGCGCATCGAAAAAGCTGATTTCAGAACAGCACAGCAGTGACTCGAAATGTGCAAAAATTAGGAAATCATAAAAAACGAGTGAGCCTTACAGTAGTCGCATATGATGTGTAACATCTGACATCTCACCTTGCTTTGACTTCGGCTTCGATTTCGACTCCAGGTCCATGTCTTTGTCCAAATCCAATTCAATTTGACCAATCACTCACCACTCGTCTATCAATCAATCACTCCCAGAAGCGGTAGTAAAGATGTTACACATCAAAAACTAAAGAAGCAATCGAATCCAGGTGATTACAACACAAACAAGGAACATAGAAACTACATTCTGTTGATTCGAAGGAAAAGAGAACTTAACACAAGGCAATAAGGACGATGTCGGGTTTAAATGCAACTGTTAATGCAAGTCCCAACATCCGGCAATGTATTCTACAGTTTTAAAGGAAAATGAGACCTATTTCAAGGCAATAAGTACACAATAACGGGTTTCGGTACAACGTGTATTACCGGGTTCATCGTGTACTAATATCCGGTAAAAAAAATACGATTTTAACGGGTACTAGGTCAAGAAGGGTTTGTTAGTACCAATAGATGTGAACGGCAATATTATTTATTTCTCAATTAGATTCACCTCAATTTATAAGTTATATCGCAACAAAATATACTCAAATATTTTAGAAAATTAACACTCTTACCTTATCGTTATCCGTCGCAGTATGGCTAGCTCATCAATGCGACGTGGTGGTTGCGTAGTTCCCTGACAGAACTTTGAACTTACGTAATATTTTCACAAAGCAAACTTTTGTCATCGCATGGTTTTGACGCTATTAAACTTTTTGGACAATGTTGCCATTACAATTGTACTAAATATTACCGAGAAGGTATTGACATTCGCAAACTTTACTTTATTATTGGTAGAAAAATGCAATAATAAAAAAACTGACTTGTTAACGGGTACTAGTACACTAACGGGAATACGTACTTTTACCTTACTAGCTAACCCGACTGACGTTTTTCTGTCCAAATTTCAATAATTCATACAAAATTCCCAAAGAAAATTCTCTCAGTTTTCCTTTTCAAATTTTTGTTTCCGTATGAACCTGATTCAGACTATCACGAACATTTTAAAACAAACAATACCCAAATCGGTCCAGCCGATCTCAAGCGATGCGCTTACCAACGAACAGAACTTAATTTTTTGACTAGATTAAACACAAACCCCCTTATTCATAAACGTTGATTAATGTTAAATGATGTTTAAACGTCAAAAAATCTATGGAAAACCAGTCGTTAAACATTACTTAACTTTAAGCGGCGTTTATGAATAAGGGGGTAAGTATAAGTAGGTTGGTATAAAATTAAAGAAAAATACACGATGTTTGTTCTAGATAATAATTGCGACTTTGGACGCTTCACTTATAAAGTTAACAGCCGTATAAATAAACCTTAGATTTCCATAATCAAAATTAAATGATAAATGATTTTATTTCTGTAAGTAGGTTTATACAAACACTTTTACACGTCAAACATTTTTTTTTAAACTAGATGAGGCCGGCGTTTCCTATCTGACTACTCTGAGAAAAAAGGCCGAAACAAACTCAGAGGTCACAGTCTCTTTTAAAGTCCAGACATAATCTTGGTCAGATCATGTGAAGACCATGTAGGTTGGTGTCAGAAATGGTCTTTTGAGGAAAGAACCACACAGATTGAGTGGACCTGTCCAGTCAGTGCAAGCATCTGTCAGTAATCGTACAGCTCAACATAAAAGTTAAGGAGCTCAACGATTCGACGAACAATACCAAAGAAAGGACATTTGGGTAGGCCGCATAATTTACTCAAACTGGCAAACTATGATTAAGGCTGAGAGAAAAAAAAAATAAGGACCCACATAGTCTTCACATTAACAGTAATTAAAATAATATAACATTTTACAAATTGCATATCAACAAAACCCATAACTGCAGCCATAATTACTTTATACTCCATTGACTCCATATTATAATTACAAAACCTAACTGTTAATTTAATTTCCACCCTAATTCACGACAGTCTCTCTAACTCCATTCGCGTGGTACCCATAATTGCTTTGGGTCGTAACAGGCAAATAATAACAATAACGGTGCAGCGGTCTGCGCCGGCGCATGGCATCGCATCTCCTAGATTTGATAACCATCGTGACGTTCGATTTGCACGAGCTGGATTGTTTTGTAGCTGAAACTGTTGTTGATATATTATGGCTTGATCTTCAGTCGTAAATGTTCAGTGCTGGGCATTAGCGTCTCTAATGTTTCGACAGGAATACTTTAATAATCACCATGCCTGTCAAATTTATTGGTGATCGTAGCATTATACCTATATAGTTGATTGATTTTCTAAAATCATAATTTCAAGTAGGTACCTAAATAAGGGGTCAACGATCACAGGTGTAGTTTATTTTTTATTTTTTAGTAGCTGTGCCCGCGACTGCTTTCGCGTGGATGTCGGAAAACAACTTCCCTATTTGAATCCGATTTTGTTCACAATTTCATGGGTTTAATTTTTTTTTTGCGCGGAACCATAATTCTTTTTATAAAATAAAAACTGTACTTCTTATAATCTCAGCTATCTGCCTGTGAAAGTCCCGTCAAAATCGGTATAGTCGTTTCGGAGATTAGCCGGCACAAACAGACAGATTGACAGATAATTTTTTTTTTTCGTTGTTATAAGTACCGTAGGTATATACTTTATTTTTACCGTATATGCATTTAGTAAGAAAAAAAACTGTTATTTTGACATTACAGACATTTTTCCTTGTATAGATAATTTTTAAAGTTCTTGAAATATGAGTTTAGAAAATCAGTTTTCTTTTTGTTTTACTGTTTTTAGATATTGAAGATACTCATCATGTCTGGGAAGTTTCGGCAGGTAATTTTAATTTACCTATGCGGACAGTTTTCCGGATTTTAATCTCTTTATTGATGGTAAGTGGTCACCTCTCCTTGTGACACCTGCAATACCAGAAGCATAGCAGGTGCGTTGTTTACTCTTGTGACAAAGTTGGAATGACTCGAGTGCCTGTCACCTTGACTGGCACCTTTGAAACCGAAAATTAGCAAATTCGGCTTACCGGCAGAAATACAAGGTGTAATTTTAATCAGTGTTAACCTCTTAAGGGGTCATTGTATTCATCATTCTAAACAACCTTTACTATGGGACCAAACCTGAAATCGCGAAACAAAATCAGCTTTTCCCTACATTTGTGTTCACCGATCTCGTCAAAATGTAGGATTGTGTAAAGGTTGTTCATAATGATGAGTGCAGTGACCTCTTAAGAGGTTAACACTGATTAAAATTACACCTTGTGTATAGGTAGTGTAGGTACTGCCCTACTTACTCCGATTAATTCAGTACTTATTTGAAAAACTGCTATTAATTCCAAGGTTTCAATCATTCGAGTGCAAAAAATTTAACTTTTTCAATTGATAGGTACAAGTAGGATGTATTGTCCAAGTTAATAGCATTTACAACAGGGAAATCTCGGTCACAAGTCTGTACGTTAGTCTGAATAATTGATATCTGACCCTCAGCTGTGTTCAACTGGGCGACTGTGATAGTATTACAAGTTCTTGAGTGCCTATTATCAAGCCAGATTATTCCTAGAAGATTGGAATAATTAGAAATAGAGTAAAAACAAGTTCTAGTTTAACTGGGTTAAATTGAATAGATTGAAGAGTTTGAACTGCTGGGGAGTTTGTTGTGCCACTTCTTCTTCCCAGCTAAAGCACTAGGAAGTGGTGAAGGGCGGGCATGCCGGAGGACTGTCTTATGCTTTTAACGTTCAAATAGTACTGATTCTCAGCCTAGTTTGTATAAATGACTTATGATTGATTTTGAAAAAAAAATAAATACAGAATTACGTCACCACTCTTTCACTTCGTAAAACAATACGATATCAGAGACTTATTAATGTCGCAAATAAATAAAAAACGTCGTTACGGGTAGTCAGACAGTCAGTCTCTCTTCTCTTCTCAATCGCTCTCTCACTACTGAGAATCGTGACTCCGTCCGGCCTTTCTCCATCTGTTACGATCAGCCTGGTGGAGTGCGGAGATAGATATACTGGTATTCAGCTGTGTATCCGACATAGTTGAGAAAAGGCTAAGCAGGTAGGTAGATAGTTTTTCCGGGTACATAAAGGCACTCCCCGAGGATACAAGGTAAACCGCAGGCGCTGAAACTATCATAAACGTAACGAACGATACCTAAAAGAACAAAGTACAATTAAAAAGAACAGTGTTAAATATTCAGCGCATTAGCACAAAGGAGACAGCAGGTCCCTTCGCCACATGGTAACTAATTAAGTCTTCCCGCCGCTAGGGATCGGAAAGTTTTAACTAGCTCCCAGTCTCATAGAGAGATGTATTAGTATTGGTGTACTGAGAATACTTATAATTTGTACTCTTTGGCTTTTGTCTGGAATTGTCTATGAGGTTCGCGAGTACGAATCGACGCCTAAAAGTCAAAAAGGGATAAGCGACATTTTTTGCATGTATTTTTGGCTGTTAGGCATCGGTATGGACTTGAAAAAAGGTTTACGTATATTAATTGTAATATTATATTTACTTAGGAACTTCAAAAAGAGCTTTTTTAAGCAATATAATAAAGAAAAGTATAATTAAATATTTAGAAATGAGAGAGCAATGATTTTAAATACTAAACTAAACTGTACTAAATACCTACTCATTATTATTATTATTATTTTTAAACGAATATGTTTTTTTTATCTTTCTGTGTCTGTAATTGTGTAAATCAATTTTTATACTGTCGCCTTTATTTTCTTGATGCAACAATATTCTTTTGTCTTTACTTCTTTTACAAAAGAAACTGTAACCAATCGTAAAATATCCACCAAACGTAGGTCTCCTATAGATCGGTAGACATGACTACGAATCCAGTGCGTGACAAAAGAAAAGAATAGTGGTTGATTGCTTTTCAAGTTTTTACTTTTATAGTGTTGCGTGAAAGAATGTTAAGGAATACCGGAACGGACACAATACGAAACAAGTGATGGAGCCTGGAGGGCGAGGCTTCTATCGAAGTAACACGATATTCTTAGAACTCTAAAACTGAGTCAATCAAAAAGGATTTGTGTTAGGAGCAATACAAAATCTGTTGGCGCAAAAGTATAGATCCAGAATAAGGAAAATAGCATCATTAGTCGACTTAGTATTTAATTGCTTCACAACTTTTGACAACAATTCTTAGAAAATCTAAACATCACTAAGGTTGAAACACTCTAAGGGCGGATTCCACCAATGAAACTGAACGCGATTAGCTCATCTAAACAGCGTTCAAGAGCTGTCTGAGTCAATATTCCACAGAAAATAATGACACGACAGCCCTAAAACGTGGTTTATGTGCTTGCCCTGTCTGTGACATAGACAAATAAACATTGTCATTTCATGACGTGCAAGTGACATAGGACCTTAGGGTGACAGAGAAATTACGAGGTCGACAACAGTCCATTCACAGGCAATTTACCTCTAACAGCAGCAACCTAACAGCAACTTTATTGTAACGGAATAAAGATCATTGTGATTTTGACAGTGATGCAAAAGCACATGTAAAATTACTGTGAAAGGACAAAGGACTGATACATGTTACTTGCAAAGAGAAACATTCAAACAAAACTATTTACAATAATGGTTTGGAAACCAGGACGATGTTCCGTAGTGGCCAACACTTAATCAGAAATGCCAGGTGTCCCAATTATAGACAAATTAATTAACTATTCGTTACGGATTCCTGATTACTAAAGAAAGCTATAATCGTGTGGTCGCCCATAAACACTGTGTGGATGAAATTCAAGCGTGAACTGTACGGACTACGGACGATTCACTTGAATTTGAGTTTGGAATTGAAAATAATTAATTTTCTGTGAAATATCGAAAGTTCTGCGACCAAACATTCATGGATGAGTTTGGACGTGGTTCGGTCAATAATAACGAATTCAGGAGTTTTCAGAAAGCCGTGTGTGTTGTTAAATGGGATATCAGGAAGCAAACTATGCTTAATTAATTATAGAGTGGAAAATGTATCATCAAAATTAAAGGTTTCTAAAATTAATGGAACGTTATGAAATCATATCGCAATATTCAGTATAACCGGTTTTCATTAGACGCAGCATCAAAGAACGAATCAATGCAACGTAGGATCAGAGGACTACAGAATTTGCGCAACCATACATCGACAATAGCATCTAATTAATGAATAAAATAATATCTTAATTACGAATCGATTAAACACCAAAACGCTGTGTGTGGCCAATCGATCTTGCATAATTTCTTGGCGAATTTCATCCAATGATTGATGTGGTCGCCGCCTGATTCGACACTTTACAAACGGATCGCGTTACAATGTTTGTGACCAGCGGCCATTGGCAAAGATGGCGTCCGTTGCAAAAGAAAACCGGTTTCACAAACTTTGACCAAATCGGTCGTAGAATTGATTTGAATTTCTATGTAGGACGAAAGGTGCGTTCTGATGAGTTGGTGGAGAAACTAACATAACATAACATCACGCTTGTAATCCCCGAAGGGTTAGGCAGAGATGTACCTATTATAGGTATAGTAATAATAGGAGGCGAACCTTTTGCCACCGACCGGGCACAAAACCAGACTCCGAGCTGTTCCTGAGAAATTCATGATAAAAAAGCCCAATAACACTTTGCCCGACCTGGGAATCGAATCCAGGACCCCATGCTCAGCAGTAGCGCTTGCGACCACTAGACCAACGGGGCAGTGGACGGGCACAATTTGAGTGATGAGAAATGAGTCTGCTGTTTGTATCCAATAGGTAGTGTTAGTACCTTGTAACGTTACCGTGAAACATTTATGAAGGACAACCACCTAAACGTCGTGAAACACGAGTCTCTTCATAAACGCATAGTCGTTAGAAGATATTGCCATTGCGCTTGTTATACAAATTGGTGTTGCAATTTTCTCTCGTTATGTAACATAATGTCCTCAGTCAGGAACTACACGATAACTTTGCCTACTTAATAATTTGTTCAAATTAAAGCTTGTTATCACATAAATCATCATCATCTGCCTAGCCTTTTCCCAACTATATTGGGGTCGGCTTCCAGTCTAACCGGATGCAGCTGGATACCAGTATTTTACATGGAGCGACTGCCTATCTGACCTCCACAACCCAGTTACTGGGTAATACGATACCCCTTGGTAAGACTGGTTGTCAGACTTTCGGGCTTCTGACGACCCGTAACGACTGTCAAAGATCCACGAATGACAGCCGGGACCAACGGCTTAACGTGCTTTCCGAGGCACGGAGGAGTCTCGGTATGTAAAGATGGTCACCCATCCACGGACCAACCCCGGCAAGCGTAGCTTAACCTGATGGATCGACCCATGCGGCTGTTATTACTTAGCCACGAGCTCCTCCTTGTTATCACATAAATGAGACATATTAATTTGACAAGTAGGTAATCGTAGATGTCTCTTCATATATGATATTATTAGTCTCTCTCTTCCTTATTAAGATAAATATACAGCCCTTCGTATGATCCTAAAGTTCCATAAAGTGAACATCATTAGGCACACATGTCATGCGAATAAATCTCCTTAATTTCCACATGTTTGTGAGAAAATGAGTACTGGTGGCCCAGTGGTAACAGAACTTTACTTTGTGTAAATTATTTCATCACCACTGCTCTCAAAACAGTGAAGGAAAACATCGTGAGGAAATCGGCATGTCCTATTATAGAAGCTAAAAAATTGAAGACATATGACATTTACCAACCCGCACTGGGCCCGCGTGGTGGATTACGGCCCACACCCTCTCACAGAGAGGAGGCCTGTATCCCAGCAGTGGGAACATTATAGGCTGGTAATGCTAATTTACACAAATTTGAAAGAAAATGAGTATACTCATATGTAGTTTGAGCGTGGAATGTTGCATCAAGAGACCGAGCAACACAATGGCGGAGGTGCCTACGTATACGAATACAAATACAAAATACAAAAGTTTATTGGCAAAAAAGAAAAGGTGGTGACAGACAGTGAACTTACGTAGGCGGTCCCATAATGAATTGGCCTAACTATGAACCAATGAAGGAAATGAAACGAAACCAATTTTATTTTTCAATATAATCACCATGAATACTAACACACTTCTGACATCTGTGAATCAACATCTCTAAACCTTTATAAAAATAATTACAATTTTTATCCTCAAAATGATTGAAGACGGCCGCCTGCAACTCTTCATCGCTTGAAAATTTTCTTCCTCTTAAGTCCCGCTTTAAATTTGGAAATAAATAATAGTCGGACGGGGCCATGTCTGGACTTTAAGGTGTATGTTCAACTTCTGTGAACCCGCATTGACGAACTGCATCCTTCGAAACACCAACGGTATGAACAGGGGCGTTGTCATGGAGCAACAGGTCACCTTTAGACAGCTTGCCTCTTCGTTTTTTCCTTTATCTTGTCTCGTAATTTATATATTAAAGAAGCATAATATTCGCCGTTCACGACTGTATTACGTTCTTTAAAATCCACCAACAAAATGCCTTGAAAATCCCAAAAGATTGTGCACATCAGTTTTTTAGTCGATTGTTGCACCTTTGCCTTTCTAGGGGGCTTTTCACCCTTATAACGCCATTCCATTGACTCGCGCTTGCTTTGTGGATCATAATACAAGATCATAGTTTCATCACCAGTCACTAGCCGCTCGATCACAGTCCTTGGATTTTCGCCATAAAGATCCAAAAACTCCGAAGCGCAGCGCACTCTTTCCTGTCTCTGTACCGCTGAAAGAAGTTTCGGTACCCATCTTGCACTCACTTTTTTCATATGAAGATGTTCATGGATCGCGCGATGAACGGTACTTTTAGAGAGCCCAATCCTAGCTGCAATTTCTCTAATCTTCAAACGGCGGTCACTCAGAACCTCCTCTTCGATAAGAGCAATCGTTTCGGGAGTGAGCACTTCCACAGGTCGACCGTCGTAGCCAATGTCTTCAACGGTTTCTCTCCCGAGGCGAAACTCTTTCACCCAATTTTTCACTGTGCTATAGGAGGGGGCAGACTCCTTATACACGCCATCCAATCGTTCTTTTATTTGGGCAGGGGATAAACCTTCTTTAAACAGAAACTTTATGACACTTCGATACTCAGTTTTCGACATTTTAAAAAAATACGCGACTCTCGATAATCAAATGCCTGTTAAACTAAGACTAAGCATTTCATGTCGATGCGTGTTTCTTATATTAAGTGCACGATAAACGTACTATTTAATGCAACACAACAAGTAGCGACATGTCGCGTAGAACTATATCAGGCCAGTTCATTATGGGACCGACTACGTACATTAAGTATATACATCACAATGTTTTGGTTTGACCGTTGACCCCCAAACTAAGCAGGGCTTGTATCATGAGGGGAGTACGAGTAGTTGTAATTGCTCGAAAGTTTTACTATCGATACCACGACCGACCTCTATAAATCAGAAAGTTATTTCGTTATATTTTATGGCGTGCTTAATGAAATTCTGTAGGTTTTAGTGTAGCTGTGACAGCCGAGTAGGTAAGTATAAAATGACAACATTACAATACAAAGTGTTGAACGAAGTTGCATCTAGCTTTTGCCATACAAAATTGGTTTCCTGGATGTTTTATCAAGATCTTTTGTATTGTTGAGGTCTAAAGGACAGTTCAATAAATCATCATCACTATTCAACATTTTTATTGAACCTACACACTATAATTACGACGTCAAAACCAAAGACGAGCTAGCAGAAAAATGAGAAAATTTTACGCGCATATCAATTACAGTGTCGGAATGTAAATTGGCACGAAAATAATAATTCACGGTGCATCGTCGGGTAATGGCACGATGTATGGGTAATAAATGATAATCGGGCCCTGGGGACGAACTGGGTACAGCGACCTATGTGACTGGATGTGGTTAGGTGCATGTAGTGATAATAATGCATGTGCACTGTTAATCACGTAATATGTGATGATTTGCGGTCATGATGGATGTTTATTGTACGATTTTCGGGGAGTATAAATATGTGTCATGTGACATCATGTAAGTTTATTGCTGTAAATTACATGGAATGGCAATGGCATGCATTGTAAGACTGGTTTTGTAATTGTTGGTAATGAAAATGAGGTGTAATTTACTTGGAATAGCCCAAGTACCTATCTGCATTAAAGAGTAAAACACATGAAGGTAAATGTACAAGAAATGATCTCTAGTTTACAATGTAAAATGTTCAATAAAATTAAATGTGCAGTAAAACCGCGAAACCCCGTCAAAGTGCAGATTGCAGGGCAGAGAAGAGACAAAAAAAAAACAAAGAACAAAGTAAAAAAAAGGCCAAATAAAAAAAATAAAAGAAAAAAAAAGAGAAAAGGAGGAAAGGAAAAACGAAAAGTAAAAGGTTATTTTTCAAAACTCTACCACATCCTGTCACCCCTAGATCCATGCACAGTGTTGTCACGCGCTCATGTCAGTCCCGCTCCAAGATTGCAGAGATGGTCACTCAGCGTCCGCACCTCGGGGCAAAGCTGGTAGGTACTATTAGGCTATTACCTATCGACCGACCATATACTTGTGGAACACTAGAGACCGCTGAAATTACTGGACTTTAAGCTTTTATGTTGGATAAAAAAAGGGTTTTGTTTTTCACGACTCTATGGTAATGTTGTGGGAACAACACTATTCTTTATGTACTCAATGTAACGAGAATAAAAGTAACTCGTGATGCCGTAAATAAGGTTACATCAGGTACGTCCGATCTGAATATAGTCCGTACTATAACCGTATCATGCTTACGGTTTCTAGGACGATTACTATTAGAAGCAAATCGTTGAAATCGAACAGTGTCATCAGTTCTTGTATGGTGCACGCATTTGGACAAACCGATCGAATCAAATTCATCTGTTTAAATTGATTTATCAACATACAAGCCGAGTGCCCGATGGGTTTTCTCATCAGCAAAACAGACGAAGTTCCATACAAACTTTTATCCCTTATTATGGAATTTACAAAAATCCTTCCTTAGTGCTCACATATACTTCCAGATCCAGCAGCTTAGGCTTCTGTCAGCGAATTTAAGATTTTTATTAACGGGACTACAGGACCTAACCGCAAGCTTTTATGGATTTTGAATGAGACACAATAGAAGTTCTAGTGTTATAACGTCTGTGGCCGTTTAGTGTCCTTGAAAGCGATAGGTCTTTGCGTTTCGTATGAACCCCACAGGTTCAGACACAATGGCTTTTTAATTGTTTTTGTATTACGGCATTCGACGAAGTGGATGCCTAACAACATTTTGAACACCTTCATATTATAACTGAAGTGGCAGTGGTCTGGCCATGTCGAAGAACCAATGGCCGGTGGAGCAGACGGGTCCTGGAGTGGAGACCACGTATCGGCAAGCGTAGTGTGGGACGTCCACCAGCTAGATAGGCTGACGACCTTAAGAAGGTCGCTGGGACAAACTGGATGTGGAAGGCGGAGGGCAGGGTGTTGTGGCGCAGCCTGGGAGAGGCCTGTGTCCAGCAGTGGACTGCGGTAGGCTGAGTTGATTGATTGATATCACAATATAGCTCATCCATATCATCCTATCTCCAAAACAAATGACAAATGGTTACCGAGAATCGAATACACAATCGATTGCCATTCTCACCATATATTCGATTCCAATAATAGCATCAAACGATGATTAGCACTGCATTGTACAAGTGAGCACACGCACCGCGGTTTGACAAATGAACGTTCATACACGCGGACGGGCAGACAGTGGATGTTAATGGTAAATTGTGCTGAAAACAAGTAATGTTCGCGTTGTGTTTGTGGTGGATGCGAGTTATGAGCGATATGTGTAGTATATTTGTTATTTCGAAAATGTTGTGATGGTTGTGAATGCTTGTAAGTGGTGTGTGGTTGCTAAAGATAATAGCGACAGAGTAGTCATTTTTGAGTGACAATATGTTTTAATTCTAATTACAAGCCTCATTTGCCTTAGCCTTAATTGACTGCCTCGTTGGTCTAGTGGCCGCAAGCGCTACTGCTGAGCACGAGGTCCTGGGTTCGATTCCCAGGTCGGGCAAAGTGTTATTAGGTTTTTCTGTCTGGAATTTCTCAGTAGCAGCCCGGAGTCTGGATTTGTGCCCGGTAGATGGCAATAGGCTCGCCCTCTATTACATGGGACTTAAACATAACTGGCGAAATGTGGGTGTATACTATAGGTACACCTCTGCCTAACCCTTCGGGGAAACAAGGCGTGATGTTATGTTATGTTATGTTCTAATTACAAGACGCCATGTACAATATTTTTTTGTTCTAGGGCTCGATGTTGAGCTGATAAAAATGTTATAGTTACGTATCATCTGAATATTTGGGAAGAATGAAAATGTTTTATTCCAGGAGTGTTTGAAAAACAAATTAAAAATAATAAAGAAAAACTTTGTGCTTCCATTTGTTTCTTTCTACGTAACTGATTGATTATTTGGACTACTTTTTTTGAATTTCGGGCAGACCGCTACCGCGTTGGTTTGTACCACACTAATCTATCTGTAGCTAATCGTATAACAGAATTAACTATGAACGGAATTTTAATTTATGCACATATAATTAAATAACAATGCTTTATTGTGTGTGTATTAAAGTGTACACATTTCATTTACCGAGATTATCCTAAGACCACCCTAACTAATATTATACATAAATGCGAAAGTGAGTTAGTTTGTTTGATTTGGATGAAATCTGGCACATAGGTAGACCATGACCTGGGTTACGACATAGGATACTTTTATCCCGGTAGTACGTTTCTGTGCGATAATTTCCGACCTCCACGCGAGTGAAGCCGCGGGCAAAAGCTAGTAGGATATACAAGTGCCTAGATGTTAATCAAGACAGTGGTTAACGACCCCTGGTTATGGACTCTCGATGTATGTGACGTCAGATAGTGAGAAATTGTTAATTTTGTATAATATACGGGCAAATATACGAGTTATAATATGTTGCTTTTAAAGATGGGTACAGAATGTTGCAACACGCATTGTAACCATGTCATGCAAGAAAGTTTGTTGAATTGGACTGTGGTGCAGAAGTGTGATTTAATTGTCCTTTGTGTTATAAATATATACTGAGATCCCCTCTTTTCTTGTTGAATCGGTAGGTATACCCGCGAACGTTCCCGGTCGACCACTTTTCAACCTTATTACTAAGAGAATAAGGGGGAGAATATTGCTTACGTACGTGCTAAACGGAGTTCAAGCCGCAGTAGAAAGTGGGACACTAAATTAAACTGTTAGACACAACCTTTACATGTTGCCCTGAATTACATGCCCACAATGTGTACACCTACAGTTCACAATAGCCCAACACAATAACCTATTGCTTCAACTAAGGGGCGGAATAGAACAGCCCTACCCCAAACCACAATGTCGTATTGTGTAGACATGGACTTACAATAATATCCATAATGTCCATGTTTCATTACACCAACAGCTACATTACACGTTGCACATGTCTGTATCTAAGGACGAAATATCGCCTGTAATTCCGAACCTTAGTAGGTTCGATTAATGTGTAATTTCATGGTATTTATGCTATAAATATTTCCTTATTATCATGCCGATCTGGTAAGAAAAACTGCCGTCACTCGAGTGACTTCCCACGCGAGTAGTCGGAATTAATTGAGGGAAACTGACTTATTACTTAATAGTAGGTACCGTAGGCGATTCACTTGCGAAGTTGCAATCCATAATAAATCATTGCGTAATTTATGTCAATCTGTTGATGTCAATGTGTTCTGGTTACGTTTTGATAGTTTATTATAGTGACTAACTTCTGCCCTCGACATCGTCCCCCGACAAACCCCGTCGCATCGCATCGCCTGCCCGCGCTATTACTTCGTTTTAGCTTAGCGTTCTTTCCGACTTTTTTTCTTTTTGCTCGGCTTCTAAGTGCCCTAGCGTGATGTTAAATATCCTCTCTCAAGAATTAGGCTATCAAATGCAAAAATAATTTTTCAAATCCGACTGGCAGTTCCAGAGATTAGCGCGTTCAAACCAACAAACTCTTCAGCTTTAATTTTAATAGTATTTAAATAGATATACAGGATAAGTTTAAAAGGAGTGCGGATATTTTAGCAGGTAATCAGGTGCATAAAACTGAACAACTTTCTCCAAGGAACATATGTAGGTCGAAATCTAAAAAATAAAATTCAACTTCCCATACAAACATAAGTCACGTGACCAGTCACTTTGTATGAAAAGTCGATTTTCAATTTTAAGATTTCGACCTATGTTCCTTGGGGAAAGTTGTCCAGTTTTATGCACCTGATTACCTCCTGAAATATTCGCACTCCTTTTAAAATTATCCTGTAGATGTAATCAGAGCATTAGCTTTATCATCAACATTTAACAGTAAGGTCAGTTTAGAAGCAAAAAAAACTGTGTAATTTGACTGACGGATGTGTAGAGTTAGAGTGAGTTTTCATGAGAAAGTATTCAGTAATGTATTAAGAAAAACTTACACATGTAAATGAATCAAATGAATCCTAATATTCTTATGGCTGTTTATATAAGTAAATACCGCAGCCGACGCCATAAATTAAAAAAAAAATAGTACGCACTTGTTTCCTATTGGTGCTAAAATTTAACGAGTCTGGCTTTAGCTCATCCTAAGCTAGGACATGGAATCTTTTATGTCAAAGACCGCAGATTACCATAAAGTAATGGTCACATCGTATATTCTGGTCCCAGATTGTGTTATCTGCGTACCTTCCTTTTAAGGTGACTGTGCCTTCTCCTACTGGTATCCCGATGACATGGCGCGAGGATAATTAATTGAATAATTAATTTGTAGGCGCCGTTCTGAGTATAGAAGAGATAGATATAATGGAGTCTAAATTAAGTAGAATAGACAGGAATTAAGTCGAATAGGTTTTAAGATAGTTTAATATTTGGTTATGATTTTTTGTAAACTGTGAGATAGCCCGAATCGAGTTACAGAAATGGGTAGGTATATTTTTGGCTGATTATGTTATGAAAACAGATTACGGTATTCAGCTGCATCCGGTTAGACTGAAAGCCGACCCCAACATAGTTGGGAAAAGGCTAGGCTGATTGATTATGTTATGAAAATAATATGTCATGGGATTCACGATTATTTTTAACACTTGGCATATGAAGGTATGGTCAGCAGTCAAACAACGAGCCTGTATAAAGGGTCAAATTAAATTAGCTAGTGAAACTCGACAGACGTGATGGGTTTCGATATCTCGACATAATAAAATAAAAAATAAAAAATTGGGATCAACTTATGGTTGCGGATTGTTTTTACTTGAAATATCAGTATAAAAAAAACCGTTTTTTCTTGTGTAAAACCTCACAGGCGTGGCTTGTAACAAAAAGAAAAAATAAACAGATTTTCTAAACGCAAGTAACAACAATACCTGAGATAACCCATAAAAATCAAGAAATCATATTTTTTTCTTGATTTATCATGTTTTGATATCGATACTCAGCACGTCTGCGGAGTTTCACTAGCTTATTTAATTTGACCTTGTATACGCAAAAAGTGGTTCCATAAATAAAATAAGAGAAACGTAACAAGAAAGTAATTGTAATAAATGCCACATAAATAAACCTTAATGGAACACAAAACAAATAGCCTTAGATACCTTAGAACCTTAGAACCTTAGATAAAAGTCACCTTCCACATTCAACTACCTAGAAACAACATTTTCACTACATCTAGTTCACAAATGGCTGCCATATTTCTTCTGGGAACAGGAAAAGATCAAAAATAAAAGGCATGAGTCCAACAAATCTGCACCAGGAAGTACCGTCGTGACAAGAGGGACAATTTTACTAAGAGGTGCGCGGGCGCATCCCGGTGAAACAAACGAGGGCTCGCTAGCGCCGCGAGCGCGCACAATGCATTGACTGTGCTACTATTGGTCACTCACTCGAATGGTTTATTGGTGACTGGTTTTGATATTGTTGTCAATTTGTTTGTAGTTTCAAAAAAACACTGAGTTCTGTTCACCACAAAGTTGAAAGATCTTTCGGACATGCCGTAATCCGTTTGGTTCCATTCACACTGAAATGGCAGCGGCCGGCAGCGATGCGGCGAGCAGTTTTAATGACAAGGCATTATAAACTTTATGTGTAAATATTAAAAAATATAGATACGCTTGATGAAAGCGCCGCGCGGGGCCTCGCGGCGGCTCGTGTAGTCTCGCAGCGGTGCGAGCCGACTCGCTGCGGCGGTAGGTGTCGCGTACCCTCTCTGCCAACCACTGCTGCCATTTCAGTGTGAATTGAGCCTTAATTTCGTTATTCTAAAAACAGCAATGATGACAATGACAAACATGTTTTCTATCCAGGTAGTTCATGTTTTCCGTATCCATGTAGGTACCTAATGAAGAAACACTTCCTAATTATAAGCTAGTTTGTTTCACCGTCTATAAGCACACTTTAATGAATTAACTGCTAAAGCAACACTGTCGCATTACTCGTTTAATTCAACTTGCAACATCGCAAAATTCTCGGAACAAGATCTCAAAGGATATTTCAAAGAAGCGCTACTTTTATCACTCAGACGGTGAAACTTAATAATAAATACTAGGTGGGGTAGCTTGCATCCTATTCACGATACCGGTGGGCTACTATTTTTTATATTTTTAAATATATTTTTTATGTTTTTATAAAAATATTTAAAAATGTAAGGTATATGTTTATAAATGGAATAAAGGAAATACTAGGTGGAAATGAAAACGAGTAAGTAACATACATAACATCACGCCTTGTTTCCCCGCAGGGTTCGGCAGAGGTGTACCTATAGTACACCCACATTTCGCCAGTTGTGATAGGGGGCTAGGCTATTGCCATCAACCGGGCACAAATCAAGACTCCGGGCTGCTACCGAGAAATTCCATATAGAAAAGCCCAACAAAAACCATGAATGAATAAATAATACCATGAATTTTCAGCTCTCAGGTGATACAAGGAAAATTATTAAAGGGTACGCTATTATCAGGTAAGCTACTTGCCCGTTCCATAGCGTATGATTCCTATGGACATGTGAGAACTGCAATTCATTTTACTTCCTTCACCTTTCATACTATTTGTTTATGAAGTGAGAATCAAGTGAGATGATAATCGTGAGGTGGCGGTCGTGATATGTCCCTAGATTAATCGTGATTTGTGAGCGATGCCCACTGGGCTGCACTGAACTTCAGACGACCAATATACATAAAGATATAGGTCTAGAAGGTATCACGAATCGAAATCAGTTGGGGAGGACATTACTTTATCGGCTACGGATCCATAAATTGTAAAGCTCAATGAATGAACATTATAGTATTTGTAGTATAACCTACATAGGAAAGGAATTTATAATCAATCAGCCTTTTAAAAAACGAACTCCAGAGACAGATTTTGTTTAATGATGAAGTACATGTTTGCATTATTATGGCGAATAATATTGAGAAATAAAAACGCATACGAGTATAATTGCAATTCAAGAGGTGAAACCTTTGGCTAGTTCAATTCCTCAATAGGCTAAACAGTAGATCACACTATCCATTCAGGAATCAAGCCAACTTAGATCCAACAAGACACGAGTCTCCATAACTGCTTGGGAAATCTGCATCGTATACCCAACGTTGCGTGGCTGTTTCAACTGGGACATTCTCGCAACAACAGCTGATTTCTATTGTTTTTTCATCTGCAGGCTTCTACGTTGGGATCTGGTTCTCAATAGGCGGATGGATGGCGTAAGATACGTGGCTTACATGCGTTTCTGTCATTATTCCGTGATTTGTCGTGATTTATTTGATGTGGTGAATTGTTTTTTGCTTTATTGTCTCAATACTGTAGGTGATAAATGCAGTGGATGGTTACATGATGGGAAATAAGAAATACATCATTTGCTTGTGTATGTTGATTGTTTATAATCGCTTCCACAAACTACATTGCATTGACACAAACTGCACAAAGTAATTAGCCAATTAAGCCAACATTATCATATTTCTTTAATTACTTTGTTACCATATAAAAAACTAATTAGGAAGATACACAAATATATACAGGGGATTAATTTTGTGGTGGAGGGTGAAAAACAATTGTATAGCTATTCTTCAAGGGCATCCGTAATGATCTGGGGTGAAACCAAGCTTTGGGAAGTTTGCCTATCGTTTGTTTTGCATAAAGGTAATCCATCTTTTAAACTCGGAAAATCATGGAAACTGGCTGTCGCCTTGCTTTGTATCAGAGGTTATCTGTAGGCAATACCTTTTGTTTTAAATCTTCCATCTGTTAACTTTAAATGAGCGAATACAAGTACATAAATATTCCGTTCCCTCGGTCCTATAAAAATAATTATTTCTAAACGACTTTTAGGCGTTATCCCGTTAAGCTCATTACAATGGTCCGTTTTATCATCAAACCGATTGTTATCACATTTACTTTCAATTTAACCATCGTTTGATGCAGTAACAGTATAGTAAGCGATAGCATCGTCACGGACGATGTCACATGGTCGATCAGCGGATACCGCCAATTATTTCATTAGGGCCTATTACTGTGGCCCGGTGGCGCAATTAACTAAATTATGAATAACTTTCTCGTGTTTGTTTTGTTTTAAATGTAATTTCGGTTATCATGGGACATTTTTTATCCTTGAAGTTTGATCATATACACTTTGACTTGTTTATGCCGTCAATAGAATTTACTATTTCAAGAACATTCTTTACATTGAGTCTAAATAACTATTCTGTACTCGTAGTTCTAAGTACACAGTCAATTTAGATAAAAAGAAACAAACAAGTCTAGGATGTTTGTCTAACGATTAGTTGACGACAGTTCGGAGTTTTCTGTGTCTATTCCAGGTTCTAGCACAACACAAAACGATGATTTTGAGAATCTGACAGACACAATTAAATACAACAATTTTCGTAGTAATATGTATGATAAAAATCTACTCCTTGCGTGTTCTTACTTTACACCATTACTTATAACAAAGAATAACAATATTTTACACAACACGAGAATTACGTTTCTCTTATACTCCTTTAACGGCTTTAACCCCTACTCCATTTACCCAGTTACACAGATAAAATATGTCCCCATAACTCTTCAATATCTTCGCTCTTCACCTCCAGAGTTCAAGACCAGTCCAATGGAATAATGAGGGGGACATAAAGAGAAACACAAGAAAATACATCGACCATTCCTCGAGACATCTTGGACGCTGGCCAAATAACAAATATGCAGAGATTGCGGACATAATATCTGCATAAGTCTGCAATATAAATATACAATGTGGAGACAACAATACGACAATAAATAAAAACACTGGCAATACTATGGCATAAGAGTATTTTGCAATCATCAAATAAATTCAAGCATCGAAATTAAAAAAGGGATTTAAAAAAAATCTAAATAGTATTTAGTGATGGACCGACTATGGGTTTTGCCAATCTTTGACTAGATAACTCGTCAAAATGTAGGGAACAGCAGATTTTTTTTTCGCGATTTCAGGTTTGATCCCAGAGTAAAAGTTGTTCATAATGATGAGTACAATGATCCCTTAAGAGGTTGTGCGTTATTTAAGTTACATCTTGTATATACGCAGTTTAATATTTATTGTCGTATTGTCGTCTCTACCTTGTATATAGATGCAGGAATATCTGTCCTTTTATGATATTACTACACTTTTCAAAAGCGTTCGCTACCGTTACCTGAAAGGCTTAAAATATATTATTACTTTATTTGAGAGTAAAGCTGAATTATGGATCAGATAAATCGGTCTAGATTTTAGTATTCCAAGTTGAGAGCTTATCAATATGAATGGGCTTCTTCAAATATCGAATATTACAATTTATGCTTCACTTAGGTCACGTAATTTTTATTGCTTTCATCCTTTTACTTCAAACCGTATAAAATTTTATTTTAAATCCTAAAGCTTTTCGAAATTGCACGTAAATTCACAAAAATAATTATACTAGGAATGGATGAGAAAGGAGTTCTAAAGTCCGAATAGTTGTTAGCAGGCAACTTGCCGTATCAAAAGTCAAAGATGTGGTGAGAGCACCAGTTAATGGCGCTGTCAACACGCGATTTATGTCTTTATTGTGCGCCCGCAATAAATAACTTGGTGGTACTATATTAAACATTATATTGTAAATCAAAATGTAATTGGCTGTCCTGAAATCACTGTTAGGCAGGGAAAATATTGTGTAGATTGGGATACTGTTTTATTGTTTTCTATTGTAAGTTCTTCAATAAAGTGAGGTGTCTACATTATGTTTCGATAACATAATTATTGTGTTGTGTTGCAAATTAAATTAGGATTTTAATGCTGGTAGGTATGTTACTGCCTAATATCATGAGTCAGTGCCAAGATTTCTTATGAAAATATCAATAAAACTTCAAAAATTAGAATGTTGAAACCAATAAACGAACACATTTCATACTACTTACCTTGTGTTTATTTAATGACTGATAAAGATAACCTATTCTTTTTAAAAACTGTCTAAATATAATCACCAAAATACTTACTAACGGCATAAAACTAAATTAACATCTCATAGTTGAAGTAACAATGAGACATTACCTCTCCTGCTAATTCTCATAACTACATACTTTCCATTTCATAAAACCGTCCGAACAAAGCTCTCAACTCGTTTTGAAGCGCATTCAAAACGTGAAATATTAAAACTAGCAACTTGTTCAACAGTTCACCTGAGTGAAAAGTTTTTGTGGGAACTGCCGACAGTTCTATCATATGGAATACTGAGACTGTCAGTAGTGTAATATGCTTGTGTATAATAATTTTAAGTTTTTGTCTCTGTGTTTCACTGATCTAAATTGGTTTCCGTCACTTCCTATTTTCATTTGAAATTACAAAATGGAACAGCTCTTTTAAAATTGCGTTAATTTCTTTTTTGCACTCGTATACTAATGAGATTTGATTTATTTCTGGACGGGTCTTAATTCATGAAACCAAATATTAGGTACATTTTATGTTATTTACAAGCATTTCTTTTTTTGGTTCAGCGTCTGTTCCTTTAATTACTACCAAGGGTTTTTTTTGGCAACTGCTTGGAATCTCCTTCAATACAACGTCAACGTATAGATTGCTAATTTTGGTTCAGGCTTTGTCAGTTCAAATCTTTCACAGCTAACCAATACCATCACATCATATCCCATTACCAGTACTAATAAAGCCCATATTCCCCCAAATATCACCACTATATTACCATTCAAGTGTTGATACTAATGAGTGTGAACATTGTATCTAACTATTGTGAACATCCTCCAATTTAGCAGCTCCGTGTTACACGAACGTGAGAGTGTAAATACCCGGCGGATGTGAGGTGTCACGGGGCCCATTCGCGAACCCCGCTGTACAAATTGGGTGTCAAAATGTTTAGATAAGATAATTTGGACAATTTGTGTTGTAGGTGATAAAGTATGGTACTTACGGTAGTGTTCTGGTTATCGTTTGTTGTAATGTATTGTTGTTTAGATTTGGAATTTACTGTGGAAGTATGTTGGACTACATTTTTTTTTATATGCAGGTGTTTGGACATAAGAAAATATATGATAATTATAGAAATTCCATGCGGGGACAATTATTTAATTCCCAGTATGGTTGAAAACATCAATCTGTAGTGGAAAAGTGAGAAGTTGAAATCAGAACTGGATATAATACGAGTAAGGTGAATGTTCCAAATATTATCCCATTCTGGAAAATACGGAATTTAATTTATGACAGTATTTAATGCTGGTTGGCACCTATAAAATTAATTTATAGTCCTGCTAATAATCCGGTATATTATTGTAATTTATAATGATAATTTACTACCTATAAAGTAGTCGCGTTTTTACCATTTAATAGATGCGTAAAATGCGTAAGTACAATAAACTAGAAACTACTGATAGTAGCCGTTTAATAATTTTGACAGTATCTTATCAAGGGACAAAATATACGACCTTATTAGCGTAATTCCAACATTGGGTGAACATTGAAAACAAATGACTTTTCAAATCACAAAGTTCTTTTTTCTAGTCTAGCTTCGTCGTCTTCCAGGCTTTCTGCCAAGGTTTCTTCGCTTACCCGAATAACAATCGATATTCGCCCGAGTAATTGATTTGAAATAAAGTTTTATTTGGCGCCGGGATATCGCGGTAGTGGAATCTATCAGCCGTTATCGATTCCCGGCATCGGAACAGGCGGCATCTAGCGGGCATTGGCGTGAATCAGATGGAGTGCGTCTTTCCATTACTGAACAATCGTTATAGATAACCGGACACCGAGATCGGAGTACGGTTCGGTGTCGGCCTGCATTATTTACATTGATAAAGTAACATAGCTGCTGAAGTAGAACTTTGTTTATAGCGATTTTGAAGGGACATGACAATTAATCAGTGTTATAAATGGTTGTGTCTCTCCTGTTCAGAATTCAGACAAATTGTTCGCGTTCTACGAGTAATATTTTTATCATAAAATATGGGTAGATGGAGATGAGTATGAAGGTTCTAAAGGTAGAAACTAAGTAACATTAACATGCAATGATGACATACAGAGGAGAACGCTAAACAAAATGAAAAACAATAGAAAAAGGCGGTCAGGCATATAAAGAGTTCAAACCCAAGGGAGGAAATTAATAAAAAACAGGAAGCTAGTATAGAAAAGGAAACTGTATAGTACCTACTGTATAACTATATAACCAGTGTATATAGCTAATTACCTACATAACAATCAAATGATTAATTATAAAGCTGCGACTACCAACACAATCAATAAACGTTGTTTCAGTGCAGAAACTGAAAAATAAAACAACAACCTGCAATAATTACGCATACAACGTTTTACGTAATGTCCGTTAGCCATCATATTATTGTAGTCGTGAACAGCGGATCGGAATGAAAACATAATTGAATGACTTTTATTCGAAAACATCCCGATATGAAACGATTTATTTGTGTACATTCCGATATTATTTGAATATGAAATTGTATTTTCTATGTTTACCTGCTTTGTTGAACCTTTAACAATGTTTCGATGTATTGGTAGTTTTTGGTTATTGGCTGTTCTATACCTAATTAGTGATTTAAATTGATTTCCATCTTCCATATCATCTGTTTTTCCTGGTATCAAAATATCATCCTACCATACTATCCTACTAATATTATAAACGCGTTGTGAGGATGAATGGATGTTTGTTACTCATTCACGCAAATACTATTGAACAGTTTTGGATGAAATTTGGCACACAGATAGTTTATAACCTGGATTTACACATATAATATATTTTACTCCGATATCCTCATGGAATCGAGACTTATGCGGGTGAAACCGTGGGGCGCTGCTAGTAAATTACATAAATATCATATATTTGATACCCAGTAAGTCAGTAGCTAAGTAAACACATGTTGGATAATTTTAACGTGTCTGATATGATGTCTAAAAATAACAAATAAAATAGCAAAACAAAAGAAGGGAAATAATTATATCAAGGAAACAAAACGGATCACCAAACGATCCCTGGTGAAAGGAAAGACACTGACAAGAACACGGTACTAAGTAGAAACGTATAGTATTGCAATAGAGAACGTATGCACGTTTAATCAAAGTCTATTGTGTATATTTACGTGTTTCTAGAGTTGATTTGCTAACATATTTTACCAGATGAATTAATGTGATCACTGACTAACAATCCTACCAGTTCACACGTGATTACCGAAAATTGTGATAAGTACCATGATCTTTTGAACTTTTACATCAAATGTAATTCTGCATTAAAACTATTGTAAATTAACAGTATTGCAGCATCACCTTTATCGCTTTAGGAATAAAGTTTAGATTGCTTGCACAATATTGTTTTCTTTAATTCAGAATGCACAATATGTTTGATCAATAGATCACCTCTCATTACTCTACTGACCAACTAGTTGCGAAGTCGATAATCATATGCTGCACGGCATGCGCCAATGTTGGATGAGAATCTTGCCTTGTTCTAGCTTGGCCAATATTACCAATAGTTTGGTAACAATATTCCATGCAGCCGATTATGGCAAAAAAAATACTAAAAAATATGTACTAGTTTAATTTCTGAGCTCTGTTGGAAAATGCAATTTGACAGTTTTATTAGATAACTCTTTAAACATAATTATAAGCTAAAAAGTATTTTGTCCAATAATAGATCTAAAGTAGAGTTAAAAGGTCTTATCAATGAAAATGCATTCTCTTTCCAACAATTTGTTCAAACATTTGATCCAAAGTTAAGTCCAATATGCTGGAGAGGCTAGATTGCATAATGCGCAAGTAATAGTAGGTAAGTATTAAGTACGAAACTTCTCTTGGGTAATGCGGTCTCGTTTAATCATAAGCCCGCACTTGTAATCGCCTTTAGAGACATATTGGTTACATTTTCCTTCGTGTAGTGCTACCCGATGCACTATAATGTAATGAAACTTGTTAACTTTATGTTTGTGATCCTTTTTCTTGCGATAAAGAACAAGTAATGTGATACAACGAAATAGTAATTTTAAATAAGGAAAAAAAAGAAAACCGGTTTTAATTTATCGTTTGGCCGAAAACTGGTGCATTCACCTTAGGTTTTCAAATTAAAATTGTAAGTGACCCAAATTTAGTGAGGAATTTGATAACAGTTAATTAATAATATCGCTTTTTCAAGAATTCAAAGTACTTTCGATGTTTTTGTTTGTTACTGAGTATAATATATTTATGTGTTTAATTTGATTATGGATCTCGGTGGTCTAGTGGTCGCAATCGCAAGCTAGGTACTGCTGAGCTTGAGGACCTGGGTTCGATTCCCGGGTCGGGCAAAGTGTTATTGGGTTTTTCCATGAGGAATTTCTCGTCTGGATTTGTGTCCAGTTGATGGTAATAGGCTCGCCCCCTACTACATGGGACTTAAACTGGCGAAATGCGGCTGTACTGTGCCTAGAGTTACACTTCTGCCTGACTGTTCGGGGATTCCAGGCGTGATGTTATGTTATGTAATCATGGATTCAGCAATAACGTTTCATTTAAATTGCGCAGTAAGTGAATTATTTCATTCAATACCACCACGTCCGCATTCGCTAAATAATTTAACGGATTGAGATCCAGGATAATTTATCACAACTTAATTGCGAACCCATTTAAAATCTATTCAACAACAATTTATGTTCAATAACACTACTACGACCGGTTCTAATGCTACAAAACAACTCACTCACTATTAAATTAGAAATAATTCCAATAATTCTCTTATATACTTAATCCCATTTAATAAGAGAAAACTTTGTCTGGACGAATTTGCATTTTAAGTGTACTGCTATAGGGTTTAGTTTTGGTTAAACATGGAATGCTACTGAAAGTACTGTGTCAATTTGGGGTAGGTTTTATAGTAAGCGATTTATTAATCAAGACATTAATAAACTCATTTATCTTAAATTGAAGTGTTGTTGGAAAATCATTTTAGAATGTCCTAAAATAAGAAATTCTAGTTTTTTTTTTCAGAAGAAACTGTTTCCCACACAGATAAACTTCATTTTGGAGTCGATTTAAACCTTATTTATAATATATTTAGCAACTATGTTATCTATTAGATTCCTTTAAGACCGACAAGAGATCAGTGACAGTGCATTACTATTCTATCTTTCTTTACATTCGACGTCTTGCTGTGCATGAATTCATAAAATACCACCTGCAGCTCTGCCTACCACGAAAGGAAAATAACCGATACATATTTATTTTTACCTAATACGGCTTCATAACGAACATTCACGGTGCACAGTTCAAATTATAATACTAATCGTGTCTAGCTTGTGCTACGGTTGCTAAGTAGGGTTTTTCATCCCGTAATGGGAAAATAAATGTAAGCAATACATGGTTATCAATGATTTTATTTCCCTATTTAGGTAAAGGTATTTTCAGAAGTATCTATTTCACATTTCATTGACTAAACTTATTTTCAAAGTTCAAAATTGTTCGTGTCTTCAGCTTTTGCCTTAGCAAAATTATCTGGTGCCGATTTCCAGCAAATACAGTGGTGCTATTCTGTAAAGATCACACCGTGAAAATTTAGGTGAAGTGAGCATGATGTGAACTGTCATCCCACCTTACTCTACTAGGAATTGAGCTCACTTCAAACTCACTTCACCTAAGTGCTCACGGTGTGATGTTTACAGAATAGATCGGCAGATGCAGCTTATAAAAAAAAGATAGTAGGTAAATACGTTTTCTATTCGACAGGATCGCATTTGACTATTACGCAATCATGATTCGGTCAACGGCTCACGCTCGCCTAAGAAAAATGACTTATTGTATAATAGTAAATAAATATCAAAATTATTGTCAAAAAATTTCACACATACTTATAGGTATATGATCTAAGTATTTGTCAGAGGAAATTGTCCTTTGATTTAAATTTAATAAAATAATCACGAAAAACCTCTACAAATGCGACGTTGCCCGCGCGCCATAAACGCTCTTAAGATTTCTCTATGTATCGTCCGCTATATTTTCGGCTACCCGCTAACACCAGCGCTTCACCTTTATATAACACAATTAAGTTACTATATTTGCGTTTGGCGCCGCTCCTCGTTAAATTGATTGGCTAGATCTGTCATGGCGTCGCAGATACGAATCGGCAATCCAGACAAATAATGAGGAAGTGCAGGGCTATAAATAAGTTAAGAAATGAAATAGATTTAACTACTGATAACATTATCTATAAAAGGAAAAGTACGTACGCATGATTTTTTACTAATGATTCTGATTTCGTGAAGGAAATTAGTGTTTTGTGTAAAAGTTAGATGGCAATCTATTAAGCCTTGTGGTTCTTGATAATTCTGTGTTATTACGATAACTATCATTAAATGTTTACAACTTTACAAGCTAGTTTTATGTAGTTTCTTCTTTTATTTAGTTCTTTTTTGTGCTGCCTCGTTGCTCTAGTGGTTACAAGCGCTATTGCTGAGCATGAGGTCCTGGGTTCAATTCCCAGGTCGGGCAAAGTGATATTGGGTTTTTCTATCTGGAATTTCCCAGTAGCAGCCCGGAGTCTGGATTTGTGCCCGGTAGATGGCAATAGGCTCACCCCCTATTACATGGGGCCTACATAACTAGCGAAATGTGGGTGTATTTTAAGTACACCTCTGCCCAACTCTTCGGGGAAACAAGACGTGATGTTATGTTATGTTTTATGTAGTTTCTGTTAAATACAGATAGTTAGTTTAAAAATAAAATGATTACATAACTATGAGGTTCTCATTGGGCACTGAATCAATGATCAGCGGCGCTATTCTGCAATACCATTGACTTTGCCGTAGTCGGGAAAAAAAAAAGTCAGTATCGAGCTTCTGTTTCAGCAGTTTTGACACTGAAAACTTACAGTACTGATACAAAAGTAATTGCCGTAGTAAAACTTTTACCCGACTCTGGCTAAGCCAAAAAGACTAGTATATATTAACATAGCGTGAAGGACATCGAAATTCCTGCTATTCCATACAATTTGACCGTGTAGGTAGGTACCATCGAGTGCATTTGCGGTCAAAAGTGGCACGCGATTTTTTTTTTTTGGTTCGGACCTTTTGCTAGTTGGCTCCGGGAGCCTTTACTGCGTAAACGGGCTTTGGTGGGGCCATAAGGGCCTCTCACCGTGTAACAAAATTTTTAAATAGCACGTCTAAGGGTGCCCCCTTCGGGACTCGAACCTAGACTTAGGGCGCTATTGATTACTGAGCAAGTGGGGACTTGTTGTATCTGGTTGATATTATTATTTGGGGCTATATTTAAAGCTACTTGCTCCGCACGGGCGGGCGGGGTCAAGGGTCGGGGGGATTGGCTTACTGCTTTAAGTCGCGGCGTAGGTACTCGCCGGCGAGTACGGAACGAGGGACGTATGTCATGTGTAGTGGTGATTGCTTTGCGAGCTAACTTTTGGCTTTCTTGAAAGAGTGTGATATCGTCGTCTCTGTCTAGTAGTGCGTGTTTAGGACGACGTATGCTAGATATGTGTGATGGTGTGTATCGGGCAGCTGCTGCCACTAGTGGGTTAGTGTGAGTAGTAGCAGAATCGAAGAAGCGTTTGCTTGAAGTTTTAATAAACTGCTTGATGGTCGGCAGATTTAAATCGGAATGTAATTGTTCATTTCGTACGAACCAAGGGCTACCCGTGGCTCGGCGCATGAATCGATTTTGGAGGGTTTGCATCTTATTTAATTTTGACGGCTTAGCGTGTGCGAACACAACGCTAGCATATGTCATAATAGGGCGTATACACGTAGTGTAGATTCTCACCTTTGCCTTAAGGGCTAGTTTGCTACGTGTATTGAGGAGACAGTGGAGGCGACCGAGTTGTGGCACGCGATCGTACCTATTGCACTTTTCTATGAAAAAGCAGATTTTGTTTTTTTAAAACCGGCAAAAAAATTCTTCTCTATGGGGGGTCTGGAATCATGTATTGAATTATTGATAACAGTTTGCCCGTCGATGTCACTTACAACCTGTATTTTATAGTATAACCTAGTAGGATCATAATTCATTCTAGAGATAAATAGAGTCACGCATAACTTGCTAATAGAATAGGGGGAACAAAGCCCTTTCGCTTTCCCTGCCTTTCTCCGAAGCCTTATGTTAATGCCTCATAATCATATGCGGCGGTATCCTCAGCCCTTGATCAGTTCGCAGATTTATTACAGGCTGTAAATACTCTAGTTTAAGACCGGATCTTGTAAAAAATCTATAAAAAGAAATAAAATTGAAGTGTCTGTTTGTAATGTCAAAATAACAGCTTTTTACTAAACGCATATGCGTATATACGATACGATATAACAAAACGATTTTGACGAGACTTTCACTGGCAGTTGTTAGCTGATGTTAGAAGGAATAACTTATGTTTCTTTTATTTTAGAAAAAAGAATAGGGTTCCGCGCAAAAAATTAAAACCCATGAAATTGTGAACAAAATCCGATTCAAACAGGGAAGTAGGGCAAAACTTGGCTAATTCGTGATATGCAGCTATTCGGTGATAGATAATATGTGTTTTATTACCAAGTTACTACTGACTTGATAAATGTACATTTTTCAATCATTATAGTATTTGCCACATTTTTAGATATAAGTTAGCAAAACTTATTTTGTCTACTATATCACAGTAAATTTAAAAAATAGTCTGATCAATGAATCGAATTTTACAAGTAAAAAACAAAACTATCACCGATTACCCAAGTTTTGCCCTATTGACATCCACGTGGGCGAAGCCATGGGCACCAGCTAGTATTGTGTTTAAATTTATTATCCTTGTCTTAGGGGTGCATGAAAGTAGCCTCCAGAAGTGGCGATGGTTAAATGTACCTACGTTCGTCGCAAACCTGGCAGGAGGCATGGCGGCTACCATATTGCTGACAAGTTTTTGTTTTGTCACGGCAGGAGTCTAATATAACATAGATAATAGGTATACCTAGGTAACGTACCTTTGGGCTGCCTCGTTGGTCTAGTGGTCGCAAGCGCTACTGCTGAGCATGAGGTCCTGGGTTCGATTCCCAGGTCGGGCAAAGTGTTATTGGGTTTTTTTATCTGGAATTTCTCAGTAGCAGCCCGGAGTCTGGATTTGTGCCCGGTAGATGGCAATAGGCTCGCCACCTATTACATGGGACTTAAACATAACTGGTGAAATGTAGATGTGCTATAAGTTCGTTTTTTGGTAATAATTATAAATAGACAAGTTTTGAAGGTACCATCGCGGACATTTGGGGTGAAGCACTTTTCAACCTTATTACCTTAGTAATAAGATACATGGGCTAGACAGCTAGATAAGTTTTATTCATTAAAGTACCTATACCAAATACATAAATATCTATACCAATAAGTAGTAATTCAATCAGTTACAATGTATGTATGTACGTTATATTAACAGCATGTATGTATCATTGAACGTCTCATATATTATGTAGTATAACTACATAATCAACATTTACATAATTTTAATTTAACAAACCATTTTCGATACCTCAGCAACAACTTGTAAATAACACAAGGTAATCAAGTTCAACTAAAAACAAGAACTCATTGCTATAAAAACGTTAAAATTCAAGATTATTATGTGTCATTAGAAAAAAACTTACGTAATTAAAGAGTTCTAAATTAAGATAACCACTGGTTGTCCTCTACATAGCGACCTGAATTGAAGACACTTTTAATTAATTGCTCGTTTATTTTATAGAAAAGTTTAAAATGTAAGGAATCACATAACACATAATCAGTCTATAATGTTCCCACTGCTGGGGCACAGGCCTCCTCTCTGTGAGAGGGACTGGGCCGTAATCCACCATGCAGGCCCAGTGCGGGTTGGTAGATGTCACATGTCTTCGAATTTTTGGTTCTAGGACACGCCGGTTTCCTCACGATGTTTTCCTTCACCGTTTTGAGAGCAGTGGTGATGAAATAATAAGGAAGGATAAAATAGTCAGGAATCACCAGCACGAAAAGAGAGAAAGAGAAAATTATTTTACTATGGGAAATCCGATGATTAGGGTTTCAGAGACAGAAACTCTTCAAATCAATACAATCGGCCGTGTCGAAGTAAACTGCGTTTTGCGTGAGATGTCTCCACTCTTGAGATTCACGTCATTACCAATTTATTTTCATGAAGGTAATAAATAATATTATTTAGTTCTGTTAATTTTGTTTTTGATGTCATTTATTCTGTAACATTTTCGGTCACTGCAAATTAGCGTTTATGTAGTAGTAGATAAATTGTTCGCAACTCTGTTGGCAATTTGTCTATTAAATTAGAACTTGCCTAACTAAATAACACTATTCGCTAACCGTTTTCGCTAGGTTGCCGAAAATTCACCCCTTTATTAATTTATTTAGAACTACAGCAGTATAAGGCTTAGTTACCACGGATATCGTCAACGACCCAAGGATATACCTACGGATCTTGTCAAAAATGGTTGTCAGTATAATCCTTCTGACCACTTTATCAGCTTCACAGTTCGCTGTCCTCTCTCTCTATCTGTTTGTCAGTTTGTGTTTTTTCCACAAGGCTCTGTCTCTGTAGCTCTTCAGTTGTATTTATGCCCATGTATCAGCAGTAAATATTATTCTACAGACTGATATCTATAGCCTTTTGCAAGATTATTAAGGTCAGCTCTTAGCGATTGTAGGTATCTACTTGTCTTTTATTTACAGTATTTCATAATATAATATTACTAAACGCATTGATAGATTTAATACAATACGTGATGGAAGCCATTATTCCTTGTGGTTTGGAGACGGAAACTAAAAGAAAGGCGGTTTTGCAAGCGGATTCATGGCAGTGTATACCGCAAGAGATTGTGTGTTAACTACCCGATTACGAGATGAAAACGAAAGGGTTTTACCGCATAGGTAAGCAAGTGAATTTGATTTTGCATGGTTAGGTGAACCTACTAGCTAATAGCCATTGATTCTACAGGTATATGATACAGGCCAGGGACCGAAAACCTTTATGAATTACGGTACCGGTATCGAAGAATTTTGGTTACACTTATGACTAAGGTTACCGATATCTGGGTAACCAAGAAGAAGAAATATATTATCTCTATTTAGGTTTCCGTTTTACTACCGATTACCTATAAATTACCTTGAATACGAGAAAGAAACAGAATATCGGCAGTCAGCCAGGGCCATGATTGGTCGGCGTTCGCCGGCTCGACTCCGTCGACTTAAGGGGGAGATACATACCTTTTACGGTCGCGAATCACATTTTATTTTTATTTCGGTTACCGGTATTAATACTGGTTGTTTGAAGCACAAAACATAATAATTATTTTTACTTCTGAAACTTGAAGGAAGGCACTGGTTGACTGGCAGAGAATGCCTAAAAGACAATTCCATCTTTTTAATGTAGCAATAACTTTAACAAATAAAAAAGAGCAAGGAAGCTGAAATAGCTGTCAGAGGTAGGTATTTATTAAAAAAAGGAAAAGCTAAACTGCTAAAAATTTAAAAGTTAGGTACTATAATATGTACAAACATTTTATAAAAATGTTAGTGTCAGAACTGTCCATCAATTAACTTTTAATAAATGAGATGTCAACTTGTCCCGAGTAAGAAGGGAAAATACTCGAGGTTGGGAAAACAAGCACTGGAAGTAATGAGGAGAGGCCTGTGCCCAGCTGTGGGATGATACAAGCTAACAGTAACATCACGCTTGTAATCCCCGGACGGTTAGGCAGAGGTGTGCCTATAGTACACCCACAATTCGCCAGTTAAGAGTAGTGATAGCCTTGTGGTGTGACTGTCAGACTGCCAAGTCATAGGTCTCAGGTTCGAACCCAAGGCACGCACCTCTGACTTTTCGGATTCATGTGCGTATTGTATAATTATCACTTGCTTAAAAAACGGTGAAGAAAAACATCGTAAGGAAACCGGCATGCCTGAGAGATATTTCTCGACGACATGTGAAGCTAAATCAAAGGCCCATGGGCGGCATAAAACTCTGACACCAGGTTAGTCACTAACCACACGAAAAAGAAGGAAGAATTCGCCAGTTAGGTTTAAGTCTCATGTAATAGGGGGCGAGCCTATTGCCATCAACCGGGCACAAATCCAGACTCCGGGCTGCTACTGAGAAACTCCTAATGAAAAAACCCAGTAACATTTTTCCTGACTTTGGAATCGAACCCAGGACCTTATGCTCAGCAGTAGCGCTTGCGACCACTAGACCAACGAGGCAGTCAATTACATTCACGATATCCCCTGAATTAATATTTATTTTGATGGCTATTGTTTTTGAGCTATCGTACGGTTAGAGGCAGAACACAGGCCTGTTGGTCTAGTGGTTAGTGACCCTGACTGCAAAGCCGGAGGTCGTGGGTTCGATTCCCACCCAGGACAAACTTTGTGTGATGAGCATATTGTTCTGTGTCTGGGTGTAATTTATCTATAATATGTATGTATTTATAAATTATATAAGTATGTATATCAGTTGTCTGGTTACCATAACACAAGCTCTGCTTAACTTGGGATCAGATGGGCGTGCGTGAGTTGTCCCAAGATAAAAAAAAAGAAGCAATTTGTTCGTACATAATTTCGGATCTAGAATTCAATCAGTATAATATAATATGAATATAATATGGCCGCCGAACCGAAACCCCAGCTCTAGCGTGTTCTGTTTGTTTTTATTTCCATGAGATGGAAATAGTATGCTTTGAATATGAATCAGCTTCTTTCCGGTAAGTTCATGTAAAAAACACTAACAAACCCATAGATTAATTGGAACATTGCCCTGTAAAACTCCTTACCATTCGTTTATTTACATTAAAAGCGTGGACAGATAACTAACACTTTCTATACGTTTCCAAAATAAATATCATGGAAATAGGGCTAAAAATATCTTCGTTTTTATAAAGAAATGTTTCGTTGGTTTTATGTAAGTAGGTAGGTACTATCTAACAAACCGATTCGAAGGCCGTGAAAGAGAGTAGCTCAGTCTGATCCCTCGAGAAAAGAGGGCGACGATTCAAAGTTTAAACAGGTGATGAGGTGTACCTATCCACAGTAGCTTTCTAGTATAGTCTGTTCCAAGAGTAGAGGTGAAAATGTAAACAAATGGATCAGAAAACGTACTTGTGGATGCCAATTTGTGGTGCCACTTACGAATTGAGTGTTGCGATTTGATTATTTGAATCTCCCGAAATAATAATTTTAAATCACCCTGAAGATGTTTTTCATTTGAAAATTGAGGTCGTCAATAACGTCAATTTTCGTCGATGATTTTAAATTAAAATTTAATATTGTTATTCAAAAATAATTGAGAGGGGCTCATGACTAAGTAATAACAGCCGTACGCTTGCCCCGGTTGGTCCGTGGATGGGTATCTTTACATACCGAGACCTCTCCGTGCCTCGGAGAGCACGTTAGGCCGTTGGTCCCGGCTGTCATTCGTGGATCTTTGACAGTCGTTACGGGTCGTCAGAAGCCCGAAAGTCTGACAACCAGTCTTACCAAGGGGTATCGTATTAACTTTTAACTGGGTTGTGGAGGTCAGATAGGCAGTTGCTCCATGTAAAATACTTGGAAGCCGTCCCCAGTATAGTTGGAAAAAGCCTAGGCAGATGAGATGATTCAGATATTAATTGTTGGAAAAGTTGTGGCGAGATATAAAGTTGTAACCTTATATATGTATACAGATGAATGTCTTACTGTTCCGTTCGGAATTATGTAAGGATTTTACCTATACAGGGTTTGTTTACACTTTCATCAAATTCTTTTAGAATAGACCATAGTTACTTCATATTGCAACGTAGGTATTCAATTTTCTTTTGGGCATATCTTAGAAAATGAAATGTCATCGCTGTAGTTATTGACTTATTGCTGACAGCTTTTCCGAATAAACGTTCTTGGTGTAGGGTATAAAAATTGTAAGTTCCAGGAATATTACGCTTGTGTTTGTCTGACTTTCTGAACTTTTACTTTGCATGTTTATTTGTGCTGGGTTTTGTGTCTATTTCGATGTTGAATTGGGAACACCGTCAAAGAATGAAACTGTTTTATTTTTGTCACAATTTTGACATTTGAAATTACTAACCAGCCGATCTGTTCTCACCGTGAAAGCTTAGGCGAAGTGAGCTGTAATTCCATCTGATGCTAGGGTTTGACACCATTGACAGCTCACTTAAAGCTCACTTCGCCTAAATTATCACCGTGAAAATTGTCTGGTGTTTAATTTTGGTTTATATAATACATGCTTGTCAGTATCACGTTTTATTCGGCCCAATCAACAACCTTAACTCCAAACCACCTCAAGTTAATAATCACAATGATGATTACATCATACAAAAGGCAAGTCTGAACTCCTCTGTTATCTAGGGCCCAGTCTCTATGACCTATTACACTGGTTGGATCATCAAGCAGTAAAAGCGCTTTCTCTAAGCGAAGTGGGTTTCTGTGTTGCGCTTACAGTTCGTGTAATGTCTTTTATATAATAATAATCTATGATCGTAGAATGGCAGTTGATGATAAAATTGCTGTAAAAAATATTCATAATTCCCTTGATTTGTAGAACTGGGTCGTCGCGGGTCATTTGTTTCTCAATACTCAATACTCAATCATTTATTGCATTCCACAATGTATATGCTTAGGTGGTAAGTAACTATTTGCTGAAACAATCGTGGACCCTGTCGGGCACAGCAAAAGAAAAGTTTGAAGGAAGAGGACTTATTTAGGTATTCATGCAACTAACTTATTCTAAGTATAATCTACTAAGGTATCATTTTATTACTTAATTATTATTTTAATCAATATTTTTTTTTTTATTAATTTATATAATCATGTCAGTTCTATACATTTCTCAATTAAATATTCATTTATGCTATAATAACATTTATTTAGTAATAACTTTTTTAATTTGTTCGTAAAAACGGCAATCTTTTTCTCATTTCTGAGTACCTCGGATAGTTTGTTATATATTTTTATCGACATAACCAGTGGACTAGATGAGTGCATTTTTAAACGGGATATCGGTAGGTTTAATCGTGTTTTGTGTCGCAGTGTGTATCTTGCTTGTATGTCTTCACGTTTCTCTTCGAATGTTTGAATTTTCTTTTTTATTTTGAGATTCGGTATTCGACTGTTACTTGGGTGTCTCATGCTCCCAATTTATGTAGATAATTATGTGAGTTTTTGAACTATTCAATTAAATCTCATGCCTGACTAACAGACAAGGCACAGTCTCACTAAACCAAAGAGAAACACAGGACAGTAAACATAAGTTCCTTAATAAAAGGGGTATAGATGCATAAAATAAAGATTATTTTGAACTTGCCCCCGAGTGGAGCAAAGGGTCTTGCAGGATAGCACGTGAATGATAAGAACTAAGGCGCGGGAAATAGCCATTTATATGCTCGTGAGTTAACTAAGATATTTCTTATTGGTAGTCTATCGATCGTCACATATTAGTAAGCTAACTTCGCACTGTTACTTGATAGTTCAGACGCGTGATGCCTCAGTAATACCACGATAGAACGATAAGGTGTGAAGGTATTTGAACGTAAAGAGGTGCCAACTAGCCCGAGTATTTAGTACTTACTAGTAGTTTGATACTGTAAATCAAGTTTATTACAGCAATTAACGTCTTCATCTACTCCAATTAAACATTACCTTAGTAATTACCTCGCTATAAAGACTCAATTAGGCTATATTAATTGCTGTGTCCTAGACTTTCTGTTCTATTCAAGTACCGAGTTTAAGGGCTGATTTCACCAAAGAAACTGAACGCGATCAGCACATAAACCACGTTTAAGAGCTGTCAGTGTCATTATTTTCTTTGGAATAATGACAGTGACAGCTCTTGAACGTAGTTTAGATGTGCTGATCGCGTTCAGTTCCATTGGTGAAATCCGCCCTAAGTTCCTTTTAACTATACAAGTTGTAATTGAAATAAGTGAAAACCTTTTCAGGAGTTACTCATCATAATGAAGAATTTTTAAAACATTTGTTGCCTGCATTTTGTCGAGTTGTGTTAACATAAATGAAGTCTACCAATGGAGCAGTAAATTTTATTTTTCGCGATTCATTTCTATTATTACACCTTGTATAAAAATGCTTTCTCTAAAATTAAAAAAAATATTAAAGGAATAAGTTATATTAACCCTATAGGTATATAACCCATCAGTGGCGAAAGCACCATATAACGCAATTCCTACTGGCTTCCCTTCGGAAGTTCGTATGTACCGCTATTGAAAAATGGTAGTGTCTACTATTGCCAAAAAAGTGAAAACCGGCTTCGCTTCGGCCTTTGTCTTACAAAAATTGACACATCACCGCTGCCTCCCATATAATCTTTGTATAATACCTACTGTATCACTTTGAGTTTGCAATATTGAAGTCTACATAGGATGAGAAGTTCGTGGGATAAGAGAAAGATCGCAGATGCCACACGAGCGGTTGTGTAAGCGAGATAGGTCGCTGTTGCTACGTATATCATGAAATAACCAAGTTTCCCATGATTATTACGTACAGAATGACTTCAACCTGACTATACCTTAGTTTCTCAAAGACTTAAAATCTGGTGTAAGGGGTCCTCGAAATGATCAATTGCCATCAATTTCTACTGTAGTAATATTGTCAATCGCTACAATTGCACTTGGTAGACGATCAGTTGCGCATCAATCACGTAAAAATTGACTGTTGCAATTGATCGTTTTCACTTTGCTCGACCAATCAACAGATTCACTCACTTGATCAGCAGTGCAGCAGCTTGATCAGCCCTTATACGTCACTACGGCACTTTCAATCACAATCCGAAAGATTTTGAAGGAAATTGCTAATCCACTTCTTCATTTGTTTGAAAAATTCGTCGACTCAACAACGTAAATAACGCAATGAATGTTGTTGAACTCTCAAACTGAAAGGCATTGCCATTGTAAGTGAGTTACGAAATTACCCCCCAGGATTTCAGAATCTGTAGGAAATAGACACTGTGCTTAAAATAACTTACGAATGTTATAAGCAGATACCTTCCTATTGCAAGTAATATGGCCGACGCAGCTGTATGTCTCTAGCGTCCATACCATAAACAGCACCCACAGAAAAGTCACAGGTCACTACTTTAGTGACAGTATAAACAATGTTTAACCTAATCGATTACTTGTACAACAAATTGAAGGTGTCCGTTTCACAGTACAATGACTATATGTATAAAGGAATTTGGGTCACCTACACTTGTGGTTATACTTAAAATACACTGTGTGGTACCTAGATTAATGCCTAAATAAAAGCGCGCTGTTGGATTGTCAAATCTCGCCGCTGAGCCGAGCGTTGAATATCCAACAGTGCGTTTTTATTTACCTCTAAGTGTCGCCTAATGTTAGTGAAAACTGGAATTAGAAGTAAGAGTTATGCTTGCAGCGGAATTATGATCCAATAATAACTATAATAAGGCAATAACAGTAAAGCAATGTAGGTGAGTGCTAACGAGTGGTTAGTCGCTAATCGAGTTACGGTGTTAACGTAAACGGTTTAGTGTTTATGGTGTAATCAAATTAGGGTTTAGAGGCAGATTTTTGCACAACCGCCGGTTTAGATTTGTTTGATTTTATACTCTGTAGTTTGATTTGTTTTGTTTTGCTTTGCTTTACTTAAACATGTTACTTTAAAAAAATATTCTAAGCATCTTTTCTGACATTACTTATCTCAATGAAATTCTGAAGTAATAATGTCCTCGGCATGTTCTATTAAATTAAGCTTAGCCACCTAGGGTTAAAGTGGTTTAACCTTTTAACCGCCCGACTTCATATCAGTTGTCGTGCCCCCAGCGCCGGGCAACTTGAATCATTACGATATTTGGTCGTAAATATACGACCCTGGCGAAATGGACACGAAAATATTTGTCGGATTAATCCGTCGTAGGCGGTTAAAGGGTTAATAACACAGCTAAACGATAAATCTATTTAATTGCTATTTTAATCATGAATTACTTATAGCTGTGAAATTAGGCATATTAATACGATTGATTAGTACAATCATTAAACCCTTTTCCTTATAAGTTTTTATTGTCTACTTCCCTTTCCTGTTTCCCCTGTTTTCATCGATTTATTACAAACAACTGAAGTGTATACGGACGGTCTATTACAGCTGTTGCGCTAACTTTCCTGTGCAATATGATAATTAGAGGACACCAAGACTGTTGTGTCCATGATCTAAGGATTTTACTTAGTTTCTGCCCGCGACTTCATCCGCAATTTGTATCCTATGACACTCGGAAATACTGTATTTTCCTATTAGTGAAAGAATTTTCGGAATCGGACCATTAGTTCCGAAGATTACTTCTTGCATACAAACTCACAAATTTTACATCTTTGTAGAATTAGTATAGATCGATGATGGGTAAACAACGTCTGCTGATTTCTCCTAAAAATTTCTTTTTGAAAACACTTCAATAAATTAGTATTTATTTTCCCCTTCTGCTAAGTGCACAGACGTAATACTAACGATTTTAGGAAGATTTCGGTTTTTTTTAAATCTTTAATCGGTTCGCGGACGGTAAACGAGACAGTTATGACATCTATAGACGTCAAGCGCACGCGAATGTGTTAATAAAGAACGTAAGCATCAAAAGTATCAAATTCACAATCAGAATACGAACAATAACTTAACAAGTTATGAAAAGGGGCTCAGTGTATTGTGAAAACTCCTCGAATAGGTTTACGTATGTCGTATAAGTAAACTCGTTTGTTTTGCGAACCGTACCAAATGAAATTTGCATATAATTCTCCGTCGTTGTTGACGTACGAATTTTCTTTGCCTCAGATGTTACTGTAAGGGTAGCAACGAAAGAAATTGCTGTTCAGTCGTCAGAGAATCGTTTCATAAATATTTTCTTAAATCTGTGAAGACTTGTTATTTTATCTGTAAATTTAAATCCTAGATTGTAAGGTAAGATTTTTGGTTTTGTCTTATTTATGTATTTTTGAGTAAAACTAAGACTTTGGATATAACTCTATTACATAGTTTGGTAGTATTTTTGGCGATTTTTTGGCGTTTCCCCATTAGGTACTTTCGACTAGAACGAAATATGTAGCATAAACTAAAACTAGTTTTTAAGTTTTGTGTAGGTATACTAACCAAAAGTACTTTTAGTAAGCTGTTCAAGAGATGAAGTCGCGACTTTTGCGAGGTAACACTAAATATACTTCAGAAAACAAAAATACATGTGAATAAGACGTAAATATATTCTAAAATATAAATTGTCCATACGAAAATTAAGGCTCGTGCAGACTGACACCACGCGACACCGGTAGAACAATTTCTATGAAAAAATCATGGAAATTGTACTCGGTGTCGCGTCGCGCCAGTCTGCACGAGCTTTTATTGTATGGTTTCACTGGAAACACATGTGGCGGTGTTTTCACTCGATTATCGCCTTAGTCGTGATTTAATACGGAATCACATTGTGAACGCTCCAAGCTGTGGAATAAATACATTATTTTTGGAAACCTAAATATGAAACAATCTTGTAATGTTTTCAGGCGGTGTTACAGAACCTTTGCAGCGAGATTTACTGAAACCCCACTTGAGGTTTTTGATTTTTCCTTTGAAATCTGACATAAGTAGCTAGCTTTGTTAGCGTCAAATAAAAATGCGAGTTATTATTATTATACTTTTAATTTTTCAGTTTTCAGTATTTCAAGAGTCCTCGAAGGGGTACACTAAATGTCAGAATTGTCAAACCCTTGCTTTATAAATAATTCTTATATTTAATATATGTTTTCTGAAGCGCGGTGTAGGTAAGCCTAATTGCAGATTGAGCAAACACAAAGGGTACCTACGAAAATTCATCAGTAGCCAGTGACATTAACAAAGGGTCAACGAACCTTCACAACCTGTACCATATAGCTACCTATCTCTAAGAGAGGTACCATAAAAACGTCCAGTAAATAAACACGTTACTAGAAGTTTCGAAGGACCTTCCATTAGCACAGGTGCACGTGCCTGAGTTCCATTACGGGACACGTGCTTGTTAATTTTAAACAGAAGTTTGCTTCTACCCGGGACTTAAACAAATGACAATGAAAAGTGTGGTTTAGTGGAGATTTTGATGAGGACGTGGAGGTAAGGTAAATTGTAGTGATGGTAGCTGTGGTAGAACAAAGAGAATAAATACTGCGGCATCTCATCTCATCTCAAAAGGACATACATTAATATTAGGGCCGGTTTTTAAGTGTCTGATAAGACCGTATTTACCAGATAAATTCTTAAATGTATGATAACAGGAACTAATCGGGAAATGAGGAGGAGGAACAAGCTATGTTAAATAGTCAGTGTGTTTGACAAAAAGTTGATTAAAAAGGTTTAATAAATTGCATAAAAAAAAATGATTGACGTATGTCGATGGACAGTTCATAATCGCATGTAGGAAAATTAAAAACTGTTTTTATGCTAACAACTTTTTGCACCATTTAACAATATTTAATATCCGTGAGCTAAGTAAGTACCTACCTATCTATGTACTTCATTTGTAAGACCTTATGACTTAATAAAAAAAAAATTAACATCTATGGGTATCAGATTGGTATTATGGACCACACTGTGGTATCTACAAAAACTTCGGAGCCCACGTTTCACTTAAATACTGACCTTGTTTTTTTTAACTGTAATAGGCAATTCATACCCATAGAAAAAATAAAAAATTGAGTCACCCATAATATCAGATGCTTATCAAAGCAGTTTACATACTCAATGAATGTTATTATAACAGCAAAACTTATCAATAGTTTTAACAAAAAGTTGACAGCAATGTGAAGAGCAGTTTTTATAAAAAAGTTATGAAATTCGAACAAATCGTAATACTGTAAGGTATAACAACACAACTTCAACGTCATCACTCATGGATGCTGGCAGGATAAAATACAAGTTGCCATATAACAAAAAAACATCGAAATTGCTTTGTGGTTTCGCCATCGCCATGTCAAGTGACGACATACATTTCGAATGTCGTTCCATTTTCCAAAATTTTAACTTTTAAAGCAAAGGAAATGAGTTTGGATGAATAATTAAGTCTTTGCGAGTTCTTAATTTAATTTGCATTAATACTTTTGAACAAATAAAGTCGGTAATGCAAATGACATTCAAACTCAGAGATTACGTAAGTAATACAAGATTGGGTTTTAATTAGATTAAAATTATTCTTGAACTAAATTACCTTTTTAAAACAAATATATTTGCAAAAACCTGTGAGAAGTACAAATTACCATTAATTATTACTACTTACTTAACATTTTAATGGTCATAAAAAGTATCTACATACTCAACAAGTCTTGAAATCACATGGAAACATCAATTACCGACCATTAATGTAATATGACATTAAGTGTTTTGACAGCATCAATTTCAAGATGGCGGATGACATGTGCCACTTGTCAAGGCTGCCGAGATTTCGTATCGTGTTTGGAATTAGTTTTGTGTGAATAGATTCGTAGTATTATTTTGATTATACCGAAAGAGATCGTGGAAGATAGCGGATAGCGCAATGATCAGTTGCTAAGATGTATTTCATTTCGACAGGCTTGAGCTTATTTTAAGATTTATTTAATTACTGCATGATACAGTTTTTATTTTATTTCAATGGCCAGTATTTCGATTCTATCAATTTAAACTTAAACATTAAATGATAATTATTTAGTATAATTCGTAATACAACATCGTAATTGTCGTAACTTTATATTATTTGTAATTTCAGTATAATCTGTCAAGTTAAGCCGCATTCGATATCTTATCACAGGCTTTTCAAAGTGAAGTTTTTAATACTAAAAAGTAGTACCGACAACAAAGTGAACGAGTAATACTAGTTTCTGCATTATTGGACCAACAACGACCCAATTCTGTAAGCGAATAATGAATTTTGTCGTTTTGCTTTCGCAATTGCTAGTTGATCGAAAAAACTACTACGTGAGTTCGATTTTTTGTCTACCTACTTTCTTTTGAGGCACGCGTTAATTTGAGACAGAAATCTGACATCTCAATGTCATTCGTCACTTTAGTTATCGAATCAAAAACTCTCAGACAGCGAGTAGAAAATTATGATTCGAGATGGATGAGAAATTGAGGATCGATTTAGACCTGTCCACTGAAATGAAATTCTTCTTAGGAGCATCCAATTGAGACCTAGATTTATAGCCTGTCTTATCCATATGCTGCGATCAATTTCGAAAGACGACACGACCACTTAGGGCGAATTTCACCAATGAAACTGAACGCGTCAGCACATCTAAACTACGTTCAAGAGCAGCTGTCTTTATTAAACATGGTTTATGTGCTGATCGCATTCAGTTTCATTGGTGAAATCAGCCCTTAGAGGCGAAAGAAAAGTAATTACTTCTAGATTAAGTTTGGACCCTACTTTTGGGGATTAGAATTGAATTAATAAGTATTCGCTATAGCTAGTAGGTATTTGGGATTACACAAAGCCTTGCATAAAGAATTTACTGAAACTAGATCACGAAGGCGACGAAATTACAACTTGTTCACACTTGCACCATTCTAATCTTTTGGTTAAACACGTTTTTGTGACACTTGCATTAGAGCCTTGTTTATTTCGTAAATCTGAAACGGATAAGGAAGAGCTACAACGTGACATTATGTGGTCATGTCTGTCATCCAGCTTCATCGTGTTGCTTAAATTATTTGTGAAAGAGATTCTGCAATGGTATTTGTAGAATCCTGTTGATTGTATCACTACACTGGCTCGCCTCTCATGCAGGCCTGCCTCACTTTTACCTTCCCTCGCTAATCGTGGTAACTGACTAACTGATTTAATTAGTGACAGCAGCTACTTGTGTGAATGACACAAGAAACACTACAGTATTGTTTATTTTTATGTTTATCGCTTAGACTTCGTGTCACATAGTTTGACTAGTTTCTTCTATGTTTATACTGTCGCTAAGCGCCCTTTAGGCATATAGCCGACGTTCGCAAGGACGTAAAATTAACACGGCGATTTTTTTTTCGCGCACTGGATTTTCAGCGGTCTAATTGAAAATCCAACAGTGTTTTATCCACGCGTTGGAATGCACTCTGTTGGATTCTCAATGCTCAGCTCAACACCGATAGTTGAAAATCCAGTGCGCGATAAAATCCCGCCGCGATAATTTTACGTCCGTGCGAGCGTCGGCTTATTTCCGAGCTAGTAACATTACGTTGCACGTTGCACTAATCCTGTCGAATATTTCATTGATAAAAACATTAATTTCATGCAACTCACGTGTGTAAGATAACATGTGCATAAAATTAATTGTAATAACGTGAATGAAACTATCGTAAAACAATCGCATGAGAATTACGTATGTATATAATCGGTCATACGAACGAACGGACCAACATGCGCGAGCGACAAAATTTTGTCGAAACGAGTTGAGATGAGTTACCTAACAGTCATATAAGTATTGTTTCAGCGAGACATAATGCGACGATAAAATTTTGTCGCGTTAGTCTGAAGGTCTTAGTAGGAATAATTTAAGTAAATTTTCGGAATCACAATGACTTTAGACACAAAGCATGTTATTAGTAGCAAAGTGAAGACTACTGTCATTATTTATTGTTTTTTCGACTATTACTTGTGACATGACGTCAAGTTATTGCGCAGGTTGTTAATGGTCAGTCCAACTGGCCGTACCAAGGTTGGTATGATAGGGTTGTTAGATCGATAAAAAGATATGAAATGCGTGAAAAAATCATGTTTTATAAAGAGCGAGACTCTTTATAAAACATGATTTTTGTCTGGAAAAGGTATGGTGCACGATTCGAGGCCGTAAAGGCTTCTTCAAACAGGTGTGACTCGCAACGCGAATCACGAGTGACACAAGGGCACCGCTCGTTGCGCGACACGCGGTGCCTTTGTGTCGCGCCTGTTTGTAGGAGCCTTAAAGCCGTATGGGTACGTAGAGCTAATCTTAACGGCGCTCTGAGCTTTTTATACACACACAAATACGTTTTTATAACCCTTGTTTGAAGTAGTAAACAATTAAATTAAGTACATCATAAGATTAAAAACCTACAGATTTTTTTTCTGAGTTTATGAGAAACTGAACAATTTTTTCTTCGGCTTCCCTCTAATGATAATTGTAGTTGCGCCACTGCTCAGTCCTACGCACCGGTCTTCCTCTTTCCTTCTCTCGGATACCATTCAGTAAAGTCTTTTGCCCATTTTTCGATTTTCCTTCTGCCCTACCCACTGCCATTTGACTTTCTTTATTGTGAGTTTCACAGCTGTGAGATTCGGTCAGCAACAACGTGAGTTACGTCAACCGTAGGTTTGCTCCCGTTTCGTGAACGTGCCCGTTTGTAAGTAAGTAACTTTACAACGGTTTTATACTGAGATGAAGTGGCTGAGTTTGCTCAGAAACCATTTCCGGACTAATGGTCTGTGACTAAAATTGTGATTGGTAAAATAATCCCTATTACAATCAGTGGCATAGCTCTTACGCTTTCTGATAGTAGTTTATGACTAATGCTCCTTTATTCCTCCACTAACACTAAGCGTCGCCTAAATGAATGACTAAATAAAGCGCGATCTTGGATTTTCAACTTTCTGCGCTGAGCCAAGCGTTAAGAGTCTGTTCCACAGGGTTCGATTAGGCGCTATCTACTAGAATACTAGATAGATGAATTAAATTGAAACACTGAAAAAATACTATAATTTAACACTGTCTGTCCATCGCACAACATCAACGGGACGTCAAGAAGAAACGAGATTATTTGTGACGTCCCGGTGGTGGTGTGCGGTGGACACGTGGCCATAGTAAATGTATGTATGGCGGTGGACAATCGGCCTTAGCCTCGAATTGTCAAAGCATGGTTTGAAAGGCAGAAAGTATGCATGCTTTCGGCCCATCTCCACATATTCCGCCTTGTGTAACTTCAAAGCTCAAATTGCAGGCTCATTAGCAGTACACTCACGTATCATTAATATGAAATAGTACACGCAAGATACCATAACAAACACCAGTTCAATCAGCAGTGGAAACTAAAGCTATTTCAACGCAAGACTAACAAACTATCTTGCTTCACTCACGGCACGCAATATCTCAATTTGTCTTGATCCAGATAAATGTACCAAATCATCGAAACAACTTGTCTTGGGACCGGTGCCATAGAAGGCGGGGAGCGGTAGAGATAGCGGGCAATTATACGTATCTCGTAGAACGCGGACAGCGGTAGGAAAAATAAATAAAATATACCTAACATTTAGTTCCTCACCGACTACATTACACTGCTTACTACAGAAAATAATAACAACAGAATTAAACTTATATTAATTATTGCATCACCTACTGTGTTAAATATAAAGGGTTCAAAGATGTATATTGACTGCTTGATTGTTGAATTGACAGCGATTTAATAACCGCGCTGTATAAGCTTTTTTATGGCCTTTTTTTATTTTTTGATAGTTCATGGATCCAGGCGTATATCCATTAGATCTATGTTCGTGTGAGTACTAACGATACAGAAGAAATCTTAGTGTAAACTTATAATATAAGGAAGCGTTGTCCGCTACGCCTCAGTCGAATGTCAGCTTTACATCGTCCGCTCCCGCCCACGCTTCCATTAAAGCCTCACCTCAAAAGCTTAAAGCCACAACTTCCCGGTGAATTTCTGTCTTTGTATCTGATTTCGTAAGATATCCCGTCACAATGATAATTTACACCGCTGTAATTAATAAAAGGAATTATCGAATGAATCATTATGAAATTACACTGCTTTGTTTAAAACAGCCGGTTGTATAAGTTGTGTTGATTGGTGCTAGTGACCCATTTCAATAAGTTTAATTAGAAAGCTTTGTACTTAATCAAATATTCAAATGAGATTGCAACAGTGTTAGGTGCAGGAGATAATTGTCCGGTTGGAAGGTCGTGGGTTTAAAACCTGTTGATAAACAATTGAAGTTGAAGGTAGTTTAATTGTGTTAACTATCTGAAGATTTTAATAATGCGGTTTTAGGTTCCGGTTTTTAATCTTTGAGCTTCCAACTGATAAATGAAAAATTTTATACATAATGTATAAAATAAAATCGTACTAGGTACCTATGCATTTAAAGGCGCACAGAGCGTTTGTCTTTGTCTCTGTATTTTTCTTTACGTGTAAAGAGTAAAGAAAATAACCACACTTTGGCACACTTTCAATTTTTTTCGTTATTATTTTCATCATATTACTCTTAAATAAGAAAAAATTATAAACACTCCAGTCAACTTTGAATTTTATTTTAGTAAATGAATCATAATATCAAATTACTTATTTAGGTATATGAAAAAGCAGGGAAATGGAGGAAAACATTACTCGAAAAGAGGTAACTTTGCGAATTTATTATATCGAGCCAACTTCATCAAATCGTGTTTCCATCGTGAATACTACCTAGTATACATCCCCTCTAATACCAAAAAAATTCCCTAGATCTTAGACTTCACTGAATGGTATCCGAGAGAAGGAAAGAGGAAGACCGGTGCGTAGGACTGAGCAGTGGCGCAGCTACAATTATCATTAGAGGGAAGCCGAAGAAAAAATTGTTCAGTTTCTCATAAACTCAGAAAAAAAAATCTGTAGGTTTTTAATCTTATGATGTATTAAACTGGTATTAAATATAATTATGTAATGTGATGTGATAAATAGTTACACACACAGGTGTACCACATTATTGGCAATAGTAGACATTAAGAAGAGTGGTTATCCCGTAGGGAAGCCGATATGAATCGGGTTGTATGAAGGCTACGCCCCTGGGACTGAGGATGACCTGAGATCGACAGCAGGTGCGACATGGAGAAGGAAAGCTCACGCTCGAACACTATGGAAGGGTCTGAGGGAGGCCTATGCTGGAAAGCAAAACAAACTATTTACCGATGTCTAATATATGTAAAATAGTATATTAAGTTTTATTTGAAGTAAGTAAGTTTTGAGCTCGAAACAAACGGGCAAAAACGCGAAACGGGAGCAGACCTGCGGTTGACGTAACTCACGTTTTTGTGGACTCATCGTCTACGAGAATACGAGAAATCGTAACCCATTTCTCATACCATACAACTACCGTAAAACGATAAGAAAATATGCATTCCATTATGATAATTAGGTGGTTTCATCTTTACAAATAAACGAAATCGAAGTGTCTGTTTGTAATATCAAAATAACAGGTTTTTACTAAATGCATAAGAAAGTAAATACGGTACTTATAATTAAAAAAAAAAAAACAATTAATAAAATTGCTTTCTGTCTGTCTGTTTGTTCCGGCTAATCTCCGAAACAGCTGGACCAATTTTGACGGGACTTTCACTGACAGATAGCTGATGTTTGACTTTTATTTTAGAAAAAAAAAATAAGTAGAATTCCGCGCAAAAAAATTAAAACCCGTGAAATTGTGAACGAAATCTGGTTCAAATAGGGAAGTATTGACATCCACGTGGGCGAAGCCGCGGGCAACAGCTAGTAGTAATTAAGAATTGAAAGTACAGTTAACAGCAAAAGTGGAATATATTTTCAATACTTTGAAATTAATTTTTAAAAAGCTTTAATTAAGTTCTGAAATTATTTTCAATAGATAATATTGTCTTTAATTGATTAATTCTATCATAATAGATCCACCTTAGATATAATAATTAAGAACAATTTCATTGATAAAATATTTTTGTAAATTCTGACCAATCATCATTAATTTACTTTTGTTGTTGTATGTATCTTGTAGTGTTATTGGGTTTTTCTATCAGAAATTTCTCAGTAGCAGCCCGGAGTCTGGATTTGTGCCCGGTAGGTGGCAATAGGCTCAACCCCTATTACATGGGACTTAAACATAACTGGAGAAATGTGGGTGTACTATAGGTGCACCTCTGCCCAACCCTTCGGGGAAACAAGGCGTGATGTTACGTTATGTATCTACATTATAAGATAAATTATGTTAAAAAAAACATAAAATCCTGTAAAAGCGTTGTCAGGCCACAAAGTGCGCGATAAAATTTCCTGCTTCATTAAAACGCTATATTTTCATCCATGATAATTTATTGCCACATAACAAATACATAGTGTCTAAATCAAACTATATGTAGGTACGTATTGCATAAACATATGAATTATGAAACTAAATAATAGTGGTTATGTAAAATGCGTAAGGTTGGCATGGCGTGGCGTGAGACTCGTGGCCCATGGTGGCCCACAGGCCACAATGGGTCGGGTAAGGCTTTGTCACACGACAAGAGAGGAGAGTGGGATACGATGACCAGCGACTTATGAGTGTTACAAGGAATTATTTTAAGCTGCAGGAGGGTAGCTACCAGGGGCGTAGCGTTCATACAACCCGATTCCTATCGGTTTCCCTTCGGAACAACCACTCTTTTTAATGTCTGCTATTGCCAAATAATATGGTACACCTGTGTGTGTAACTGTGTATCACATCACATTACATAATTATATTTAATACCAGTTTATAGCATCATAAGATTAAGAACCTACAGTTTTTTGTCTGAGTTTATGAGGACTGGACAATTTTTTTTTTTTCGGCTTCCCTCTAATGATAATTGTAGCTGCGCCACTGGTAGGTACCTACTCTACTTATTAGGCTATTTATGTTGGGTGATAAGAATTACGTCACAATATAGAAATGAATGCTGTTGTGATGGGAATATCCGTTCTACTGTGCCAGAAATGTCAAAAGTTTCATAAAAAACCCATATTTATTTAAGACCGCAAACAATAAAAACATATAAGACTTTCAGGGCCGTATAAAAAAGTAGTAACTGATAATTTACATCAGAGAACAGACACCAAAAGGATAGCCAAAGCGTGGAGTCAAAGTTGAAAGCGGTCTTGAGCCTGTCAGGTCTAACATGGTCTTATGGATGAGTGATAAAAGCCATGTTTTGTATTTTCTGGAGACCATAAATTACATCCTACATTACTTAAATATGGCGATATTTAAAGCTATCGATAAACAAATTATCCATAATTCGCTCAACATGTTGCCAAATATTTATCGCATAGCTTTACCAATTTTAGTTCACAAAACTTAACATTCTGCGTAGTTACAAAACAAATCATAAGCAATTTCACATAACCTCATGTATCGTAATTCCAATTCGCAGTATGTGTGACGAAAGCTTAAGGTGATTGTATCATGAACAAAAGTTGCGACCACACGGGCACTCACGCGCACATATTGTGGTACCTACTTATTAGAGTTGTTATTAATGAAGCGATCAGTTACATTGCTTATCTTATATGAGAATCGCTGTACAATAGAACTTATATAACAGTCAAGTCTTTCAAATACTTGGAGGGAATAGGCAGTGGTGTGTTTAACATAAATTAACACATTCAGTGCCCAGCACCCGACTCCCGGGTCCAACAATAATTCGTTGTTTGTTCGTTGGCGTGTTTTGATTTACACCCGGTAGGCGGGTGCTGGGCATGGTCACATGTCAACAATAGCTATCTATATGTACGACTCGGGAGCCGGGTTGTGGGCACACGAACGAATTATTGTTGGACCCGGGAGTCGGGTGCTGGGCAATGAATGTGTTACAAGAGTAACAGTCTGGTACTCGAGAAATGGCGAACAAAGATGAAGGCAGAGAAAACGCTGCGGAGCGACGAGCTGGAAATTATAGGAAGAAAATTATGGACTCTGATAGCAGTCTATCATCATCTGCCTGCCTTTTCCCAAGTATATTGGGGTCGGCTTCCAGTCAAACCGGATGCAGCTGAGTACCAGTATTTTACATGGAGCGACTGCCTATCTGACCTCCACAACTCAGTTACTGGGTAATACGATACCCCTTGGTAAGACTGTCAGGCTTTCGGGCTTCTGACGACCCGTAACGACTGTCAAAGATCCACGAATGTCAGCCGGGACCAACGGCTTAACGCGCTTTCCGAGGCACGGAGGAGTCTTGATATGTAAAGATGGTTACCCATCCACGGACCAACGACGGCAAGCGTAGCTTAATCTGATCGATCGACTCGTGTGGCTGTTATTACTTAGCCACAACTCAAGCCCCACTCGGATAGCAGTCTATAGAGAACGTTTTTGTTTTTGAGGTACGCGACCTTAAAAATTAAAGGAAATGGAGGAGGTAGAGGTTTTAAATGATCCGAATACTACTACTACTACTACTACTACACACACACACACACACACACACACACACACACACACACACACACACACACACACACACACACACACACACACACACACACACATTACTTACATACCTATTATTAACTTTTATGAAGGATCCTGAAATGTTATATTAGTGCTCTACCAGGAAATTATTTAAGAAATAAAGACAGATAAGCCTTAATAGCTAGAAAATATCTAATTAGCGTTTAGATCTGAAATAATTCTAAGTAAGTAATGAATTCCAGTTTCTGTAATTGCATTAATTGCTATCAGGTTGCGGCTAGAAAATTAAGTAATAAGACATATGTCACATTCGACAAAATCTATTTCGCGGTCTAAAAACAGGAGGAATTTAAAAAAGGAGAGCAGCGATTCACCCAATAATTAATTGTACCTACACCAAGTAATTAATATATATATATATATTCAAATTCAAATTCGTAATCAAAATCCTCAAGTGTGTAATTCAAATTTTTTCAACACTAATTTTTCAAATAACTTTAAGATACTTATCTGTTTTTTTTTAAAGCACAGTTATTCATCGCCTATTTATTAAAAAAAAAGGATTTTGGCGATTTTGTTTCTTGTATGAGAGATGTGACAAAATCCACGACGTATCTTTTATCACAGCAGCGCGAGCTATAATTCCAGTTTATCAGTGCGACAAATCATGCAGAACGTTTTATTATAAACATTATATAAGTAGGTACCAAGCTTATCTTTCCTATTTCCTATGATTGAATGTTACTGGCGCAAGACGATGTAATATTTGATAGCAGAATATTTTTCTTCCACTATTAAATTACCATATAAACTGCGATGTTTTTATTTCAATTTCTACCTAGTTATGCGAGTAATAAAATACATAGACGTAGTTCGCAGAAGTTGGATATTGAATAACTATGAAACCGTTCGTTCGCGGAATGAAGAGATAGACTTTTTATTTTTTGCAATCTCCGTGTGATTCAGTTTGAATTTCATTGATTTTATTTCTTGTATTGCGGTAGGAACGATGATGTTTTTTTAAAATATTGATCTTCTTTTATTTTAATGGTGTTTTGAGTTCGTGGCACGAGGGTTTCCAACATCAAAAAAGATTCTCTGGTCAAAAAAAAAAGTATTGATCCTCAAATAAATGCATAAGATGTAGAGTCCTTGATTTGATTAATGAAGACACTAAACGTTATATGGCGTAATAAAAAAATTGTAGGAAAAAGTCAGGGTAGATTATGATGCCCAGTGGATGCAGGGAGAAATGGAGAAGAAGGAAAATAAGAACTTCCATCACCATGTGGTATTAACAAAAGAGAGAAAAAAGAAAGCGAGAGTAATAAGCCCAACCCTAAGCCATACTTAAGAAGAGACCTATTTATAAGTGTCTACCACAAAGCGCCAATACCATAAATAATACAAAGTGTCATTGCCATTGATTTTATATCACACAAATCACCGTAACAAATCCATTAGTTTCGTACGCACGTAAAAGGATACTCTTAATTGATTGCCAACGAATCGCGTGCAATCTGACCGCGGTGATTGTACGCGCTGCGTTCGCGCATGCCAAGTGAACTCGGCCGCTGATTGGTCAGAATGAACATCTGAATTATGTAGGTTAGTATGTAACAGCGATTGATAGTCAAAAGGCGTTTGATGTCAGTTATACATAGTTCTATCTGTTGAAATATTTTTATCTACTAGGTTGGTTTTTGTTGTTCGTATTGGGGGTATCACAGTGGCAATTAAACTAATTGGTACCGGGTTAACAGATCGCTTAGAAGTAAGATATTTGTTAACGATATGTGCTTGTTAGACTGGTTTAGCTGTTCTAGAATTGTCGGTGTTAGGAGATATAATCCTTTGTGCCTAGCTTAGTTTAAATTCTGTTTGAACTTTTGTAAATAGGTTTATTTTATTCTTCTTCTTTTTATGACGCTTTTGGACCGAAAGTACGTAGTTTTGATTGATAGTCAACCATCGGATAATGCAGAAACTAAGAAGGTAAAAACAATCAATGGTTTTATTAAAGCAGGAAATCCAAATAGAGCAGAAGTAAAGGCTACGGTCAAACTGCAGATCATTGAGTGTGTACAATAATGGACATGTAAGAAAAGCCATAACACAATGGGTGAGCACGTGCGTGTGGTTACACAAGGCTGTGCCACAGATTAAATACTTTGCATAATCTGTGCTTATACAACTGTGAATCACAAGCCACCTGGCGAAGAGAATTTGTTAAACTTCGTATTTGGGAATACTGTGAAGTCTAGACAGGAACGTAATTTTACGAATGTGAAATCTCGCATGGTAGGCAAAAATTAAATGGTAACTTTGGGAATTGTTTGAGTAATATCTAATGTAGATTTTGCATGAAGTGTATAATCCGTCGTTACAGTAAAAGTTCAGAATGGTGTTTCATCTCCCTTGATATAATGCGATTCTAAAACTTTTAAGGGAATCCTTCCCATATAAGCAACATTGTCTCTTTGCAACTTTCGCTTTTACTGCGCTCGTGTATCCCGTATATCCAATAAAAAAGTAGGACTTGCAATCACATTTTGACGGATATTCACACCTATCAAAAATTAAGGTCTCACAGGAGGTTAATGATAATACTGAACGAATTTTGATGCTAATCAAAAAGACTCAACAAAAGCCGCAGATTCTGTTCATGAAATGTCAGAATGAATGAATGAATGAAATTCCAGCGTGATTTGACCAGACTCGATTCCTCGAATGAATCCAAAGATTCACACTAGCCCCTGTAGCCTCATGCTTCATGGTGCAACAGAGACCATTGCATATCAAGGAGTAGACCGGGGGGGCGCGGATATGGAAGGATTGTTAGAGCCGTACCGGATATGCATCTTTCATGTACATGTAATGTCAGACTGGAAATAACTCTAAAATGCCTAACATCCGGACTCAGCTAACGGTCTAGCAGCCCTAACGTCCGAAGATTTGAATGATGTATAAGCCCAGCTGATGCATAGTCGTCTTATTTTACTCGCAGATCAGCTAGAAGTAAAGCTGATTTTATGTGTAATCAATTCCGAGGTTAGTGGGTGTGTAGCGCTTAGCCTTTGGTTACAGAGTCCACGCAAATTACCAGGTCTGCTTTCCGTGTTTCGAAATTGCTCGCGAAGAATTCAAAATATGTGAGTGTATAGGAAGTTTGTGTGGATCGATCACGATTCTCGTTGTTGCAGTGTAAGTGACACCATTATCTGGATTGTAGAAAGTATTTGTTGAACTATCTTTGGTTTCATTTATAATATCTGTTTTAGTGGGTTTTCATTATGCAAAGTCATCGATTATTGGAATAAGCAGAGAACTTTCTGCTTTATCATCATATAAATGACCGAAAACACCAAATCATATGAAATTAACTTAACGTTCTAATTTCATTTAAGCTTCAAATAAGCAATCATCATTTGCTTTGGGAGAGTGATTACAAGCTTCAGTGATTATAAAATAAAAACTTTAATTTCAAGAGTTCCTAAATTTGTGTTTGTTAGTAATATTACGTATCTGTTCTTTTATAATTATCGTTTCTCAAAGAAAGTGTTTCTTCGGTTTTGATGAGGATGAGGTGGAATCAAACATTTTAATTACCATATGTTTTACGAGTATGTCGTTTCTGTCAGCCGTCATCTCAGTATTTACTTCCACCTTTCTAGCCATATCATCTACGTACATAAGTCTTGTATCTTTATTATGTTCTGCTTTAGTTTCTTTGGCTTCACATGGTTTCTATCCAACTAACTATGTTTGAGTATTCCAGTCAACCAGATGCAAATAAAATAAACATTTTAATCCAACTGACTCGATCCAACAAAAAAAAAAACTAAGTTATTTGCGATACGCCCACACACACACCTTCGTACTAGGAATTAAGTCCGTCATGTCTTAAGTTACAGTTAAGTTGCCTAACATGGATGTCACGCATTCTCTTAGGAGATTAAAGTGACACGGTCGTAAACTTTTAATTGACTGCCGGTGGGTATAAGGTCCTTGATACTATTAAATTAAGTAGTTGAATTGTTAGAAGAAAAAAAGGTTTGGGGAGTACATGTTAAGTTGTAAGTTATGTGAGTTTAAGTGGTAACTATTTTGGCTGTTAGAGTTGTTTTGGCTGCAATGTTATTGTCCCGAAAAGTTAATTAAGTATAGATTTAGGTTTTACGGTTTGGTGAAATACACGGCATTATATTTTTTTAGACAAATACTTAATTAGACTGATGTGTGCCACAGGGTGTTACAACACCTAGGAGGTACCTCACCTCCTCTTTGCTATCGTAGCACCATCTGTAACTGTTTCAATTTCAAATTGTTAGTTATATGGCGTACGTCTTATAAAGGATATCTATCTAATATTTTAAGATATACAAGGTGTAACATAAATAACGCACAATCTCTTAAGAGGTCATTGTACTCATCATTAAGAACAACTTTTACTATGGGACCAAACCAGAAATCGCGAAAAAAATTCAGCTGTTCAGTACATTTATGTTTGCGTAGCTCGTCAAAATGTAGGGAACAGCTGATTTTTTTTCGCGATTTCAGGTTTGGCCCCATAGTAAAAGTTGTTCATAATGATGAGTACAATGACCCCTTAAGAGGTTGTGCGTTAATTATGTTACACCTTGTATAAACGTAATGGTTGCCTAGAGGTTTACAGACTCGCAAGTCAAGCGCAATTAGGCAAGCTTTCGACTTGCTTGGCGTATTGGTAACATATTTATGATCTGTTCGACCTATGTTAGTCTTAGTTCGTTATCGTGAACAGTTAGCCTTGTCCATTTATAGTTTATTTCATATCCTATCAAAGTTATCCACCCACAGCTTTGAAGCTCAAACGGTTGCAAGTGATAAGTAATCAGTTTCGTAACTTAGAAACGGATCTTATTAATACCAGTAGGTTATTTGATTTAAACAAAATAAAAAGACTAATAAGTTTTTGTACCTGCTTAATTTAAAAGTGGATTAAAAAAACTGGCCAAGTGCCTGTCGGACCACGCACAATGAAGGGTTCAGTAGTCGGGATGAAGAACGAAGAGACAAAATTATCCCAAGAACAAACTTAACATTGTAGTTAAAAAAAATGTTCTCCCATACCTACATTCCAACTGCAAATGTAAGTTGTACGCACAATATTGAGAGAATTACAGTGTTATTTTAAGACCATTGATTTCTTATACGTTTTCCTGTAATCTATAAATATAAGTATAGAACTATTTTCTGTAATATACTTTTTCCAAAATTTTAGGCTCAGCAGTTTCGGAGATAAGGGGTATAAAAATACAGCTGTCCTATACAGTTTAGAACAGTAGGTAGTAAACTTTAGTATGGATCAGCTGATTTTTTTTCGCGATTTCAATGTTGGTCCCATAGTAAAAGTTATTCACTTCGATGGTCTAAAGCACTCCTTAAAGTTTGCAAAGTAAATTTTGAAACACCTTATAATATCCCACTCCTGACCGCATGTAGTAGGTATGTCCACACGAATCAGAGTTATATCCACATTAAAAAAAAACTATATTAGTATGCAGTGCATGCTAAAGGGATATGCATAACGCAATTTAATAAATATGTCGACGCGCGCGCTCACAAAACGCAAACAAGCTATAAACTCTTGTCAGATTTTGATACAACGCGCAACGTGAATTAAGTCAACACGGTTGCAGTTTTTATATTAAGTATGAATACTATATGTTTTAATAATTGTTTGGGCCCCCTTGCATCACAAATCATAAAATAAGTTTAGCGCGAAATGTATTTAAAACATCGTTCTGTTTCTATCAAGCGTTTTAATATTACAAAGACCCAATGATGTTTTTAATATTATGTTTAGTGTTAAAAGAATTTTGTGACTTGTGTTGCACGCAGAATATGAGACAGAGCAATAGAGATATGTCGTGAGTAAAGTTTTGATTATGAATGTTGATGACTATAAAAATAGAGGAAGGCCAACGAAACGATTGATGGATTAAGTGAAATCGATATGGCGAGAGAGTGAGTGAACTGAATCTGAGATGACAGCTGATAGAGATGTTCGTTAAGAATATGTGCTACACCGACCTAAATAAATTGGTAGGTCCCCTCAGCTGTCGATCGACCGGCTAGTGGTCGGTAACAATAGAAATTCAATTGTGTCTCATATCATGACAATTTAAGGTTTATAAGGGTTAAAAGAATAATGCATATTTTTCAGTTAAATAAAAGCTGTGTTCCATATAAATAAAGTTCAATATGATTTACGTTTGTGTTTTGTTATTGACAGTGTACTGCAGGTCGGAACGGACTTAATCCAATAGTATGGACTCTATAGACAGCGTGAACAGTGACATTGGATTGTCTGTATGGCAGGAATATAATCTGGGATATTCATGATGTGCTGTGTGTGATTACCAGAGATCGGAATTAGGTAGAGTTATTTATGTACTTACACTGATTTCATACAGCGAAAGAATAAAGTGGATACTTCAAATCATAGTGGTACTTTGAATGAATCGGACAAGAAAAATGACTCTGATGGGCCGTTTGAATAAACAAACCCTCACGAGTCTAGGCTAGAAGCAAAAGTATTTTCTTATTTATAAAAAAGGCGAGGTATAAGTATGAGAATTTGCTTAAGACTATTAATAATTTGTATTGTGAATTAATGTAAATACTAATAAAAAATTGTATGTTTGTTTTATTTGTTTGTCTATCTCTGAGGTTTTATTATTATTTATTTGTAATATTGTTGGCCACACGGGATTGTCCATTGGAAATCCCGGGAAGATCCATATTAATATCAACATTTCGATGCAAGTACATAAATACCTCTACCTAATTCCGACCTCTGGTGATTACTTTGCTGAGGGACAAACATACAGTGTTCCCTGTGTACCTATGTAGTCAAGAAAACTAAACTAATACTAAGCGAATTTTAGGTCAACTCTATGATTTTTTGTTGTTATTTCACTAAGGCTGACACGATTTGACAAACATTAACTGATCAGACTACCAAAAACGGTTGGCTTGGTAATTAGAACCTGCACATAATAAATGTAACCAAAGATGTGTTATGTCTCACATAATCAAAAACCAAAGATTGCAATACACAGTAAATGTTGTAATTACACTAATAAACTTTAGTTTCCAGCTGAGATTCGAATCAAAACAATTTATAACTGTAATCTTAACATGGCGAAAATTGATTACAATTAAATTGTTTACGATTGTGTGCTATTTTGGTCTCATAATATATCAGAGGTTTCATCTGTTTTAGATTGATTCAACGAGGCATGGTTGGGACCGGGCTATCACGACAATGATCGACCTGAAGTCTTCCTATTTACGGACAAAGATGAGAATTCTTTGTAGGTAAAGAAAAACACATGGACATCATGCTTGGATTCTCCGAAGGAGTATATATGTATACAACGCCGGCATTAATAATTTCAATTGCAAAACAATGGGTTTCGAGTTCCTTGCCAGTATTTCCATGTATCGGCTACAATTTTATTAGCTATTCCGATAATTTTATAACATGTAAAAGAAAACATCACTATCTAGGAACTGGATTCAGGATATCAAGTACCGACATTAATGCTTTGATACACCACCCTCTCTCTCTCTGGTCTCTGGGAGCTTATTCAAATTTCGGGTTGCTGAAAAGTTTTACATTTAAAAGCAATACTATTCCAATTTGCGAATCAAATTCAGGAAATCATACGGTAGCGCGACCTTTAATAATTTGACATAATAGTCCGTTTCTGAAAACTTATTGAATTGAATTCCATTTTCAAATCATATAATTTAATTTTCAGTATATTAAGTAATTATAGTACGACACAACTTAGATGTAGCATCGGCAAAATTCGTAAAACCGATCACAATCCGAAATGAGTGCGCCTTCAAAATCACCAATCTTTATTACTGCTTTAGGCGAAAATGATCTTTAATAATAATAAATAATAATAATAAAATATTTATTTTCCCAAAAGTACGCAAACGCAAACTTGTAATGTCATTTAACCAAATACATACGTAAAGTTGAAATGAATGGATGCAAATTTTCAAAATTATGCCACATCTAAGTTGTCGTACTGTACCTATGTTTGATTGTTATTTTTGTGGACCAATCAGAACAGCTAAAATGGTACTTGACAACCTATTGCTTTTCGAGGTTCAGAGACGGGTTTTCTTTTCGTAAAAAGCTTCCAGGTTTTCCCTCTTTTACAGAAGAGGTAGTTTCTACGTTTGTTTGTAAATGAAAACAGCGAGCCGTCGTCGCTGGGAAATATTCTGAAAGTTTTTATTTATAGCTTTCATAACTTTCCGAGTTGTTAATTTTATTGCCTTTCTTATTTTAAGTTATAGGTTTCTCGTTCACTTTTTTCAGTTTTCTTTTGTTTTTGAAGTAAATACTTCTTGGGAATTTATGACTTATTATGAATTAAAACTTTGTGAATATGCTTTGTAAGGTTTCAAATATCCAATTGGTATGGATGTATTATTTATTACTTATCTATCTTTGGTCGTTATTCGGAATTCCACAATTTTCAGCATTGCAGTGTTGAGTATGATAGCACCAACTTACCTATAAAAGAAAAAGACAATTTTAGTATGAGGGTCCGTTTAGCATTTAATGTAAATATCAAATGTCAACAATCTCATGCAACATTGAACATTTAAATTGGTTAGAATTAATGCATTTCAAAAAGTGGTAAATATTATATCTTTTTCAAAGGCTTAGCAAAGACTGGTTTTGTTACAGATAAGTAAAATTGTTTTTTTGATAAGCACTTATAATTAAAGTAATTTCTTGTAAATTTTACCATGCTGAAATACATTGAGACTGCAGTAGGTACGAAATAATTATAAACACATTCTATCGAAAGAAACACAGTTAACATTTAAAGAAAATTTATCTACACAACAATTTTCTCAGTAAATACAACAGCAAGTCACATCCAACAAATGACAAACTTTTCAACACCGGCGCAACTAACGTGGAACTAATTTCATTAATTTGTGCTAATTGTCAAAAAAACGAGCACAATGGCGTATTTACGGCGTTTCCGTTCATAGAGAACAATTCAATGAGTGTAGACTCTGCCTTGTTGTACTATTATGTATTCTGTGCTTTTGTCTAAATATCAGTAGAGACCGGTTTTTGCGGCTAGATGAAACGTGAAGTGTTTTTTTGTCTGTCTGTCTGTTGGTGTGATTTTAAGGTGATTGGACTTGACTGGACGTATTTTGACTTAAAAATGTGTAGACATAACGAGGAATGAGAATTTCAAAATAATTTTGAATCCAGTTGAACGACGATGCACAAATACCATCCTGCCAGTGTGACGAAGACGTTCAAAAACGATAATTTTGCTCTTAGGTGACAGAATGTTGTATGTAATAATGTTTTTGTGTATGCAGAATAGGCAGATGCTCTACACCTACCTATAAGTAAATCTGTAGGTAGTTTACTACTACTACTCCTAATCTTGTTATGTTTTGATCCTATGTCTTGATACTTCAGAAAACTTAAAGAATACGCACTGGCAAAGATAAGCGAGAAGGTTTCAAATAATTTAATTAATAAAGGTCGGTAGGTTAAAATCAGAAATCATGTGCTAATGGCTCGTACAGACTGGCGCGACGCGATACCGACAGAACAATTTCCATAAAGTTTTCATAGAAATTGTTCTACCGGTATCGCGTCGCGGCCGTCTGAACGAGCCTTAAACGCAATGGTTCACCAACCAAGTCTGCCGAAACAAGAGTCGCATAGTCTATTTGTCGAGGTCTTTAATCTATGTATTTGGTACCGAAAATTACAGTCATAATTAAACAGGTGCGACCAACTTGAACTTTATTAACTTGTCCATCGATTGGATATTAGGAGCTGTATCCGCTCTAAGTAAACGTAAAAGGTGTTTGACATTTACGGCAATGATACAAATTAAAATACTTAAAACTAGTTTTCTCGGCTTGTATCGCTGTTATTAAGGTCCATTTGCACTCGCGACCGTGAGCGGCTGTAAAGGGCTCGACATATCGGGAAATGTGTCACGATAAATACAACAGGACTACTTTCATTTCAGTTATTGTAAGATTGTTTTCACATTTTAATAAAAGTCATGAATAAATTATTTTTATCGGCTACATTACAAATAAATGTTGATACAGGCCTCAAGCGGTTAATTATTTATTTTTCGGAACGAAAACTGTAGGTGAGAATGTCTAAGTCATTTTTATGTGATAAGTGTTATAGAACCATTAAATCTTCTATAAAAAGCAAAATTTTGTCTTAATGATAATGATTATTGTATTTCATTATAGAGGTATGAGGAACAGGGTGTAAAGTTCACTCATCCTCCATAGAAAACGGAGGATTCTCCGACTAGACGGGTGTTGTGTCTGGTGGGCAACTGCCCGAACGGTTGATGTCGGGATGTTGTATATGCCAGTCGCGCGGTAAACTCTGCTTGCGCGATGCAAGATTTGTGTGACGTCTTCAACCTGTCGAGTCCTCATTATTCAACGTGACAGAAGATAACCATTTGCCTCCATTATTACTTTCATTCATGAAACACTTATAAAATTGATCTATGGTTACAAGCCCAATAAAACATAAATAGTTTATAGGTATTTCGAGGATAGTAAAAGTAAAAACATTTGTTTAAAACAATTGTACCTAAAAGGATTGAACTGAAATCAAACAGAATAAATTAAATCTACTAGAGCAAAGAACAACGTTTTATTTGTTAATCATTTTCATTAACTTCTTTGTCTGAAACAAACCCCTTTCCTATGTAATCATTTAAAATATTCAATTATTCTTTATAGCAAAATTGTAAGACCTTTTTACTCGCTAGCAATACATTAGAATTCATTATTTAAACATGATTTATTCCAGGCACTTCAATATTTATTCTGCACTAATTTTTAAATGAGCTTAGCAATTTTTCATCGCCTGTAAAAACGAGATATTTCACTATACAGTACTAATTAATTACCCTCTTAGCTCAAATTTTAATTTAACATTTGAATTGGTAATTCACTGTTAAAGATCCCTACAGTCACACTCACAACCAATATTATAAAGAGGTAAATAGTTTGTTTGTTTGTTTATAAGAGGTAATCTATGGAAGTACTGATTCGATTACAAAAATTATTTCACTGATAGAAAGCTGAACTATTTCCGCGTGCCATAGGATACGCGTACGAAGTCGCTGGCAGAAGCTGTCCGGCAATAAAATGATAATTGCAAGTGAAAATTTGATTGGTCCAGATCGTAAATTCTCTTTTAATTTTCACTGACTGTACTCGTACCTACAGTAAAAAAGTGTTTTAATACAAAGGCTTCGTATAGTAATGGAATGAATATTTTTGTTTCTCTTTATGTTCGAGTAGGTAATCTAGGTTTCCTTTTTAATCTTCTATCAAGTTCAAGTTCTTGTGAATAGAAAAGTTTTACCTAATTCCAAGTGATGTAGAAGAAAATGATTGATAAGGCTTGATGTTACACATGTTGTAGATAAAATATTACTTTCTGTATCGTTACGAAGACAGTAATATGAAATGATAGATCACTAACACTTTAGCTGTGTTACCATATTTGTTTTGTTGTCTTTCTGAGCCTTAGTCTTGAACGCTCATCTCGATAATCGTGTAAGTAATTCTTCCTTGCTTGTTTTCGGAGTACGAGTGATGTAAGATTGAATGATGATGCAAAAATGGTACTGCATATGATTCTTATTCAGGCAAGAAGTCTTTTGAAAATTAGTTCAAATGCATAACTAACATTTGCCAATAAAACTAAGCCTTTCCATGCTCTCTCTAAATCACAAAGATCATTATCATCTTCTGCAGACCTTATCGACCCACTGCTCTGGATAGTAGCCTTTTCTCCCATGGCCCTATCGTCTTTAATCTATGCAAATCATGTTACAATATAGCAACCACGTCTATTTTTCCTTCCTATTCCAGCGAATCGGCCATCACTCTTACTTACCTCACCAGCCACCTAACAATATTTTGCAACTACAAAATCACCAGTAAATTCAAATCACAAGTTCAACAAATGATCATAATTTTAACACCGATTGTTCTAACTAGATTACGTGTTGAACATTAATGATTGTCATAATAATAGCCCACCTATAATATTGCTCCAGATAGTCTAAAACCTTCGTTTTGAAGCTCAAACACTTGCACTAGTGTATAATTATTAGATTATTTTAATTATAAGTGTTGTGATTTCTACATCAGACATAATCGGTAATAACTTTCGTATTTTGGGACACACTGACTTGTAGGATGACCAGCATTTGTATTGCGTAATGTATTTGTACGTGAGATAAACCAAGAAGTCTTCTGCAAATATGTCACGAAAAAAGGTTGTTTTAAACATTATTCTGAGGAGGGTTTATCTTGTATTGTGAATGTTTTGCTGAAGGATTTGTTTTGCTGACGCCTTGGAGCGTCCAAAGTACCTGCAGGGTACTAAACTCTGAGGACCTAAAATACGCCACTGATGCCGCAATTGACGTGGCCACCTACTAGGCCTTGCGCTAAGGTAGCCCGCGAAATTCAAATTTTCTTACGTTTTTTTTGCAATTTGCAGGTCAATGTCAGGTTGTATGTTGATTAAAATATGATTTGCGACCATAACGAATATGGATTTACAGAATTGTAATCATTAGAATCAGCATTACAACTCCATATGTTCGAATTGGTCTCAAATGTTATGTTTTCATGAAATAGTCATTCAATAGGGAACTTAGAACTTTATGAACCTAAAGAGTTGAATTGAGAATTGGGACAGATTGGATGCGGAAGGCGGAGGATTGGGTGTTGTGGCGCAGCCTGGGAGAGGCCTATGTTCAGCAGTGGACTGCGATAGGCTGAGTTGATGATTATAATTATATAAATAAATATTTGATACGGCCGCGAATAATATTATATCAACATACAACCCGATACAGACCTGGGCCTAGACCACCACCTTTTAACCAGTATTATTGTAATGTTACTTCAGTGTGGGAAAGAGAAGGAGCTATACGGGACGTCTAGCTCCTTCTCTTTCTCACACTGAAGTAAAATTAAAATAAGGTGGTGGTTAGCCCCCTGCAAGTTGCAAAAACATAAGAACATTTGAATTTCACGGGCTAGCCTGACGCTTTCGCCTTAAATTTACCATCGACTCGAAGTTTCGAAAAGAAGATGACGCCTTGCCTGCCAGAAAATTCTGAGACTTTAGTAATTCACTTTGTTTAAATTGCTTTGTTGAGGTTCACTGCTTTAAGCAAAATAATACATGCCAATGGTTATAAGCTCGTTTGGTATTGGATTCAATTTTAAATTGGCAATATTCCGTTTATTGGTATTATTAAAAGTTTTGGAATAATGGCTTCATAAAAATCTTTTACACTAAACGTTTCATCTTATGGACAACAGCTTTTTACTATTACTATTTCACAATTAAAAGCTTTGCTAAATTGTTATTTTAATAACTTTATAATAATAGAATAACCATTATTTCTTAGGGTTCCGTGCCCGAAGGGTGCCAAACGGAACCCTAATAAGCCTCCGCTGTCCGTCCGTCCATCTGTCTGTCAGCGAGATGTACCTCATGATCCATAGGTAATAGGTATAGGCAGTTGAAATTTTCATAGATTGTGTATTTCTATTTTCTACGTTTCTTATATAAAAATAAAATAAAATTAAAAATTAAAGGGTGCCCCTTTAATTTTTTAACTTTATTTTATTTTTATATAAGAAACGCAGAAAATAGAAAATAATGTACGGTGGACCGGAACCCTTCGTGTGCGAGTCCGACTCGCATTTGGCCAATTTTTTTTTTATGTAACATGTTTCAGCGTAGATATTTTTGTAATATCTTTTATTTATAATAATAATATAGAAACAGCGTTACGAGTGTTACGACCTTTTGATGCAATCTGCAAAATAAATTAAATTCAAATCAGGAGATAAGATTCTACTCGGCCTTCTCTCTGGCTGTATAGCACAGGAGATTTATTTAATCTGTGGCTTAAAATGGCGCTGACATTATCAGTGTGGCCAAGCCGACGAGGGTAAACGTATCTTTGGGCCATTCGGTCTAATAAAATATTAATCTGTTCTGTTTTTAGACTTGGCTATTTACGATTTGTATTAAGTTTGATTTTAACACGTTTTACTATAAGTAATTTTTTATCGCACCAACTGAAAGTTATTTATAGACAGATAGATAGAATACTCTTTATTATGCACACCATAAATATTACAGATATAAAGTAGAAATTTTACAAGGGGTGATACAATGGGCCATAGAGCTCGCTCATTTAACGTTTAAGCGCTTAATTTAGCATTTAATATCATTATTAATAACTAGGACAACGGATAAATTCACCTTCTTTTTGTTACAATAAAACAATAGCCGACTATCGACAAAACGAATCAACCGATACGCATATCACCAAAAATATGATCGTAATACAGCTAATTATTGTCACGGAGAAAATAGTCGGAAGTCTTGTAGCAAAGTGACGGCCAACACAACGGTCTATTGTAAGGTAGAAACAAAACACAGTGTGCCCACTTCATAGTCTCACAAATTGACGCTATCGTCGATCTACATCTGATACTATGAGGAATTGGACTTTCAATGTGTGGCGAAGGTCGTTATGTACGTACTTTATTTTGTACTTCAATTTGGTGCTACCAAAATATTTTCATGATCCTTGGTGGGACGGGATTCTGTGGAGTTAGGACCTTTTACACCTTTTTTAAGACCTTGATGTCTTAGTAGGTTTTTCTATAAAGTTTTTTTTTTTACTAAAACAGTGAGCAGGACTCTGAGCAGTTAGGACCTTTTGCAGCGAATTTGATCTTGGTTTTCTAAGTAGGTTTTTTGGTGTATTTTACGTAAACTGTAAGCAGTGAGGTTCATGCTTAATACCCCGACCCAGGGAACTGTAGGTAAGGATTAAGATTGAGATTACTGTAATGATTAAGTCTCCTAGAAGCATACGCATTTGTTCACTTAAGCCTGTTATAGAAAGTTTGACTTTACTTGCCCTCGTAGACTTGTAGTTTACGAGGCCTGTAATTCCTCAGATAATATATTTTGTTAAACCCTTTTATAACAACGAAACAATTTACCTAAGCAATTTTACTTAAATATAAACGATACGATAGCAAACAGTCATAATATCAATAAAGCAAATACACAAAAAAAAAACTCTGTTACTAAGCAATTTTAGTGATGGGTTTACTAGAAAAAGTAGCGGTCCCATAACATGCCCTGAGCTTATTACCTGTGCCCTCAATTTGATAGGAATAGAGGTCAGACATCTTGTTCAGGGTTTTATAGAACGTGTGTAGGTAACCAATGAGGTTTTACATTTTTACCGTTATGTTGGCAAATATGAAAATATATGTTGTTTTTATGCTTATTTGCGATTTAGATTAGGATAAGACGGGAGTAATATTTGGAGAATATAAGGCGCTTTGTTAAAAGGATCGCGTTCAAGTAGTGATAAAATTGTTCCATTCTCTGACGTGACATTTTCTCAGCTGACCGCTTACCCCTTTTGGAGAGTAGAATTATCTAGATCCGCCTAACAAACTAGTAGAATTTGAGGTTTTACTCCTGATTCAGCGTAAAAGAACTCTACAAGAACTGTTGCCGGTTGTTTTTCTCGCATTTTGGAGGAACTACCTCGTAGTATTCTATGTATTTTGTCCAGAACCAGGACATGGTCCATCTGTGTACCGAATATCATTCAAATAAATTCAACCATTTTATGCGCGAGTAACAAACACCCAAACATCTTCACAACATTTATAGTATTAGGTCGAAGTAGGACGGGACACACGATACAAAATAGCATTCGTGCTAGTAAGTGTTACAGAAATATCTAGGTACATAGTTCGTGTGTGTACCTAATGTTAGTGTATGGCCTGACAACCAATGATAACAACGTTTAAGCCCCAGTTTGAAGCCTCCAAACTGTTGTTTAGTCACGTAGTCTAATGTATGTTAGTTTTATTAACACCTTTCTTTTCTCACAAGGCTCTGCTGTATCCTACATAATAGAACGTGTAGAACTAATTTTATTAATTGGTCTTTGGGTGAGACGCTGTAATTGAATAAGGATTAGGTCGGAGATTTCAATTGAGGTTTTGAATTAGTTGGATTATATTTTGGGATCTTAAGAGTATCTTGGTGGTCTACACTTATATACGTACTTACTATAACTGTCTTTCAGGGGCGTAGCCTTCATACAACCCGATTCTTATCGGCTTCCCTTCGGAACAACTACTCTTCTTAATGTCTACTATAGCCAAATAATATGGTACACCTGTGTGTGTAACCGTGTATCACATCACGTTACATAATTATATTTAATACCAGTTTAATACATCATAAAGATTTAAAACCTACAATTTTCGTCAGAGTTGATGAGAACTGAACAATTTTTTCGTCGGCTTCCCTCTAATGATAATTGTAGCTGCACCACTGGTATCTTTCCAACCATTTATTTTACTTTAGCTTCCAAGAAGTATTGCAATTTTTGGTCTATGGTTGCCTGTCAATAAATAAGGAACTTCTTAGGCGTGCTTATGTCAAAATTAAAATAAATGGTTGGAAAGAGTATAAACCACATTCTGGTAAAAAAAATGTAAGTAGGTAAAGAGTAAAGACATCCGACTTACAAAGGATTGTTTTAATAACCTCTTTTATCTTCTACCATAGTGTTTGTATGAATCATAGAATCAACCTTCCTTGGCTTGGTAATTAGTCATTATAGTTCATCATGACACGCAAGGCTACAACCTAGTTTGTCCTCCTATTCAAATCGTATTGATAATAAAAGAGCAAATATACCAAAACCCTATCTATCTTCTCTATTAAATGGGCTATAATTTGCCGAAGCACAGTTCAAATATTAGCTAAAGGCTGTGTAATTCATCGGGGATCAGTATCTACGTGTCACCGAATATATTCACCAGCCATATTGAACGTCTATGAAAATAATAAGCATATTCGCCATATTCGATTACTAGCGTATTCCGAAAACTTGGAACGAAAACTTTGGCAACGATATCTGGTTATTTTTTATTCATAAGACCTATTTTTCTTCGTGTATGAGCTCATGGCTTACTGAGACACCCAAGAATATTTGGCAGACATTTTTTTTTCCCGAAAATTACCCAGATAAGGCACATTTTTCTTGTTAAAAGAATAAAGTTAGCTAGGTTAAGGGTGTCTTGTGAGTCGCAAAGTTCAGCTGATTTTTTTTGTTTGTGAAAACTTCTTCATTGTGTCCTAAAGGTTTGGTGGACCGTAGCAGTAATTTGAAGTAACTGAACAGAAATTCCTTCGGTTTTCCTTAGTTTTTATTCCACTGTCGTAGAACCTCGATACTCAGAAGTTAATAACGCGGACCGTATTTCGAAGTACCAACTGTAACGCGAACCATTATATTTTCTCCGAAGACAGATCGAAGTCTTATTGTTTCCTTGGTTTAGATATTGTTCTAGCTACGCTATCGATTCTAAGTAGACTAAGTAGATTCTTAGATGCGTAAATTAAAACAAGATTATTGTGAAGTATCTTTCAAACAAGTCTTAATTAGAATACGTTTCAAGAAGCCTTTTTCACCAAGTCATTAGGTACGTATTTGCTAATAATTACAAGCGTAAAAGCTTAAATATTTGGTCCATTATTTATAATTATGCGCTACTTTCGACCACAATGCCTGCTTAATGAAATTTGGTCACCGAACGACCCGACAAGGTCACTGCGGACGTTTAGAAGTCAATGAGCAACACGATCGCAGTTTGCGAAGGTGATTAGTGTTTTTTTTTCTTATTTGAGAAGAAATCTTAATAATTCTGTGCGATATGTGAGAGTCGAGAAATCGACCAAATGAGATGTGAGAAATAATGATTAGGAAAAGCAAGTTCAATGCCATCATTTTCTCTTTACGCAATAATCTTGGTTGGAAGTTTTGTAAAACTAAGATGTAGATATATACAGCACAACAGAGGAATTTCAATTCTTGGAACTTGGGAGTAAGGAACTTAACCACGGTGAACACAGCTGCCTTGCAAGATAATTGAAAATACAAAAGTTTCGCAATTCTTTACAGCTTGGATCCTAGGAGCGTCTATTAAAAATCACCTTGGTGCAAATGTACGCAGTCGCAGGTAAAGCACCATATGTTCCAGTGATGTAAGGTATTCTCGTACGTAGTGTATGATAATAAAGATTATAATTGCTTGTGTAATTTATGCTTACGGTTGGTGTAATTTGAAGTGGGATAGAACGTACCCACGCCACAGATTCGACGTTTTATGAGCAGGTGCGCCGCTGTGCCAGTTTTCAATTTGCAAAATGTTCTGAGAAAAATTTAAAGCTAAAGTTTTGAATGTTGTGGACTGTGGTGGGCGGAGGTTTAACGACTTGTTTCTAAAGAACGAGGTTAAAAACCTGGCTAGTACCTACCATAGCGAACTTTTAAATGTTCTTTCTAAGCTGATCATGGCTAGCACTGACCTACGATAATAAAAAAATCGTGGGTATAACTGAATGGTGTGAATTCGCCGACATTTTGAACAAGGACACATATTCGTTTAGAAGAGGAGATTCCCTTTAGTTTTACAATAACTGACTGATATTATTATGTAAGTTTCTAGCAGCACAAAACAGCAACACCGAAGACAATTATTCAGTGAAGTAAATTAATAAATCTGAAAGGGCAAGCAACAAGTTGTGGTCGCAATGCAAACCTATTTTGAGGCGGTACTGAACGGTGGAACGTTTCCCAACCAGGACAATGTGCTTTCAGAGAAAACACGTCAATAATGCACAGCAATTTTTCTTTGAACTCTACTGTTGCTCGAGCAGAAAAAAATATGTTGAAAAGGTAATTTGCAAGCGCATGCTTTTATACAGCGACTTGCTGTATAAAATGCTGTATTATGATGTCAATGGAAGACGTTTATTAATGGTGGTAGACGTTATACATCAATGACGTCAATTGTGTGATGAGGTATAGTTGTTTTACTGGAAAGGAAGGTGTAAAGCATGAAAAGGCGTTGGTTGGGCTAGGTTGCTAAAGAAAGTATTTTGATTCAGGTAGAGTGTACTAATTGACACATTGCTGATGTAGTGAGAGCCAAAATTACGTCTTGCACTGTTTAGGTACTTAGGTACTTCTTATGGTTATTTCATTCCCCTTTAATGCCTAGAATTTGCCAATTCGTGACACTCACGACTATATCTAAATCGTTTTTTTTTCTGCATTTTTACGTATAACAACGTAACGTTCCCTATACATTATCTTCATTTCCATTTTCCCCATTTCCAAGGCTTCAGTAGCAAAAACTTTGATAGAAGTATGCATATATATATTGAGAGCAGTGGTGGCTCATTGGTAATGACTCCGACTTACGTGTTGTAGGTCGTGGGTTCGAACCCAGCCAGCCACATTACTTTGTGTAAATAATTTCATCACCAATGCTCTCGAAGCCGTGAAGGAAAACATCGTGAGGAAAGCGGCATGTCCTAGAACCAATAATTCGAAGACATGTGACATCTACCAACCCGCACTGGGCCCGCGTGGTAGATTACAGCCCACTCCCTCTCGAAGAGAGGAGGCCTGTGTCCCGGTAGTGGGAACATTATAGGCTGATTATGCTATGCTCATATTTCTTCAGTTTGCCCTGAAGGAATGCTTACAATGCAAATATTATTATTTGTCACTCGGATAGCCGGATCTTTCCCTTTCAATACTTATTCATAAGCACGCGTGGCTTAGTTTATTGTTTTTGCATTATCTTAGAGATTGCCGAGTACTGCGTGTCTATTCGATAACTATGGGAGAATTAGTGAATTTATGCTTAAAATAGATACATTGCGTGATGAATTAGAGACGTTTATGGGAGATTAGCTACAGAAGGCAAAACACAACGGAGAGGTGAACGCTGTGGGACAGATCTTTGTCCAGCAGTGGGACAATAAAGACTGAACCAAATTAGATACATATATTTATTTGATTACGGTTACAGAATACTGAACTAAGCAAACTAATAATAAACAAGAATGTACGGAATCACCAATCTGTCTGCCACGCCTATCAATAGCATGAAATAAGGCATGAATAAGGTTTTGACCGAAAAGCTATAGCAAAGAGAAAAAATATTTGTGGGATAATGTAGCGCTGCTAAAATATGAAATTTAAAATGAAAAAAATAAAGGTAAAACGTAACATAAAAATATCGCGTGAAAGTACCCGTTGCGCACTGTCATTATAGGAATCGATAAAAGCGTAGGTAAGTGCCATTATAACTGATCGTTCAAGTAAAATGGAACTGGAAACTTCTATACAAATATCTGAGGAAGATTCCTTCGGAAAGACTCATTACTGTTTCAGCTACGATAAATCAAGACACTTTGATGACATAAACGTGACCAAGATAGAATACTTTCAAGAAGATTATTTAGGCAAGATAAAAACAGATCTTTCAATAATACTGTAATTTCAACTTGGCTTGACAAAATGCTAGAAAAAGAGCAATGATTTTATATCGTACGGTTTTTGTATATCATTGATCGTGAAGCTTAAAACGTCCTATCTAACACACCATTAATTTAACTTGCTGCATTAATTAAGGTCCTAGTGTTAACAGTCTTATAAGACCGAATGAGACAGGCCAGTGCATAAAGCGCTGAACTATGTAAAAAAAGAATAACACCAAAGTAGTCGTTAACTTAGTGGCGGGAATGCTCTCAGTTTTATTGCCAGCACTTAAATTAAGACACAGTCTAATGTTACCCTCAGTTTTGTTCTCTTTACCCCGCGGTTTAATCTCGAGGCGTTAATCGCTTTTTAAACTTTGATTAAACGGGTAAAGGACAAATTATAAGAGACCAAAAGTTTGGTGTTCCAGGTCGTTGAGGACATTTTGGGCCAAGTTGAGGTTTCTTTTACACGTGCAAGAGATAGTAGAAAGTCTTGAGTCATTGGCATAATTTCAAAATGTTCCTTGTATTTGTATTTTATTATTTCGTGGTTGAATGACAATAAAACTTAGACAAGCTCATCTTGGGGTTTATCTAATTTTGTTGACGACCTTTAATTAAAATTAGAAAGATTTTAGTTGATTGATGTATCTTCAATGGATTTGTAAAGAAAAATCAGACGAAGGGTCTGTTCATTTTATTGAGTCTCAAACCTGCCATGAACCTGAATCCTCACATGTCATTGCCATGAAAACAGCACAAAGACTCAGTTTTTTCTGCAATACGGAGTAAACCTCCATTAAAGACTGATGCCATCTCAGTAAAACAACAATGGCCATAAAAACCGTTAATGACTTAATGGATGGAGGCTGCATGACCTAAAGCCAGGCAGTGTTTTGTGCCGCAGCCTTCCAGCACGTTGTCGCTTTGGGCACTCTGCCAAAATGCTCGCTGCAAACTCTCATATTGCATTTTGGCAAGGTAGCTTTTAAACTTTATAAAAACAATTTCGGTGTAAAAGGAAATAAATTGTACATTTTTTCTATTTTTAGAGTTGTTACAACGGGTCAAGTTGTGTATGTCAAAATAGAGTACCTTCTATTTGCAAAATTATTTGTTTGTCTCAGTCTCAGTATGAAAGAGATAAATATGAGAATGTTTGTGAAAGAAAAACATAAGTAATGATACCTTTACTTAGAGACAAATAGCATTATACTTAATGATTTTAATATTAATGGTATTCTCGAATTGCTCGACAACGAAGGTCAACATTGGCGTAATTTGAGTAGCTAGAAATATGTGATTAATAGGAATTTTGTTATGGAAATATAACTAGTATCAGTATGAATTATGGAAAAATATAACGCAACAATCAAACTGCCACTTGTAATAACCAAAGCTACAAATAAACATGAAGGACAGACAGATCCACGACGACGATTCAGAAAGCGTACCAAGGGCAACGAAGGTATGACGCACGGAGTTTGCCAATCTGATGTTACAGGAGCCAAATAAATTTTATTGGGCTCACTGTACCGTATAAATATTGGCTCAAGTATGTTTGGGGCCTTCTCGGTGACGTAGGTTGAAGTAAAAAGGTTCTTCGATAATCATGTTGTTGAACCTTGTGTCCTTGTGGATGTAGGATGAATATTAATGGGTTGGAATAAAGTTCATCAGTTGTTAGTTGGTGTAGGTAAGGGTGCGGATCGAATGATAAATGGTTCAGTTCTGAGGACAAATGGGGTACGGGAATCGATCGGTTTAGAAGTCGATTTTTTAGTAAATGGTTTAAGTATAATAGAGATTTTCGTTTTTGTTTAGATTTGTTTCTATAATCTTCTCTCCTTATCGCGTTATGAGGATACATTATGGCATCTCAGTGGAACTCATTATCTTGTTAAGCTGTTAAATTATTTATTTATTCTTTTTACGTCAGTCATTAGTATCGTGTTTTTGAAATTCCTTAGTATTAGCTCCTATCATTGCATCTATTACACCTTTTAGATCTGTAGTGTAGTAATGAGCCGTAGATAATGCATTAATGTTGGAATCATTAATATTCAACAAGGACGGTGTTACAATGCTGACGCAACAAATCAGTAATTTGTCAGTATTGAACTAAAATAGATTGATTTATTGATCTGATTTAAGGCCAGGTTTAAGACTTCTTATATATTTGCACCAACATTTTTTAGTGAGATAATCTTAGATTCAAATCTGTATCTGTACATTAAGCATCATTTTTTTAGATAAGTCAGGCTTGATCGGTTTCAAATCTCTATCTTTACATGCATATTTAACGTTGTTGCAATAGTGCCAGAGGCGATCATTACATCCATATCTGTTTTGAGAGCTCCGAAAACTTCTAGGTTATTATTTGATGGATTCGTTTTGGAAATATTTTTTTCAAAAGTCGTAACAACCAAGATCAAATTGTTTAATTTATTTTTTGCAAAAGCTGTAACAACAAAACATTTTTTGATTTAGAAGTTGGCAGTGGCAGCCATTTTTCACGAGTAGAAAATAAAATATGTTCTAAATCTGCATCATTTCACGCTGTAGTATTCACAATGCAGTAATGTGCATATTGCCGGAAGTTGCCAACACATGAAGCTCCGACTACTTCCTAGTAATCCTACAAGACGATTAGATAAAATTGAGCGAGCCTTATTGCCCATAAACTACCTACACCATCAATCCAAGCTCATACCGATTGGCAGTGCAGTTAACGTAGTAAAATGGCTCCTATTTTAATACAAAATGGCGGATTGATGTAAGAAATGGAGCTGGCAACGCTCTCGGATTGCGTTCGGGAGAGAATAGTGGATGGAAGCTATTTAGTTCTACACTAGGGAGAGATATGTGGGAAGTTATGGATATAAAACGGGTTGTAGATCAAACTGGTGCTTTGAAGATATTGTTCATGGCTTGTGCATTTATTAGAAGCTTTAAAAGGCTTTAATGCAACCATAAAAGACGAGAATAAAGTTGAAAATATGTACTCTTTAATAACTAAATTATTGTTTCGTTCGGGCCTGAAGAATTTCAGGAAACATTATGTAGATTGTAGGTAAAAGCCATTGATAATGACTTTATGAAAATAATTAAATTAAAAAAAGGGTGTTTTCTTAGATTTAACTTATTATAGAGTTAATCTCATAAATAGGTCTGTGGGAGACCTATTTCTATTTTTAACGTAAATAATGGACGTTTTCGCGTCTAAAATTTTAATGAAAGCAAATAATTTCGACGCTGCTGCCCTAGGTAATCAATTTAACTCCACGTTAATTAAAATCGTGTTTCATTCACACAATGCAATATACGAATTGGAAACGAAATAAATGATTAAAGCAAACCATGTAATTGAGTTCGAATGATAACAGAATTTAACTAATGCAGTATCGAAATATATTTTGGTGGTGAACGATATTTTCCATTGGTTGTTTGGTTCTGGTCCTGGCTAACTTAAGGACCTGCCTGCCTCCTGCGTCCTTAGAGATAATTAAGGGATTGTGTCACAGAACATACAGCCTGAAGCAGAAATGTGTGGTCATATTTAAGGTTGTGGTACATGTATAGACCATCAAAGTCAACAACTTTATCATGGGCCCAATATCGTAGCCGCGAAAAAATAATCAGTTGCCCCATACAAAATTTCAATACCTACTAATCGACCTAAATGTAACCTGATTATCTATTCGCGATTACGAAGTTGGTTTCATAAAGATAGATGGCCCGTACTGCAGCCTTAAATATGACCACACCATTTTTGATACACGCTGTACAATATAACTAATTGTGTCATGAAGATGGATAATACGCAAAGCATAATCAGCCTATAATGTTCCCACTGCTGGACACAGACCTCCTCTTTGTGAGAGAGAGTGAGCCGTAATCCACCACGCGGGCCCAGTACGTTGGATGTCACATGTCTTTTAATTTTCAGTTCTACGAGTAAGACATGCCGGTTTCCTCACGATGTTTTCCTTCACCGATTTGAGAGCCGTCTCCTAACAACAGTGTACCATCACCAATCCGTTGGTCAGGCGATATTTTCTACGCTAAGTACTGATTTGCCATCTAAAGTTTCTTAAATGACTCATCAATTCATAACTATTTTAATTATGCAAGCTATGAATAATTAATACATGTAAATAAGAGACGCTAAACAATCAATTATTAAAAACTTTTCTCATGAAAACGATACGGAAAGCAAATAGAATTTTCGAATCGCTTAGATAGTTTAACCAACAATAAAATTGTTTTAGATCCTTACTTCCAATAATAACTAGAATTAAAAAGTATTCGAAACTTGCCACTCAAATAATAAAACGATTGGTTCCTAATACCATAGAGCAAAGAATACCCCGCTTTATTTGTACTAACGGATAGCACAAATCAAACAAGACAAACTATTACCCATTATATACTTTTTAGGTTAGTGATAAGGTTCATTATCGAGTGCAAAATTATAGCCAAAGTTTTGAAACACTTGAACAATCCAAATATTGATAATAGCACATACATGGTTACATTATGAGCAGTAGACATTGTTTGTTCTGTGGATACCATTCAACTTGATTCTGGTAGAATGAATGAGGTTAATGACTTTTAACTTATTTTGCTAGACGTTTTTCATGTTTGGACCATCAAATTAAAGTAGTTATAATGGCAATTCTAACCATACTTAGCGAGCAGATTGATGATTACGGAAGAGTTGTTACTGTCAACTTTATAATATCACAGGGACTTTTTCTATTAGAAATACATGGGGATTTATGGCATAAAGCGTCCGAAATCCAAACCACCCTTCAAAAAATAAAATTCCGGCAAAAGTTAACAGCAAAAATATAATTAAATTGTCGTTTAAAATGTAGATTTTCCATTATCCTTCTTTGGGACCCAAAAATATTTATGCAAATTCTATAATGGAAAACAACTTATCTGTAAGTACTTTGAGTAATTACAAAATGTAAATGAGTGCGACTTAGTAATTTTTATTCCTTAGAAGTCACTCATTTAGACACGATTCTTATTTAATTACAGAAAAACAAAGTTTGTTTTATTTGTGTAGAGCAACTCGTTTATTTCAGAGTATTCTCCAGTTAACTCAATGAACTGGGGTGAATGAGCTTATGATTAAAATATTCGAAGTTCTTGGTATTGAGTGTAAGGAGTAATATGAAAATTAACATAACATCACGCCTTGTTTCCCCGAAGGGTTGGGCAGAGGTGTGCCTATAGTACATCCACATTTCGTCAGTTATGTAATAGGATGCGAGCCTTTTGCCATCAACCGGACACTAATCCAGACTCCGGGATGCTGCTGAGAAATTCCATATAGAAAAACCCAATAACACTTTAATCGACCTGGGAATCGAACGCAGGACCTCATGCTCAGCGTTAGCTCTTGCGACCACTAAATCATCGAAGCAATATGAAAATTGTGCAAAGAAAAGTGGTATATTATGGCAGCACATATGAATATTTATTTATTTCTTTCACACACCAATAAGTACTACATCTTACTGTATTCCAAGACGATGTTATACCTTCTGTATCTTATAAAATATACCTAAACATAAAAATTCACAATAAAAATAAAACTAAAATAATAAAAATCACAATATTTTCAAATTTTTATGCCTCCTTCAATGCACCTTTGTGCTCCGGACACAAATTTTGGCAGGCTATCGAACACTTCCGACTTCCGACGGCATATTAATATAAACGGAACAGTTTTAGCAAAGAGGCATCCGAGAAAAAGAATCGCCAGTCCATAGACATTTCAAGTAAATACTAAAGAGAAAGAAAGAAGTTTATATTATCAGGTAATATTTTATTCTTCTAGCATGTTGTTAGAATCCATATAACCTTTCGATCCTTTACCAATTTTACTTTATTACAAAAGTGATAGATTAAATGTTCGTTGTACGGATTCCTTCACCATGATTGAAGATTAGATACTAAGGTACTTTTTATTGAAGTTAAGAATAAAGTATAAAGAAAAATACCTTCTTTAACCTTCTCAGAGTTTAATAAACAACATGACGTTATAAAACGTGAACTTAAGCACTTATTGCACAAGATTTTCTTATACAAAAAGAGGACATCATTCGAGGACAGTAACACAATAAATACGAAAATAACAACATTTAATTTACTGCCTCAAAGCTTGGTGCACACTTTAAGCTAAATTGAGATTTCCGTTCGATATTTGACACCCACATAAGGCTGATTTACATTTGATAGTTATTCATAGCTCGCCTCCGCGACTACTCATGAATATGTGTTGCACAAAATGACAATGTACAAAGCAATCGTTTGGACATAAGATATTAATATTCTGAAAACAGTGAACACTTTGCTGGTAATAATGAAGATGGAGGTCCACCTAATAATAAAAATGTTAGACTACTTATATTAACAGCGATAGAAGATGCAATCGCCAAAGTGGGTGAATATGAGTTGTGTTAGAGTGGTAATTCAGCTCCGATTATAATTCAGACAGGAACCAAATCATTTAGCTTTAAGTGCAAATAAATAATTAAGATGAGCAATGATACCGATTTTATTGAGTCAAGAAATATTAAAGCAGTATATAATGAACTCGATAAGCATCTGAACGTAAGACAGAATAAATTCAATCCACAATATGATAATGAATGTATTTACAAGCCAAATACGAAAGAAAATCTATTTAATAAACCCATAATCGGATTTTACACTTGAGTATTATTCAAATTTGATCCATTTTGCAAACAAAATTATTCTTGAAACTAACTTTTTTACGACTGTTCAAATTCGATAATGCAGATTTGAGTTTTAGGTAAGTACACATATAAAATATTGCCTTAACTAATTTGCATTTGAATATACGTGAGTTCTAAAGAAGGACTTATATTTCAATGACAATTGAAGAATACAAAAAATTAAACCCGACCACAATACACACAATCCAACACAATACTAGAACACAATACAAGGCATGGACTCTTAAACTCAAATTGAAAACCAATCTAGATAGACATGAAAATTAGACGACTTGTCGACGGTTTTAGCATATTATCTCCATATGTATCGAAAGGCATTGTCTACTAGAAATATTAGTTTGTGTTGAAGCCTTGGCACCATTTCGCAGAACTGACTAACCGCACTCTTAAATTCATTTCCATGTTCGGCTTTCAATTTTGGAGTACTTAATTTAAGGTACTTAAAATAATTACTACAGCTTTTTAAAATGACAAATTGTCTAGTTTTACTTGATAATATAATTATGTATTACGTATATAGGTATTTATAAGTGGATTAATGTCTTCATGGTTATCTATAGCTCAGCCATATATATGGCTTAGAATAGATTTTTATTTCATTTAGAAATAACAAGGTGATTTCCATTATTTGTTAGTGGATTCGAAGAATTAATTTGATATTGATATGACAGGTTGAAAAATATAAGGTAGTCCGAACCGCCTCTTTTTGACTCTTAAGAATGCCCGAAACGTACAATTGCAATTGTCAATTTTTACGTGATTGATACACATGGATGCGCAAATTGATCGTCTACCAAGTATAATTGAAGCAATTGTCAATATTACTACAATAGAAATTGATGACAATTGATCAATCGCAATTGTTCGTTTCGGGGCCCCTTACAACAGGACAACTAATTCAGAAAAAATATCAAAACATTCAAGGAATTATTGCAATCTTCTGATTTTAATTTCATTACAAGTCTACGAAGAGACTTGAAAATTCGTTACGTCTATTTTAAGATTTTTAGTGGGCGTACTTTGTGGGAAGAGAAGGCTTTTAAGTCCCTAAGTGGTATTAAAGAGCTATAGAGAATAAACGACCTCTGAATTTTGAATTCGACTCAGATCCCTGTAGTAAAGCCTCTTGCTAGTAAAATTTTAGCTGAAACATCTCCGAATGAAAAGGCTGTCATTTTTATTGCTAGTCAGACAAACAGTTACAAAAGCAAAGGTTCTTAATACAATTCATGAATCCAATCCTAAAGAAGCAGATGGTAATTTATTCGCTAATCCTTGTAGTACATCATCCCAAGATATCCTCGGGGCACCACTAGATCAAAGCAATGCCAACGGTAAACCGAACGAGTCCAATAATATCAGAATGCACAATGTCATTGAAACGGGTTCCGACGCTTCGGGTTTATCCTCTGCTTTCTTAATTGAAATGTCAAGATGATGGCCAGTGGATATGTGATTATAATTTGCTACTGGTTTTGCCCTAGAGCTAGTGGAAATTGTTTTTCGGAATACCGTCGTGGATGCAGACAGATTCAATCTGGATCATATGAATGTGCTTTGGTTTTACAAATGTTAGAAATGATTATGTTGATTTTTGTTAGTGGATGCTTCCGCTACCACACTCTGATGTAGACTATAAAATTGCAATTAGGCAAACACCTATTTTGGCAACAGTTACTCATTTCCTAAAGATGATACAAGACTCAATGAAGAATGATGATTCAAAGGAAACAAACAGGTAGTCAACAAAATTTCAGCTGTTAAGGATACTGCTATCAATGCATATTATGTACATGTAACAGAGCACATAAAGGAAGTGGAGCGTCAAATGCTGTAAGTAAAAGTAATGCAAAGGCAGCACACGGAAATTCGTGCGGACGTCAAACTGTGATTGCATTTATATGTAAAGTATCTAAAGAATGTGGATACAATGCTGTGATGTGGTTGAATGATAATAAGTCGGAAATTCGGAATCGATCAATTTAGCTACTATCAGCTTGTATTATTGAACTATATTTTTGTAACACGGAAACCAGTATGACAATTTGAAATGTCCACGAGCAGGACAAAAGATTTATGAAGACAATAATTCACAGTTTAGTAACGTTACAATTGGACTAGTGTAAAATATTAGAATTCCCCCACTGTGTCGGATTACGTAGAATTATGGACCTAGTCTGATAGTGCCTGCTGATAGGGTTTATTGGCCCTAAAATGGAACCTCGTAAAACTAATTTAATTTTAGACTGGACTTAGAAGATACTTATTCTGGGCAACATTGTAAAGATGGCTCTAAGATAGCAATGGTTTATGTTTTAGCTCGTGATAGAATAAGTTATAAAATGTTTTTATTAAATCTGATAAAGTCTGTTTCGCTACGTCTATATTGATTATTGTGCTTTTACTTGTTTGTTTGCCACTTTGGAGACAGTTGCACAGCTTTGTCAGTGTTTATTTGAGAATTTTTATTTGCTTTTATTTCAGTTGGGTTTTCAATTGGAAAAATGGAATTTGAATATTTTCCGATGGACACATTGGCGTAGGATACAAAACTAAAAAGCTACGCTAAAAGCGAAATCTTCGATATGGTTCACAAATTTCCTCTAATTGATGAGCCCGCTGTATTTTTCACTTTTTATCACACCCATATAAAACGAGTATTATGTCATTGGATTAGCTAAGTACTTACTCACTGATTAACAATGGTCCTAAACAATGATGTAATACTTACTGTAAGTAAATAATGATTCATGGTTTTTCATCAAAATCGTGCATCCGGCTTATGCACCGCAATTTAGTGTACAATGATTCGATGATGCTACATTGTAAATTAATTATGAGTAAGAAAACTTGCATGACTTTGAAACTAAGTTCAGCGAACATCTTCAAATTGTAAATCAGAAAAGTTATTTTAGAGATGCTCGTAACACTGATGCATTTAGTGATGTTTTTGCCTTGTCTTTTTGTCTTTAACTTCAAAATTGAAATAAGGAAAGTTTTTTTTTTAAGTTGCTTATGTTTTGGGAATACCAACGCGAGATGAAAAGGGATGCGCGTAACAACTAGAACATTTATCTAACGATATGCTTGAAAATGGAAACAGGAGAATCGAGATATCTCATTATCATTTTATGTATAAGTAATTTTCATCCCGGAAAATAGCTAGTCACGTACAATGGTCCACTTAAAGGACTAAGTACGGAAATCAATCCCAATAACATACTAGACTATGACACATCCTATCATCATCGTCCCAAAAATATTTCAGGATAACCCTTAGAAAATCTCATAAATATTATAGTATTACGACATGTTACAGCAATATAATATGACCATTATTTCAGCCACAGGTGTTATAAATGGCGAATAAACGAGATAACAATGTTACGAACGTAAACCTGAAAAGTTACGTCTTGTGATATGTCGTAAAGATGACAAGTTATTAGTCAGATTTTGATACTCATGATAATCTTAGTCCGGAGATGATTTTTTTTGATCTTGATGATTATCATAATTTACAGTTTTATCGTGATCTAGTTTATCTTTGAGTTCTGGTTTTAGTTTTATGGTAAGTTTAGTATCACTAAAGTGTTTAGTATGCTTTAAGCTCAGCTATGTAATCTAATGACGTTAAAATTTATTCAGAGACATTCTTTCACTAGATGTGATTCACAAGCGGATAACATGGAGAGAATTTACACTGTCTTCAGTAATAGAATTTTAAGCCATTTTCGACTCGGAAGGGCCTTTTTTTTTGGATGGGAAATCATCAAATGACTTCTCCCGATCTGGGCGTAGCGGGAGGGCGTGTCAGACTTTTACTGACTAAAACCCACCCATGTTCCTTCAGTTGCCTGTGCCGGGGTCACGGTAACTCTTTCGAACATCCCGCAACCCTAGCTGGCATCGGCCCTAGCGGACCCCGTCAATAGTGCTGACATCTCTTTGAGGCGCGCGTGGAATACAACGCGCCGTCGACTCGGGCCTGGTCCTTACCGGACGGCGAGCTACCCATTGCTCGCCGTCCGCAAGCCCGCGCCTACGGTAGCCGGGAACCGGCTACCAATTCCCGACGCCCAGGGGGTCTCCTGCAGCGACTAGGAGCGTGAGGGCGCAAAGCTTGCCTCTCCCTCACGCGTTCCGCCTCCTGCTTCGCGAGCATTACTGCCTCACAGAAGGAGGTGATGGCTTCCCATTTACCCTCGCTCCGTACCATGGCCTGGACCAGAGCCGGACGCGAGAGATCGCCGCCGCCGATCGCTTCCACGAGGACACGGCGGTGCCCCGCTCAAGCCGGGCAGGCCTCCACCGTATGCTCCACTGTGTCCTCCGGGCGATCCACACAGTGGTGACACCCGGGCGTTTCCTCCCGCCTTATCGGAACAGGTACCACCCAAAGCACCCGTGTCCGGTGAGAACCTGCGTCAGGTGGAAGGTGACGACGCCGTAGCGCCTCTCCAGCCACTCCTCAAAGAGGGGACTTATCGCCATAATGGTGGCGTGCCCAGCGCTAGGTTGCGACAATCGCACTCGCCATGCTGCCATGAGATCCCGCCGGAGCTCTGTCCGCCGTGCCGTGATTTCTCGCGGCAGCCTGGAATCTTGTTTTAATTTCACAAACATTTCCAGTATACGTTCCAAATTAAACCTATATCTACCTATTATTAACAAGAAACTTCAGGGAAGGGACATTCATAAGCGTCCTTTAATATCCTTTCTGTAGAATCAAGTTTCTGTAACTTAAGGCGAAAGTGCCAGGGTAGCCCGCGAAATTTAAACTTTCTTGCGTTTTTTGCAATTTGCAGCTCAGTATTGGGTTGTATGTTGATTAAAATAAGATTCGCGACCGTAACAAATATCTATTTACAGAATTATAATAATTATACTCATCAATACAACTCTCTAAGACCAAGTAATTCTATGAATGATTATTTCATGAAATCTTGACATTTGAGGATTATACTAGCTTAAGGAGTTGTGTTACTGATTCTATTGATTACAATTATATAAAAACATATTTGTTACGGTCGCGAATCATATTTTAATCAACATACACCCAGACACTGAGGTGCAAATTGCAAAAATCGTAAGAAAATTTGAATTTCGCGGGCTACCTTAGCGCTACCCCTTAACAGACAGCTGTGCTGCTGGAGAGTTTGTTGCGCCACTGCTTCTTCCCAGCTAAAGCACTAGGAAGTGGTGAAGAGCGGGCGTTTTTGGGGGCCTTTTTTATGTAATTTTGACGTTCAAAAAGTGCTGATTCTCTGCATAATTTGAATAACTGACTTTTGATTTCGATTTTTGAACGCAGATTAGTAAGATCACCAGTACTACAAAATCAGACACATTATGAAAGTCTTTACATTATTTACAGTTACCCATTAAGTTTAGACTGTAACTGTTCAAGTGTTGATCGAATACCCAATGCCGATGCAGATAAGGTGCCTATCATAACTTGGTCTTGCGCGGTGGCGCAGCGTACAAACATTATGACAAATTCCGATCATCTTGTAGTTCTCTTTTTTGCCGGGTGTCAAGATGCACTGGTCTCGTGGTCGTGACTTTTAATGAGCGAAGTGATGCCATAATATTAATAAAAAAATCTTTATTGAGATGGCTTTGATTTCATACTTATTTAATACAGTTTGTAACAATGGTTACGATTTTGTTATGCTGTAATTTGTTTATTTTTCCATGAATTTTTTATAGATTTGTGATAGTTCGTGGTTTTCTGGTGTTTTGCATGGTCTGATTCAGTACCTTTAGTATTTAATCTCCTACATTATCCAAGTTATCAAGGATCAGTATTAGGTAGGTAATGATAATAAATGGTTCATATTAGGAATGCAGAAATTAATTTCGTAACGCCATGCAGATAAAATGAGAAAAGCAGAATCTATTTAATTGTTGTAAAAGATACCATCCATAACTCTACATTGAATAAAGTCGAAACAAGCCGATCCATTATAAACTATATATGTATATAAATTACACATATCCCTGAAAATATGACTTTGTTAAATTTATGTACAAGTAATGCTCCAGCGCCGCCAGGCAAGAGAATTCGCGGGAATGAGCGACTTGATATTAGCACGGATAAGATAAAATAAGTTCCTAACAAGTAAGGTACTAAGTAAGCCCTGTTATTAGGTAGGTATTGCATTATAGAACAGAAATAGGGGACCAGTTTGCCTAGACGGGTGACGCAATAGGAATAATAAAACAGTAGGTTGAATTTGGAAAAGATTAGAACGGCTGATTAAAATTATTGTTAATGTAAATGCAAAGAGACTGTGTTTTAGGAAGTAAATATTCATTACAAAAAGTTGATACGATAGTTTTGTTAAGAATGAATGAATTATTTCATAGGATTTATTTAATTTACGAAATATAAGCATAATTTGATCTGTTAAACACCGATGTTATGAAAACCTAGGTCATCAGGGAAAGCCCTAAAACTACTGATGCTCTAAGCGTGTTTTTCCACGTGAGAGATGAAGTAATTTTCCTTTTATAATAATAATTTATGTATCGCGTAAAACGGAACCTGAACTATGCTGCATCCGTGACATGCAAAACAGGTATATGTGAATATTGATGAAGTTTGCACCACTAGTATATGTATACACAGATATTATACATATACTTATTTATAGCAATATCATAGAGCCGACTTAAGTGGTGATGAAAAACTAAGTCGCTACAAAAAGTTAATTTGTGTTAATTATAGTTAATAATACTAGCGGCAGTAAAAAATTGTTTTCTCAAACATGCTTGGAAATTCGAGCATTATTTTGGCAACCTTCTTCGAGATAAATCGAAAATGCTGTACTGGTAAATACATGCGAGCAGCGACCGGCAATGTCAGTATGAAAATCCATATCTGTAGTGTTTAGCGGCCGAATAAAATACTATGAAAACTCATAAGTGTCGTGTATTTTAAAAATGGAACGAACTTTTTGCTTCGACACATGGTAAACAAGGACTTATCAAAGATTTTATTTAAATCTCGTACTGGCTTAGCAAATTGAGCTGTCCGATCAAAAGGCGTTAAATTTCGCCTGATTTTTTTAGACATAAGCTAAAGCCGCATGGGTGTGACATGACCTTAGGTCCGAATGAAAAAACTATGGGAATAATAATCTATTCTTTGCAAAGTGTTTCAAATCTTACGTAAGTAATTTATATAAATTAAATTATTGTATGTGCTTTATTCAAGCAGAAATTTAATCACATAATTTGGGAAAGTTCAAACTGTAGTAGAAAATGATTGGAGACTCATGATTTTTTTGAGCAACAAGCAGTAGTTGAATTAAACTTATAACACTTTTCTTGGGTTTATATTACGGTCATTTATTTATTTAGTGAAAAAAAAAATACATGAATATTTTCTATTGCCCGCAGGTAAGGGGACAAATGCTTTAAGTATTTATGACGCCGGTCACAAAAAATGGTCTACTAATGTTATTATCATCTGCACTCACTTAACGTAAATTGTTTTGTGTTCTTGAATAAACAGACCATACTAAACAATCTAAACAATACTCGTATTACGAGAGATGTATTTATAAACAAAATATGATGACAACAGAGTATGACCGAAAGTGTCGTTTGTTTACGTAACATTATTTGCTCAAACAAAATGGTATCTATGATGTGATTTCGTACAAATATCTAAAACGATGTAATAACTACTTATAAATGAATATTAATCCATTTACCGTCGATTAGACACGAAAACACTTTATTTTCAATAAAAAAAAAACACACCGAGATATCACTTGCGCCAAATGTCATTGTCAAAACGTCATTATTAACTTTATTTTTTATGTTTCCAAACAAAATTTTACGTTTAGAATCATTTAGTTGACGAGAATATAATTATTCTTCCGGACCACAGACTAAAACTGCCCGCACAGGATATGTTGGGTTTTGAGAACCAATGAAAGACAGTTATAATTTCCACTGATTAATTTATTAATCGTTTATTTGGTAGGAGAGGTGTGTGTGCGCTCTAGCTTGGTCCTGAATCCTGAAGGAACACTAGCGTCTAAACTATATCAGAGTTATGCACAAGGTAAATATGTATGAAAGAGAGAGGCTCTCAAACTACTTAAGTGGGACGGATATATTTTGTTGTATTCCAACAGGATTAGCCCATAATTATAAGTAGAAATAGAGATTTTGATTCGACTTTGTCTCTGTCATCTCTGACCTAGACTAGAGTCAAGAGCAAACCTATCTTACAAAAAAAAAAAAAGATTTCAACCGCTTGGATCGGGTGGTTCACCGGTGAACTAGCGCGCGTTGGACGGAAAATAAACATCCGTCATTGATTCTGGAATTTATAATTAATTGTTGAATTTCCACGCATTATTTGAGAAAAGTACTATGCAAGCCTCGGCCGCAACCAGGCTTAAGGACTCACGTTTCACGTTCGTCTACCTGCCTCTGTTGTCAGCCGCTGCAGTAATGTATATAGATTTTATCATTTGGCTATTGATATTTCCTTATTTACTTTGTAATATTATGAATGAAAGTCGACTAACAAAAGGTTTTTACACGGCACATGTCAATGGAAACGCCAGGAGGGAACGCCCTAGGAAGACATAATATAGTGATCTTATTGGTGATGTTCTTCAGAAAGGTCAGATGCGTAGTATTCGCGACCGGCGTGCGTGTATGACCAGATGTATGAACGTAAACGAGGCAAAAGGAGTATGTAAGGATCGTAGCAGGTGGCGTTCTGTAGTTTCTGCCTATCCCCATGGGAAGAAGGCGTAAGTTTATGTATGTGTATGTATTATGAAGCCTTTATAATTAAACGAGACTCATTTCAGGCTAATAAAACACCATCTATTTATGGAGTTTCCCAGAGGTAACATAACACATAATATCACGCCTTGTTTCCTCGAGGTGTTCTGACTAAATAATTAACTAAAGAAAGACAGGTGCTTCACATTAAAAGAAGAGCCTATTTGCAAAGAAATATAAACAGGAGCTGGATACTAAGGGTGAGATTCTAAGATCGCACTTCGACTTTGCTAAGTAAAGTTTAATAAGAATATCAAACTTAACTAAGCAAATTATGTTCATATTCAAACAAACTAATATGACAAAAAAGGTGCCATACGAATATGAACCTTATACGAAAACGTTTAAGGTTCCTATTAGTATAAAAAGTTAACGTTACTTAGTAAAGCAGATCCAAAGTGCGGTTTGTGAATCTTGTCTTAAATAAAACAGGACACTAAACAAAGATGACGACATCAAGTTACTTGATCTTCTGTATCTGTCTATGTACGAAGATCAATGTAATGTATCAGTGTTCTCAATCTTATTAGGGAGGCAAAAACTAAGTCGTTCACATTTCTAGACAACTTCATTATAACCAGTATTCTATGAAGCACGACTTTTATTAAACACTAGCTGGGCCCCTGACTTCGTGTGGTTGTCGGAAAACAACTTCCCTATTTGAATCGTATTTTGTTCACAATTTCATGGGTTTTATTTTTTTTAGGCGGAACCCTAATAACATCAGATATCTGACAGTGAAAGTCCCGTCAAAATCGGTCCAGCCGTTTCAGAGATTAGCCGGAACAAAATAATACAAACACATCTTTATGGTAGCACACCAGAACCATAATAAGTTATGAGTAAATTAAAGCTGTTCTATGTAATAACCATACTACATTTTAATAATTTTCTGTTTCCTTAAAGGATGTAAATATAAGAAACAGCAAAGAAAACATTAACTTGAAATCTTTCGTCATCAAAATTACATATAATTGAACATGTGAACTTTAAACACATTACTATATTACAGGCCCAGACGTAGACAAACGTCACAGCAAGAAAACCAGTTTTATTCTACCTACCTACTTAGAACAAATAATAATGTCTAGCCGCTTTTAGGTAATGTAGGTTCAACCACAGAATAATATCTACAGAAGGTCGGTATAACGGTTCCATATAACGAGCAAAAACAGGTGCATACACACACATACAGGGTGAAAGGGACAGCCCTCCGCAAACTAACAGGATGCATTCAGCTTCTTATTTTGAATCATATTCTACCGGAAAATTTTCATTTTTTTTTCGATTTTTCAATTACTATTCCTTTATTTCAATGTAAAATTACATTATTTGTACGTAGCACTCCATTTATGCAAACAAAACAGGTATTATCAAAAAATCAGCAATGGATGTTGAAATACTCGGCGGCCGAAGGCTCGCTGCGCTGCCGTTCGCTACGCATATTTTGCCATGGTAACGATACATTGCCTGTGAGGTAATAAAGCAAATCAGGTTTATTGGATTCCCATAACGTTCCTGAAATAATTTCATGTACATGACATCTTAGTATGATATACTGAATTCACCCCATCAGTCTGCAGAGGGCTGTCCCTTACACCCTGTATACGCGCTCCTATACGGCGGTCTCAGTTTAATAACTCGGTGAATGCCAGTCACGAGTGCGCTTGCACTCGCTGTACTGTTTTCACTCTTTGTATCTAGCCAACCTTCTGTACTTGTATTATTCTGTGGTACAACGCAGGCTATGATTTCAACTTGATGACGTAATATCCTGTGTAAGGTAAATGCGGGATTACCTTACCAAAAATGATATCATATTGCGATCCTATCTGTCTATCATGTCTTGGTGATTGCTGCAATATCCTTCTCTAATCGTTTTGTTATCATGAATGATTTTAGCAATATTGACTGCATGAGTACTACTGCTACTGTTTTCCTTGTACTGATTTTATTTAATTAAGTTTATCTCGTCACCTTTATTTATGTATACTATACATAAATAACCTCGCGGATATATAATTATAGATGAAGATAATGTGAAGGAAAATAAATTTATGAAAATCAAGATGTTACGAGGATAGAAGCTGATTTGAAAAAAGATCCACCATTCCCCGAACACCAAACCCTATGAAGAGGTCCATAGTAACGAAGAACGTCACAGAGAAAATGATTCTATGGGATCCCTAGTAATGAGGAACACGACGCAAGGGGAGAAGAAATAGGAAGGAAGGTAACCCCATGTGTAGGTGTGAATATATTTGTTTATTCAACTCCCCCATAGCTTTCCACTCTTCCCTGTATGTTGCCTTCTGGAACAAATACCTCTAGGTCATCACGCGAGCGTTTCCTAGGCCACTCTCGGCGATGACGCCCGTCTTCTAGTACCCACTGCGTGACTTCTCTGGCCTATTTGTCCCGATGCACCCTACATACATACCTCGCCCAATCCCACTATGTACCTACAGAACATAGAATCATTTACACAACAAGAACGACAGGCGACATCACCTGTTATAAGACATAGAATAATTGCATAACATTAATCTTGATAAAACTGTAAAACTGCATAACAATAATATATTTGTCTACCAACGATGAGATCATTCAAAGACAGGTTCCAACGAAGCTGTAGGTAATACGTATTCATTTATAAGAGGTAATTAACAGGTAGACTAGTCCAACAATCGGTATTTATTATAATAGGTGACTGAAGAGGAAGTTGAATAGATGTTGGACGTCTTTTGACGGGTCTAATGGCGTTTTAAATGAGTAATTTTCTAAAGTATCCTCATTTATTTCAATGAGTGTAGTGTTATAAAGGGACGCACATTTTTCTCGTGAAAAACATAGATGGCGAACTATACGAATTCAACCATAAAAAAAGGGTCAACAGATAAATAAAAATTATAAGTAGATGAATATGATATATGAAGAGTTACAAAGACAAAGGCAAAGACGGGGGACACAAAATTGAAAAATGGAACCACTCAGAAAAGTAAAAAGATTGAAATGTATACTGTTTGTATCCATTTTAATCTTTGTGCATATAGAACATCACTAACTCTGAAAAACAAGGCCAAAACCTTTTTTTAAGTCAAGGATAAAGAGCATCTTCTACGTACCCAATCAATCAGGGTAAGATCGCAGTCATACTAGGCCTCTGGGCCCCGGTCCTTGGGCCTTGCATCACACAAGATATATTCATAAGGCCCCAGTTACATCACTGAGCCGAGACATTTCCATATAAAGACTGGCCCACATCGGCCAGCTGGTATTTTTGAATATGCGAACAAGTTAACAATGAATGCATAAATAAAGTGTGAATGAATTAATATTAAAATGATAAAAAATAAGAAAAGTTTTACAAAAACACTAGACTATATCAGACCACATTTATATATAGGAAGGGAAAAAGAGAAAGAATATTATAATCTAGCCTCAAGCAAGAAATACGATTAAAACTTATCTCATGGATTTAAGCAAACTGAAATTACAATACTACGCTGTTAATACATAAATATTTATAAAGCCTCATTGCATTAAACACTGAAACAAACATAATTAACACTAAGAATTTGAGGAATTCCGTCTTATTTTGCCGATTGCTGTGTACATACATACATAAGTGCGTTAAATTATCATACATATCACACAACTGAGTCAGTCTACGGAAATGCGACAAGACGATGTTTTTAAATTGACGTCATTGCACAAAAATGGCGCTGTAGCAAGTCCCCTAAAAGGTGAAAAAGACGTGTCTTACGTCACTGTTTCCGGCCTAAACATGAATGATGAACTTAAGAAAACATATAAACATGTAACAGTATAAGATGATCTTGATACAAGGACATAGCTAAGAAAAACAAAAGAATTTCTCGTTAATTAACCTTGTTAAATATACTTTTACTGGATTCCTTATCATCATCACCAAAAACATCAATAGTATTCTATCATATATGTAATACATTTACATATATTTAAAACATATATCTATTAATTATATTTTTATTAAAAAAACATTTCAAAATAGTGGCCCATCGGCATCAGGAACATGGTCCAAGCTGCCGGTGGTCTGGGCTCTAGAAAGATGAACCTCCTCACTATGCGTACCGTGGCTAGGAGTAGTGCTTTCTGAATCAAGCCCTTGACCCAGCCGCGCAATGAGAGTCTCCTGAGGCTCATATCAGTATTATCATTATCTTCATCTTTTTGGAAATCATTCAATAAATTGTTTCAAGGTCGTTAAAGAAAAAACCTGTAGCGTAAATCGTTGTGGACTATTATAATATTATTGATTATATCATTGTCATGTCTTATGTAAATAGAGGTCAACAGAACACAGTGTATACATTATGTAGCTATTAAATGGTTTGTTTGTTTGATGCAAAGGTCAAAGACATACCTACCTATCTCATCTTTTTTATACGACTATGTCAGTGGAAATATACAATGTAATTTGTGGTAAAGTAATCAATTAAATAGTATTAATAAAATTTATGACGAATGACTGGGAAGAATGGATCGAGGACATGAAGAAGGAATTTTCCGCATCCAATCAATAACATACCTTAAATGCGGGAGAAGCCAGAAGGAGTACTTGGGAGAGCCCTATAGCCAGAAATCGACCGTATTTCACCATATTCTACTGCTGTATATATCAGGGAGGTGTGGATATGACAGACAATTAATCCGTTTAAACTAGCCTGTTCAGATATCTAAAGTCAACTACAGTAAACACCTTATAAAGGTATATACTGCCGAAAAGGAATAACTATGAAAGGAAAATGTAACCGAATCAACTTACTGTATCATAGGTATCTGATAAAACTAGACCTTTTTCACCACAACCTAACACACGACCATCCTCATAACGCAATAAAACTGACAAGCTCAGATGACAACAATCAAATAAAGATAAATTCTGTGTTCGCACTCCTCGACCGTCATTCTCTTTGTTTATTGTGTGACACAACACGAGCTCCTAGAAGAGGCACAGTTAAGTCTAGTACAGACTATATTAAGCTCGGTAGTACACTGCGAAATTCCGACGCGACTGTTGTCATACATTTTGTATGAGATGCCTCATATTATACGGTGGCTACAACGGGTAAGCTAGAATGTTTGGAAGCTTTGAAGCCTTTTTTTTTGTTTGGTTTTTGCGAAAATAACAGGACCATTTTCAGAATTTCTGAGATACTCGGAAAGAGACTCAAGATTGCGAAGACATTTTGTATATGTATAATTGTCTATATATTTATTTATTTCGTAGAAAACTCGATGTGCTCTTTTGCATTTGACACAGTTATATGCTCCATAAAATCCTATTTAACGAAGATTTAACTCACTTGCAGACAGAAGCCGCCGTCACATCAATATCATATTATTATGTTCATTCGAAATTTTAACAAGCAGGTAAAATATAGCAGCATTCACTGTAAGAATTATTTTAAGTAGCTTACATAAATTGCTTGAACTTGCAAGTGGCATACAAAAGCGCCGTATTTTTTTCTTTTTTAACTCCAATAACTTTTTCATCGTCATTTTTGGCATTATGCTTGTGAAGTGGTACTGAATAACCTTGTCTCATTTTTTTTTGCAGGTGACTTGTATTGCATTTCTTATTTTATGTACTTTACTGCTTTAATTCCATTCTAAATGTCATAAGGTTTCCTATGAATTGAATGTCTTTGTTTTTGACTGAATTTCCTCATAATGGGTGTAAGGTAAAAGAAAAATATATTGTAATATAGGTTTGAGTTTTATTAAATTAATTATCTTTGGTGGACTAACACTTGAAAAGATTCTGTTTCAATTCTAGTCCATCGTAGAGTAATTCTAGCTTTCTCTCCATCTTGGCACTGGGTATGATTTATACTTATTGAATTGAATATTATTAGGCACGCCATTTAGCATACAATCTTAGCAATAATTGCTCCACTTAATCGAATCGGCAGTTCCGGGTTCAACGTCCAAAGAATCCTTGATCATAAAATAAGTCGGCGAAATATTATGTTCTTTAAACTTGCAAAGTCTTCAGAATCTTCTCAGTTTATGTAATAAAACCTTAAAAGATGTTGAAGGAACACCGCCATATATAGCAGTTTGATTTTATTGTATTGAATTGTAGAGTTCCCATTTGCATTACTCTTGCTTTAAAAGGATAGCATAATGGTCAACGTTTCCAATGTATCGCTATTCAACAGCCGTTTTATTTTTCTTCCAGTACGGGTTTGCTACTTTCGTGTGCTGTATTAGGATTCTATGGTATTTGGTGTTTTGTATCTTGTCTCTTTTAGATGCCTTTCTCTGAAATAATGTTTGTGTTTTCTTTCATTACATCTTTGGAAAAGTTTTCATAATCTCTTGAATCAGGAAACGATCACATCTGATTAAAGTATTCTTGATATTTTGAGTTAGTAGGTCTGTCTACCCAAGGAACTTCATCTATGTAACATTGTGACTCATCTTCTCTACCTGTATCTCTGTGAAGGGTAATGTTTTCTTCAAGAAATCTACATCTGTATATTTAAGACGACGTGCACGAAGCTTACGCCAAGATTCATCCCGACATTAATTAATATTAAAACGTAAATCCTCTTTAATACAATTAGAAGCAAATCGTGCGTGAAATTATTCAATTTAGGTTTTCTTGCACATAAATGTAAACGAATGGAAGCTAAGCTCAAGATTACCTTAGTGCTGGTAGCTAAATGTTCTCATTAACCCACATGAAGGGACGAAGGAACATGTAGTGAGACCTAATTCTGGCTTTATTAAAGTAACAGGATTTTCTCCTAGCTGTTCCTGAAGAATGTAATGTAGATTAAAGTTTCCGGATGGCATTTTTTTATCGTTGTCTTCGGAGACTTTTATTATTAGTATGCTCTACTACTCTACGTGAGTTTCATCTTTATATCTTCCCGTCTTTCTATTCCTATACGTGTGTGTGTGTAAATCATGGCAGTAGAGTTATAATATTCAACCACATTTCCAGATTAGTGTGCGAGAACACGTCACCCGAGCACTTTACCTATGCCCTACATTAATTGTGGTTCACATTTTTCATCTAACCTACACTAGAATCCCACTATTCCGCGAATTCTAATAAAAACGGGATCATCTGCATTGTACAGTGTACACAATGTAAGTACGACAGAAAATACATACACATCACCATAATGTATGTCCCTTTTACCAACCCTTTCAAGTGTCTACGAAAATGGGCCATACGGAGTACAATGGCAGAAAAGTATGGAAAAGTCCCCCGGTACAACAAAGAAGAATGTTTTGTTAGGAAAGTGTCCAGCTATGAAGATGGGCGCTATTCTCATAAGTAGGACGTCGGGACGAACGGCTCGGCCCGTAATTGTGGTGACACGAAAATCCCACTCTCAAGTTTTGAGAATAGCCCCAGTACACTCGAAATAATTATGTATTGTGGATCTTTATCATAACTTTTTTTTTTTTAGTTTATTCTTTTATGTGGAGATGATTAGGACTGTCAGCAAAATATCGAGTTAGCAGAAAAATATCAAAATGACATTTAAATTAGTTGGTTGGGTTTTTTTATTACGTAGCCGTGAGAAGGGTTACTTACTGTCAGGGTCCGTTTAAAAATTCAAAATATTTACATAATCACTGTGAAATTAATATTCATCAAACCAAGTTGGGTATCCATTATTTTTTTGCTGACGATTCGAATAATAGGCACTTTTTGCTTTTAATTTTCGTAACGTGACTCAACAAAAAGTTTATTTTTAGGGCACAACTCTCGCTTGTTTTTGCAAGTTCAACTTTGTAGCGTTATTGCATTACCTATTTTTTATAAGTTGATTGATAAGTAGATGTTTCTTGCTGTAGTAATTTTCTTTGACACTGAAATAATGTAAATGTGTACATTTATAGAGATATCATCATAATGCACAAGGAATACCCTTGTAGATTATATTTGAGGCCAAGAAGGCGAACATACATATTTATAAGTCTATATATAGTAACATTTTTATATCCACATGCTGTTATTAAACAAAACATCCTATAACAAGTTCAAAGACAATGCATTACTTACCTGTTATTGAACGTTCTAGAAAGGAGTTATTATGACTTGGTTAATGCTTGAAATACTATGGTTATTATGGAAACATTTAACGTCTAGGTGAGTTATGGGTTATGGACTTATGGCCAACTGATTATACGTTGGTTTCAAGGTCCCATTGTTCAACGCCATATTTTCACGTGACTTACTCAAAATTAAAGTTAGAAGTAATTTTAATATGTACTTAATTTGTGAATTATTAACTTTTGAATTTATTCGTGTGTATAGAAGTCGTGCACGCGACTTTAACTTTATTGCAATTAAGGCACATGAGTTGCTTATAATCAGGCAATTTTATCGTTTAATGTAATATTAATTTAAGCCTGCTTCAAAGAAACTTTGGTTTTTTAAGTGGTTTTGTGTTTACCACCTTATATTGTGAATGTGTTTATTTACTTCATCTTTAATTACCTTCTTATCAAATCTTTTTCCCTTGAAATGAGTTGTAAAATATTATAGCTTATTTATAACATGTTTTCAGAAACTTAAAGTACATAAAAATTAACAGGACAATCACCTTCCCACTATTTATGACAAAATTATAGACAGTGTAACTTTAGCAAGTATGACAAATCATGAAGTCACGTGAAAATACAAGCATACCAGGGTAATTAATCATGCAAGGCACATTAGTATATCATCCATGCAGTTAGACACGTATCGTCTCCCTATCGGCGACTACACTGAATCATTGCCATGATTCATGCATCATTATACAGGGGGTTGCTCAGGCATATACGGGGGGTTGCATTTTTAAAAACGTACCCTGTACCAAGTGGCCACCTGAGGTTGCCGGAGACACCACCGAAAACAATATATTACATGTTAATTGTAGGTAGATACTGGAATAGAAGCTAAGGATACACTTTAGTTAGGTTATTGGATGGACTGGAAGATATTTGAATTCAGGTACCTATAAGAAGTTATTATATTATTGTATTATAGTAAAAATTTTGCAGAATGTACATCCCTATTGAGATACAACCATAAAAATGTTACACGTACGTCGACTATAAAACTTTACGGCGTTCTTAAAATAATAATAAACAGAGAACAACAATCAAATAAACGTATGAATCCATTTAGTACACAATAATGACGAGGTTATTATCCATTAACTATCTTATTTTATGATAATCGTTTGAATAACATTTCCAAATTATTTTCTAAAATAGGTTATATGTTGCCAATTGCAACTGAACTTTTTCAACCGAATAAAAATTCAGAAGCACAACACGATTCACAAAAAGTTAAAATAAAACATTTGAAATTCGAGCACGTTCCACGCAAATTCCGAATGACATTTTATTTGTGCGGCAAACATCTAATTTTGTGCATTACTGTACTCTATGCATCGGGGTCCTACCAAGGTAATGTCGGTTGACGAGTCGAGTACCTACATATCGTTCGATACGATTGGCGTGACCGTCGAGTATGCATTTAAGAAATTACTTCCACATAACGGTATTATGGAAACTGGTTTGTAAGTGCCAGTGTGGATTGCTGTCGGCTAGTGATTTTTCCGATACTCGACATGTAGCTACATAGGACGTTGGTAGTTGGAGGCTCCGCGCGATAAAATCTAGCCATTCTTGTAGTGTTGCGATGTTTCGATTAGATATTTGATGTAAGCAAGTTCTTTATATAATACCTACAATGTTTCTAACCTACATGAGTATGATGGTTATTTGAATAATTTTCGGATTTGTATTAAATTACACAAAGCGATTTCTCGTTTGATATTATGTTAAGTATCAAATTATGAACTAGGGATATTATTCAAGACTATTAATTTTTTGACGGCAAAATCAACGCAAAGATCACATAAAAATTTAATAACACAAAATCAAATGGAGTGCCAACTGCAGCAAATCTAAAAAAAAGAAGCGCCATAATTTTACGAGCCGCTCAATTGGCAAAACATAATAAAAAAATATGGTAGCGTTCTAGCGTTTATAAGGATTATAAAACATTTATCCCGTCCCGATTGAAAGTGTGATGTTTTAATGCAACGTTTATTGCGATTTACTAGACAGTCTTAAGACTTGTCCCGCCTACAGCTGCCCACGTGCGACTTGCACTTTTGTGAGCTTTACATTGCATTAAAATATTACTACTGCATTTCTTGAGTCGTTTGAGAATATTTTTGTTCCATTCATGACTTTAAATTATTTATGTTCAATTCACAATTTGTTTATGATGCTTTTAGTGAATGTGCTTAATATTTTTTATAGAAACGGAAATTAAAGCCAGATAAGGTGCCTAATTATGGCTACATAATTAATTACACAGTAGGTAAACTGCATAGTTCTCCAACTGGTGTTTATTTGTAATATTTCACAACATGATTCCATGTAGGTATTTAATTGGTAAGCAGGTTCTCGTAGGCACTCATAGTTTACAATAATTAAATTCATGAAGCTTGCTTCATAAATAATACTTATTACAGAAAATAAGACTCTTCATGAAGTAGGTACCTAGTTATGGAATATTAGCTATGGCAATAGCGTTAAAAATCGATTAGAGACGCGATTGAATCGATAAACTTGGTATGCTTTGTACCTAGTTATTATTTTTCAACCTGTACCTACTTAATATTTACTAACCTCTTCTAGGTATATTATTGTTATTTTTTTTTCAGTGCAACAGCAATAAGTAGGTACATCATAATAGTTATGAAGATTTGATTTACTTTTAATTCATACGTGAAGGAAAAGTCATATTCCATATTTGAACACATTCATCAAAAATAATCCATTAAAAACTAAAATCAAATCGATTTCCCGCCGACTCGATTCAATTATGGTCTATGCAAACATATGAGAGACGTCCCCACTCCGGAGACTCTCAATATTTGCATTTCAATGTCGTAATCGATTTGAATCGAAACTCGATTATCGATCAAGTACCAGACGTTCGTACTACTTTCACTGGTTCGCAATTACGATAATATTTGTGTTTGTGTGATGCTGATAAAATAGAGATCATTCGATAGAAGTACTTAAGAGATTCTCAAGTCTTCTGAAATATCAAATTAGTTTGACGTAAAACAAACATTTTATATCCTTTGAAGTTTTGTAATTAAAAAGTCTCATAATCGTAAACTTTTATAGCATAAGTATTTTTGGTCCATTTCAATTAAAGTAATTAAATCTAAACTTTCTAATGATATTGACTCGATATTAATTACAGACTTTATGTGATTTTTCCAACGCCTAAACTTCAACACCAATAAAAAAGCGAACTCGATAGGTATAAGTATCATTATTAGTGATTATAATCACTAATTAAGCAAAGCCAGTCTCCAAGCGGGAATTGGATTATTCCTCTACTGTTGAAGTCCTCAATATTTTTTAAAATAATGGGTTATATTGTGATAAGGATTTCAATGTACAGAAAGTTTGGCTACAACTGAGCATCATTAATGCCCGTTTTAACTAACTCTATGGGACATTGGATTTTCAACTTTCGGCGCTGAGACGAGCGTTGAAAATCAATCATAGCATGACTGTTGAACCACAGGATATCTTTGACTGTAGGTACAGGTAAAGATAATCCCGAATGAAATGCAAGACAATTACAAATGCTTTAAAGTTAATGCTTTCATTAGGCCTTTAGTCTGCTTTTGACCCTTATAGCGCACGAAGTTTAATTAAATAGGTAAGTACTTAAATGTCATTTCCATGACCTATTTGCGTCACTTAGGTACCCGATTATCGACAAACCATTATAAAATAAATAATTCTACTGCCCTCAATAATAGTCTCATAAATTTATAAACCCATGAGAAAAAGCAGGTGACACACTGTACTAAAGACTGAAGTATCATCGGATGTGGAACACATCAGCTGTTTATTTTCCCATCGTGCGTCTTTGAGGTTATTATTGGAAATACGTTGCCAGTAATTATATAATTATTGTGCTGGGAACTTGGGTAATAATATGTGACTTTATGAGGATATATGGCTTGACACTATTAATAATTGGATATCTATTTAATAATGAATTAAGGCAAGAATGTAATAATGTGAAGTGTAGCTTCTAGAATGATGTATTGGTTTAACTGTGGGTTACATTTTCGTTACTTATCAGGTATGATCTCGCTTATGCTGATGGTAAACTATAGGAACTAAAGTAAATCTGCGAGGTAATTTGCGTAACACACTTACAGTAGGAATCGGTTTCATTTTGACAGCTCATCAACATTCTTTGCGTTATTTACGTGGTTGAGCAGACAAATTTTTCGAATATAAGAAGCAATGGATTAGCAATAAGCTTCAAAATCATTTAGATTCTGATGGATAGAGGGTTACGCAATTAGGCTGCTGGTTTCTTTAACAGGATTCAGGCATACCCTTTAGCTGAAAAATCGTCATGAACGAAACGAGGCTCATAAGTATTAGATTGCCAAAGGATTATAATACCTATAGGGGTATTGCCCTACGAGGGAACTGGCCTGAACTGTGTTCAGAAGTGAAAAAAAAAAGAATCAAGCATACCTGACTAAAACCAAGCATTTTAAACCCTAGGTAAGTAATATTGTATTCATACAATTATAATTAATAAGTTAAATAATGTGTGATGTTACAAAAAATACGTAATATAAACTAAACATATTAACTTCACTAAGCGGAACGATAACATTGAATAATCGTCTAAATAACAAAATTATTTAAATAAGCGAAAGTTTTCCGTTTCATATATTTGGTCGAATGTAGGTAATCTGAGTAATGTATGCGTAATCGTATTAAAGTAGAATATAGGTTAGTTTAGGATTAACGAGGCTTATTAACTGATGGCTTGTAAAAACAAATGAATACATATAAAAATATACAGACTACATTTTTAAAACAAATGCTGTTGTCATTGGTTTTTGAGCAAAAATGAATTCTCGATATTTTTCTCCATGATTTATGCCACATCAACTAGATTTTATGTGAAGCTGAAACGCTTATAAATTGTTAATATATAATCTTATATAAAACATATAATACCTACCTTATTAGTTTGTGAAGATGACTGGACAAATAAATTAACAATAATGACTTAATTAGTTTCCTCTCGTTTAAATTATGCAACCCAGGTGACAAAAGTTAGAAGGTTAAAAACTTGTTAATTCTACATAACTTATGAATCAATCTTTACTAAGAAACTTATAAGATTATTCCAATCGCGATGTTTTTTAGCGGGAAACGGCGAATTCCTTAAATCTACAAACGATTTGACGAGCTTCTCCTAGAATGCTATAACCGGAATTAGGTTTATGGTTTTCCAATAAGATTTACTGCGTATAGCAATTAAGTGGGTACCTTTGCTCCTATACATAGAAATAGATAGGTAAAATGCAGGTATCTACTAAATACATAAGTATATAATCCGTCAACTTATTAGTTTGTACGGGCTCGTGGCTAAGTAATAACAACCGCACGGGTCGATCGACCAGGTTAAGTTACGCTTGCTGCAGTCGATCCGTGGATGGGTGACCATCTTTACACACCGAGACCCCCCGTACCTCGGAAAGCACGTTAAGCCGGTGGTCCCGGCTGTCATTCTTGGTTCTTTAACAGTCTTTAAAGGTCGTCGGAAGCCTGAAAGTCTGACAACCAGTTTTACCAAGAGGTATTATCGTATTTCCCAGTAACTGGGTCAGATAGGATAGCTGCATCCGGTTAGACTGGAAGCCGACCCCAACATAGTTGGGATAAGTTTAGGCAGATGACGATATATTAATTATATTGTAAGGTATTGGCCACCTGTAGCCTCAAATAAATGTTATATTATTTTTTTTATTTTTTTACATATCTCGCGACCCCATGGTCCCCATGGGGTCCCTGTCCTTTGAAGCCGTACGAGAGGCCGAAGTTATTATTATTACCTACCTATTATACGACTACTATTTAAAAATAAAAAAGTATAAAAATCTAAGTTTTCACTCTAAAAACTAATAACTGACTAACTAACTATTATTTATCTCAAATGACACGAATGTGCTCACAAACTAATTAGAAAATCCATCCTAACTAAAAACGCTGAATTAATTAAGGTTAAACTTATTACGGCAGTACTTATTCTTCTTCTTCTATTTTTCTTATTGAGAAAAGTAAAAGGGATTCACCCTAAGTAGGTTCGAACTTAATATACTAAGTAGGTTCAAACTAAATTAGCTAGCGAAACTGGACAGACGTGATGTCGATATCTAAAGACGATAAAACAAAAAAAAAAACGGAGTCTACGGGGTCAACGGCCGCTGGCAGTGTAGTTTCTTGAAATGATGAGTTAAGAAAATCTTTATTATTTTGTTGTATTGTCAGTAGATATCGATCCCCGTTCTGAGGAGTTTCGCCAGCTAATTTAATTTGTCCCTGTATAAATCTATGCTACAAAACCAAAACTCGGAACAGACCTTAGGCAAGGCGGCGAGGCACTGCTGCTTGACGTCCCAAATGAGCTGATCTCTGGGGAACTGGAGACTCTTCTGCACGTTCAACTCGGGCACGTGCACCCTCACGAGGAGCCAGCCCTCCGCTCCCTCAGAGCACTCACCCTCCATTACGCTACGCCATCTGGGGAAGAAGAGGAAATATGGTGAATATTTGGTAGTGGAACATTGAAAAGACCCTTCAAACATCCGAATTAATTAGTTAATCCAGGCCCATACCTATTTCTATCTATACATCTATACAAATAAATAAAACTGAAGTATCTGTTTGTAATTTCATAATAACAGGTTTTTACCAAATTCATATGAAAGTATATATACGGTAGGTACTTATAACAAAAAAAGAATTTTAGTATTTTTTGTCTGTATGTCGGTCTGTCTATAGGTATGTCTTGTTTGTTCCGGCTAATCACCGAAAAACCTGGACCAATTCTGATGGAACTTTCACTGGCAGATAGCTACCTAACTTAGGCTACTGTTATTTAAGAAACACAAAAAAAAATTAAACTCATGAAGTTGTGAACCAAAATAATAATTCTGGATTCGGGTATGAAAAATTCTTTTTGCATTTGGTAGCCCAATTCTCGAGAATAGTTAGAAGTTATTTAACATCACGCTACGACCCTTAGGAGCCGAGCAAAAAGAAAAAAACGTCAGAAAGAACGCTAAGCGAAAACTAAGTAACAGCGCGGGCGGACGATGCAACGCGACGGGTCAGGGGACGAGGGAGTTTTATTAAAATGTGGCTGTTATTTTAGTATATTGTGTATCTTACGACTACCACGCTAACAAAGTCGCGGGGCATAACTAGTAGATAATAAGATAAATGCCTCTAAAACGATGGAAAATTCTCTGGAGCTTGACAATTGATTCGACGTTGACAAAATATTGGCTTGACTTAGCTTATATTTTGGACTTGAAATTTAGGATTAATGCCCTGAAAGCTACGTAACACGACCTCGCGCATTCAGGACAAATGGGATAAATAACCAAATGAAACAAAACATTTTGGCAAAATTTTCTTGGAGAATTAAAACAAAATTTCCACTATAGTGCATGACAATCGATTCGTCATGAAAACTCGCAAGTAAAAAAACAACTCTGTGGAAAAACACGAAGTGATTTTAGTTATAAATATGTAGGTAGGTACGTATACGCAGCATTTTATACCGTTTAGACATGCTGATAAAACTGCGCACATTTTCTTGAAAAACACTCTTTAACTAAACAACAGTTAACGAATCGAATATTAGTCATTCTAACGACAGATATGGCGTAGCAGCCTCACATTTTTGACGAAAAAAGTCGGAACTTACCTACGAAAGACGTCAAAGGATTATATTCGTCTTAACTACACAAAAAGAAATAGAAAATAAAGTCTTAAATCTGGCTTTTCTCTCCAGTCCCTTCGAAAAGATATTGTACAAGTAGAATTTGGCCAAAACAATTTCCCAGTAATCCTTTTGCCCTCCAGACAAATGACCTGTCTGACCAATTAATTTATATAAAGGTATCTGAATTAGGGTTGACTCAACTAAGAAAAATAGACTGGTTCATTTATGGGTTTCTCTAGGATTTATGGGCCATAATTTTTATAGGCTAGTATTTGTCTAGTCATGTTACGTAACGTAACAGTGTGTGACTTCGTACTTATTGTAGGTATTTGTTTTCTAACCTAGAAAATAATGTCGCCAACTGGATTACGTTACAACTTTATGATCTGTATGTATATACATATATGCCATTTGCTGCAGAGGTATGAAAGAAAGAAAGAAAAATAGGGTTATTTGTCACAAAAACACATGCATACAAAAAGATAAAGAGTAATCAGAAAAATAAAACAAAATAGATCCACATTATAATCACGAGCTCAAAACAGATATAGTCGGCAGCTGCACATCATGACTGACAAGAAGGCTTCCACTCAGCATGATGCTGAGGGTTTAAAAGACCTTCTTGTTCACAATGCTGAATTTTTCCTTAAGGCGCAGATAAGTGCCAGAGGCCTTGAGTGCATAGCTTGCATAGGACTTGCCCATCAAGGAGCGCTGTCCCGAGTTAGACGCATTATTAATTTATTTTGCATAACATAAATGGTATTTTAATAAAATACGTAAGTACACTGAAATATAAATAATTAAATTATCTATAAAATGGTGAAGGTTTCATAAAAATACACTTGATAGTTTTTGCGTTATTCTCAGTTTTTTATCCGCGTTAGACATAACTTTACAAATTAATTACACTTCGTAATAGAAACATAATCCAAAATATTCACATATTAAGTTATTAAGAAAATGCTCTAATTTAACACATATCTTTCCAAATCTAATTAACTTTACTCGTTTAGACGTGATATTCAGTTTAAAATAATTAAAAATCGGTTATCGTCGCCCCGATTTCTCACAAAGACATCTCGATAAGTCTTCGTTAAGGCGAAAGCGCCAGGTAGCCCGGGAAATTCAAATCTTCTTACGTTTTTTACAATTTTCAAGTCAGTATTAGGTTGTATGTTGATTAAAATATTATTCGCGACCGTAAAAAATATGTATTTACAGAATTATAATAATTAAAGTCATCTATACAACTCGTTAAGACCAGGTAATTCTATTGAATGACTAGTTCATGAAATCTTGACAATTAGGATTATACAAACTTGTAGAGTTGTATTACTGATTTTGATGATTATAATTCTGTAAATGCTATGTTACGGTCGCGTATGATAGGTACTTTAATCAATACAAATTAATACTGACTTGCAAATTGCAAATAAAACATAAGAAAGTTTGAATTTCGCTACCTGGCGCTTCCCCCTTAACAATATGAATTGTACATTGTCTAAGCAAAGCGAATGACGAGTGAAATAATGTGAATATAAATAAACTTTTAGCTACTTTAACTTGTACCGAATGTGGAAGAAACCCTAACCGACAATCGAGTGCATCACTACGTTTATTCTTTTACAATAGACAGACAGAAATGTAAATTTTCCTTGCTTATAATGTGCCGCATGCACAAACCATCCGGTTGCGTTTCTGTGAACTTAAAGCTGTGCCGGCGCCCGCCGTACCGCGTTCTAGGAAAAATGGCGACACTATGACTTTTACAATTTAAGGAATTTCTTCGACTCTTAAGGATAAGATAATAAAATTAAGTGGATAACGTGTAGTTAAGTAGATTTCGGTAAAAGACACTTTAATGTATTTGTCATAATTGGTTTATAAATAATCAGATTGATAATGGTAATTACTGTTTGCTAACAGTAGTAAAACAGACATAAAAAGATACTGTTATTGCGATAGTTATCTAGAATAGCGGTAAGAATTACTAACAGGAAATAAGCTTTAATAAATAGGTTAGTAGGCACATCACAAAACTGAACAGCAATGCTATTCTCTAAGGATACAGCCTTGTGTTGCAGCGCTGCCGCAGCGGTGAAACTCAGTTTGGTATTCACTAAGCTGCGTAAAGCTACACTAGCGCTCAAGGCTGTGACGGCCGTGAGTTAAAACTACCCAACAGCGGACAAATTGACAGTAGTGACAGTTCTTCTTACATTTTGGTATTCTTTAAGAAAAAACAGCGACGAAGTCGCTTACGACCTCGCCCACAGCCTCGCTTCTAACTGTCAAATCCAAAAGCTACAATATTCGGGCGTACTCTTGACAAAAATAATAAACTGTATTGAAATTTTTCGATTCTTTGTAATACTTATTTGAAAAAATGGCAGCTTGGTTAATTATAAAGCTACATTTATTAGATGAAGCTTGAAAAAGTGATGATTTGAAGAAATCTCGACAGGCGAAACAAATAAATAAATTTAAAACAATATCCCGTGATAAAGAGTTTATCCATATTTACAGGCTTTCTGAGGATTTACGATTACGAAGATGACTTAACTCCGTATATGCGTCCGCGAGTTCGTTCCAGTGGTTTAACCAAGAGGAAAATAACATAATAATATAACACTCACATTTCACTAGGGTATTTTATCCTCTTAATCACAGAACTTACATGTAACAATCGCTGATACAAATAATTTAGATGCAATGCACATTTTAAAAGTTTTCAAACTAGAATTCAAGTGGTTTTCGAGCCTTTTTAGGTCGGGTTGTTATGAGTGAAGCACAGAGTCACAGATTACGAGTGAAGTGTTTTGTTTTGTTTACATTCATCTCCGTGTCGCGTTGCTCAAAATAGGCAAAGGAATCGTCATTCAGTCTTAAAATGTAATAATAAATTGCAATAAACTGTTACAATTATGAAATTTGTTAATAGTTTTACTCTATTCCTTATAGTGCTTAAAGATAGACCTATATTATATATTTTAAAGCCATAAAACACTCAGTCGAGATTGATCGATTATGATCTAAAGAATTTGTTTCAAGCCCTTAATTCGTCTATGAAACAGCGACGGGAGACTACAGCCTAGGGTTCGTCGACGACCATAACCACGCTAGTGAATACGGTTTGAATCAGCGCTACACGCTCGGTCGAACTCAAGGCTGTCTCGACGACGAGCTCGTCGCAGCTTACAGCTATGAAATTGTCTTTTAGAGAATAGCACTGCTGGTAGAGCAACATCTTGAACGTAGACTTATTTTGAATTATCTACACACAATATACAAACATCTTTATACGATATATGTGAGCGTCCAAGCAAAAAGGGTTCAGTTCTCGGCATTTAGTTTCCAAGATATACGCAGTTTTGTAAAGTTGGGAGAAAAAAATGCATTTCTCGATTTTAATTGATTTTATTAATTAATGTTCAATTATCGACAAGCTCGTATAGTAAATGACTTTATTTGATGTTTCTAAGTACCAGAAAATGTACTAAGTAACAAAAATCAAACTTTGAAAATGCTTTTTCTCAAATCAAGTTTTTTCAGAGTTTCAACTTCAAATGTCTGATAAAAAAAATGTGCCAGTTTTTGATTTTTTTTTAAATCCTTATTATCAATTGACTATTCTAGATACCGAATCTGGTCTTAACTCAATACCCCACGACTGGACCCTTTTTGCTTGGACGTCCACCTTTAATTACTTGTCCCGGTTGATTCATCAACGCAGAGCCTAAACCGCTGGGGATACAAACTTCTTTGGCAGTTGATGCCTTTTATGTTGCAAGGATCCACTAAGAAAGGATTTTTTGAAATTCGAGGTGGGATTTCGTTTGTATGAAAAATCTTGTTCCTTGAGTTAATAAACTTGAAGCTTGGCATGAATACTTATCTAAATATATTATGAAGTTTGTCGTTTTTTTTTCTAAACTAACACCCTAAAGGGGGATTGGGGGGTGTCAAAGTTTGTATGGAAGAATTATAACGCGCGGTACAATTAACTTGAAACTCAGTATTTATACTTACGACCAAAAATAAAGAATGACGCGTATCAGGGTTTTTTGAAAATCTGCCCCTAATTGGGTACTAAAGTACGAAATCTACGCGGACGAAGTCGCGCGGGAAGTGCTAGTACTTAAATAAAATTGAAGTGTCTGTTTGTAATATCTAAATAACAGCTTTTTACTAATTATGCATATGAAAGTATGTAAGGTACTTATAACAAAAAAAAAACAATTTTAAACTCAAACTCAAAGCATTTATTTCAATTAAACCAATTACAGGCACTTTTGAATTGTTAAAGAGTCAGTCAGTTAGTCAGAAAATTGAAGCTAGTCGCCCATTCCAAAACGTAGATCTCTATGGAGAAGAATGGGCAAGAAACTCCATGGACACTCTTTTAAATCAAAATTGTTACAAAATCCTGGGTACATTGTTCTTGTTGCTTCTACATGTCAGAACAATGTAAAAAATAGATAATTAAAACAATTTAAAATATAAGATTAAAAATAAGCCCTGGCAGCTAAGAGATGACCAGTCTCCACTGACGGCGCCCGTTCACGAACATGACGCGTGGATCAGCACCATCCAGCTCAACCATTTTGTAGGGAACCGAATGATCCAACACACGCGCCACCATCAGCGAGACATTTAAGTGAGCATGACGTACTCTCAACTGCCATACTCTTTCAAGTCAACATACCTACATCATAACATAAAACCGCTCCATGGTACTCACATTTACAAAATTGAAAAGATGCTTCTAATTTAAAAAGTTAATTTAAAAATTTTTGTCTGTCCGTTTGTCTGTGTTCCGGCTAATCTCCGAAACGGCTGGACTGTTTTTGACGGGACTTTCACTGGCTGATGTTATAAGGAGTAACTTAGGCTAATTTTATTTTAGAAAAAGAATTAGGGTTCCGCGCAAAAAATCAAAACCCATGTAATTGTGAACAAAATCCGATTCAAATAGACAAATATACAAATAGAATCGTATTGACATCCACGTGGGCGAAGCCGCGGGCTACAGCTAGTCTTGAATATTTTATGAGTAAGAGACCATTTTATGTCTAAGCCTTTTGAATTAACTTATCCACCAACAAACTTGGATAAACTTTCCAAATCCGAAGGGTTATCTTATCACTAAGAACACACATAGGACTAGTGTGTACAAAATTATAACAGTATCTTATGGTCCCAGTAAATTAGGCCCACTTGCATGTTTAGACGGGTTAAATGAATAAATGTAGAGTTTGAAAACTCCAAGTTAAGTAACTAACATTTTAACTTTTCTTACGCGTTGCGCCACTAAAAAGTAACACCGGGTTAGATAACCTGACAATAGTGATTTTTGAGTTGGGAACATTGCAGTTCAATCGAAGAAACATAAAATAGGATTGCAGTGTGATGGATGGCCTGATATGTAATCCGACCAAAGATGATTTAACGAACAAAGAACGGAAATTTTATACCCATCTCTTTTCACTACATTACGTTACGTAATACTTTCTCGTCTTTAAATTTTATAACATGACATTGCATTTTAATCGATTGTATGTGGTTTCCATGGAGACTTAGTTTATTGATTGACAAAAACGTTAGATAAGGAAAAATATGTCTTAAGTTTTTTATAATTTGTATTTATTTTTATATGAGTTCATGAATATATTGCCTGCTGATATATCACCGAATTTTTACTTGCTATAACGTCGACAATATAAAATACAAAATAAGTTATCAGCGAGACCTCATAACATCAATTTATTTTGACATTACTTACACTAACCCAGAGTTAGCGACGTAACTCTCCCACATCGGTTGGTTAAATATTTAAAAGTTTAATTCTAGGGATACCTTTAACTCTTGGTGGCGCAAGAAGAATTATTTGATTATCCCTGAGTTATCTGTTAACTCCGAGTTATGTAGGAATAACCCATGAACACGTAAGTAGGCCTTAGTCTTCAAAACAACGACTTAATTCCATATCGTTTGTATCCTCGACCAATCATAAACCTTAACATTTATTATGCTGTTGACGTTTTATAAAAGTTTTCATTAGTCCATTTTCTAAATTGAAAATAAATAACCAATCAAACCGCGTTCTATTTTTAATCGCATTGGCCATCTTTTTTCAATAAATTTTCGGTAAAATTTTAATGAACTTTGATAAGACATTTTTTTATTTATCTTCGAGGCCTACACTTCCGATAAGAAGTAAAAGTGATTTTTAATATAAATTAAATGTCTTCTTTGATAATTATGCGTTTAGAAGTGATTTTATGGCAGATAGGATCAAAGGTGTTTAATTTGACATGCATTAGGCGTTAGAAATGAACGATAACATTGCTGTTTCTTCAAACTCAAACTAAAAGCGTTTATTTCAAATAAACCAATTACAGGCACTTTTGAATTGTCAAGGTGTGGGTTAGTTAGAAAGATGAAGCTAGTTGCCCATTCCAAAGCGTAGTAGGTAGGGCAAAACTTGGCTAATTCGTGATATGCAGCTATTCGGTGATAGATAATTGTGTTTTATTACCAAGTTACTACTGACTTGATAAATGTACATTTTTCAATCATTATAGTATTTGCCACATTTTTAGATATAAGTTAGCAAAACTTATTTTGTCTACTATATCACAGTAAATTTAAAAAATAGTCTGATCAATGAATCGAATTTTACAAGTAAAAAACAAAACTATCACCGATTACCCAAGTTTTGCCCTACCTATGGAGAAGAACGGGCAAGAAACTCCACGGACACTCTTTTAAATCAAAATATGGTTACAAAATATTGGTTACATCATTCATGTTCAAATTATACATGTGAGAACGACGCAGAACGTTAAAAGCGTCCGTAATAAAAAGATAAAAATAAAAACAATTCAAAAATTAAATTAAAATAACCCGCGGCAGCTAAGAGATGACCAGTCCCTACTGACGGCGCCCGTTCACGAACATGACGCATGGATTAGCACCATTCAGCTCAATTTCTTATCAAACGTATACCACAAAATACCGATAAATTCTAGGAAATAATAATGCTTTTTTTGTAGTTTGTGTAGTTTGAAAACGGAAGGATCAATGATGAGTAGTAGCAAATTAAGAAGAATATTTTGTGGATTCAATTCTGAGTGGGTCCTTTTAGGTGGTCGCCAATTTATGATTTTTTAAGTACCTATCTCGTATTCCTCTGCAAAACTAAATACAAGACTTCTCGCGGGAAGTTACGGGATAAATCATCAAATCATATTGTCACAGGCCATATCGAGTGATGGAGACCTTTCTCCACATTGCGCAATAAAATTCTTTATAATTATTTTTTTGGGACTAAAACGAATCAATTCCTCAAGCATGCAGGTTATAATTACAAGGGCACAGTTACATGTTCCACTAAAACTTATCATCATTGTAGTTTTATCAACCTTCAATAGAAAGAGGGAAAGTGAGATATAACTATAATAAGGAAGAAAGAGACAGAAAGATGTAAGTATTTCGATAAAATTAAATACCGGAGAAGTGTGAGGTGACGAAGTTTCTTATCTAAGTAATTGAGGTATCCGTTTGTACTGTTGATAAACTACTTAATTGACAAATTGATCGATGAACAAAGCTATTAAGGTCACACATTAAGATACGTCATAACTATTAATATAGGAAATGTTTTAGAAGAGAAGATACGTATTTTATGTATAACTATTTTGTAAGATATATATTTTACGACTATACTGATGTATGTGGAATGCACGTGAATTCTTCTAATGAAAATCGCATTAGAATTAGCTTGGACTTCCCAACTAAAGAATTTAACAGGAGTCCTAGGTCCGAACGGGTTCGGTACGAGGTCTCCTGACCTACAATCCAGATAAAAAGCCTTTCGATACTCCTAAATTTTCTTTTATTGTCGTAACCTTCTGGGTCTTTCTGACGCATTGTCAATCATTTTTGTTTTGATGAGACAACAGCTCCCATAATTGTGACTGTCCAATCTGTGCCTTTGGGTCAAGGTTCTAAGATGAACGTGTGATTAAGGTAGCTTTTTGTTGTTTCTGCTTTTGAAGCATCTTTATCCCTTGTGACTTTTGTAGGTTCAAACATTGAATCGTCTAACTTACGGATTGTATGGAAGAAAAGACATCTTGACGGATTCCAAATAAATTAGGATCTATTTGGGGATGGGTGAAAGATGTTGATGATGAAAAACTTTATGTTAGATCTACGTATTTTTACTAATTCCGGGGAAGAGTAGTTAAATGATAAATGGTTTTATTTCTGTAAGTAGGTTTATACAAACACACACGTCAAACATTTTTTTTTAAACTAGATGAAGCCGGCGTTTCCTATCTGACTACTCTGAGAAGAAAGGCCGAAACAAACTCAAAGGTCACAGTCTCTTTTAAAGTCCAGACATAATCTTGGTCAGATCATGTGAAGACCATGTAGATTGGTGTCTGAAATGGTCTTTTGAGGAAAGAACCACAAAGATTGAGTGGACCTGTCCAGTCAGTGCAAGCATCTATCAGTAATCGTACAGCTCAACTTAAAAAGTTAAGGAGCTCAACGATTCGACGAACAATACCAAAGAAAGGACATTTGAGTAGGCCGCATAATTTACTCAAACTGGCAGACTATGATTAAAGCTGAGAGAAAAAAAAAACTGTTGAAACTGGAAATACTGTTTTGTATATTCGAATATATGTATTATAGTATGATAGCAAACATGAAAAGAAATATTCTCGAAACCGTTTATGAAAAATTTCCCTCTAAGCAACATAATAAATTCATAACTTAGCTAAAGTAACCAAGTGAACACAAGTGCGCGTTTACCCTGTTCACTGTTGGGACAACAAAGGATCGAGATATAAACATAACAATAAATATTGTTTCTACAACGAAGGTTGAAGGAAAACATGCCCTTTATCTGGTTGGTTTAATCTCTGAATATTTTTTTCTAAGTTCAGTTTTACATAACGAATAATGGGCAAGCAAGACTATTGATATTGACTCGTCTTCATAAGCGAAAGCGTGCTGTTTAGAAATCTAGAGTGGACGCCTTTTCTCATCACAGGATGATACAGGCAATGATAGCACCACAAGTGTCATGGTAGATAACCCTGATGTTTAGGAGTAATAATACTAATTATTAATGATAATAATTCCATTGTTGCTAATAAATACTAGTGCTGGTTATTTCATCGATCACCCTTCAAAAATGAAGACCTCTTCTGCTGGTTTTAGATATTAATATGCCGCTGGTACTCCCTAGGCGAGCTCCTTCACAATTATTTTTACTACAACTACTAAAGTATATTATCTGTTACATTCTAAAGGACTCTAAAAAGGTCCATTAAATAGGACCGTCGTAAAAACAGCTCCTAAAAGTGCTCTATTTTTTATTCTGACGCTGATCGACGGAGAAATAACACTCCTTGAATAATTACATAAAAGTATTTTACCATTACAGGACAAGAATTATGGGGATATAAACCAAATTCTATAACGGCTGGGGATCCGACGGGAAGGAATCTATTGTTGTAATAATGGGAGTGCGACACGCACCATTTTAATTTTGATCCTGTTATAATAGACATTTCTTTGGAGAATCGGAACTTGCACAATGGATTACCATTAAATGTCGAAGGAAGATGGATTATGGGTTCGATTTAGCAGAAGTTATCTTTTTCATTAAGATTCGGTTTTGAGAAGAATTCAATGGAAAGGCAAATAAATAATGTGATACAATATCTTGAGGAAAGTTTTGAGTATGAATGTGGATGGCTATAAGAGTAGAGGAAGACGAACGAAACGATGCATGGACTGTGTGAAAGATGATATGACTAGAAAGGGGGTGACTACCGAGATGACGACTAATAGAGAAGTATGGTAAAAGGACATGTTGGAATATCAGCGCTGCGATATTTGTTTATTTTTCTTTCAAATATCGTAGCATCATGCTGAGATAAGAGCCTTTTTAGCCTCGCACAGGTCTTCTTTGTATTTATTTTTTTTCTCTTGTTATAATTGTGTTCATGATATTGTTAGTTTTAATGTACATTTTATTTTTGTATTTCCTGTGTGTCCCAAATAAAATATTTTTCTTTCGTTCTTTCTTTAAGTTGCGCCGACCCCAAATAATTTGGGATACTTATGGGCAAGAGAATGATGATAATGATCATGTCCCATGCTAGTCAGCCTATTGCAAGTAACCTAGAATTTTCCCTTCCGATCTTAAGACTGTCTATCTTTTCATCTTGCTTGACTAAAAGAGTTCTTGTTCACTTGGTAGAAGAAGAAGCTAAGGCCATAATTAAGGAACCCAAAATCCATGCATGCCCTAGGAATCCTTCTCTTAAAAAAGCCGATCTTATAAACTGACGAATGAGCTTTCACTTTCCTCCAATAATTCCTTAATCTCTTTTACCTGTACTTTGTACCGTGTAAGGTAATTAGGCAAACATATTCTAGATAACTCGGCGACGGGTTAATTACATCAGTTAAGATAGAACGTTAAATGTCCCAGTGATGAAATGTTCCATGATGCATGTGTTATGTGTGATTTAAGTGATATTTAAACGTTAGTAGTTAAATGTAATTGCTTGGACGATTTATTTTAACCTGGTTGTTGTATGTCTCATATGTTTGATCTTTATAGATGGATATTTTCCTCTGTCCCTTATTTATAGGAAGTTTTGTCATTTTATGAGACCTAGATTAATGGTCCGTCTTTTGTTGGCGCTAACTGTCGTGATTTGACAACTTTTTCGAGGCCATCTTTTGTCATTGTTCGTACTTGATCTTCTAATTAATGATCTACTAACTTTTACCCAACAGACTGATCTCATGATTCAAACAACTCGTCTCGACCGGCATTGAGTGTTTCCAATACACTAACTTTTAAACAACGCAACATTTCAAGTTTACCTCAACAGACTCTCTCAGTACAAACATGGGGCTATAAATTGCCCACAAGCTTCGAACAAGGTATAGGAACAATTGACTAGCGATGTACCTGACACTAGCCATCACTTAGTGACATACGGACCTCAACACTGAGGTAACGGTACTTTGAGGTACAGTCGGCAAAAGAGTTAGGTGAGTAGGCTTCAAAATTATGATCTATTCACTACGCTGTCAATTTTCATTTTTATTTGTGTGAGTAATAACTCCAGCAGTGGACGTCTTTTGGCTGAAATGATGATGTGTTATAATTTTTAGATCCAACACTAACCAGACACGATTCAGTCGGCTGATAGTTTGATCAGTATCGTGTACCTTATGAGAATATTTTAGCTTTTTAGCCCGATTTCATATCAGGCACGCACTCTAATATAATGTAATATATACGCTGCTTTTTATTGGATAGAGAGCTGCCAAGATTGTGTTGTACTCATCATTATGAACAACTTTTACTATGAGACCAAACCTGAAATCACGAAAATAATAATCTGCTGTTCCCTACATTTTGACGAGTTGCGCGAACATAAATGTAAGGAACAGCAGTTTTTTTTTTCGAGATTTCAGATCCATCCTTACCTACCAAGACCCCTCCGTGCCTCGGAAAGCAAATTAAGCCGTTGGTCACTGCTATCATTCGTGGATCTTTGACAGTCGTTACAAGTCATTAGAAGCCCGAAAGTCTGACTACCATTCTTACCAAGGGGTACCGTGTTACCCAGTAAGTGGGTTGTGGAGCTCAGAAAGGCAGTCCCTCCATGTTAAATACTGGTATGCAGCTGCATACGGTTTGACTGGAAGCCAACGTCAACATAATTGAGAAAAGGCTAGGCACAGGCAGATGACTTAAGTTGCAAGTTAGCTACCTGTACACTTATGTCTTTTTTCGACTGTACCAGCCGTGTCTATCGTTCGTGTTTATCGCTGAACAGAGTAAATATTGGCCGAGTGTTCCAACGCGCACTCGGTACTGGGTACATCAACCTGGTTTTAGTACAAAAAGCGCTGTTTGAGAGGGATTCTGTTTTTATAGCAGTTGGGCAATGTTTGGGCGTAGTATTTATTTGAATGAGAGGCTGGTTAAAAATGAATTGGGATTATTTCGTGGAAGTTGTTTATTAAGATTTTAGTACCAACCTACATATGAACGTAATAAAATACCAAGTTTAATCTGTGCAAGTTCTGTTTACTTTGCGTAAAAACATAAATATCGTTGCGATCGCTACATCGAAAATTCCGAACATCTACAAAGTAAGTGACAAGCATAATTGTGTATTTTAGAAGGTAATACAACCTGTATTTATCACAAATATCTCTAATAATTTCTCAGGCGCCACTTAAAGCTAGAAACTCTCCACGAAAGAGCCTATTATGACTATAAAAGTAAATTTTAATGATCACATACAACATTTTAAGGCGTTATTATATCATCAATTAACACTATGGCGCTAACGGTCCACGGGTAGATTGTCGTAACTGTACTTTTGAACAATTTCCGTCATGTTCACACATTATTTTTGGAGGTCCATAAAAGTAATGTTTACATGTGACTATTAACATTTTTGAAATTTCACTCGGACTTGCCTTTCTCTCGATAATATGGGAAATTCCGTAAACTTACCAAGTGAAAATATTCAGTAAAAAACCCAGTTCAGTTGTGGTTACGTTTCCTATACAATTTTATATTCTGAGGAGTCCAATTATTTCACACTAATTCAGATTAGTCAACTTAATAATTTAATTTATCTGTCATTGCTTCATTTTTAATTGTTTACCTATTGTGGTATAGTAATTTTATTCTAGGAGCATCGTCTTCACATAATATATAATTATAATATAATAAATGTACTTATACAAAATATTGTAAAATATTTTAAAAGAGTAACGGGGGAGTTTCATGCCCATTCTTCTCCATACGAAACTACCTTTTGGAAGACTAGATTCAAAAGTGTCTTATATGTGCCTATTTGAAATAAATGAGTTGAAATTGACTTCAAATATACGTAGTATGATATCAGACAAAAACAAAATTGGCATTAGCTGTCAACATCGTTTTAAAAACACGTGTTTCTGTTGACTAACACATTTAGAACAATGGCCAATGTATGGCCCATTATGTAGATAGGTAGTGGCGCATAATTGCGACACTTGACATTGGCCCTGAGAAATTTCCGCTGCTTCAATACATAGGTACACTTATATACTAACTAACAATGACTAGGTCCTTGTACTTTATTACGATATACAAGGTGTAACATAAATAACGTACAACCTCTTAAGGAGTCATTGTACTCATAATTAAGAACAACTTTTACTATGGGACCAAACCTGAAATCGCGAAAAAAAAAATCAGCTGCTCCCTACATTTATATTCGCATTACTCGTCAAAATGTAGGGAACAGCAGTTTTTTTTTTCGCGATTTAATCCCTTAAGACATGCGACAATGATCTCTTATGAGGTTGTGCGTCATTTATGTTACATCTGGTATAGATTGTTAGAAGGATCTTTAGCGCCTGAGTGACATTGACAGGGCGCGTTGCTGGTAAACATTTGCATTGAAATAAAAAACGAAAACAACTTACTTCTTAAAAAAACACTACAAAGTGAAAAATTACTTTTAAGTCGGTGTCTATGGATCTGTATTTTAATTCATTGCCACCGACTTCCGAAATTTAAAAAAAAAAATAAACAAAACATACAGACGAACGTAATAATATAACCTTCTCCTTTTTTGAAGTCGGTTAAAAACAAGATGGCGGCTTTAGTTCCGATTTCGACCATACGCCAAAAGATTATTGTACCGTTCGTTGTATAATATTATATGTTTTACAGGTTAGGATAGTTTGTGGTAGCCAATTAAGCACTCTTAAAAGAATGGAATTCTGACCAGAAAATAACACTTAACAGGTGATTAATCCAAAATTGTTGACGTATGGAAGAAACTGAAATCTCAATGTTGATGACAGAAGGCCAGCCATCTGGAATCAATTTCCCTTAACTACGCTACTGAAAAGCGTATCAAATATACTTAACTAATTTTGGAAATTAGGCCAAACATCCGATAATACGACGTAATATTACGGCCGATAAATCTACATTACTATATACAGGGTGGCCCATTTATAGTGGTCCAAAATTTTTTTTTGGTCTAGGACATCCCAATGACTCATCTAAATGCAACTTAAGTTCCGCGAAAATCAGTAGTATAGAAGTTGCAACAGTGCTGTTTATGCATTGAAAATCGAGGCAGACATTTCGAAAACATATTGCAATTGTATTTTTCTTCAACGAAAATTTCAACCCTGGGTCTAGAATCATATAAATTCATGGTAGTAGTTTGCGCGTCAATTACACCCTGTATAATACGTAGCAAGCTGTCAGATTTTCGTTTGTTACAGACGGTTAATTTGCTTCTCATTTCTTCTCAAGTTTTATCTACCAACAAACATCGAGGAAGGACGTAAATCCAACCGTTTAATGTGATTTTCAAGTCAAGAATTAAATCCGGTGTCACACATAATCGGTTACCTACAGGGTACAGCCTGTCGAGATTAACCGTAGCTTAGCCGCGTTAATCGAATGATCTCGTCATCCGTTAACATGGTGCGGTCTGTCTTATTAGTGCAGTGCGTTGGTCAACGAGTTTCCTTGAATGAGGCATCCAGTTTTAGCTTTGTAGATCGATTGTTCTTCGAAATACTTACTTTTTGATTTTATTTATTTGAGATGGGTTTGCTCTTGACTCTGGTCTAGGTCAGAGGTGACAAAGACAAAGTCGACGATGGAGCGAGATTACTCAGTAGAAGTCTGTTCACTCTGCCATTGAAGAGGTTAGGTTAAATGCGTTCGGAAACACAGACGCAGGTAGAGGTTTCCAATCCTTTGCTGTGCGCATCTTATTTTTTATTATATTTTGTACCTAGATTTGGTATAAAAGACTACCTCCTTGGTCTAGTGGTCGCAAGCGCTACTGCTGAGCATGATGTCCTGGATTCGATTCCCAGGTCGGGCAAAGTGCTAATGGGTTTTTCTACCTGCGATTTCTCACTAGCAATCCGAAACCTGGATTTTTGCCCGGTTCATGGCAATAGGCTCGCATGGGACTTAACTGGCTAAATGTGGGTGAACCTCCGACCAAGCCTTCGGAGAAACGAGGCGTGATGTTATATGTTATTGGAATAAAAATCTGTGAGATTTGCATCGAGATAATGTTATATGCGAATACCGTCGTACCAGAATACAGGCTTTAGAAATAAATTATTTCCTACTGATAGGTAGTTTTGTTTTAGTTAAAGTTGACCAACGTAAGGGTCTCCGAAACGATCAATTTCTATTGTAGTAATATTGACAATCGCTTCAATTGCAATTGATCGTTTCGGGGGCCCTTAGCCGACGTGCGCACGGACGTAAAAATAACGCGGCGGGATTTTATCGCGCACTGGATTTTCAACTCTCGGTGTTGAACCGAGCATTGAGAATCCAACAGAGAGCATTCCAGTGCGTCGAAAAAAACACACTGTTGGATTTTCAACTCTCGGCGCTAAGCAGAGCGTTGAAAATCTAGTGCGCGAAAAAAAATCGCCACGATATTTTTACGTCCATGCGAATGTCGGCTTAACGGGTACAAAGAAGACGCGTGACGTCTTGTTTATTATTCTCTTGTTTTCTTTTGTTTTAAACATTTCCTTCGAGAACATAAAATAGAGAGGTATAACAAAGACAAGTTATTTGTTTTAACAAAACATCGAAGACAAAACAACACCCTTATAAAAACAGTATCCAGACTAGCCAATGACTAATACTTGCAAACTAAATAAACAAACAGGTAATAATAAAGATAGTGTAAGACGAGCACAAAACCCTACATTATCTCATACATTTGGTCATTTATCACCGTTTATTGCTTTCATATTATATAGCGTACAGCTCAGTGTCGTAACCACGTAGGCGTGGTGGCGCACATTTATTTACGTTTTTTGTCCATTTATATTTTTACAAAATGATGTACAGGTACGCCGCCGCTTTGCGATCACACCCATTTTATTGGAGTGTATTTGTTTCGTATAAAGAGGAGCTTGTTTGAGGGGCTTGTGGCTAAGAAATAACAGCCGCACGGGTCAATCGATCAGGTTAAGCTAGGTAGGTAGATAGGCAGTCGCTCCATGTAAAATACTGGTATTCAGCTGCATCCGGTTTGACTGGAAGCTGACCCCAATTTAGTTGGGTAAAGGCTAGGTAGATGATGATTTGTTTCGTATAAAGATTGGCATTTTAGATCTTTGCTAATGTTTATTATAAAGTTTTTTGGACAATTGACAACAATCGCTGACTTGATCAACAAAATTAATCGATTTCTGAACGCCTGATCAGTAACTCCGCTGTATTGACAGGATTTATAAAAAAGTTAAGCAAAAAATCCAAAATGTATGGTAGGCACCGATGATGAGGACCGAGGACAGAGGATGTCGTAAGTTGTAAAAAGATTACTACAGGCGAAGCACGCTAACAACTCCATTCCTACCGGCTTCCCTTTAGAGGATCGGAAGAGTAACTTCACCTACCTCCATTGAAAAGTAGCACATTCTGTAATGTCTACGATTGCCAAGTAATATATATTCCAACAACAACACAAATTGTTCTATATAAGCCGGCGCCACAACGTGATAATCGTATTTGTATGACTATGTATAACTAAACAATTTCTGCTTCGGCTTCCCTCCTACGAAATGTCAAGCCTCGCTACTGGTACTTACATTATCTGGCTAATTTACCTACTACATATATTTTCTCAAAACGATGAACGAAAACATCGTGAGGAAACCGGCATGTCCTAGAACCAAAAATTCTAAGACATGTGACATCTACCGACCCGCACTGGGCCCGCGTGGTGGATTACAGCCCACTCCCTCTCGAAGAGAGAAGGCCTTGTCCCAGCAGTGGGATTATAGGCTGATTATGCTTATATGATTTTCTATCTCAACAGGCTTACGGTTTTCGCCTTGGAAAATTAAATTATGATTATTAATCAATAATCCATTAATCATTTAGTACAAGTGCATCGTCCAGTCACTACCTCAAAATTTAAGGAAAATTGCCAATGTGTAGGTACACTTGCAGACCCAAAGATTAGGCCCTCAATTTACGATAACACAATTTACAATCTGCAATTGACACAGAAATCATTGTAATGCGATCTCAAGTGGATTGCATTGATAATGATCTACGATTCGCGTAGATCGCGTATCTTTGTGTAATTACAGATAAAAATTACACTATCAATCATCGTTTGGTTTATCAAAGTCTGCGGCTCAAGGATTGTGTCGAATAGAATGTTTTTAAGGAAAATAAATAATAATGATATCATACTAATATACTAATAAAACATTCGCCAATGTACGGTTATGTGGGCGAACCGTTCGGACTGTTTTGGTAATGTCAATGACGCAATATTAATTTGTAGACTATAGGATTACATGACGGCTTAGGTCTAGAGTTGACAGTGTGATCGATTACCGTGTGAATTTTATAGCAGTGAGTGATAAAGGATAGAAAATCAGTCGAAAGAAATTGAGTGAATTAGAAATGAGGCCAGTAATGATGAGGCTACAAAATTCTGAGACAGAATCAAGAAAACGAAAGTAAATAAAAGATGTTGATGAATATTAGATGTTGTAAGAACTCAAGAAAAACTTCAGAAAACAATGAAATAAACCGTTAATATGTCAATTATAAGAAAAAAAAAATTGGGAGAAATAAGAGAACCTAAGATCATATTTTTACAAATTGTAGAAACTACTGTACTTGTACCAGCGTCTCTGTGTATATGTATATAATTAATACAATATCCAAACAAAAAAGTATAATCATAACAACACAGACAAGGGCAGTAGTGATTATAATTATCTAAGCATGTGCTCAGGTCATTGTGGACGTGAGAAAGGCAAGGCCTTGCTCCGGCTACAGTTTTTGTTACAATAAGACCAACATCGGTGCAATTAGTGTGTATAGGCTAGCCGACCTGCGGCTAAGGTGGCCTTTGAGAAAATTTAAACTTTGGTGGGTAAATAAAAATTGCTGAATGTGTACACTTAAAGCGTAGTTTGGCAGAAATTCGACACGTACCTATTTACAAAGGTATTTACAAAAGTACGCTTAATAACTATGGAACAATATAGCATTTTCTTGGGAAGATATAATTCATTAAATTTGTTTCTGTTTATTTGGTGAAAAATAAGCAGAATTGAGGCTTAAAAATCATGAAGATTAAATATGCCTTTTCTCAACGGCAAAAAATTATTACGAAGAGAATATATTGCAGGAAATATGCTTATGCTTTCCTGCTATTAAAATCCTAAATCATTAAAGAAGTTTTCTAAAGACAGAGCAATAACCGCGGACGATTAAAAAGGAACGCTAAATCAGTTCCCGAGAACGACGGAACTAAGGAGTTCTCACTGCAAAGTACAAATAAAAAAGAATTTTTTTTTTTTTTTTACAGGCAAGAGTTAAAATTACTCCGTCAACAATGCCGGGGAGTTTCTTGACGTAACGTACAGCCACGCGGAAAATTCTTTCAACGGTAATTTTTTTATGCGTTGATTTTATCGCGAATTTATCGCATGTCGATAATTTGGCACTAATTGTTACCAGTTTTTGTTTACTGCCTGGTAATAGACTCGTTTAGACTGCTATAATAGTTTATGCTTATGCCCGGGCTTACACGAGGCTAGTTTTTTAAGCTAGAGCAGGTAATATCGTGGCTAACTATCCTGGCTTGGCATCATGCTAGAGCTTTTTAGTTTACACGAAGCTAGTAAATTTTAAGAAAATAGTATTGCATCATCAGATAACTTGCAGCTTAAAATGCCTATACATTCCACAACTTTCCTTGACAAATCCTTTACTGTCCAGGCCGCTCGTTTGTGGAATGCATTACCAGTTCCAATAAAGCGCGCGCAATCGCTGCCTGTGTCTAAACGACTCGTGGAGGAACATTACTTGTCGTTGTGATTTTGTTCTCGTTGCTGGCTGACAGTCTTCTTTTGTTTTCGTCTCTTATATATTTAGTATGTATGTATCTATGTATATATTGTATGGCATATTTATCTACTATATAACATATGTATGTATCTGTGTATCTATTATAGTATATTGTACTTATATACTTTTTATTTGCACCAAGAACAACCCTATTTCATCATCATCTGCCTAGCCTTTTCCCAACTATATTGGGGTCGGCTTCCAGTCTAACCGGATGCAGCTGAATACCAGTATTTTTCATGGAGCGACTGCCTATCTGACCTCCACAACCCAGTTACTGGGTAATACGATACCCCTTGGTAAGACTGGTTGTCAGACTTTCGGGCTTCTGACGACCCGTAACGACTGTCAAAGATCCACGAATGACAGCCGGGACCAACGGCTTAACGTGCTTTCCGAAGCACGGAGGAGTCTTGGTATGTAAAGATGGTCACCCATCCACGGACCAACCCCGGCAAGCGTAGCTTAACCTGATGGATCGACCCATGCGGCTGTTATTACTTAGCCACGAGCTCCTCAAGAACAACCCCATTTAATGTCCATAAAATCACTGTCCATTCCAAGGTTGCCTGGAAGAGATCGCAGTATGCGATAAGGCCGCCAATTGTATATTTTGTAGTTTAACATGTATCTTTATGTAATGTGTAATCTGGTGTACAATAAAGTATATATAAATAAATAAATAAATAAAATTGCAACTATCTTAGTCCGTAGATTAAAATGATCCGATTGGGTTGCCGGCCATACGAGGGTGGGTAGTACACAAGCCAGGATAGCAAAATCGGTGGTGGGGTGCGTTACTAGCTCCAAAATAGAACCCCATCCTATGTAACTATCATACTTTCTTACTATCTTTATCTCTAGCTTACTAAAAAGAAAAGAAAGAAAGAATAATGTATATTTGGATACAGTTCGTGAAACACAAAATACAATTATATTATAACAAAATAAAAAAGTGAAAATAATGTTTCATGTTGTTCATGTGTGTGTTGTTGTTGTTTAATGTTTTGTAATATTTGTTGTTGTGTTGTTGTTATATGGTTGTATTAGCCTAAAAATTAGAATAGTCATGTATGCACGAGGTTAGACTAGCTTGCTAGCTTACTAGCACTATCTTGCTATCCTAGCTTAAAAAACTAGTCTCGTCTAACTCGGGCATTAGTAAGGAAAACGTGAACGCGAAATTATTCGCGTGATCTTAATTAAACCACAAAGATTTATGTAAGTATACATTTTCACGAGTAGTAATTTTAATTTTAATAACTTCTTTTCCGTTGTTGAATAAAAACTAGTCTACATATTAAAGCGTAAAAAACCTTCTTGTACCTGCCAATTATTATTTAACTTCATGCACATTGGTTTGAATTAGATTGTAATCTGTAGTGTAACTAATTACGTCTCATTTGAACACCCAATAAAGCAGAAAAAACGGGTAGTATGGTACTTATATCGGTTGTACTGTTACACACAAAAAGCGTTCGCCGAACTATTCGTACATTCAAAACGTGACGAGTCAATCAGAGGTCGTTGGACCCGACTGTACTCCTTCGTACATTCTATTCGGTTATTGCTTATTGGCTTTTGTCAACGAACTTAATTAATTTTTAAGTCATCTCTTCGTTTTCATTGGCATTCAAAATAAAATGTATTTCATTTTGTTTTTGTCGATATTTTTTATTTCTTTCAAATTGTTTTTTTTTTCTTTCACAAATCAATCTTGTTATGTTTGAGTTCTATAGTCTCATGTTTAGATTTAATGAGAGAAAACAGGTTTTAACTATTACCATAATGTCCCGAGTCCGACTGCATCATAATCACGTTTTTCTTGTAATACGACATCGAAACCGATCACATCTCTCGAACATGCGTCGGCTTTTACAAAGTACACATTCACATTTACTTCGTTCATAACATTAGCACAGATAAGGTAAAATGTAGTTAAACAGCGATTAACGAACCGCTTGTCAACTTATTTCGTAACTTCAGTTTATGGACCAAGACTCCCATGCTTCGTAGGCGGCCTGCCAACACACGAGGAAGCAATAGTGTGCTGACTTAATTAACGGAGTTAGAACTCTGCCCACTACACTAAATAGTCACAGAGTAAACAATACAGAAGACCGGATCGAAAAAAATTTTGAAAATTCAAAATTCGAATGTCAAAACGGTAAAGAACGATAGAACTGTCACCAAAGAGGCTGGGATGACTGATGGAAGGGCGAATTTTGTCAAATGTCCACTTTTACACCAGCCAGAGTACTTATCTAGCCTACCAGTAGACCAGTCTTTGGTCTCTGAAACAAATTACTAGTTGATCACCACTTGCGTAGATAGGGACCTTTGCAGAACATCTTTCCGTAGATGTAGCAGAGATAGCAACATAATGTTAGCATACACAATAATCGATTAACTAATATTATTTGTGGGCTGCAACATTGTTATTTTTAAATATTTCATCCTTTTCAGTTGTGGCAACCCACGGATAACTTTTGAAAAAGGCGCGAGAAAAAAAATTGCGATTCCGATTCTCAAATTGGTCTCAGGTTATAATTAAAGGTTGTTGAAGTACCAATAAGGCCTACTTGCATGAAAAACTTAACTCAGAGTTAGTTGCTAATACGAGGTTAAATTGACAATATTGTATGACAAACTGTCAATTTAACCTCATGTTAACAACTAACTCTGAGTTAAGTTTTTCATGCAAATGGGGCTTAAGTGATTTGTACAAGCGAGTGTTTCATTATTTTAATAGCTTGAGGAAAATAAAATTAAAACTAACCAATTATTCTGTGAGTCATTAACTCATTTCTTTGAAATCTATGACGGAAATTCATGTAAGAAGCTGCAGTAAAATTTCTTGAGCCTTTTAAATATTTTTTTAGACTGCAACTACAGTAGTAAAGCAGTAAGTTTACTCAGAGCAGCTCTTACTGCAAACACGTAGTAAAGTTTATTGATTTTGCGGCGAACTTCGATTGTTTCTAGTGTTTGATAGCGTCGTTTGACAGTGGCGCCCGCCATGTTGGATTGTTGTAATGTCAAACTCAAATGTCAATATTGATTTAGTGAACGCTAATCTTTGGAAATCTACATAATTTATCTAGTTGTAGTTGTTTATACATGTTTTCAATTCAACGATTGTCCTCTTATTAATTTAAAATACGTATTATTGCTAATGTTGTGTGGTATTTATTAACGTCCGTTTTTTATTAACAAGACATGAAGAATATTAGGGTAAAATATAAGAGTATGCTTAGATGGTTTGGTCATGTTGAGAGGATGAATGAAAGGCGACTAAAAAAAGGTATTTACATGGCAGATGTGAGTGGAAACGCTTTGAGGGGACGCCCTAGGAAGACATATTAGTGACCTTATTGTTGATGTTCTTCAGAAAGGTCAGGTGCGTAGTACTCGCAACCGGTGTGCGTGTATGACCAGATGTATGAACGTAAACGAAGCAAAAGGAGTATGTAAGGATCGTAGCGGGTGGCGTTCTGTAGTTTCTGCCTATCCCATGGAATGAAGGTGTGAGTTTATGTACATATGTACCTATGTATGAAGAATATTCTATCGAAACCTTTTATAAAATGTCAAGATTTTAATTGCTTAAAATTCGATTTTCCTCATAGCTTAAAAGGACACACCTTTTAAAAGATTTAGGTAGGTACCTACCCGTACATTTTTCCTTTTTGCTTATGCCAGCTATATGCACGTTGTAGCTTTAGGTATATTGTGTATAAGAAATGCTCCAGATTCTGTGGGCGTTGTTTACACTATTGCACAAGTAAAGACAGCATGTTTCTACGTGCATCGCCCAAAAGCACCAATGACCTAATTCGGCAAGTCTTGAGTAACAAGCTGATAATCTTTTTACTTTAATCTTCTTATCAAAAGATTACGGCGATCGTTTATCTTCCAGAAAGAATTTATTATCTTCTTTACTGTCACAGACTATCACTGCATTAAAAAACGCAATACCTACGTCAAAGGATAAGGTTCCTGCAAACAGGCGCGACATCAAGGCACCGCATGTCGCGCGACGAGCGGTGCCTTTGAGGCGTGCGCGAATCGCGTTGCATGTCGCGCCTGTTTGCAGGAGCCTTTACGTTCGTGGAACCGCTTCAAAACGTGGTAGCGGTATCATGATGTCAAAGTCCATTTGTCGAAAATGGGCACAGAAAAAAAATCTCATAGTATTGGTAAAGCCTTACTCCCCGACCTAAACCATCCTACATATTATGCACCATGTGAGAAACGAACATCTATGCACCGTAAGGACTATTCTTGCTTGCAGCGCTCGGCCGCTCTAGTAACGCTTGCTAACAGTGTGGTCATCGTGTGCACGGAATTTTGGTTTAAAATTGGTGAGATGTAAGTTTTCTCGATAGTACATCCACTCATTTACAATCTACTTACCGGAGGACATCACTCATTGTTCTCCTACATTTGTCACTTCCTTTAATTTATTATTATTTTATTATATCTCTTTATGTGTTATTAATGTGTATAGAGGTTAAAAAAAGTTAATTTCTAAGGTCGTCTACAACAGGGGGGAAGCGCGTTGATGTCTGAAATACAGATAATTGTTATATCTAGTTCAGACACAGATGTTCAACATCTGATCATAGTATAAAATTTATTCTATATTAGTGTCATATAGTGTATCACTATATTAAATTGCTGTATTATTTTTGAACAAATAAATTATTCTTATTCCTAATCCAATCAAATTATAGTGGGAGGAAAATACCATGATCACGATTTCTTATCGTTGATTCGAGTATGATATTACTATAATTAAACAATTTGACAGCTGATTGATGTTTTAATAATGTTGTGCGACCATAAATACGAGTAGTCATACAATTGTATTAAAAAAAATCAAGGGCATGATTTAGTTGATAAACTGGATTCGATAGTACCACGATTCTGTCATTCGGTAAAGTGGGAAGTACCCGAATGAATAGGTATATAAATCATATCTTAAATTGTATTCAAATGGCCCAATTATAACTACCGCCTATTATATGTAATTGGAATCAATTTAGATTTATGAATTGCTGCCTTTTAAGGAAATACTTGATCCATATTTGATGTACTGGATTCCTTATGGGGCTTTGTAACGATTTATCTATCTCATGGCCAAAGCTTTTAATTTGAATTTGTAAGGAAATGGCTTTATAATTTCTTCATTTATCAAGTAATTTTTGACAATTAAAGAACCACTTTAACCGGCCTTGGACGTTAATTCAAATGAGAGAAACCAGTTTTACGAAAATGACTGATCAATCTTAACTAGGTAATATTGATAAATTATTATTGGCTGATTACATAAATAGTAGGCAAAGACACAACAATGGTAGAACAATGTGGATTGCTTACACAGAGTCAAATTAAATTAGCTAGCGACACGGACCGCGGAGTGCCGCGGACGTGATGGGTATCGATATCTCAAAATAATAAAACAAAAAAAAAAACTGATTTCTCAGCTCATAATTCAACTAACAACACTACCAGAGGTCGTTCACGCCAAAAAATAAAATCTTTTTATTTTGTCGTGTTTAGATTTCGATACCTATTCCGTCTGCGGAGTTTTGCTAGCTAATTTGATTTGATCATGTATATAAGACTAGCTTTTGCCCGCGGCTGCTTCCGTGTCGGAAATTATAACACGGGAACGTACTACCGGGATGAAAAGCATCCTATGTGTATTAATCCAGGTTATAAACTGTGTGCCAAATTACATCCAAATCCGTTCGTGCGTGATTCTGTAACAAACATCCAAACATACAAACTTTCACATTTATAATATTTACAGGATTCCTGCATTTTAATTGCGTAACACACTTTCAATCACAATTTGAGAGATTTTGAAGGAAATCGTTAATCCATTGCTTCAAATGTTTGAAAAATTCGTCTGCTCAACACCGTAAATAACGCAATGAATGTTGCTGAACTGTCAAAACGAAAGGCATTGCAATTTGTAAAGTGTGTTACACAATTACCCTGCTGTTAACCCTTCCTACTAAGCCAACTAAATGTGCCTGAGCTAATGGAATCCTTATTGATATTGACAACATTATGTAATTTCTGCAATATACGTACATCATCAACAAAAGTAAAGCATTTTTTTAAGTTTCTCTTTTTAATTTAACAATTCCTTTGAATTCCTTCGAATTCCATCGATGGTACATCCTCATCAATATTTTCCTGACAATAAAGCAGCAGATGAGTATAAACTCCGAGAAATGACACCTCTGAAATGAGACGCCATTTAAAATTACACTTCTGAAATTCCACGTAAACGAGAATATTGTCACGATTCTTATCTCTGCCAATTGTGAGCTCAAGAATAATAAATAGGTTTTAAAACAAAAAGTTGATTAGACCAGCCATTTTTTGGTGATAATTATGTTCCTCTTAGACACATTGATATATATAGACACATCTTTGGAGATGACAGAAGCTAAATTGTACTCTTTGGTTATAACAATGAATGTCTCTACTGACTTATTTAGTAATGTAGCTGATGATGACAGAGACTCATTCGGCTTTAGTAGAAAATTGCTGTAGGAAAATAACGTTGGCTTTGATTCATTGATCATAAGCATATAAGTTGGCTATTGGGTGCCAAAAATCGTCTAAATACAACCACTTCATTAATCAATTAATTTGTATAAAAAAATCTATCACTTTGGACTTCTGAATAAAAGCATTCTTATTTGTAAATTCATGGAGAAGCTCGTCGCTAAGTAACAGCCGCACGGGACGATCCATCAGGTTAAGCTACGCTGGCCGGGGTTGGTACGTGGATTAATGACCATCTTAACATACCGAGACTCCTCTGTGCCTCGGAAAGTATGTAAAGCCGTTGGTCCCGGCTGTCATTCGTGGATCTTTGACAGTCGTTTCGGGTCGTCAGAAGCCCGAAAGTCTGACATCCAAGGGACAAGGGGTATCTCTAATCGTATTACCCAGTTACTAGGTTGTGGAGGTCATATAGGCAGTCGCTCCGTGTAAAATACTGGTATTTAGCTGCATCGTGTTACACTGGAAGCCGACCTCGGCTAGGCAGATTGATATTTTTGATTTGTATATTCATGAAGAACATTCCCAGGGGCTTTAAAGCAATTTATAGAATCAACTATAAGAATAGAAAGCCTATTACAAAACGCGATGCTCAACAAATAATCTGCCAAGTTACTGTTAGTTTATGATTAAATCTACAAGGTTTTCTATTTGCAACACAATAAAGATAGATTATCTTCTAATTATTTTCACGTCACGGCGTATCGTGCGGTAAGGAGGTAGAATACAAAGGCCCTATTGTAAATTGCCCTTCATTTTATACTCTTTCTTGTTCATCAACCACTATACCATCTAAATTAATACCGGCTCCCACAAGGTGACTTTTTGTGTTGCTTGAAAAAAAAAAATAATCAAAGAGAACGAATCAAAGAATTTGTATGGTGACGTCATTTCTGTGAGTAGATCGTCAACTTTTTTAATTTAGTGTCCATATGTCATTCAATTATTCATGAGTAAGATAAGACTTGTTGTTGAACCATGCAAAAACATGGTGTTCCGTACATAACAAATATTCAAGAAATAAGTAAGTATTAAATCAATACAAGAATAGAAATAGACTTGACCGGACCCGTACTAACTTTATTTAGGTAGATGAATCAGCAAGTCGGCACATTCTATGCAAACGTAACGGGACGCAGCAGAAGTAAGTTTGACAGCTGTTAGTTCCCAGTGTTAACAAGAGGTCAATACTTCAGTACAATGCAATACCTACTATTATTTAAGTCCGATACCAAGTAAATAATATGGCGATATGGTTGGAAAACAAGTAAACGCTGAGATAACAGCTCATAGATAGGTTTGGAAGGAAAAGGCATATCTCCTCAAATAAATTAAGATTCAGGAGACTGATGATGATGAGAAAGACAACTGTATGAATTGCCAGCTTTATACTGCAGCCGTATCTTCTATAATATTACAGAACTCTAAAAGTATCCTGTCAATACCGTGTCTTATCAAGTCCAAGCAAAAAATATGAGTTGAATTGAATGGTAGATGTTTTTCATCATACAACCTTCTATTGAAGGGATCACTGATCCCAAGAAACGGAAAAGTACTATCGAGAAAACTTACATCTGACCAATTTGAAAACAAATTTCCGTGCACACGATGCCCACATCTGTTAGCAAGCGGTACTATAGCGGCCGAGCGCAGCAAGCAAGAATAGTCCTTACGGTGAATAGATGTTCGTTTCTCCCATGGTACCTTACTTGTGTCCATAACTTGTTACAAAGTTTTTGTCACGACCAATATATTCAGAGTATCGAGACTTTTCTAGTTACGAGTATGTTTTGATATCTTCGTTGATTTGCAAATCAATTGGAAATATACGGACTGTATAAGTATATCGACGAAGTTGAAGCACATCGCATCAATCAATCAACTCAGCTTATCGCAGTCCACTGCTGGACACAGGCCTCTCCCAAGCTGCGCCACAACACTCTATCCTCGGTCTTCCGCATCCAGGCTGTCCCAGCTACCTCAAGGTCGTCGGTCCCTCTAGGTGGGGGGCGTCCCACACTACGCTTGCCGATACGCGGTCTCTACTCCACGACTCGTCTGCTCCACTGGCCATCGATCTTTCGACAAACATAGCCAGCCCACTGCCACTTCAGTTTGCTTACTCTGCAAGCTATGACGGTAATTCCGGTTCTTTTCTGGAAAATTTCATTTTTGATTTTATCCTTCAGATTCCGAGCATAGCCCGCATCGGACATATGCATCAGCAAGATGGAAATATGTAATATATGGAATACTTATGCCCAAAAGTGGAAACAAAATGGTCAAATGTGGATAAACAAGCCCTTCGGGGATTACAGGCGTGATGATGTTATGTTTGTTTTATAAAAAAATGGTCAAAATAAGTCGCATCTTTGCTTTGTCCATTGCCGCATGTCTAAAAATCGTAGCAATATTTGAAGAATATAGACCAATTCATGTGCCATTACATCATACCAATTTCCAGCTTCTTTCATCCATTCAAAGGCAAATACAAATTGCAAAACTTCCATACGGGTACTTACCTTTATTTTCAACCTGACTCACCCAGTTCTGTCACGTTTATCACTTAGGAAACCACTTGATGCGAGTGTTTGTTTCCATAATTATGTGGTTCTAGTTATATCTATGTTTCACTATAGACATAAGTACAGTAAGTACATTAATCCTCTTGATGTAAAGAGCGATAGTAAGTTGACTAACTCATTAGAGTGCTTTTCAAGGCATTATCATCTTTCTATAAAGGAAGGTCATTTGCGTCACTTACTTAATCAGCCTGTAATGTTTCTACTGCTGGGACACAGGCCTCCTCTCTGTGAGAGGGACCGGGCCCATAATCCACCACGCGGGCCCAGTGCGGGTTGCTGGATGTCACATGTCTTCGAAGTTTTAGTTCTAGGACATGCCGGTTTCCTCACGATGTTTTTCTTCACAGTTTTGAGAGCAGTGGTGAAGAAATTATGTACACAAAGTACTTGCCTGGTCCTGCCTGAGTTCTAATTCAAGAACTACAACTCGTAAGTCGGGGCCGATACCACAAAGCTATGTTAGCAATGGGTGCTTCTCCCTTATATGTTTTCTTTTACTGTCTGATAATATACATATCATCTCATCTTATAACTGAAAGGTAGAATTGGAATACACGACACTATCAAAACTTTCGCGGCAAAAGGGACTCGGGGTCGTGGCAGAAATGGGGAACTAGTTAGTAGACACATCTTTGGATAGTTTTTTTTTAACTATTAACGACGACGTGATACTTATAGGTATTATATAGATATATAGAATACTCTTTATTATGTACACCATAAAAAATATAGAAATAAGTGTAGAAATTTTACTCATATTTGAAAATCGTATTTTTTTGTTGTACTGTTTAGAAGTTTGTCGAATACAGAAATAAAAGTCTGGTTTCAATGTGCTTAGACCACGGAGTGTTGAATTTACTTCGTGGTCGAAGTAGACAATGTATTTTAACACGATGTGCTACGGGTACTCCAAATAATCTGACAAGACATGAATGATAGCAGACCTTCTGCAATAATTTATTCAATGTAATTGTCGTGAAGCGATCGAGCACATTTCACTTTGCGATAACTCGCTCAGCATGATTCGTGGGTCAGTATACTTTCTAGTTGCATGGTCTGGTCTCGTTATCTGATACAATGTTATTGTATCGGCTTCTTGCATCGAAACTGCTGTGATAGTGTTGCCTTTATTTAGTTTTTGTGGGGATTTCGTATGGTAATTTGGGATAGCAGCTTTTTTAACAATATTGTTTGCCTCTTTACTGTTGTATCTTTATAAACGTTAATGGCTGCTTTAGTCACATTTGATTAGTCATTGACTGTTTTGTTTCGCTAAGCTTGCAAGACGTTGACTCAAAAATGGAACGCAGGTAATTTTTATGCAACTGCCAGTAACCAATCTGCGAAATAGACAGTAAAATGTCAGTCAATATGAGGGGATTACCCCAAATCATTTTTTTTTTTTGCAAAAACACATTTTTAACCCTCGTCAGCCGTTATTTCTACAGTTACTGAATAATGAATACGACACGTGTATAATTAAGTTACCTTAGCAACTAGCAGTAACTCTATACGATTGTCACGCTAATACACTGGCGAGCAGGCGAGCGGAGCCGGGCGTCGAGTTACATGCACGGTCGGTCCGAATAACTAGAGCTTAGTAATCGATCACAATGCTGTACAATAAAAATCTTCATTTGCTTCATAAATACTTAATTTATGAAGCAAGTGAAGACTTTTTTGAAGTTGGTTTGTTAGGATAATATTATGTTTCTTTTTTATGTTGAAAGAGAGCCAAAGGAAAATTTTACTCAGACACATTTCATGAAATGTTATTACAATGAGGATGTTCACTGTCAAATTAGTTCCGCGTAGATGGCGCTACGTGTTGGTTGCTTTTAACCAGCTGCTAATGGATTTCCTTGCTGAAATTTTCGTCGCGAGTTGGTGGAAAGTGTTTTGAATTGTCACCGGTTGGTCGCTTTTCGTTTAAGATCATTTTAACAAGACAAGTGACAAACACTTAGCGCTTTCACGCGGCGGAGTTTCCTGAAAGCAAACTCATTCAATCGAGTATTAGTTTGTTTCTGACCCCTCAATACTTCTACTTGAAAACGATCCATAAAGAAACAAAACATCTCTGAAAACTGACAAACAAATAAAATTCCTCACCCACTTATTATTCCCACAACGCAAGCGCAGTTGCACGCGAGTGTACACATCAAGCGAGGTAGCAGAGTGGTCGTGTGCCCGGTGCGTTCGAATATCGATTGCACATACTTCCGACAACCAGTCGGAGGGCTGCTCGAGTCCTGCGTGTTGGTTTAAGGTAGTGTTGTGTGTTTGTGAGCTAATTGACGATTCTGCATGATGAAATGCTTGCACAACGATGTGGTATGAGAGGGTTAGTTCTAAGCCTACACTCGGTAGATAGTGGGATGTTTTTTGCTTAATGACTGTTAAATTTTATACAAACATGATATCAAATTTGATAGGTAATAGGTAGGTATGCGATACTGGTAATATATGAAAGGGTTCTAATTTGTCAAATTAAAGGAGTTTTGGGTCAGAGCCTTCCGGGTTCGGGAGACCATCCGGGCTGTGACCCTAATATACCCTATAATACGTATAGAACAGATCCTTGTGGTTGAACAGTTTGTTATTTTATGAAATTCGGTCCATGAAGATTGGTGAACATATGATTCGTGCTACTTAATTAAACTACACATTACATAACATCACGCCTTGTTTCCCCGAAGGGTTGGGCAGAGATGTCCCTATAGTACACCCACATTTCGCCAGTTAATGTTTAAGTCCCATGTTGATGTCATTTTGCCCGACCCGGGAATCGAACCCAGGACCTCATGCTCAGCAGTAGCTCCTGCGACCAATAGAGTAACGAGGCAGTAATAACAACAGGCACTTTAATTAAAATATTTATTTATTTATTTAATACTTCATGCACAGAAAAGTACAGAGGCGGACTTAATGCCATAGGCATTTTCTACCAGTCAACCTTTGGGTGTTGCAGAGACAAACAGTGGTAGGTGCAATTATTATAGAAATCGTGGAATACATATTTATTTAAATATACCTATTAAAAACAATAAATATAATAATATATACCTAATTATGTATAAATAAGCGCAAATAAATATATACATAAATACACGAATATACTAAAACAAATAAGACAAATAATGGGAAAACGTTAACGTTGTGATGATACTGCCAGCTTCTTACGAATGTGCTCGCGAACTTTTATTTTAAAGGATACTCGGAAAATATTAATTTCTTACTTCTCACACAGAACACAAAAGTAAAAAAAAAAACGTTTTTTTTCTGTTCTGTGACTTCTCATATCCAACAATCTATGTTACATGTTCTATTACCATAACACTTGTAATACCCACATATTTGTGCAGGTGTCGTATCGTTCTTAGGAAACCGAAACATGTCGCCAATGACCCGGCGTTGAACCCGGGACCTCCTGCTCTTCGTCATTATATGCTACCGGATTGTTTATTAGACGAGATAAGAGTGGGTGATAAAAATGCTGATAACAGTGCATGGAGGGTCGGAATAGCGGAAATTGTTGTAACTGCCATGTCGAATTTTTTATGAGATACGACCAAATAGTAGAATTCATTGTTGAAATGCTTGACGCGAGAGCATCTTGATTTACGTAGTACAAATTCTTTCAAAGACAATTGATTTTATTTTGAGACTTCACGAATCTCTAGCTTCTTCTTCTTAGCGTGTCGATGGCAATCTAAATAGACCCGGCCCAGAACTCGGCTACGAGTTTGGCGCCATCACTAGCGTCCATCAGTTCCTGTAACGTGCAGCTGACAGGACACGCAGGACATGATATTAAGTGTCCCATCGTTTGTGGAACAGCACCACATTTACACTCCAAGGCGGAGTCGTCAATGAATCTCTAGCTGCAGAGTACCGTGATAAAAATTATCCAAGTGCGAGTCGGACACGAAGGGTTCCGTACCACCGTACAATATTTAACACTACGTTTTTTACTTTTAAAAAAACACGTTTCTTTTATGGAGACCCCCCCCCCCCCCCCTTTAATTGTTAACTTTATTTTATTATTATTATTTGTTGTTATAACGGTAGTAGAACTATCTACTATAAGTACGTACACAATCTGTGAAAATTTCAACTGTCTACCTATTTCATTCATTCTGTCTACTTATTTAGTTCATGAGATAGGTACAGCCCGCTGACAGACAGACGGGCGGACAGCGAAGGCTTAGTAATAGATTTCCGTTTGGCCCCCTTCGTTTACGGAATCCCAAAAACCACTTATTTAGCCATATTGGCGATATTGAGTGTATAGTACGGAATTAGGATGCCGGTTTTCGCCTAAAATGATTTTGCTCAAAAACTTTTTTCATACGACGACAATCAGAGTACTACTATATATCAGCAATATACTTAGCTAACACAATACATAACTACATAGATATAATGAACACGTTCCAAGTAGGTACAGTATAGATCATATTAGCAAAACCCTCGAGCCTGTAGTTGGTAACAACAGCTTGAAGTCACGCTTGTTATGTAAATGAAAACAACGTTACCATATACCAGAATATATTAGTAAGTATCTACAACGAGGCATAAGTGGTAATATTATAATGATAAATAATGAAATACTACCTATTTATTTATTTATTTAATACTTCATGCACAGAAATGTACAGAGGCGGACTTAATGCCATAGGCATTTTCTACCAGTCAACCTTTGGGTGATGCAGAGACAAACATGGTAGGTGCAATTATGAGAAATTGTGAAATACATATTTATTTAAATATAAAGATACACATATACCTATTACAAACTATAAATATAATAATATATACCTAATTAGGTATATATAAATAAGCGCAAATAAATATATACATAAATACACGAATATACTAAAACAAATAAGACAAACAATGGGAAACGTTAATGTTGTGATGATACTGCCAGCTTCTTACGAATGTGCTCGCGAACTTTTATTTTAAAGGATAATCGGTTGTTTGCCATCTTGATTTCCAGGTGGAGCGCATTCCACAGAGAGATAGACTGAACGAAGAAGGAAGAGTGAATAAAGTCTGTGCGGTGAGAGGGACATTGAAGAAGGCTATTTAATATAGCTATGTTAATATAGCAGCATCATGCATAATTGTACATAATACACTACGAAGGAAAATGAGAGTCATGATTTTCGCAGCCTACAAATTCAATAACTTGCACTCGACTAGTCTAAGCACTGTAAGATTGTCCATAAATATTAGATCTCTATTGTATACCTACCTAGCACGAAAGTCTGACCACCAGTCATACCAAGAAGTATAGTACTACTCAGTAACTGGGTTGTGGATGTCTGATAGGTAGTCGCTCCATGTAAAATACTGGTATTCAGTTACATCCGGTTTGACTGGAAGCCGACCCCAACATAATTGGGAAAAGGCTAGGCAGATGATGATTGTGTACCTACCTACCTACCGAGATGACGATTAAAGGCTCGTACAGGCTGACGCGACGCGACACCGGTAGAACAATTTCTATGAAAACTTCATGGTAATTGTTCTACCGGTGTCGCGTCGCGCCGATCTGTACGAGCCCTAATAAATTGGAATAAGGACTGGAGAATGATGATGCCGACCTAGTATTTAAATGAAAGTCGTTCATCGCGTCTGTCTGTGTAGTCGAAATTAGGGTTTGAAAATTTAAACCCATTGACCGCTTGGTTTTAGGTATATCAATTGCCGCATGCCGTGCCCCCTGCGCCCAGCTCAACAATCGACGGACCGTCGATAATATCGGATCGTGCAATTTAAATACAAAATGAACATAGGTTCTCAGTCGTATTAAGACTGAGGCGGCACGAGCACTAAAACATTAATTTGTCATATTAATCAGACTGGGACGGTCAATAGGTTACGAATTGATGGATTTTAATGTAATTTTCATCGTCATTCTGATCGTTCTCATGGACAGTGTAGAATTAAGATACATTGATATTACATAAACATATTTGACCTTTAGCACGCCCCAACACAGCCGGCGCGCGGCGCGGGTGGAAGGTGTTAAAATATATAAGTTCTGTTGTCAAGCGTAACTTTTCACTCACAGATCTTTCCCCTCCCCATTTAAGAACGTGTGCAATACAGAAGATTGGCGCACCCCTCGTGCTTGACTAAGTGCCTTCTTTAGTATGAACCGTTATTTTGAAATAGCCAGAAGGGACAGATTTCATGAATAAATAAAATTTTTGGTGTAACTCTAAAACTCTCAAACGTGCTTCCGGAATTCAACACGACTTGATTCAGATAAGTACTTACGACATTTTTTCACTCTGGGAAGTTTGATTGAAATCATTCGCTTACATAAACAATGATTTGATTGATATCATTGTTACCAATTTTAATCATCAAACCTTGATAAAAACATGATTAGGTCATTGACCGTCGTGATCTATGACCAACACACCTAACTAAAGTCCCGCCACCACGTCTTCTTCTATTCTTAAAAACCTCAAAACCAAAGCAGCAGTCAAGAATCTGCAATCTACTGAGCACCCAGCATAGGTACTCTGTCTTTCTGTTATGCCGCGGTCCCACAGCCCAACGAGGCCTGTCGCGGCCCGTTCCTGTCGAGGCTTGTCGCAGCCCGTGCCGAGCATTCCCACGGATCATCCCATACATTCGATCGTACGGTTGACGACTGGTCACCGCAGGCCTCAATGCGGTGCTTTAACGGCTGAACAGATTTGGATGTAATTTGGCACACAGGTAGGCAATGACCCAGGTTAGGACATAGAATACTTTCTATCCCGGTAGTACGTCCCCGTGGGATAATTTCCGACCTCCACGCGGGCGTAACCGCGAGCACAAGTTAGTTTCTGATAAAGTTTTCATGATCAGCTGACCTCATTCCTCAAAACAAATATGACTGCACAATAAAAATGGCGTAACTGCTGACAGCGATATATGTATGTAACATGTTACAAGTCCGAGCAATTTGAGTGGCACAGCAGTTGCAAAGGTCAACGTCGGTCACTGATTGGTCAGATCATGTAAGATAGTTATAGGTTACTTATTAAAGCTATGAAGAGATGACCTAACCGTGTCATATTTTGGAGCTTAAGGAGAGTGTGGTCGCTCACATTGGAAAGGTAGGTATGAAGAAGTCACTCCAACAAAAATACTTAGTATCAAATTCTTGACGAATCCTTTTGATGAGTTTGTAAACTTTTACTGCAGAAGTGCAGAGCACAAGCCCTTCAATAATATAGATACAAATAAATAAAATTGAAGTGTGTTTGTATAACAAAAAAAAAAAAAAAAAAATTATCTGTCTGTCTGTTTGTTCCAGCTAATCTCCGAAATGGCTGGATCAATTTTGACGGGACTTTCACTGGCAGATAGCCGATGTTATAAGAGGAAACTGAGGCTATTTTATTTTGGAAAAAGAATTGGGTTCCGTGCAAAAAATTAAAACCCATGAAATTGTGAACAAAATCCGATTCAAATAGAAGTATTGACATCCACGCGGGAGGAGCCGCGGGGAACAGCTAGTAAATAATACAATAACTTGATCGTTTATCAAGAATATCGTCATACAGGTACGCTTGGTAGACGAATTGATGATCGATAGTAATTATTGAAGTCCGGTCCTACATATGTAGGTAACACGTAGGTAGAATTAAATTTTCCTCGATTGTATAATTATTAATATATAAATCATTATCTTACTTTATAGGTACTTGAAAAAAAAAAAAAATTATGTCATCACATCACTCTCACCTCCAGACAGCTACTAGTTTTCGCAAACCTCCCTAATTTGCAAATAATGAACAGTTCAGCTTACCAGATATTAATATGATACAATACAGGTATTTGAATGCCTACAGATATTATCATACTAACGTTGTAATCATATCGGAGAGCGATAAGTAAAGTTATCGCGATTAAATTAGCATTTCCCTGATTAAATTGTTATGTAAATATTACGCACGTAGGGCTTTAATTGATAAAAGAAAACGAAATGCTTTCAGTCATTTTTTGAAACATAATGATATGCATGATTGACTTCCTCGTTGGTCTAGTGGTCGCAAGCGCTACTGCTGAGCATGAGGGGTTCGATTCCCAGGTCGGGCAAAGTGTTATTGGGTTTGGAATCTGTGCCTGGTTGATGGCAATAGGCTCGCCCCCTATTACATGGGACTTAAACAAAACTGGCGAATTGTAGGAGTACTATAGGTACAACTCTGCCTAACCCTTCGGGAAAACAAAGCGTGATGTTATGTAATGATATGCAGAAAAAGGAGGAGGCCTAGCCTATACTCAGCAGTATGTTGATGTTGATGATGAATGACATGCATTTTGGTAATAGTGTATAAAATAATAGGGATGATGCCTGAGTAAAAAAAAAAAAGAAATTCTATTTAGTCCGTCAGTCAGATAATAAAAAAATATTAGACACGTATTTTTTTTTTTTTGCTTTATCATGTTAATAAAAAATTATTAAGATAAAACTCATTAAAGTTGGGGAGTGGGGGCTCGCTACGTCACAACTAAGTATAAAATGTAACAAGACTTGACGTCATGCCACATTTTAACTCACTGCATCGCCCTAATCTCTTGGTTATGAAAGAAAAGAAAAAATACGTGTTCAATATGTTTTAATAATCTACCTGACGGACGAAATAGAATGTTTAGTCGTCATCCCTATTCATAACCTAATGTCCTGACAATCCAGGTAATTGTGAAGTTTAGCAAATTCATCTTAAGAAGATAAATACACAGTCACTAAAGTAAAAAAAATCGATAGATCGTTTCTAGATAGGTTCTATTTTATTTACTTCAACATCAGCCTGAATGCCAGCATAATGAACTTGAAGAGCTTGCTCGAGTGACGATATAGAAAGGATCGTACGACACACCCTGCACCGTAATTGCGTAACACACTATCAATCACAATCTGAATGATTTCGAAGCATATTGATAAATCATTGCTTCATATGTTCGAAAAATTCGTCTGCTCAACAACGTAAATAACGCAATGAATGTTGTTGAACTGTCAAAATGAAACCGATTCCTACTGTAAGCGTGTTACGCAATTAGGGTGCTGGTCAGGCAGCCGCTACTGCTAGCAACCTGCTTACTGGCCAATCTTTTTATTACAGCATGAACTGATTGTGTAGCTCAGTGCTACTACATGAAACAGAAACGGGTTCTGTCGACGGAAGAATAGACAAAATGACACATCGCCATGCTTAGGACGGATTTCACCAATGAAACAACGCGATCAGCGCATCTAAACTACGTTCAAGAGCTGTCAGTGTCCTTAAACGTGGTTATGTGCTGATCGCGTTCAGTTTCATTGGTGAAATCAGCCCTTAGACTTTAGAAATCTTTCTACAATCTGTCATTTTGTCTATTTTTCCGTCGACAAAACACGTGACTATGGTGGTCATGCTTCGCGTGCAGGATAGAAGAAGAGAGAGAGAAGAGATGTTTTCTCAATGTTTTGAGAAAATTGAAACTTGAATTTTCATTCATATTAAGGTCCGCTTGCACCCCTAATCGCTAAATACATTTAGCGCTAAACGAATTTAAAACATCTTCCTACCTTACGTATCTAGTATAAATTAAAGTCGCTTTGCGCGTCTGTGTGTATATCCGCTAACTCCTCGTAAACCACGCAACGGATTCTGATGCGGTGTCTACCATCATTTAGAGAATTTGTCCCGGAAGGTTAATATGTATAAATCATTAATATTTAACTTTGATATAGCTCAGAAATCTCGATGTTTTGAGATGTCGCCACATCAGTATATTGCTTGCACCTGTGCGAAGCAGCGAGCGGGTCGGTACTTCTATAAACTGCTGTCAATCTTTTTGAAGTTGACAGAGACTGAACGATGATTTGAACATGTTTAGCACTAAATAATTAATGGTGCTAGCGGGCCCAAGTCTCTATACATACATAGATGCCTCAAAATTAACTCAGGTAGCACGAGAATTCAACTCCTCTAGTTTCATTTTAGCAGTGACCTTTTGACCTTTTAGTGCAAACGTTTTCGCGACACGTGTCTCCAAAAGGCAGCGTAAATTAACCCTTATTGTATTGAGGTCTAATCTAACCTTGGTGAAAAGCCATTTGATGTGATAACGATAAGTACCAGCTTATAACGAATTAGGATGAAAATATAAAAGGTATAAAAAGAAAATGAATAAAGGGTTTGAAAAGGAAAATAGGAATATAATCTTAATTGTTATAATTATATTGTTTCAGGTTCATATATGTATTTTATCTATTCCCGGAGGCATTGTTACTGTAACAGACGAGCAAGGGGTAAAAGGAAGGTAGGTTGGCCAATAAATTGTATTATTAACGAAAGGTTTGTAGAAAGCGAGGTAATGAATTCAGTTCGTTTTGTTTTCAGTATTTTAGGAGAGCAATATTGGTGCTAAGTGGAACTGGCACTTTTTCACACGTCAAAATTTTCCGTTTTTTTTTCAATTTTAATGTATTTATTTTATCATTCATTGAGTCTCAAAAAATCGCTAAAAATGTGCGCAATGTGGATGGTTATTGAGAAGTATCTTGACCCTGTGTGAACATGCGTGATCCATCGCCGTCCATTCGATGTCCACCGCGCACAGGATGGATGGAAAGCAGCACGTGAAGTATTTTGGCTCCATTGGTGTAATTACTGTATGGCGTACCAGTGGGAGGATAAATAAATAAATTCATGTCATAGGAAAATTAAACAGCTTTTATCTGGAGTCTGGAATACAGCTTGTTGGTGTTCTAATTTCTACACGGCATTTACATTACTCTCCTCTCGTGGTAAAAAATGTAAAAATATTAGGCAACCACGAGGGTGGTTGTTAACGGGGCCGTCTGCCCAAGGTGCATCAGATATACTTGCCTGCTTAATAGCAGGTAATCCTAGGGGCTTGTGGCTAAGTAATACCAGCCGCACGGGTCGATTAATCAGGTTAAGCTACGCTTGCCGCGGTTGATCCGTGGATGGGTGACCATCTTTACATACCAAGACCCCTCCGTGCCTCGTAAAGCACGTTAATCCGTTGATTCGTGGATCTTTGACAGTCGTTATGGGTCGTCAGAAGCCCGGAAGTCTGATAACCAGTCTTACCAAGGGGTATCCCAATACGTTCCATAAAATACTGGTAATCAGCTGTATCCGTTTAGACTGGAAGCCGACCCCGACTATGTTGGGTATAGGCAGGCAGATGATGGCAGATAATAATATTACCTACGCGAAGGTACAATTAAGAATCACCTCTTATGTAGGCTATTTTAATATAATACATTACGTTACTTATGCACAATACAATTCACTAATTCGAATACACAAACTCACTAATTACTTGTCTCCAGGCAATTTAATGTTTTATATCATCAATGATGTAAGTAAGTGTTAGTTGTTACAAAAGTTTTATTAGATAAATATCTACTAGTTTTAGTGTTATTAATTGAGCTGAGGTAACATTTTTACTGTTGGAGTCCAATTATTTTAGTGATATATTGGCAACACGTTTTTGATCATAAATCCGTTTTATGATGATTAAAAATTGTATAATATTCAGAGATTGTAAAAATTGTAGCAATAATGCGAAAGCAGAGTAACTTAAAACTTTTAGTCGTTTTTTTTAGTCTTTACCATGATACTAAACACAGGGTGGCAACTTGGTCAACAGCTTCCGGTTGCTGCTTACATGTTTGTACTTGTCATACTGAGCTTTTCCAATGAAACTGACATAATTAATTGTAAGCCCACATACGCACGGACGTAAAAATATCGCAGCAGGATTTTACCACGCACAGAATTTTCAACTCTCGGTCTTGAGCCGAGCATTGAGACTCCAACAGAGTGCATCCCAGCGCGCCGAAAAAACCCTGTTGGATTTGCAACTCTCGGTGCTAAGCAATGCGTGGAAAATCCAGTGCGCGATATTTTTACGTCCGTGCTACGCGGGCTAAGATTCATGAAAATAACAAAGTCTACGTAACTTAAATAAGCATAGTTTATTTACATGTACTCGTATTTTTTTGGAAAACTTGCTAAGTTATATGATGGGTAGAATAACTCCCTAAACCGATGCAGGAGACTAAGACGCCACCCTGTACGGTTTTGGGCTTGATCGTGTAGTAAATCAGAGATAGTTAGCAAATTAGACCAGCTTTAATGCCGGTCATATGTTGTAACGCGATGTGCAAAGTTTTGCACAAAATTGTAGACTACGTGGTGTGAGTTTAATAAAACTTGATTAGTCTCCTTTGATGTGCTTATGAGGTCCCAAGTTTAGTATGGAATTTTATCAGTTCATTAATGCTCGTGCTATTTATTGGTCGTGGCAAAGAATATGGGCGGAGGGGGATTGTAGAATCCTCAAGAGCTTCTTGGACTATTAGTACCATTCATGATATTGTCCATCTATTTAGTAGCCATTTTAGCAACAAACGTGTGCCTCAAAATACTATAGGTTAGTATTTCACGTGTGGCGATACCAAGTGAAAAATAACGTTCGTTCTGTTGCCTGTTCGTTCATTGTAATATTTAATACATAGTTTCTTTCTGCATATAGTTTTTACACGATAATACCAATCAATTTCCTACAATGTATGGCGTGGTATCGTTAGCACCTGAGCGATAAGGAAAGCACGTGAAACTAAGATTAATTCTTACTTTACCACCTGTTAAGGCAACGATAACCGACTTTTCATAATTTTAAACTGAACATCACGTCTAAACGAGTAGTATTAATGAATTGAAAAAAAAAATATGTTAAATTAGAGCATTTACTTAAAGACTTAATATGTGAATAATTTAGATTATGTTTATATTACATAGTGTAATTAATTTGTAAAGTTATGTCTAACGCGGATAAAAAACTGAAAATCACGCAAAAACTATCAAGCTTATTTTACGAAACCTTCACCATTTTAAAGATAGTTTAATTATTTATGTTTTAGTATTCGTGTTTGAATATAATACCATTTGTTTTATGTATAATAAATGAATAATACGTCTAATTTGGGACAGCGCTACTTGATGGGCGAGTCCTATTACTGGGTGGACGTACGACGCGTTGCGTGAGCTCAGCACAGAACACGCAAACTATGCAAACAAGGCCGTTGGCATATCTGCGTCTTAAAGTGCATGGTATATTATACTTTTATTTAACCTTTCATGCTGGTTGTAAACTTGCGGATTATGTCGAAAGATGTTTGTTCCTGGTGATTTATCTTTCAGTAAAGTTACTGAAGCTATCTTATATTACGTTATCTTTTGTTTTTTTTCCTTCTGTTCAAAATCTTTTCCTTTTTAAGCGTCATCGATGTCTAATCTACTGCCTACAATGTTTTTTCCAGAATTTTGCTGCAGCTTACCAAGGAGCATAAGATGCCCGGTAGGATACCATACCATCACCGTGGGATACCACAAGCACAAATATGTTTGGTAGTCAACAACTTTAAGCTTGTTGGAAAGTTGACAAGATTCTCACAAAAGAGGGATAAATGCGTAAGTTGTGCATAATTGGTAAGAAAAATGCTGGTAATGATGAAGCTGAAGCGAGACCAGGATCGAGCTCAATTCAAGGCCAATGCTCATCACTGGACTGCTGTAGGCTGACAACCATCATCATCTGCCTAGCCTTTTGCCAACTATGTTGGGGTCGGATTTCAGTCTAACTATATGCAGCTGAATACCAGTATTTTACATGGAGTGACTGTCTATCTGACCTCCACAACCAAGTCACTGGGTAATATAATACCCCTTGATAAGACTGATTGTCAGACTCGGGCTTCTGACGACCCGTAACGACTGTCAAAGATCCACGAATGACAGCCGGGACCAACGGCTTAACGTGCTTTCCGAGGCACGGAGGAGTCTCGGTGTGTAAGTCAGTTTAACCATCTACGGACCAACCGCGGCAAGCGTAGCTTAACCTGATCGATCGACCCGTGCGGCTGTTATTGCTTAGCCACAGAGACCCTTTGGATAACAGGAGATTTAAAGTGATTTTCATTTCATGAAATTAAAAATATTGAATGAACGTTCTGAGCTAGTAATGCAAAAAGCAAAGAGGCTTTACAGAATGAGGAAATGATTCCAAGAATCGCAATAACGATAGCAAGTAAATGATGCGTAATTACGAGGTAATGTTAAGCAAACTACTACTAGTCGAGTGAAGTCATTTAGGCTAAAACTCAAATGATCAAAGGCTTCAAACGGTCTTTAAATCATTTCCTACGCCATTTTCTATAGTAACCAATCTGATTAGGTACTCAGCATTGACAAGATGAATACTGCTTGCTATGTATGGGGGAACTTGTTATTACAATTATAACTGCTTTTGCTGGGTTCCTATATATCTTACCGGTCAATGGTTAATGGTAATGCTACTAACAGAAACAGTAGTGAAATGTCGATTTTTGGAACGCATATTAATTTTGTCCTAGCAATTTGATATTTTTCATTTAAAATATTATTAATTATAGACTTTTCAAAATCTGTAAGTAGGAAGGTATCTTTTTTTTTCTGTATGTAGGTTTATACAAACACTTTTACAAGTTAAACATTTTTTTTTAACTAGATGAGGCCGGCGTTTCCTATCTGACTACTCTGAGAAGAAAGGCCGAAACAAACTCAGAGGTCACAGTCTCTTTTAAAGTCCAGACATAATCTTCTTTTGATTTTCCGGAAGTAAAATGCTCAATCAATACCGATCTTCTACAGATGATTAGCCCCGGATCACTATGCGTGTTTGGTCCCGAAACACGGATATAGGCGCCTCGGTAGCTATTTAGGTTAATCTATACTTTATCTATACAAATAAATAAAATTGATGTCTGTTTTTAATTTAAAAAAAAACAAAATAGTAAGCAAAATAACAGCTAAATGCTTATGAAAGTATATACGGTACTAAAAACAAAAAACTATTTTTAAAATTTTTGCCTGTCTGTTTGTTCCGGCTAATCTCCGAAACGGCTGAACCGATTTTGACGGGACTTCCACTGGCAGATAGCTGATGTTATAAGGAGTAACTTAGGCTACTTTTATAATAAAAAAATTACGGTTCCGCACAAAAAAATGCTATTTAACGCTAATCTCTCTCGTACCATTCGGATTTGAAAAATTCTTTTTGTATTTGGTAGTCTATTGCTCGAGGACGGCTATTTAAAATCACGTTACGACCTTAGACGAGCAAAAAAGAAAACGAAGTAATAGGGCGGCGGGCGATGCAACGCGGCGGGTCGGGGGATGAGGGAGTTTTATTAAAATGTGGCTGTTATTCTACAACTTCCACGCAAACGAAGTCGCGGGGCACAGCTAGTTGCAACTTAAGAGTGTGGGATACTTGACGCAGTCGGTTTCGCGCTGTTTACGTTGAAGAAGTAGGATACTAAGTAATGAGATAACTAGGTAGGTAGGTACTAGAGATAATGTGGGACACCAAGGAGGTCCGTTCTCACAAACATGCTGCAAGCGTTGCGTTGTGAGAACTTGAGAAGAAACATTTTCTTTTCAGAGAAGTTTTACTAACAAAAAGCATTGATGTTTGTTGGTGCTAGACAAGAGTAAAATATTTTTGACCGACTTCAAAAAAGGAGGTTATATCTACCTACTCTACAAATGGAATTTCGCCGAAAAGATCAATGATAATTGGTCAATTGCTATCAATTTATATTGTAGTAATATTGTCAATCGCTTCAATGGCACTTGGTAGACGGTGAATTTGCGCATTAATGTGTATCAATCACGTAAAAATTGGCAATTGCAATTGATCGTTTCGGGGACCCTATACAGTTAAGGTAGGTACTAGGTGTAATTTTGATCACTGTTAATCTCTTAAGGGGTCTTTGTACTCATCATTATGAACAGCTTTTAATAAGAGACTAAGCCTAAAATCGCGAAAACGAAATTGCTTTTCCCTACATTTATGGAACACTTGATTTTTTTTTCGCGATTTCGGCTTTGGTCCCATAGTAAAAGTTGTTCATAATGATGAGTACAATGACCCCTTAAGAGGTAAACAGTGATTAAAATTATACCTTGTACCGGATTTAATATCACTGCAGCTACCTACCCGATACTCGACGAATAAAGTTAATAAGCATCACCTTTGTACGTATTTTCTGTTCCTTTCTTCTTGTCTGTTTATATGTGTGTACATAAACTGTTAAATAAATAAAGTTATGAATGCCTAGGTATCTGTTTGTCAATCTTATCCACAAGATAATATTAAGTAGAGGTAATGGAAAAAAATACACAGCACTGGGGTTACTCCTGAGATTATTCACAGTTCATTAGTAAGGCCGTTCGTGTTCACAAACCACGTCAACTATTGCACATTATTCTCAAACGACGTTCTTGGAAACTCGCTTTGTATCAATGCAGTGTCCCGTTCGCCAAAGAAAGGTACCAGACGATAAGAATGGACCTCCAATCAACAAGGTACTGCCGATGTGTCGATTATCTACGGTACTCACAAAAATGTGGACAGGTAGGTACCGGCGCATTTCAACGGTCCTACCCAGTACCTACCCACCAACGGGACATTAATAGGCTGTTACTGATTGTAGGTAGCAAGAAGCAACCACAAACTCAATGATCTCTGATCTTTAGACTTACCACAAAAACTTCGTTAAAGAAAAATCCAAGAATTCGAACGCACAGAAAAAATATTCAACTCGTTTTACACACACATGTACATAAATATCGATAAGCACTATGATTCCACAATATTATTAAACACAAACACAATTCGTAGCTGGTTTCTAATCACTAAAATAATTTTCGTTCGATATTACGCGGGAACCGTGATAAAGCGCGGCACGTACGTCCGTCACCGCGCGGTTATCACTCACGACTAGTGAACGAATGGGAACGAAAGATCGGAATGCCGCGGTGACCGAATGGTGCGCGAAATACGAGGGCACGCGGCATGCGTTCATTCCGAACTTGTCTAGCTAGCACATAGGATTCAATGAAGAAGAATGGAATGGATACCTATTAATATTTTTAATGTAATTGTTGTGATAGCATTTTATTAGGTTAAGAGCATTTACGTCAAGAGTAATTTACACAATTTGCAGCTGCAATCATAACATAAAATATTCATTATAATTTATTAATAGTGATTCCATCATTACGAAACTTAAAAACCACACCTTGGTCTCTAATCCCAGCAGTTTATCAAAAGTTACGCCACCTTATCTTTACAAGCTTGATAAAAGCTACTCGTTTCCAATTCTTTTCCACTTAAACTTTCATTCAAATCGTGAATGAGAAACATTACGAGGAAATCCACGTAATAATGAGCCCTGTAAAGGCTGTAAACGTTCGTAATGCCTTTGAGAATGGCGGAGAGGGGAACCTCTACTCACGTTCAAATAAACTATGCGGATGTATGGGGGATATATCGTACCATATATGTAGGTACGTGGTTGGCAAATATGTTGATATATCATTCGGGAGGAGTCCCACGATTCTTATTATTGTAATAGGGTACGTAAAGGTCCCCCTTGTTTCTGTAAGCCTATTGAATTTATTCTTTTCGTGGGTCTCATGAAAGAAAGAAAGAAAGAAAGAAAGAAAAAAGCATTTATTGGGTCTCGAATAAGAAGAACACAGACTAAATTAAAACACAAACAGAAAAATTCCAATAAACGAAAACAACAATAGCCTAAATATGTAAAAAAGAAAATGAAAGAAAAAACCAAGTCCGCATGTGGTCTCATGTCATCTGATTGGTTTTTGCAATTTTGATGGACAATTTTTGACGGCAGAATCAAAAACTACAGATGAGGCCACTTTAGTGAGACGCGAACAGGCACAATTACAAAACCATTCATTCCTTAGCACCGCGACACGACACCAGACCAAATCAATTTAATCCATTTCTCTAAGACAAAACACCAAGGAAACAACTTGAACTAGTTTCCCGTTACGGGTATTTATGTCAAATTCATAAACACCGAAGCTTTTGTTCTGAGCAACCCACTTTCGTTCATGTTTGTAGAAATAATTGACATTGCCGCGAGAACGGCGAGCGTTAATAACAAAATTTAATTATCATCACTTGAAAGTGAAGGGATAAGGTTGGGAATTGCTTGGCTTTGGCTTTTTCACATGCCATAGCACCATAGTGTGGGGTCTCATGTCCGGTTGGTTATCTGACTACCCTTTTCCTTTATTCATTGAAGCGTGCACTTTCTTATAAGTTTTAAATAGTGATGTTCTACGCTTGCTTGATGTATTTTTATTGTGAGTACTCGTAGTTATGACGTGGACAGTGTCACCATCCAAAATGCTACATTTTCTATAAGTATCTTAGGCCCACTTGCGTGAAAAACTTAACTCAGAGTTAGTTGCTAACACGAGGTTAAATTGACAATATTGTATGACAAACTGTCAATAATTTAACCTCGTGTTAGCAACTAACTCTGAGTTAAGTTTTTCACGCAAGTGGGCCTTAGTGTGATGTGAATTGCGAATGTGATTTTAAAAAAAAATCAGTAAATAGAAAACGAATTAATTCTACAGTCAATGAAGAATGTAATGTGTTGAAAAGAGAGTTCAAAAGATATTCTGACACACTGCCAAAATATGTTTTCTAATCGCCTTATCCTAATACCAACAGAAAATAAACATTCAAAAAACGCTTAATGGCAATTCAAGGAAATCTGTTTTCGTGTTTCCTTAAAGGTCACGACTACTCACGACTCACGATATCCATAATGATCAAACTTCGGGGAAAAGCCCATCTTAACAATACAGGCCCTTCAAAAATCGGGCTCAATCCGAAATGTAAGTGCTTTATTTTTAGGGCACACGTTCACAGTTGTCGGGAGAAAAGGGCCACATTTTATGTGAATTAAGAATTATTTAAAAATGTTCGGAAAGCCTTAAAAATTGGACGTGATTTCGAAATCTCACTTAAAGTTACGATCCTTTTTATTGCGAAAGTATTCAGTCACAATTATGCGTAAGAGAGGCATGTAAATATGTTTCACGGATATAAATCTCGATCTAAGAAGCATTGGAAAGCTGTGAAACGATTGGAACTAACGTACGCATGAATAATGTATGCAAAATCGTATTAGATCTCGCTTGGGGATATGTTTTTACATTGTTTCTACTGTGTTCCTTGTTAAATGAAGCGCGTATATGGTATAAGTAAGTACCGGATTTGATATTTGTAACTGTGTCTAAGGTAACTTTTTTTTGAATGCCATGAGACTAAACCATAAGGCCAAAAATCATAAAGGGAACGAAGGGAACGAACAAGTCATTCATTCAATTTACGAAACACCAACAATCCACCTACACCTAACAGAATTTGGAGCATAATTTCCTGCAATAAAGATAGCAGGCTTGCGGCGAGAGTACGGTACAGCGACTGCGTAAAATAGGAAAAAAACCGCAAGCGCAGCCGCGACAAAAACATGCGGCAACTGAGAATCGAACGACATAATTGCATCGATTTATTGCGTTGAACCTAGATCGCTCGTGAGAATGTATTTTTCTATTTAAATGATTACTTAAGTAACGATCTACATTTTGTCGTGTATTGCTATCATAGGTGGTTAGCTGCCACGGTATTTCACGTACATGATTTCCGTTCGTTTATACTTTCATGTTTGCACTTTCATTTGAGGAAAATGCCGTGAAACTACGCGTCGATAATAAATTCTACACCGTGTGTGATGGCTAACTGTTTCATATCAAATATGATGCTGTTGACTTGAATAGTTGAGGATATATGATAGATAGTAAGGTAACTTGTGGTATAAAATAGGTCACATGAAATTCGCTACATCGCGTCGGCTACCAAATGTGATGATAGTTAGATAGAATACTCTTTCAGTGGTGTAGCCTTCATACAACCCGATTCCTATCGGCTTCTCTTTGGGACAACCACTCTTCTTAATGTCTGAACAATTTTGTCTTCGGCTTTCCTCTAATGATAATTGTAGCTGCGCCACTGTACTCTTTTTTATATTTTTTGTTATGTTGTGTTGTTGTTGTGATGATCATGGTTTAGAAGATGGAAGAAAGGTTTTAAATTGTACAAAACTTTTCGTACTTTATTGTATACGATACTGTGACTTATGTGCCCTTTGGCTGATGGAATAAATTAACAGTTGCGTATAGCAGTACAAGCTGAAAGCAGTACGCAATGCTGTGTAGGATTCGAATGTGGGGATAGAGCAATGTGCATTCGAAACATAAGAACAATAGATTTCCCTCGATTCACTTGTACTTCTAACTACTAGCGTGATCTAGTTTTACAGCTTATTAAATATGTGTTTCGCCTTATTGGTAAATAAGAAACAGCGTTGCAATTCTAGTTTCCTATCCCTTTTCAAGCAGAAGATCAGATTGGGTTTAATGGGTTTTACTTCTATCATGAGCCTGCAATGAAATTGGGGATCAATTCATGGATTCTTTATCATATCATGTTCCATTACATTGTTAAACTGTCATCATCAGTAACATGTCTACAATATGTTAGATAGCTTCTTTGTCTTCGGTAACCTAATTAGGTACGTAATTAGCTTTATGTTCTTCTTTAACGATAACACTATTGTTATTTAATTAGCAAACTAATCAATCTTCATATTTAACAGTCGATTCATCTTTAAGCGGAGTTGCGTTGTTGGTAATTTTCTCAGAATATGATGCTTGAATTGAAATAATTTCAACTTTGTTAATCTTGCTTCAACAAAAGTAATTTCCAATATTGATTATAAATTAATTCGTGGATCAAGTTCATTTGAGATGTGTCGAGTCAATTTTGGCTTCGTGTTTTTGAAACTGGATTGAAATTGGATCAAAATCTTAACGTAACTTCACGTCTTTATTTTCCGAAGGGGTTGGCAGAGATCCACAGTTGTTTAATAGGTTAGTAAAACATAACATAATTAACCTATAATGTTCCCACTGCTGGGACACAGGCCTCCTCTTTGTGAGAGGGAGTGGGCCGTAATCCACCACGCGGGCCCAGTGCGGGATGGTAGATGTCGCATGTCTTCAAATTTTTGGTTCTGGGACATGCCGGTTTCCTCACGATATTTTCTTTCACTGTTTTGAGAGCAGCGGTGATGAAATTAAATACACAAAGTAAAGCACCTGCCTGGGTTGGAACCCACGACCTACAACTCGTAAGTGCCGACTTACAAGTAGTGGCCACTACTGCTCAAATATAGTACCCGCATTTCACCAGGGTAGGCTTTACATAAAACAGCAGTAGTAAGCAGTAAGCTGTCCAAATCTTTTATATTTTTTGATGCGTAGGTAGTTACGTGAAGATATTTACGTGAAATAACATCCTTGTAAAAAGTTTAGCAAATAACTAATTAATTCCGCAATGGAATAAAATGGATTAGGAAATAATGCGATTAAATGCGATAATTTCTGATAAAACATGAATAAAGACTGTGATATTTTTCCAAATATGCGTGGCGCTGTCGATTTTTTTAAATTGTTAATCCTTTATTAATTACTTGGTAGATAAAACACAGCTTTATTCTTGCTATCTCTTCTGTCTGTCCTTGTGTTTGTGTGTTTCATATAAAAACATAGAACAAAATAATATGTAGTTGTAAGATTGTAAATGCAATTGAATACATATTGTGAATGAGTAACGACAGCCTCGGTAATTTCATCATTTACTGTATAAATCTAGGAAGAACTTATACTAAGAATCTATACGTAATCTGGGACTAAGTGTCCATCTTAAATTCACATAACTCCTTGACTGCATAATAACTACCTACTTATAGAAACTTTATTCTTTTACGGTTTTACCTCCGAAAGTGACTTTAACAAAAATATATTATGATAATTTATACCATATTCGTATCCTTAGATTATCCCTTCCTTCCTTATTCGACTTATCTTATCTTTTTAAGCACGTGTTTTGTGACAAATATATCAATTTTTCTTTCTTTATTTTCATTCATATATAGCTACATATAATATACAAGATGTAACATAAATAACGCACAACCTCTTAAGGGATCATTGTGCTCATCATTATGAACAACTTTTATTGTGGGAGCAAACCTGAAAATCAACATTTTGACGAGTTATGCGAACATAAATGTTGGGAGCAGCTGAATTTTTCCGCGATTTCAGGTTTGGTCCCATAGTAAAAGTTGTTCATAATGATGAGTACAATGACCGATTAAGAGGTTGTGCGTTATTTATGTTACACCTTGTATATATTATGAAGAAGTTAGTAATTTTTGTAATTTGGCATTTAGGAAGCATACAGTTTACAAAAAAAGCTTCAAATTGTAAAGCAAAGTCCACCAATAAAGAACTATACTTTTTAAACCAAATCTAAAACAAAAAATAAACAACACTACCACTCATTACTCCATCTAAGGTGCGATGCCAAATAAACGACCGACATCACGAATGAATGACCGAACGAATGAATTGTTCTATTTAGGCGCGTTCATTGACAGCGAAATATTCGCCATCCGTGTGTAGAATACTTTACAACCGCGTACCGCGAATGTTTCGCATACCCGAAATACTTTGTACAAAGTACCTATTGTGTAAATTTGATTTCGCCTTTACTTTGATTAGCGTATATTATGTGCCCTTAGAGGTTATGTGTATGGGAAACTATAGGGAAAGTTATTCAGAGGCCCTAGCACGAACGCGTGATGTACATTCGAACAATTTTTGAATCGAACGTACAACTATCCAATATCATTTTGGTTTAAATTTTTGCCCATAGATATGAATACAGTCAGTTTTCTATGTTCTATGTTAGAGATTTTATTGGCTCCACTGTATTTTAATACCCGCGCGTCCGAAGCTTCACAATTTTATAGTGTGTAGATGTCCTCGTGTAAATCACTTTCGCAAAATTTCAGATTGCGCAAACGCCTAGTTCTTGAGAAAAAAATCCTAAAGTTTCAGAAAATTCAACTAAATAGGGTAAATGTCTTTCAATTTTATTATTTTTGTGTTATTTTTTTATGTTAACAGTACACTGTCTACTGTGTAAACACTAGGATGCAAGAGCGAGCAAAGCGAGCTCGGGACTTGGGGCAATCCGACTCGGACAGGTTAGGTTAAAAGGGGATGGCGGGGTTCTTCGTGGTTTTTTTTCAAGCCATAGAGGCCCGCGCAGCGGGGCTCCGTCGATTACACTTTACTAGTTTTCTTTTTCTTAGCGCCTATGGTTATGCGCACTTTGGGGTTTTCAAATATACACTAAAAAGGGTCTATTGTAACCAGAAAAAAAAATAGCTACTATAAAAAAGCGACGGGTGTTAATATACAGTGGTTCCTTAATATTATGTGCGAAACGAGTATTTTGATACTTTTTTTATGTTTCGATTTCACGTTACGTTTACTCCGCGAGTTCGTGCTAGTAGGCCCACAGGTTATTGTCTATAGAATTGTAATGTGTATGGAATTTTTGTAAGTGTGGTTGTAGGGCTTCTGGTTACACATTCACAATCGACGTAAAACCATTAGTAAAGGTTACTGCAATGTAACTCTTATCTCGGTACGGTAAGGTATAATTAAGAATGATTGCCGAGAGTTTTATCGTACTCAAGGGAATCATTCTAATTCTTTCTTTTTAACAATGAGATAAGAGTTACATTTCAATGGCTTACTAATAGATTTCCGACATTCAAATTTGATCAATAACAACTGTATGCCAACGATGTCAGTTCGGGGATATTTGGTAATCGACCCATGGCCAAGTAAATAGTATCGTAAGTTAGTATAAGTTTTTTTTCTGTTTTTTTTTTCCTATTTTAGCTACTAAAAAAACTTTTTTACAAAAAAAAAAAAACAACCGACCTCCAAAAAAAACACTACAAAGTGAAAAATAACTTTAATTTCGGAAGTCGGTGTCTTTGGATATGTATTTTAGGTTTTTGCCACCGACTTCCGAAATTATGGTTATTTTTCACTTTGTAGTGTTTTTTTGGAGGTCGGTTGTTTTTTTTTTGTAAAAAAGTTTTTTATTTTTCACTTTTTAGTGGGTCGGTTTTTAATTTATCTAAGTTACAATAGCCTAATGACAACTACTTATCACCTTTTACAAAACATTGCTTTTCCCGATGCAGGGACGTTAATTGTTAAGTTCTCCTGGTACATCACCGTCAATTCCACTTCACGACATAAATTGTGACGAGTTTAAATTGCTTAGCAATCATTTTTTTTTATTTTTTTTTTATTTCAATCATTTTACAGTAATCCAATCGCAACCCGTGAAATACTTATTATTGAGTTGTCCCATGCATCTGTGGTCTTCGTCATCAGTTCCACTTCACCAAATGGTGCTTTCCGAGGGCAAATGCACAAGTTACTATAAAAAAATACCCAAATCGCCATAGGTGTGCCTATAATATTTGCAGAGTTCCCTCGATTTTTCCAGGATCCCATCATCAGATCCTGACTTGATGACTATTGGGCCACCTGGAGAGTATACCCTTTCAAACAAAAAATTATTTTTCAAATTAGTCCAGCCGTCTTCGAGTAATCGGGGAAGACACTTAAAAAAAAAAGATTCCGATGAACTGAGTGAGAACCTCCTCCTTTTTTAAAATAATTTATAGCCAGAGTGCATCTCATGACAATTCCAATAAGCCCAAACACGGCTAGGATACATTGTTTTATTACGGAGTTCCGGTGCCTACCTTCCGGCTTTATCATCAGATCAGTTCGATTGTACACTTTTCATCAGCACTATTTATTTAAATTGGGTTCGTCATTGTCGCTTAACTATCTTAATCGAGATATCTTATCGCCACCCGTGAAATACTTATCTTTGAGGAGTTCCCGTGGCCATCTGTGGTCTTCACCATGAGTTCCACTTCACCAAATGATACTTTCTGAATGCAAATACTTGACTTGTTGTTGAAAATATCAAAACCACTATGTGGTTGCCTATAATATTTGAGGAGTTCCCTCAATTCCTCATGGATCCTGTCATCATAACTGGACTTTGATAAAAATGGAACCAATCTGGAAGTATGTCCTTTCAAATAAAAAAAGAATTTTCCAAATTGGTTTATATATGACGGAGTACCTACTGAGATCATCATCATCTGCCTAGCCTTTTCCCAACTATGTTGGGGTCGGCTTCCAGTCTAACCGGATGCAGCTGAATACCAGTATTTTACATGGAGCGACTGCCTATCTGACCTCCACAACCCAGTTACTGGGTAATACGATACCCCTTGGTAAGACTGGTTGTCAGACTTTCGGGCTTCTGACGACCCGTAACGACTGTCAAAGATACACGAATGACAGCCGGGACCAACGGCTTAACGTGCTTTCCGAGGCACGGAGGGGTCTTAATATGTAAAGATGGTCACCCATCCACGGACCAACCGCGGCAACGACGGAGTACTGAGGTAACAAACATTAAAAAAAAAAACATACAACCGAATTGAGAACCTCCTCCTTTTTTTGAAGTCGGTTAAAAATATAAGTGATTTGCTCGTAAGCACTGTTAGCTTTTGTTTTAAATAAATAAATAAATGGCATGGGTGACCGACCAGAGTGGCACTTCCCGTAATTTTAAGAACATTCACAGCCTTATCTCAGTCTCAATATGTCAAAAATACCCATAATTTCCCTACATTTTTAACAAGTTTTTGACATTTGATTGTCGTTGAGATGAGATTGCGACTAGATTTTGAACGTTTTTAGTTACGGGAATTGGGCTTCAGTCTAAGGTTTGAATCTATATAAATGCATGAATTTACTCAACCACAGAATACCAAAGAAGGGTGTGTTTAATACGATGACAAGAATTCGCCAAACTACAGTTCCCTGTTAATAGCAAACCGAACCGCAAAAAAAATCTAAAATTAAAAACACGTCAACTTTTCTCTGACTTACTATTACGGCCGGTCCGAATTTTGCGCAAAAGGCTGCGCAATAACCTTTTTTAGGAATCTAATGGTGACATGAGGCGAGTGTAAGTGAGAGAACATGCGTAAAAGTTCGGAGAGTCTATTTTCAGACCTGTCATGATTAAAAAAAAATGTAGTTTAAAAATATTTTTTTAAATCCAACTTTTTGTTTACAATTGCATGGGTTTTAATTTTTTTGCGCGGAACCCTAATTATTTTTGTAAAATAAAAGAAGCTTAAGTTACTCCTCGTAATATCAGCTATCTGCCAGTGAAAATCCCGTCAAAATCGGTCCAGCCCTTTCGGAGATTAACCGGAACAAACAGACAGACAGACATACAAAAATTTTAAAAATTCCTTTTTCTTTATAGGTAGATATAGTATATACTGTCATATACATTTAGTAAAAAGCTGTTATTTTGACATTACAAACTGACACTTCAATTTTATTTATTTGTAGGTAGTATGTAGGTATGCTATAGTTTAAATTAATTTTTAAATTATTATTGCCTAACCATTGCCTAATATTGATAAAAGTATTATTAATGTCATATTTATACATATAGGTCTTTATTATTACAGGGCATAGTTATAGTACTGTCGCCCGCGAAAAGTATTACAGGATGGTCAAAAAAACCTACATGGGCAGTAATGAAATGTCAGAAGATAGGTGCACGGTTCTAATTGGTCGTTTGCTCTAGAGAAGAGCCGACAACAAAACTCCACAGATCTATTAGTGCCACGGAGAGTGCCCAAGTTAAACTGTCGTTCCCATGCTTTCAACACATACTTATGGTTCTCGTTACTGGTAGTCGAATGTCCGACAGCCCAGCTCTAGGATATCTTTAATCTAGAAACTAGGTAATGAAGGTCAGAAGAGATGTGCTCTATGGAAAACTGATATTCCCTATCAATTTAGTCAGTAACCTGAACCTAACATAGGCACACAAACAATGAACAGTAACACTCACTTCTGTGTCTCTCGCTTTCTAAAGATAAACCCTTTCTAAGGGGTGCTACACACTTGTTCGGCGGAGGAATTGCGTAACACACTTACAGTAATTATCGGTTTCATTTTGACAGTTCAACAACATTCATTGCTTTATTCACGTTGTTGAGCAGACACATTTTTCGAATATATGAAGCAATGGATTAGCAATATGCTTCAAAATCATTCAAATTGTGATTGATAGTGTGTTACGCAATTAAGGTGCTGGTCGGTGGGTATTCCACAATTGTGGCGATAAGTGGCGCCACGGCGTCCTCACCTTCCGCCTGACGCAGGTCCTCATCGGACACGGGTGCTTCGGGAGGTACCTGTTCCGGATAAAGGCTCCTGCAAACAGGCGCGACACGCGACGCGACACAAAGGCACAGCGAGTCGCCCGAGGAGCGGTGTCTTTGTGTCGCACGCGATTCACGTCGCGCGTCGCGCCTATTTGCAGGAGCCTTAAGGCGGGGGGAAATGCCCGGGTGTCACCATTGTGTGGATCGCCCGGAGGACACGGTGGAGCATACGGTGGAGGTCTGCCCGGCTTGGGCGGAAAACCGCCGTGTCCACGCGGCGGCGATCGGCAGCGGTGATCTCTGGTCTAGGCCATGGTACGGAGCGAGAGTGCATGGGAAGCCATCACCTCCTTCTGCGAAGCAGTAATGCTCGCGAAGGAGGAGGCGGAACGCGTGAGGGAGACGCAATCTTTGCGCCCTCACGCCCCTAGTCGCCGCAGGAGACGCCCTGGGCATCGGAAATCGAGGACCGATTCCCGGCCACTATAGGCGCGGTTTAGTTCCATAGGACCACACCTGAAATCGCGAAAAAAAAGATCTGCTGTTCCCTACATTTTGACGAGTTATGTGAACATAGATGTAGGGAACAGCTTTTAGGTAGTGGCGTATATTTCCGTCTAGGTTTAATTTATTATTTTTAGAGTTGGACCCACTTGGTTTGTTTTTATTAGGCTATGATAAACAATAATTTTATTTATGTGCGTCACTTTCACATGAATAATCAGTTTTTCTTTTCTTTCTTTCTTTTTTTCCCGATTTCAGGTTCCCATAGTAAAAGCTGTTCATAATGATGAGTAAAATTACATTTATTGCAATTACACCTTGTATACAATTCGATTTTGCCGCCCGGCTGTGCCGAATCATACCGACCCGAACAAATGTGTAGCACGCTTAACAGAACAGTGGTTAAGAAATATTTGTATTTTCTCATTCCTTTCGCCGACCTTATTAACCAAGTGTTAAGGCTTAGTTGAGCCCTTTCGAGAGCTATCAGGTATCCAGTGCAGATCAGACTGACTAAACATCGTGGATCCAGTTCATCTTATCACGGTCTGAGAAACATGACACTGCACAACTAACGTGTACAGTTATCCATCCAATGGATAGTTTGACTACGCCCAGCGATTGTGATTATTTAGGTAGTAGATGGGTGACTTCGTTACCTATTAATTAACAGACTAGTTCAAAGATGTACTCAAGATTTTTATAAGCGTTGGGGAGCGAAGTGCAACAGCTGCTTCCATACATCTCTGTTAGTCGTCATCTCAGAATTCACTTCTTCCATCTCTTCATTGGTTTACCTCTTTTCTTATAGCCATATTAACCATCCACATTTATACTTCACTATTTTCATATTTCATTGTACTTATTCAATCGCTGTAGTACTTCGTCCTGACTGTCTTTAATACATATAACGTTTGCGCGTACAATATTTCCATGTTATTAAATTGTAATTTCAATATCGCATGATTTTAATTTAGCTCAGCTTGTTAAAATATTGTGGAACACGTTTTCATTCTCATAATGATATAGGTACACTACTTACAATGTGGATTATTCAATTTGACCAATATTGAAGTATTGTACACAATTTTAATTGAAACATGTATGACTAGACCTACGTGAATATGTAGTTGTGTACTACTAGAATACTTTTAATAAATATTCTGGCTATTATATACGGGAGGGGCTTGTGGCTATGAAATAACAGCCGCACGGGTCGATCGATCAGGTTAAGCTACGCTCGCCGCGCTGGTCCGTGGATGGGTGATCATCTTTACATATCAGGACCCCTCCGTGCCTCGGAAAGCACGTTAAGCCGTTGGTCCCGGCTGTCATTTGTGTATCTTTGACAGTCGTTACGGGTCGCCAGAAGCCGGAAAGTCTGCCAACCAGTTTTACCAAGGCCTATCTTATTACCCACTAACTGGGTCGTGGAGGTCAGATAGGCAGTCGCTCCATGTAAAATACTGGTATTCAGCTGCATCCGGTTAGACTGGAAGCTGACCCCAATATAATTGGGAAAAGGCTAGGCAGATGATGATATTGTTAGCGAAGACCAAAATTATTAATAAACGTTGGATGGACAAAATCAAAATCAACATATTTTATTTCACATAAACCTACATGGGCAATTATGAAACGTCAGAAGCTAGGTGCGCGGTTCCAATCGGTTGTTTCTTATGGAGAAGAGCCGGCAAGAAACTCCACGGTTACTATTTTAAAAATAATTGGCTTAATAATTACAATGTTTTCAAAATACTGTGTTAATAGGTAAGGGGGAACAGTGTAGGCCTGTCAACAAGTACCAGGTACTTAACAAAATAGAAAATGGTCTACAAATCTACAGTCTATTAAGGGCTACAACGTACAATCACAAAATATAAAAGAATTTATTTGAAAGAGAAATACAATAATAAAAATAAAAACCGTTTTAAGCCAAATGATATGATTGCCATTACAACTGTAACAAATTTGAATTAATATCTTGGGGGTCTACCCCGAAGCGTAAATGCGAAGTATCGGCCGTTTCCTAGTACAGTCAATTCTATTTCGTTCAGTCGGTTCAAATTCGACCCAACTTCATTTCGACGTTTGGCCGGATCCGAACCGAACGAACGAAATAGAAAAAAGTTTTGTAAGAAACGTTCGAATGTTCGGCCGATACTTCGGGTTTGCACTTTGGAGTAGACCCCCTGTCCTATGTGGAAGATAATATGGCTAGAACGGGAGTGACTACTGAGATGGTGACTAATAAAAGAGTATGGAAGAAGAGGAAATGCTGCGTCGACCCAAATAAATAGGGATAAGAGCAAGAGAATGATGATGATGCTGCATATCTATAGTAAAATCATAATATTTAGTATGGTTGATTTCCCTTAACAAAATAGACAAACAAAAGTGGAGATGGACAGGACATATGTTAAGAGGCATTTAAGACAAGTGGAGTAAAGTTGTGACAGAGTGGTATCCCAGAGATGGCAAAAGGAACAAGGGAAGACAATATAAAAGATGGGAAGACGAATTGAAGCTCAAAGCGGGTCCAAATTGGAGAAGTGTTGCGAGAGATATGACTCTGAACTAAGAGACATTCTGTAAACTACTAAAAATACCACAAAGCAAAGATGAACATCTTGGGAAAAAGGCGTTATGGAAAATCAATTTGATTTTCCATAACGCCTTTTTCCCAATCTCTTTTTGTTCCAACTCGTCCTCACAGAGATTACTTTCTCATAGGTAGCAAACAATCTTTCCAGTTGCGTCTACAGCATCATCGAGGTCCGTAGAATACCGTTAGCAGCGATCTCCGAACCGCAAGAGTCCGATTGGTTATCTAATGCCACATCGTGCAAGGTCGGGCATTCGCGATAATAACCATTATTATTGGCTATTTGCTTTGTTGTCTTCTTTTCAAGCTCTTTCAATACCGGTACTTTTAGTATGAAGTCAGTGGCTTGTTCAGTTTTTAGGTCATGTATCGCATTGTCTGTGAATGGTGCATCGTTAATACAGTACTGGGGAGTGATCATGAATTTATTATCGGCGGCTTTTATTAGAGGTGAATAATTCAAATGTAGATTTCAGTTTTTTTTTCTTGGGCACTGAATTTGCTCATCATCCAATTTAACGCTTGAAAAACTTATCTAAACACGTAAAATGCCAATATTGAAAAGCTTCTCGAATTTGGATCTGATTAAATAAACCTTTTCCGATTTCTTTTAACGTGAAGAAAAGGTTGACAGATGAGGATAGGTATTGTCAACATTTTGACTTTAATTTAGCGAGTCCTTTAGGGATGGACGCATCACTGACTTGGTGGGTCCAAAGCAGTTTTTCTTTTGCAATATTAACAACGGCCCCGCCTTACGGTCGTGGGTTCGAATCCAGCCCGGCGTTTTACTTTATGTAATTTATTTTCAACACCACTGCTCTCTAAAGGGTTGAAACATTATAAGGAAACCGGAATGCCCTAGAACCAATGTATTCAAAAACTCTGTGACATCCACCAACAGCACTGGACCTACGTGGTGGATTACGGACCATTCTCTCTCACAGAGAGGACACGTTATAGATTGATTATTTATTATTAATATAATACAAACTAGCTGTTGCCCACGACTTCTCCCGCGTGGACGTCAATACTTCCATATTTTCACAATTTCATGGGTTTTAATTTTTTGCGCCGAATACCTATCAGATATCTGTCAGTGCAAGTCCCGTCAAAATCGGTCCAGCCGTTTCGGAGATTTGCCAAACAGACAGACAGATAGACAGACAAAATTTTAAAAATTGTGTTTTTTTTCTAAGTACCGTATATATTTTCATAAACATTTAGTAAAAAGCAGTTATTTTGACATTACTAACAGATATTTCAATTTTATTTATTTGTATATGTTACGGCTAAAACCCGAAGTGCGGCTACAACTAGTTTTAGCCGGCTTCAACTAGGTGTGGCCGGTAGCAGTTGGTTAAACTTAGGTGTGGGCTGAAAAGTAGGTTAGGTTAGGTTAGTACTGTGACCTGACTACACAACGTACGAGCCGAACGAGCGGAGCGAGCGGTGCTACGGCAGCCGTTGTGTCGTCACAGTTCTAACCTAACCAACCTTTCAGCCTACATCTAAGTTTATCTAACTGCTACCGGCCACAACTAGTTGTATCCGGCTAAAACTAGGTGTAACCGCACTTCGGATTTTAGCCGTAACATATATATTATATTTCTCGTCATTTACAGCATAATGCTTCTGGCGTTTTGAATTATAATACTTATAATTCTGCGAACAGATTTCGACTATGTTATCTGAAAGCAGGTTCTACGAAATACAATTTCAACTTCATAACCATAGTTGCTTTGACTAAAATAAATTAATGTTCTCGTATATAACATTCACGTGCTCTGATTCTGACATAATTATAATCAGTTTTACATTAGACAAGAGCTTGGAAGTTTGAAACGAGATTTTCCTGCTGCCATTATCAATCTACCTAGCCTTATCCCATTTTCCTAACTATGTCGGGGTCAGCTTCTAGTCTAACTGGATGCAGTTGAATACCAGTATTTTACATGGAGCGACTGCCTATCTGACCTCCACAACTCAGTTACTGAGTAACACGATACCCTGTAAGACTGGTTGTCAGACTTTCGGGCTTCTGACTACCCATAACGATTGTCAAAGTTCTTCGAATAACAGTCGAGATCAATGGCTTAACGTGCTTTCCGAGGCACGGAGCGTTCTCGGTAGATATGTAAAGATGGTCACCCATTCACGGACCAACCGCGGCAAGCGTAGCGTTACCTGATCGATCGATCCGTGTGGCTGTTATTATTTAGCCACGAGCCCCTCTCCTCCTTCCTCCCGCCATTAATCGATCCTCATTAATTACGTTCAAAATGCTTTCTCACGGTGTAAAATCTTTAGATAAAATATTTAGAGGATCCTTCACGAACACTTTATCGTGACGATGACGAAGATTCCAAAATTGTGAGAAACACTCGAGATTCGGAGCGCCCTTGTAAGTTCAGCAAGAATTTTGGCACACTTGAGTTAATGGAATTTGATGGAGGTATGATATGTAGATAGGTGCACTGAAAATAAAAGTATTTTGAAGAGTTTTGTTAGTTTTCTGGTTTATTTAGAAGTTTATTTTTTAAAAGAAATGAAGCAAGAAAAAACACAGAAGTGTTTATAAAAATCACAGAACACAACGTCTGAGCCCGCGTGGTGGATTATGGCCCACTCCCGCACATCGAGAGGACGCTTGTCATGTCTCAGCAGTGGGAACATTATAGGCGGATTATAAATGTCGATATTGTTCCAAGAATATTATGGATTTATTGGCAAGACCAAGATCAAAACACCTACATAAGCACTTCGCAGGAAAAATGAAGTCTACGGTTCAAAAACATTTAACTTAAAAAAAAATAGTCTTCAAAAAACTCTACTTACAATTATTATTAAAATCTACATTTCTTTAAAATATTTGTATGCGAATCCATGGCGAAACATTTTCATGTTTTAATGCAAATAAAAATATTCTATTGTAACACCCAAACAAAACACAAACATTATCAATAATTCGCATCAAAACACAAGCGTGGGTGCGAATCAATTGTGTCGCTACTAAAAATCTAATTCGCTATCGAATAAGCAAACAGTGGGCCGGAAGCGGGGAGCGAGCGACGCAATCAGTGTTCAGGAAACGACAATTTGGCGACAATTTCTCGTCGCTCGCCCTCGCGCCCTCGCGCGAATTAGCGCTTTCAGTGTGGGCTGGTACTAATGTCGAATGATTTAGTGTGTGTGTTAAGGGCCCGCGTGAGGACAGTGGGGTGTGAGAGTGTGTGTATGTGTGTGAGTAAGTTTGTGGGTGTGAATGGGTGTTTTTGAGTGAGTTAATCTTGTAACTGGTACCTATGTGGACTGATCATTTTGTTACTGGGTTGGGATATGAGTAAATGAGTCTGCCTGTAAAAGCTTTTTCAATATTGCTGGCTTGCAGTTATTGAACGAATTACAGATTTAATAATGCATTCCCAAACGAGCGTAGGTTCATAAGATGATATAATGTTAGATAATACCATGCGTATATATGTACATACATAACTTGTATGAGCTGGATGGTGCTGATCCACGCGTCATGTTCATGAACGGGGGCCGTCAGTGGAAACTGGTCATCTCTTAACTGCCAGGGCTTATTTTTAATCTTATATTTTGAATTGTTTTTAATTATTTATTTTTTACATTGTTCTGACATGTAGAAGCAACAAGAACAATGTACCCAGGATTTTGTAATAATTTTGATTTAAAAGAGTGTCCATGGAGTTTCTTGCCCATTCTTCTCCATAGAGATCTACGTTTTGGAATGGGCGACTAGCTTCAATTTTCTGACTAACTGACTGACTTTTTAACAATTCAAAAGTGCCTGTAATTGGTTTAATTACAATAAATGCTTTGAGTTTGAGTTATGTGTGGTGCAAACTGCAAATATAAGTTGGTTTTTAATAAATGAATAAAAAGTATAAAAAATAATTTAAAAATATAAAGTATATGTAGGACGTATGTCAGTAGGGATAGTATCCTAAATATTCATTTCATTATTATATATAGCTAATATATCACATCATATATCTGGCACAACACTACATCTACGCATTATTAAATTAATGTACTCAACTCACGCTGCTTTATAAATTGTCGGCAAAATTTGTGTTCAGTGTTCAGGAAACGTCATTTTGTCAACAATTTATCTGGAAGGCCGGTTCCAGAGAAATTGTTCGTCGTATGCCGACGGCACTTCGAACAGAACATGTGAGCTCCCGAGGTTGTGTTTCGTCGGTAATTGCGTCTTGTTCCAGTTTCTTGAGAACATGATTGATAGGAAGAAGGAAATTGAGGCGGAAGGAAAATTTTATTCATTGGGAAATAGAAGTAGTTCCTTAGTAAGTTAGGGTTAGATTGGTGTTGAGATAAAAGCTCTGTCATTCATTGCACGCTATCGCTGAATTGTACAAGAAACGAGGCAAAAGGAGTATGTAAGGATCGTAGCAGGTGGCGTTCTGTAGTTTCTGCCTACCCCCATGGGGAGAAGGCGTGAGTTTATTTATGTATTATGTACAAGAAAAGAAGAACATTGTACCTACTATATTTTGAAAATCAAAAAATTTCAAACACAAAACTCTTTTATTCATGGTCTACACGAGCTTGTACGTGATGGTTTTAGAAACAAAGGGTTTATTCATAAACGTTGCTTAAAGTTAAGTAAGGATTAGCGACTGTTTAATTATACATTTTCGACGTTTAAACGTCACATAACTTTAAGCAACGTTTATGAATAAAGGGGATAATATCCCCAGCCATTTTAGAAATTAACAGTCACTTGCTAACAGGATCCAATTTTCCGACTTCTCTTTTTTACTTGGTTCAAATAACAGTTTTGCATGTATCTTAGAACAATCAGGTACTAAATTAGGTACGTAGATTTAAGACTTCCAAGAACATACCTATTCAAAGCTGTAAATTTTAGGAGGCTGCTTTCAAACAATTTTTACTTACGTTTCTTACGCGTAAAGGCGTCACATGAAAGGCACCTCCACATCCGTGTCACACACGTCACAAGCCTACATTTTTAATTCCCTATAAACATTGACACTTAAGTGTTTATAGCATCTATAGGAAATGTTATGAGATTCTTGTCGCGATTCCACTTGGCGTTTGATGTTATAAAATGCTATAGCGAACAATGAAGATGACATAGCCGGGAATAATGAATCATGCATAATAGGAAAATTATTGTGTACAGGTAAGGTACCATCGTGGACATTTGCGGTGAATCACTAAAAAGAAAAGTACAGGGTAGGAGGGTAGGATGGGTAGGGTTTACCCGTACTACTTGTAGTTCTACTTGTGTATTGAAAATTAGGAAAGTACAAATATCCAAATCTGATAAATGATCGACCTGCGGTGAATGAATGAATGAAATGCACCGACCCCAGCGTGGTTTGACCAGACTCGATTCATCGAATGAACCCAAAGATTCACACTATTAGTGCCTACCGAGTATGCACCCTAGAGTAAGCCAAATCTGATAAATGATCGACCTGCGGCGAATGAGAAATCTTATTTTTACCCAAACGATGATATGCGACTATAGATCGCTTACTCAAATATGTATATGACAGAGAAGGTACATCTCTAGTTATCGTCAGCCATATTTATAGTTATAATGGGGATGGTTACGGGTAGTGTTGGTTATTGTGCAATAGAAAAACCGTTTGCAGTTCAAATCAAATTATAATTCACGATCAAATTAATTACACTAACTATTCACACACTGTAGGTACATGACACAACTATATAGTTGTAGTTGTAGTAGAACGCGCGACAGTTTCTAAACGTGTTCACTACTCGACAGCCACCGACAAACTTCGCCTAACTCCGGTGACCAGTCCACGAGCGTTATGTTGTAGACTCTGTCGAGCGCCGCTTGGTGGCGCTGGCGTCCCGATTAGTCAAACGAGGACTAACATATTTTCGACATATATTTTATTAATTCGCTGCTCGTTGATGTCAGCATAAAATTGATAATTATGTACGGGGTTGCTTCTACACATTATGAAAATCATATCTGAATGTAAAAAATACAAATATTTAACTGGTCCTCTAAAAACTGTTGACCTTTTAATGATGGACACTTTTTTAAATAATTGAACCTCTTTTTAATTTTCTGGCCTTTTCTCACAGTTGGTCGCAGTAACTAACCTAGGGTACCCCGACCAAACGGGTTAGGTTAGGTTAGAACTGTGACCAATCCCGCTACATCTGAGTTGATCGCAGTTAATTGGCAATTTAGTATTTTTAGGACCCCAAATTACGAATTATTTGAGGTTCACAAAAGGGGCGCAATCATTATATTAGATTGTTCAATAATATTTTTAGGAGCGCAAAATGGGAATTATTAGAGAGATTGGATTAAATACATCCCTGTATAAAAACGAAAAAACCAAAATGCGAAAATTCTAATGAGTTAAGATACTAATTACTTGTCAATAGCATACACGAGTAATATTGGAGCGCCGGGCGTGGGTCGATCGTAATATTCATTGTATACTTTATACGGTTTTGATTTATTTTTGTTTTCTCCCAATTATATTTTATTGTTTTATTTTCTTTTTCCCCTTGTGGGATTTATAGATGTCCGTAGGTGTAGGTGTGTCCGTGGCACATCATGCCCTATCAGAATACCAGCGCTGCGGTATTTATTTTTTAAATATCGCAGCATTATGCTGAGATAGTCGCCTTTTTGGCCTCGCACAGGTCTTTGTTAATTTTGCAAGTTTTAAATGCACCTTTTTTACTGTTTGTATTTCCTGTACGTGTCCCAAATAAAATATTTTTCTTTCGTTCTTTTCTTTAATTACTACATTAGTTTCCAATTAATCAAATTCATTAAACAGATAAATAAATTTGAATAACTGTAGCGGATCATGACATCAATAATCCTATAAGCACCTTAAGTATTTAATCAGGTTAAGGATAATGGCTTCCAACGTTATTTTTACAACTCACTATGTGATTTGATAACATACTTCGTTACATATTTAATAAACATAATTATATGAATGAATTCGTGACGTAAATAATACTTATATCTACAGTTATACTACTTCCATAGGTTTAATAAAGACTCCTTAGGAAAACCAATTGTTGGCTTTTGTATACCTTCAACTGTCATGATATGAGACACAATTACATTTCTATTGTTACCGACCACTAGGCGGTCGATCGACAGCTGAGGGGTGTTCATTTGCATTATCAACATTACCTAAATGTTGGAATTTTCCTGCTACTGATCGAAGGATGGTCTTAGAATACAAACTTGGAAATTACTGTCCGTGTTTAGAGACCAATCAATTTTTTATATTAAGTATTATGGCTCTGAATACCATCCAAACAGGAGCTGTAACTTACGGATAAAATCAGCATCTGAAAGAGTTTGAGAGACCGCTTTATCCCAACCCTACTTTTTCCGAATAAACTATGCTGCAGCTGGATGCAGCTGAATTAGAAAAACTCAACAATAATAAGATTAAGAAGCTTTTACATGGTTCCGGTAATACATAATAATATTTTTATATATCTACGTAGCCAATCTTCGTTTCGTTTGAGATTCAACCCAATTGACATGTACGTAGATGTCCTCCATATTGTCGTACGTCATTAGTTCCTAGTACTAATGCGCTACAGTGCACACAATTGACTACCTCTAAAGGCACCTCTGTCTTTGATTTAATTAATTATCTTTCCAATACTGCACTGATTATGTTTAGATCGAAGGCTTTAGGTACTTGGATATTGTATTTGAATTTGTAGTGATTGTAGCTACTGACTAAATACGTAACAATATACAACATGTCCCAGAAATAACGCACAATCTCTTAAGGGGTCATTGTACTCATCATTATGAACAACTTTTTTACTATGGGACCGAACCTGAAATCGCGAAAAAAATCTGCTGTTCCCTACATTTTGTATACAGGGCATTTTTTTAATCACTATCCAAATTTTCGCAAGGTGTTCTACCCATGAATACGAACAACTTTCACTATGGGACCAACTCTGAAATCACGAAAAAAAATCAGCTGTTTCATACATTTTGGTCGAGTAAGTATTGAACTTTTGTATGAATCAGCTGATTTTTTCTTCGTGATTTCAGAGTTGGTCCCATAGTAAAAGTTGTTCATATTCATGGGTAGAACACCCTGCGAAAATTTGGATAGTGATTAAAAAAATGCCCTGTATAGTAAAAGTTGTTAATAATGATGAGTACAATGACCCCTTAAGAGGTTGTGCGTTAATTCCGGGACATGTTGTAGATAGTGCTTATCTAAGATTACAATTCTGAGCCAGGATAGGAACCGTAATTACAAACCAGTACTTAGGTATCTAAGATATTTTGAACAAATACCTGATACTCGTATCTAAATTAGTGATGAAGTACCAGTTAGCCAGCATTCAGGTATTTTGTTCATTATGATACAAAATGTAATAAGGTCGAGTAGGATTGAGATAAAATTCCTAAATTAGAATATAATTTACGTCAAATGGACTGACATATGTTTTGCTGCAGTTTACAGATATGGCGCCTAAGATAATGATCGATTTAAAGGCAATATCGTTCCGTTTGTTAATTCAATTGATAAACTAAGTTTAGATTGTAAACAAAGTGAGAGTGGCATGATCATTATGTCAAACAGTCAAACATATTTCGAAACATTGCCACTAATCTATTCCAACGACTAATAAGTGCTAACTAACAAGAGAGAGATAGATATACAAGGTGTAATATTAATCACTCTTTATCTCTTAAGGAGGTCATTATACTCATCATTATGAAGAACTTTTACTATGCGACCAGACCTGAAATTGCAAATGAACAATCAGCTTTTCCCTACATTTATGTTCGCATAACTCGTCAAAATGTAGGGAACAGCAAATTTTTTTTCGCGATTTCAGGTTTGGTCCCATAGTACAAGTTGTTCATAATGATGAGTACAATGACCCCTTAGGAGGTTAATAGTGATTAAAATTACGCCTGGTATATAGGGTGTAACATAATTAACGCACAGAGAGAGAGGTGATGAGACATTTTGTAACATCCCGTAAACCTGTGATAAGGAAATAAATTAATTTGAATTTGTGCTTTTGCGGTTTCTATTGACATCTAATTGATTGTAACAAGCTCCGATGAAAATGAAAAAGCGCCAAATACTTTAAATCCTTTTGAAGCTTTGATAATAATACTCCAATACTTTTATCCTCTCACTAGCGCCCCGCCTGCTTCGCATGGCTTTTACGAATTGACAAAACATCGAGTTTATTATAATGTTAGTTTAATTATACACGCAAGAACCTTCCGGAATAAATTCTCTAAATGATGGTGAAAACTGCATCAAAATCCATTCCGGAGTTTAGAAGAACAACGCGGTCACACAGACAGACGAAAAACGACTTTAATTTATGACCTATAGATAATAATATAGAAGACCAAATCGTCCCTATTTTCAGCTTAATCGGATTACTGACAAAAGAAAACCCATAAAAGAGAGAGATAAACATTTTTCAGACCCATAAACTGCATTAGTCATAGTGTAGAATGCGAGGTTGATTCACAATGGAATCCGCTACACCCCGTGCATACCGGATATCTGAAATACTCGCTCCTGTAAGGACCTAACCTTCACTTACATAACTTTCTCCTTCATACCTTGCTAAAATCACGTAGTGTGAAAGAGATGGTGCACGTCACGGTGATTTGGTCGCATTTCAGCTGGAATATAGTATTGTCAGTGGATGTTTTACGTTTCGTTTTACGTGTATTCCCACTATTTCGGTTCAGCGTTATATTACTGGCTATTTTACATGTGCTGGCTTCGATGTAATAAAATATGTGATATGAATTTTTATTCCATGCTCTTTGCGGACAGGATGTTTCATTGGGAGGAAAATTTTCATCATGTCTGTCAGTACTCCAAAATCAATTTTTAAAATCTTTCTTCAACCTGATGATAATCTTTTTTCATAAAAAAAAATCTTTTTTCTTTATTCCCTCTTCGTCGTAGGCATACTAGCTATGTCGGTGCCTTTTTCAGTTTTGACATACATACATACATAAACTTACACCTTCTTCCTGATGGGGAAAACTAAAGAACGCCACCTGCTACGGTCCTTATATACTCCTTTTGCCTCGTTTACGTTTATACATCTGGTCATACACGCACGCCGGTAGCGAGTACTATGCACCTGACCTTTCTGAAGAACATCACCAATAAGATCACTATATGTCTTCCTAGTGCGTCCTCTCCCGGCGTTTCTACTTACATCTGCCGTGTAAAGACCTTTTGTTAGTCGCCTTTCATTCATCCTCTCAACTTGACCAAACCATCTAAGCATATTCTTTTCAATTGTTGTCACTACATCATCTTTCAAACCGCACCGTTGCCTTATCACATCATTCCTCAGCCTATCAGTTTTTCTAGTCCAATCTAATTGACCAGTTTCTTGAGTATTAATAAATTTCCCGGCTAATGCGCAAGGAATAATGATATTATACAGTTTGACGTTGTTCGCGTGCCACCCGCGGTATCAACAGGGCTGCTACTCCCGAGTTTTATACGAATTAAGTTTCAGGTGAAACAAAAATAGAATAAAAGCAAAGCTCTGTTGCATTGTCTTTTGGGACGTAATAAATTACTCGCTAAGTTTAAGGAGTGACTCTTTATGCAAGGTTCTGAAAATAAATTTCTTCGCTCTGAAAATCCTAGGAGAAAATCCGATGTTTTCTTTTGGTAGTGTGGCCTTACCTGTATTCTTTTTATTTATCTTTGTATAAACAGGTTAATTGAAACGGGAGATAACTAAGGGCAAAAGGTGGTACTTTTGCCCTTAGTTATCTCCCGTTTCGTGGTTTCATTACCATAAATCTCATATACCTTCACATGTCATGTTATGAGACACAATTAAATTTCTATTGTTACCGACCTCTAGGAGGTCGGTTGACAGGCTTGGAAGCACTTAGGAAGTAGGTAACTATTGCAGTGGATCACACAAATGTTTTACAACTGCCACCCGTACTACAGTGGTGGCCTAGAGGTAACGGCCCCGGCTTACAAGTTGCAGGTCGTGGTTTTGAACCCATTAATTTCATCACCACTGCTCTCAAAACGGTGAAAAAAAAAAACATTCTGAGGAAACCGGCATGTCCTAGAACCAAAAATTCGAAGACATGTGACATCTACCAACCTGCACTGGGCCCGCGTGGTAGATTACAGCCCATTCCCTCTCGAAGAGAGAAGGCCTGTGTCCCAGCCGAGGGAATATTACAGGCTAATTATGATGATGATGACCCGTACTGCAAAAGTCAGGTTCAGCCACGTCACCAATCATGCTGACTTTCAAACTTCGGGTGCCACTACTTATCCCTTGTTTCTCCAACAAATACCACATTATCATCTAAGACGAACAAATCCACAACTTAAGGGTGCCTCCCCTAACGAGAGCGGGCGATGACTCGACGCGATTAGGCAACACGCCACACTGTCCTAATGCGAGTAAATTAGCTTTTTATACAGTGTGAGTCTTTATAATGTGCACATATCGAAATGAGGGAATCTATGCTTAATTTTATCGACGGAAAAAATGTTAAAAAAAATCTAAATATTTATTTATATTTTTTATGGATTTTTAAAAAAAATTGTTTGCTTTTGTGACCCCAGTGTATACAAAACTGTGTAACTTTTAAACTAAACGATTTATCACGATGAAACAAACTCTATAATGTTTGGAAGTAATTAGGTGTCGTCATAAAATAAAAATTATGGAAAAAAAATAGCCACATTTAAAAATAAACATTTTTGTTTGGCAAAAATCTGATTTTTTTTCATTAATTTTTACAAAAATTGTAAAATTTCTCAATAACATGCCCCCATCACCTTCTTTTTTTATAACTTTAAGTTATTCTTCATTGTATTTGGAACCTAACGGTAAAAATTGCATGTTTTTAACTCAACCCCAACATTTTTTATCAAATGTCAAAGAAAGGCCCAACGCATAGCTACGCACATTGTTTAGCAGGTAGATAAACTTTTTTTTGTTAACTTTGTTGTGAATGCGCGCGGGTCGTTTCAAAGATGGCACTCCGAACGCGGAATCGTATTGTTCTCATAAGGGTGGTTTGTTTGGGATGATAATTAATGCAAAAGAGTTCAATTGAAACCCATTTATTATTAAATACAAAATTTAATGCATCAGGTTCTCAAAATGTCCACCTCGTTGTTGTAAACACAAAGCCGCGCGAATTAGAATTTGGTGTGTCGCTCTCCTTATCATTTCGGGATCATTGCGAATATCATTCGCACAGTTTATTATGCGGTCACGCAAATCGGCCTCACTGTTGATGGGGGTACTGTAGACGCGTTGCTTCATGGTCCCCCATAGGAAATAATCAAGGGGCGTCAAATCGGGTGAACGCGCAGGCCACCCTACAGGTCCTTGCCGGCCGATCCATTTGTCATGATAATTTTCGTTTAAAAATCTTCTTACATTTGTAGCGTAATGGGCAGGACATCCGTCCATCTGAAGAAACATCCTTTGACGCACAGCCAGTGGGACATCTTCCAATAACTGAGGCATATCATCTCTCAATAGACTTAAAAATCTTTCACCAGTCAACGTTCTCGGCAATATGACTGGTCCAATCAACATGTTATCGATAAGACCAGCCCAAACATTTATCGAAAATCTTACTTGGAAAGTAGATGACCGTTTCAGTTTCGGGTTTTCACCTGCGCGGCACCATCTGTGTAAATTTCGACAGTTAGTAATACCGTCTCTAGTGAATGTCGCTTCGTCCATCCATAGTATTTTTCTTGGAAAGTTTGGGTTTGCTCTGGTTTTTCTTTGAATCCATGTGGACATCACACACCTTGGACGCCAGTCTACGTCTTCATGTAGATGTTGCACCCTTTGATAGTGATAAGGATGCAATCCTTCTTTCTTTAAAATACGCCACACTGATTTTTGGGATATTCCGTGACGAAGAGCCAGTCGTCTAGTACTTATGGATGGATCAGCAAACAAATCACTTAATACTGCTTGTTCAGTAGCCGCATCAATAATTACTTGAGGTGGCTCGCGACGATCTCTACTTGATCCAAGTCCAGTGATCGACAACCTTCTGTGAACTTCCTGGAAGTTTCGGGCAGATGGCACTGGTTGCCTGTTAGGATACGCAGCTATGTAAGCCGCGCGCGCAGCTCTGGCACTTCCTTGTCCCACTCCATAATAAAAATGTATGTCGGCGATGTGTGCCGGGGAAAATTCACTTAAACGCGGCATCATGTAGCAGCGAACGAAAGTTATGAAAGTCCAGCGAACGAAAGTACCGAAACACATGTAGCAGCGGCGAATAATTCGGAGCGACTGCCAGTCTGACATCTGTCATAATTCAAGTTCCTTTGGCTGGCCCTACCTCCCCGACCTGCGCACATTCAAAAGAAAGTTTATCTACCTGCTAAACAATAGCTATGCGTTGGGCCTTTCTTTGACAGTTGATAAAAAATGTTGGGGTTGAGTTAAAAACATGCAATTTTTACCGTTAGGTTCCTAATACAATGAAGAATAACTTAAAGTTATAAAAAAAGAAGGTGATGGGGGCATGTTATTGAGAAATTTTACAATTTTTGTAAAAATTAATGAAAAAAAATCAGATTTTTGCCAAACAAAAATGTTTATTTTTAAATGTGGCTATGTTTTTTCCATAATTTTTATTTTATGACGACACCTAATTACTTCCAAACATTATAGAGTTTGTTTTATCGTGATAAATCGTTTAGTTTAAAAGTTACACAGTTTTGTATACACTGGGGTCACAAAAGCAAACAATTTTTTTTAAAAATCCATAAAAAATATAAATAAATATTTAGATTTTTTTTAACATTTTTTCCGTCGATAAAATTAAGCATAGATTCCCTCATTTTGATATGTGCACATTATAAAGACTCACACTGTATATAGAACACATTTATTATGTAGGTCAGTAATGACTTCATGTATTAATTGTTATTGTTAGTTATTTTTTGGTGACTGGTGTAGTCGTTTTTTGACTTTATTTTACGGGTCAGGGGTTCAAACCGATGGATATTCTTTATAATGTATTTATTACAGGAAAAGTTGAGTAATTCAAAGAATTTGGAGATTGTCCAAGACAGGTAACACTCGGCTGGACATCTAATCTAACTAGCCTGTATTGTGCCACTGCTGGGAAAAGGCCTCCCTCTCCCTTTTCCACACAATTCTGTCTTTTGCTAGTGTCGGCCAGTCCTTTGGGTAGGAGTCAAGCTTGTCCCGCCATCTTCGTCTCAGCCTGCCGCGATGTCGTCGTGCGTTTAGTGGGACCCGACCGGTGGTTCTCTTAGCCCATTTGTCATCTGACATGCGGCAGACATGTCCGGCCCAGTCTCACTTAAGCTTAGCGGCTTAGCGGCGGGGACATCACAAGCTAAAAAAAGGAAAGTAAAGATCGAAGCACATCGCGTTTTGTGGTTTCTGCCTACCCCCATGGGAAACAAAAGTTTATTTATAGATGTATGAGTTAACGTAGCGTTTATATTTAGATAAAATTACTGCACATGAAAAAGCACAATATTATCTCACTTCAGATATACCTCAACATTTACTGAACCTTATATTTTTTTTCGTCTCATTTTTCTTAAATTAAAGCATATTACATACATCTACGCAAACAAGGAATCTTAACGATGAGTTTCAAAAAGTCAAACATGAAAATATTCAGGAAAACCCACGTACCCAAGATTTCTCGGCGCAAAGATATATCTCTCCGCTCCTACCTTAATTACCTTCCCTACATTATTTGCCTACTCAGACTTACCTACCCTGCTATGCATTATTTATGTGTGTATATTACAGCGTGCGTGATTCAACCGAGTGCCAGGAATGAGATATAGTGCAGAATATACCGGATGACTTTTTTTACCGTCTCGAAAAAAATCAGATATAACAGGTGATCGGAGTAGAAGCCTATGGTATAACTAGTTTTTTTTCTTTTTCTTTCAATAGATTAGAAAAAAATTGATGTATCGATAAAAATACTACATATTTCAAGTAAACTTTTCATATTAGAACAATAAAAAAACAGTTATTTTGAAAAATAATAATAAATCTATAAAATGTAACTAAATTCAAATCATATGCACCCTGCGTATGATTAAAATTTCGATATTTTTTTATGTAAAAAAAAAAAAACTAGGTATGCCATAAGCTCCTCCTCCGTTCACCTATTATACCCTATTTTTTTCGAGACGGTAAAAAAAGTCATCCGGTATACAGAAAATCTAAGGCAGGTAGGGTGTAACCTGTGTGTGTAACTGTGTCATCACATTACATAATTAGTTTTTTGTCCGAGTTTATGAGAACTGGACAATTTTTTCTTGCGCTAATGATAATTGTAGCTGCGCCACTGGAGTGCACCAACTTGAACCTGTCAATTTGATCTGCCCTGCTGGCTCCAGGCCTTCTATTTTTCACTTTACATTGCGTAACAGAGGCGCCGCAATTAGCCAGCTCGGGAAATTGATTGCAATCCTCGCTTATATGACATAATTGTTACTCGCTACTGTTTTATAGCAGACATATCCTGGATAATACTCGTTCATCATCACACTTTACAAAGGCAATAGTTGATCATAAGAAAGTTAGAGCGTCAAGTCGGATTATAGCAAGCGGTTTCCGGTTGACATTTGTCAGCTTTGATTGAATCAAGAAACAAATAAAGATCGTCAGCAGAACATTGACATAACATCACGCCCGTAATCCCCGAAGTCCTAGGCAGAGGTGGTACCTATAGTACATCCACATTTCGCCAGTAAGGTTTAAGTCCCATGTAATAGGAGGCAAGCCTATTGCCATCTCCAGACTGATACTAAGAAATTCTTGATGGAAAACCCACTAACACTATTCCCGACTATGTTCAGCGGTAGCGCTTGAAGCATTACGTGCAATTGAGACGTGACAGCTCCAAACCAAAAACGCAAGAAAACTAAAAAAATCAAAATGAATTGCAAGATGAACTACGATGAAATCGAGATGAATACATCTTGTGAATCTGCGAAACGCGCTTCAAAAATCTAGCTCGAATAATTTCTGTAAAGTTTATTAAAACTCGTAACGTTATTCAGTTCGAGTTAATCTCCAAACGAACTTGAACGGATGCAACTAAATCAAATTGCATCCCAGTACGGTAGCGCTAGTGACGGTAGCACTTATTACAGAATCTGCTCGACCAATGAACGTGCGCAGATAAACGAGGAGCACTGAACAGTGTTACGTGAGAGGAGCAACGCGTAACACGGGAGCTGTTAGTTAACCGCATAGCGATTGAAATACATTACGTGTAATAGGAAACGGTCAGTTTAAGAGGGATGAGCAGACTTGGAACAGAAGGTAAGTAGATATGGGTAAAATTAATGGATAGAAAGAAGGATCGCCATTCCTAAATGCCATTAAAAGGGCCCTTCCCGGCCCGTCTATCATCAACGCGAACACGGTAGAAAAGCTTGTTGTTTCATACAGCGCAATGTTTGAAAAAGAGGCAAAGCGAAAAGAGAGAGATAGCGCCTAAACGCTCGGTTAGCATTCGGTACCTTCCGCCGCTCACTCGCGAAATGGGTCCCAAAGAAGATGTTTTCACGCATTTCGGTTGCACGCAAAATCAATTGTTGTCCTTAGTAATTACTGCCTTATTCTTTTTCATGATTATAGAAATTGAAGATTTTCTTTAGTAAATTATGAGGGCCAAAACATGATTGACACAATTTGGCTCGATACAAAAAAAAATCGCAGTTTCCTCAAAATTAGCATTTTTATGAGAAAAACCTTTTATTCGATTGTAGTTATAGCAATTTAAATAAATTCCTTTCCTTACAGCCAGGAACTATTGATGAAAAAGGGTCCTAATATGCCTCAAGATACTACCAGGAAAAGGTTAGTAGAAGTCGATCTCAAATATAGAAGTATCATCAAGAAACCGTTCCTTTTAAAAACACGAAAAAGAAACTGGCCGCGAAATCATCGAGGTTCTTAGACTGGGCCTCACAGTCACCTAATGCTAACCTTTTAATCAGGTTAGTATCAGGTGAGAGCCCGTTTAAGAACCTCGATAATTTCCCAAAAAATAGATTATTTGAAAATACTAAACGGTGTAAGCAGAGCGGAGAGTTTGAGTTTACCTGCAGTGTCTTCGATACATGACGTTGCGGAAATGAAGCGATTTTCTGCCCGCGGCGTTGTTGTTCCTGTTTTCCGCAGGAGAGTGTCTTTCATACGTGTGCAAAATGTTATTGTAGTGTATCCAGCCCACTAAGCCTTCATGTTCTAGCATAACATAACATCACGCCTTGTTTCCCCGAAGGGTTAGGCAGAGGTGTACCTATAGTACACCCATATTTCGCCAGTTATGTTTAAGTCCCATGTTCTAGCAAAAGATGGCAAAATCAAAAATGTTGTTTACAAAACATTTACATTTCAATACGTAGGTTACAACACGAATTTAATTAGGTACTTCCATACTGTGTATATCCATACTATTCATACTAATATTCTAAATGCGCCTTTTCCCGCCTTACCGGCTGAACGGATTTGGATGAAAGGCATATGGGTTAGAATCACCTGGGTTAGGACATAAGCTACTTTTCGTATCCCGGCTTGTGATTACTTCAGCTCACACACTGAATTATTACTTGTTAAAATTTTATGAAAATCGTACACTTTTACGTTTGTGAATATGTGAGCACCGTGTATCTAACACATGTTTAATTTATCTGTCATTGCTTCATTTATAATTGTTTAACTATTGTGGTATAGTCATTTCATACTAGGTGCATCGTCTTCACCTAATATCATAATTATATAATAAATGTACTTATACAAACTAGACTGCCTCCGTTGGTCTAGTGGTCGCAAGCGCTACTGCTGAGCATGAGGTCCTGGGTTCGATTCCCAGGTCGGGCAGTGTTATTGGGTTTTTCTATCTAGAATTTCTCAGTAGCAGCCCGGAGTCTGGATTTGTGCCCGGTAGATGGCAATAGGCTCGCCCCCTATTACATGGGACTTAAACATAACTGGCGAAATGTGGGTGTACTATATAGGTTCACCTCTGCCTAACCCTTCGGGGAAACAAGGCGTGATGTTGTTTATACAAACTATTGTAAAACATTTTAAAAGATTAACGGTGGAGTTTCTTACCCATTCTTCTCCATACGAAACCACCTTTTGGAAGCGGCGACTAGAATCAATTTTATAAATGACGTTCAAAAGTGCCTTTTATGTGTCTGTTTGAAATAGATAATTTGACTTTTGACTTTGACCGGCAGTACGTATCCGTGGGATAATTTCCGACATCGGGCAAAAGCTAGTTCTTATATAAACCCAAAACTATTTCGCAGTAAAATGTAGTTTTATAATCTGACATTTATTAGGATTTGCTCGTCTACCGTAAGTGTGCGCGTAACAGCGGGGGCTTGCAATTAGCTTTAATAACGTGAAACTACGAAATATACTGCAGTAGGCACATAATTTATTGCAACCAGTACCTATGTTGTGTCATACAAGTTTAGTAACTCATATGTGATTTAGATATATTCGAGCAGGAAATCTTAGTGACCCTAAGGTAAGTTTATTTCATGCACCTATATTTTTAAGTCCTTTATCATGTTTACTTACTAAGAGATTTAAGCACAGAGGAGAAGCAAAAAAACGCCGAATTAATGCCTGTTACTTGCATAAAAGGACCAACCTATTAAGCAAGCTGACAAAAAGTTTATCGAGGCATGAGGAACAGGGTGTAAAGTTCACTCATCCTCTATGAAAGGGGAGGATCCTCCGACCAGCCGGGTGTTCTGTCTGGTGGGCTACTGCCCGACGGTTGATTTCGGGCAGTTGTATATATGCTAGTCGCGCGGTAAACTCTGATTGCGCGATGCAGGATTTTGCGTGACGTCAGTGTGATGCGTTCCAATGTGGCGATGTAGATATGCCGCCACAAGTTGACATTGCCACATGTAGGTACTGTGCGTATAAAGTGATGTGTAATTGAATCAGAACGTGTTCTTTCTGTGAGCAGTGGTGGCTCAGTGGTAACAGCCGCGACCTGCGAGTGTAGGTCGTAAGTTCGAACCCAGACAGGCGCTTTACTTTATGTATTTTATTTCATCACCACTGCTCTCAAAACGGTGACGGAAAACATCGTGAGGAAACCGGCATGTTCTAGAACCAAATATTCGAAGACATGTGACATCTACCAACCGGCATTGGGCCCGCGTGGTGGATTACGGCCCACTCCCTCTCACAGAGAGGAGGTCTGTGTCCCAGCAGTGGGAACATTATAGGCTGATTATATGTTCTTTCTGATTATTAAATGTCACAGTGGCATGCAAGTTACTCGCATACTTTTGTGCAAATAACGTTTAGGCACGAGTGTTTCGTGCTTTTTTCGCACTGAAATGAAAGTAAGTAAGTCCATTTACTTGCAAAAATTCTTTTGAAAGATGTAACATTTCAGTGTTCCTGGACTCTGTTAAATAAACCGTCTAGCTAGTTGCAACACGGATACTTAAGACGAATAACAGTTCTCTGCTCCACCAACGATATCCAAAACAATATTAATACGTGTATAATAAATTAAATTCACCTGTACCTAATGGCCGCGAATGGAGGCAGGTAGCGCCACCTGTCATGTTGTCCGTGAACTAAGCTCGCCAATAGGATATATTGCGAACGTGCATCACGACTCACGCACTGCATTTAATATCTTTGTCTGTTAGTGTTATGGGAGAATGTTGGGGAGTTTATGGTGCTCTTGAATAGGGTAAGAAACGTGATGTTGGTTTTAGATTATCGTGCCAATCACAAAACGTATATCATCAAGTAAGAAAAGTGTTGTGCTTGTTTTACACGGGAGTTTGAAATAAGTAGAACTGTGCATAAAACAGTTCTGTTGGATTTAGAGAGGAGTAGATTTAATGCCTACCTAGATATATGCCGCCCAAAGCGAAGCAATGGTAGGAACACCTAGGGAGGGTCTAACAATAGAATTCTTCCGTATTCATCCAACGTTGTAAAGTTATATTAAATCTCCGTTTGCCGCTATTACACTCCCTAGGGTAAAAACTTATGTCTAGCGTGAATTTCATACATTATGGCTCATCCATCATTATTATCTACAGTAAAGTATAATACAATAAGTATGCCAGCACACACTTTATATCCACAATCTTAACCAATTTTGAAGGAAATTCCTAATACATTGCTTCATATGTGTGAAAAATTCTTTTGCTCGACAACGTAAATAACGCAATGAATGTTGTTGAACTGTCAAAATTAAAGACACTGCCATTGTAAGTTTGTTACGCAACTACCCCACAGCTCTATCTTTAATCTTTTCATTCGTACCTCCATGTAATTTACCCCAGGAAGCTGTAACGGCTATTAACATGCGGTTGCGCGTGCGCAGGACGACTCACGCTTGACCGCCTGACATGCCTTACCTGAAACAAAATGATACGAGAATTAGAGAGGATAGTCAGAATGCAAATAATTATTATCGTAATTAAATACATGAATTCTTAAGATGTCTTCTGCTTCATTCTCTACGAGGAATTTTCACCAGGAACTGGCTCTCACTAGGGAAAGGAGAAAGATGGTATGCCGCTAAGAGCCAACCCAGAAAAAATCCACAGAACCAAGAGCAACATTAATTAACGCATAGTTATTGGAACAGCTGATTAGTAAAACGTCGTCACATCAAATAATTTGCCAGAGAAACATGAGCTTTTCGTATTTAATCATACAGTTTTTTTTTCTTCTAGCAAAACAATTAATTACCAACCATTGAATTAACTAGCAGGTTCAACACGGAAGTTTAAACCAACCATAAATAATAAAGTCCTTTATTCTCTGTAATAAAATACTAAACAAATCCAAGATCCTCGTAATAGAATCTGAATTGTACCTCTGACAGCTCCCTACAGCTTCCTACTGTTAGCTGTTAGAGATGAGCTATGACGGCGCAAGCGCAAGGAATTAAGGCCGGTGCTCACCAGGCGGCACGGCGCGACATGGCAAGGCAAAGGATTAATGTAAGCGGAAATGATTTTGAATCTTTTTATCATATCCATAGCATTCACATTTCGTTGATATCGTCATAAGGGGCCTTTTGAGCATATCGCGGCAGGCTGCAGTATGCCGCGGAAGGCTTCGGCATACAAAATGTCAAGACGCAGATATACGCCAAAGGCCTTGAGTGGTTGGGCCGGCATAGCTTGGGTGTTCTGTGCTGAGCTCACGCAACGCGTCGAATCGTACGTCCACCCAGTAATAGGACCCGCCCATCAAGGAGCGCTGTCCCAAATTAGACCCATTATTTATTTATTATACATTAAACAAAAGGTATTATATTAGAAAACGTATACTAAAAGATAAATAATAAAATTATCTTTAAAATGGTAATGATTTAATAATAATAAGCTTGATAGTTTTTACGTGATTCTCAGATTTTTATCCGCGTTGGACATAACTTTACAAATTAATTACATTATGTATTATAAACATAAACTAAAATATTTACGTATAAAATTATTAAAAAAATGCTTTAATTTAACATATATTTTTTACAAATCATTAACACTACTCGTTTAGACGTGATCTTCAGTTTAAAATCATTAAAAGTCGTTTATCCGTGCCTTAATACCGCCTAATGAGCGCCGGTCTTTACTGCTAGTAAACTGTGCGTAGGAGTGCTCAGTGCCGTCTCGATGTTATTATAGGGCTCTTTAGAGGAAGCTTTAAGTTGAATGAGCAGACGGGAATGAATGTTGTCGGTATTGGAGGTATAAATCTTTATGATATCTGAAGTCAAATTAAATCGAATTGGTGCTTGAACTGTCTCTCCGATTCCTAGCTAAGACTTAGAAAACAAACATGGTATTAATTTTAGGGCTGCAAGTAACCGACTGAAAACTTTTCTTCTTCGTTTTCAAGAAGGAGGTAAATAATTGGGTACTTAACAAATGATTTTCCGTTTAATATGTATGTTATCATGCAGCGAAAAATAAGGGTCAGTCTTCACCAAACGGGAAAATCCTCACGGATGCTCGAGTACTTTTTAGGGTTCCGTGGTTAACAAGGAACCCTTATAGTTTCGCCATGTCCGTCGGTCCATCCGTAGTCTAGTTCAGAGACTCTTAGTACTAGAAAGCTATAATTTGGCATGGATATACATATTAATCACGCCGACAAAGTGGTAAAATAAAATAATGAAAAAAAGTTCTTTTAGGGTACCTCCTGAACACGTAAATTGGGGATGTTTTTTTTTTCTTGTCTACCCGATGGCGTGGGGTGTTGTTGGAAAGGTATTTCAAAAATATTGCGGGTTTGTGCAAACAATTTTTCGATTAAGGGATCCGTTTCTGAAATATTAAGCTTTAAGTGCTAATTTTTGTTAGAGTCAAGTGTCCCCCCCCCCCTCCCCCCTGCCAGCTAAACGGTTAGTTTTGGATATGTGAAGAGACTCACGGTAGTATTATATACAATGAAGTTAATAGGAAAACTATCACAACTAAGTAGACTTTACAAGTTAACGTGTAATAGTCGACCAACTTACATTTGCAGTTGGAATGTATGAGAGAACATGTTTTTCAACTACAATGTTAAGTTTGTTCTTGGGATAAACTCATCCCAACTACGGAACCCTTCATTGTGCGTGGTCCGAGACGCACTTGGCCGGTTATTTACTACGGAATAAGTAACTGCATCAATAAAATTCGACGCAGACATCCAAAGCGCTCGAGCATCCGCGAGGATTTTTCCGTTTGGTGGAGACTGACCCTAAGGAGGAATTTGGACTCCGTCCCATCATCATAATGTCTGTGGTGTAAGTCTGTTCTTTAGAATACCATACAAACTGGTAAACTCATACTAATACAAAATCAGAAGGCTAAGTTGTACCTATAATATTCCCCATAAGACACTGTCCTGGACCGTACCTACTACCTACTCTTAAAGCTCATAAGTAAATAACGGTGCATAATAAACTACACGTTCTGCTCACCCTCATTATCTTAAGGTCGTGAACACAATGATGCATCTTGTAGCTCAGTCGACGGCCGGCAGGGTGACCCCGCGACCTCTACTTGTATGCAAATGTTATGAATTACGCCCAATCTGCATTAACAATAGCTTTGAAAACACAATTATTTCAGTTAATTGTTTTATACTCGTAGTTGTGGGCTGTTCGGTTGTTGGGTTCGTTCTGGTACAATATTAATTTATAGGCGAGTTGATTTAGTTTGTTTTCATTTTCATTAGGTATTTTCATCTAAACCCTTAGTTCCCAAAGTGGTCTAGGTGGACTCCAGGGGTCCATGGGAAACTTGACGGGAGTCTACGTTGGGGCCTATCTTCATTTTTTGTCGAGTTTTGGGAATATGGTAGAAATGTAGCGGCAGGGAATCCTCCGGAACCAGCAAAATTTTGAAAGTATGAGAAAAAAAGTCTGGGAACCTCTGATCTAAACTAATAATATATACGTAAAGAGAAAAGATATGATTTTTTGTATGTTACGCTTTCACGGCTAAACGGCTGAACCAGTTTCGATGAAATTTGGTATGCGGATACTTTGAACCCTGGGGAAGGACATAGGCTACTTTTTATTCACATGCCACGAGGGCTAAGCCGCGGGCGGAAGGAAGTTATGTAGAAAGTTACCAGGTAAGTTACGAAGCGTTTTGTAAAAGGTCAATTTTAGGGTTGCGTACCTTAAAAGGAAAAATAGAACTTGAATAGGATCACTTCGTTGTCCGTCCATCTGTCTGTCAAGACCCTTTTTTCAGGAACGCGTGGAGTTGTCAAGTTGAAATTAATCTTAAATACCACGAGGTCTACGGTCCCTTGGAGCTCTAAAAGAATCAACCTTCTTATTCAACGCAATAAAAAAATACGGCTATTATTTATGCCACATATTTTGATACAAAAAAACTTCCCGTTGACCTAAAATCATGAAATTTAGCAAGAATCAAGGTGTCATAGCACAAATATAGGAAAAAGTCCGAAAATCTTTAATTTGTAGTTTTTTTTATCACATGAAAAATATTTTTTTTGCGATTACAAACTAAAATTTGCAGCTGGAGATTTGACCGTGACGTATATCGATGTATGGGAGAACTTTTTTTTAATCTACAAGTAATTACTTACCAGGCCGTGACTCGGTAAGTTATTACAATGAGCATAATATTCTCTTATTTAAACATCATATCGAGGTAAAAACGACGAGGAAATGCTACAATAACCTCGAAAAACCCCTAGACATTCCCGTTACATACACCCCACCTTTCCTTTTGAAGTTCTTCAAGAATATCTAGGGAAATATAAACCCTGGAATACTATAAATGTCTTCGCTATTAATTCTAACAGTTAATATTACGGGCATTGACTCGTGTGAGAACCAACCGTTAGTGATTTAGTGCTGTAATAAAATCTGTGTGATTTAAACCGTTGCTATGCTTTCTATGGGTATCGTGCATAGAACTGAAAAGGATTTTAGGAATTTTAATTATGGTATTAAAATGATGGAATGCTGACTAGATGTTGTTTGGTGCCAGAAATAAGTTAGATTGTTTGACTGTCCGTGCGAGCTATTTTACAAGTGGTTCTAGTTCTGCAAACACTGTAATTACTAAAAGAGTAACTAGTACTATTAAATAAAAAAACTTGGCCAAATGAGTAGCATTCGAACGGTTCCGTACCGCTTTACAAAATTAGAATTTAACACCACGTTTTTACTTTAATAGAAGAATACACGTTTCTTGTATTTTTAACTTTATTTTATTTTTATTTTTTGTTGTTCTAGCGGCAATAGAAATACAAAATCTGTGAAAATTTCAACTGTCTACCTATTACGGTTCATGAGATACAGCCTGCTGACAGACAGACGGCCGAACAGCAAAGGCTTAGTATTAGTAATAGGCTTCCGTTTGGCACCTTTGGGTACGGATCCCTAAAATCAAATAGCTTTATTGTTCATACATATATAAATACACAGTTGAACCCTTGATTTTTAGGAATATTATTACATAATTAAACATTGATGCCTTAATTTAAGTAGCACGTAATTAGGTGCTTTTAATCACACCAGAAAAAGTAAATAACTTTCCAAACAAAACTGACAAAAGTCCAAAAACTACGCATACAGAATGTCTAAAATTAATTAGAAATATTTACAAACAATAAATCACCTTAACATAGGTACTGTGCGTATTAAACCAACATAAATATTTAAATTAAAATGAAACGAACGCATCAGCTGCAACAGTTTTAACAGCATTTTAAACGGCATTTCAAATATAGTTCCCTCGCTTAATTGACAGATATTTTCACATGTAACGCGACAAAACTCAGTAACTGAGCCGTTACTGTGTTTATTACCAGTTAACTGTTTCCTCGTTTGGTTTAAAACATAATTTCCTGATCTCTTGACTCTTTGAACTTTAAATAGAATCTAGTTCACGGTATGTTGTTTAGCTTTATTGCATTTATGGCTACATAATCTGTGGTGGAAGTCTTACCCACGGTAAGCTTGAAACACGAGATTTAGTAGTTTGAGCTACTTTTTTGACAATGTAGGTCTTATTTATTTCGGTTTTACGTAGGGTTTTAAGGAAAAGCGCGACCATATTGTGTGGTACCTATGGTCCAAATAATTTGAAAGATTATATATATGGAATGAATTAAGAAACCGAAAAAAGAAAAAAAACTCGAGAAAAGCCGAAATCAAACATATTTTTGATTTTTGTCACTCCCTGTACAGCCCATGTTGCAAAAAGTTGCCTTTTAATTACTTAACTAAATATTTCAGCTTCACACGCGAAAATCTGTGCTGCAAGTGCAGACTACGAATTTTAATTAAAGCTTTTTTGGCAAGTGTAGAATTAATAAGCACAAGAATTTTATTTCATTCATTAGCTATATAAAAAAAAATATTTCATAAGCTACAAAAAATGCATATTTCATATGTAACTGTGATAATATATTAATATGCCTGAATATGGAGTGCCTATGCACACGATAGAAAGTAATTTTCAACATTCCCTATGCGTGAAATCTAAACCTATTAGCGAAAATGATTCTCTCCCTTTAAGGGGGAAACGCTAAGGTAGCCCGCGAAATTCTTATTTTCTTACGATTTTTGGGTCAGTGGGTCGTCTTAGGGGTTGCAACTTGCAGCTCAGTTTGGGTCTATGTTGATTAAAGTATTATTCGCGACCGTAACAAATAAGTATTTACAGAATTATAATCATTAAAATCAGTAATATTTATCTCCTTAAGTTAACATAATCCTGAAATGTTATGATTTCATGAAATAGTCATTCAATAAAATTACTTAGTCTTAGAGAGTTGTATTGATAACTTTAATGATTATAATTCTGTAAATACTTAATTGTTACGGTCGCGAATCATATTTTAATCAACATACCACCTAATACTGACCTGCAAATTGCAAAAAAAGGAAGAAAATTTGAATTTCGCGGGCTACCCGGCGCTTTCACCTTAAGAACATGACAACACGTTGTCTGAATGCACCCGCAAACTAAACCACTTTGTACACCACACCAATTTAAATAAATACCACTTCACTTCGTGTGTACCTGCCTATCTTTTGCTTTTCTAGACCAGAACCCTAATTGCGTAATACACTATCAATCACAATCTGAATGATTTTGAAGCAAATTGCTAATCCTTCTTAAGTTCGAAAAATTTGTCTGCTTAACAACGTAATTACCGCAATGAATGTTGTTGAGCTGTCAAAATCAAACCGATTCCTACTGTAAGAATGTTACGCAATTGTCCCGCTGGTTCGTCTAGGCTGTTAGGACTCTTTCTACTAATTTGCGGAATTCTCTAAGGTTGTGTTGGGTTAAGCAAGGTTTTTCAAATCGCGGTTCTTAATGATGGGTACCTTTAACCCTTAGGGTTTCTGTATCCAATTATGAACAAAACATTCAAACGCGCATCACACAAAATTAAGAAGTCGCGCTAACGTACTTTTATTGCCAATAGAGTTATCAACGTACAACAAAATGAGAACACAATACATTGAGCCATGCATACTGTCTCTTTTTCTGCAATGACAGCAGACTTGACGATTCTTGCCAAATATCTCAAAGATTGTTTCACGCACGCTTTTAGAAAAGGGAAAAACGGTCAGCAGAATGACAACTAATATTTCGGTAAAATTTAACTGCCTCTATAGGCACTATTGCTAAGAGGGATTTCCGCATTGATGGCTTACCTTACACCGTATCACCTTATTATATTTATGAATAAAAAAAATACGCAAAAAAAAATGGCAGGTCAAAGATATATGACGGAGGAGGTACATTTCTCTAGTTATCGTCAGCCATATTTTAACTACTGTGGGCGTGCTGTGGGTAGTGTTGGTTATTGCACAATAGAAAAACTGTTTGCAGTTTAAATCAAATTATAATTCACGATCAAATTAATCACACTAGCTATTCGCACACTTTAGGTACACGATACAACTATACGGAACGCGGGACAGCCACTGACAAACTCTGCTTAACTCCGGTGACCGACGAGCGTTATGTTGCAGACTCTGTCGAGCGCCGCTTGATGGCGCTGGCGTCCCGATTAATCAAGCGACGACTAACGTATTTCCGACATATACATTATATCGTAAAAAAACAAAGGAATACGTATAATAACGTAAGGTAGGAATGGAATGAACGCCAAGGACCATGTGACCGCGTTTCCTCTTTAACGTCACCTTTAACAGTCACTCGAAATGATGGATTATATCATACCATGCAAATTAGAACGTTTCATTGCTTATGTTGCTTTGCGTCTTGTAAACTATTGGAGCGTATCAGTTTTCCATGGTTATTCATAACCCCATCAAGTTATGACAACCAAGGGTCAAGAATTACCTCGTAACTGTAAGTTTGTTTGCTCACAATTATTTTTACGTAATATTCGAAACTAAAATGAGTAGTTATTGAACAATCTGTCCAACGGTATACCAATAACATTACAGCAATGGCAACATCAAAAAGTCCGATCTCCGTTCCATTTCTTTGTAAAATTCTCCGATCGCCGGTGCCTATTAGATCCCAATTTGATAGCGGTCGGACCAACACGATTCACGATTCTCATTCCGGACTATAAACGAGAATTTTGGGAACGGAAAACCCAATTACCTACTCTTTTACCGAATTTGGGACTCTCATTCAGAGACTTCATTTGAGATCGATTTTTTTAAAGCAGTATCTGCTACAGAGTTATAGACCAATAGTAATGTAGTAAACTAAGTGTTAATCCGTTTATTTCCATGAAACACTTAAAGTGCAGCGTCAACTTTAATCAAACAGCGCGTTCAAGAAATTGGATTGTGATAACCGAAGTTCAGAGCAAATACAAAGAACTTAAGGTGACGATAACCGACTAATAATGATTTTAAACTGAAATTCACGTCTAATCGAGTAGTGTTAATGATTTGGAAAAAATATAATATGTTAAATTAGAGCATTTTTTTAATAGCTTAATATGGGAATATTATAGATTATGTTCATATTACATAGTACAATTAATTTGTAAAGTTACGTCTAACGGGAATAAAAATCTGAGGATCACGCAAAAACTATCAAGCGTATTGTTTTAAAACCTTCACCGTTTTAAAGATAATTTAATTATTTATTTTTTAGTAAATTTGTTTTAATATAATGCAATTTTTTTTATATATAATAAATTAGTAATGCATCTAATTTGGGACAGCGCTCCTTGATGGGCGAGTCCTAATACTGGGTGGACGTACGACGCGTTGCGTGAGCTCAGCACAGAACACGCAAGCTACGCACTCAAGGCCGCTGGCATCTGCGTCTTATGGAAGCTACTGACACTCTATACTCTTATGTAAGTTCTGGACTAGCACAATTTAGGTATTGTCAGTACCAAAAATATCTGATGAAAGTATTGACAAACCCTGTTCGGTTAAATTCTTACGAACTTACTCACTAAAGGGAATCAGTTTCACATTCATCTTTATTCAGAAATCAGAAGGTTTCAACTTTATATCTCACCGCTTTTCCATAATTAAACTGAAATTGTAAAAATCATTAACGAAAATTGAGGTTATAAAATTAACCTCAATTGTCAATTGATCTTTAAAGTGATTTTCAAAAATTAAGAATGAAAAAAATAGGGGGCTTGTAATAACAGCCGTTATTACTTAGCCACAAGCACCCTATTTTTTACCCAAATTCCTGCGGCTGCACGGGTTGGTCCGTAGATGGGTCATCTTGGATGGATGGATCATCTTTACATACTTATCAAGACCCCTCCGTGTCTCAGAAAGCACGTTAAGCCGTTGGTCCCGGCTGTCATTCGTAGATCTTTGACAGTCGTTACGGGTCGTCAGAAGCCCGAAAGTCTGACAACCAGTCTAACCTAGGGGTATCGCATTACCCAGAACTCTGGGTTGTGAAGGTCAGATAGGCAGTCGCTCCGTGTAAAATACTGGTTTTCAGCTGCATCCGGTTGGACTGGAAGCCGACCCCAACACAGTCGGGAAAAGGCTAGGCAGATGATTAAAAAAATGGAATCAAAGCACTCGATTTATAAGTGGCACTGCAAATTGGCATCCACGGGTAGGTTTTTGATCCATTTGTTTACATGTTCTTCAGATTATTTTGGAACTGACCATAGCCGCGGTAAAAAGACAATAAAACAAAAAGCAATCGCAAAATCTCTAATACATTCTTAAACAAAAGCGTATCTCCAAACTACTGAATCAGATCAGTCTAGAGGGCGCTGCACTCCGTCTAATGCCATCAGCGTGGCACTCAATCAACTCTGTTTGTAGATTATAGATAGCCATCGGGAATCACATTAGTGTGCTACGAGGCTAAGCTGCTTGCGGTCGCCACTGGTTACTGGACTTGCAGCCGTCAACCGGTATTATATTAATTTAGAATCTGATATATTTGTAAGGATATGACATACATACTTCATGTTATCACAGTGTCAGTATCTATATTTCTAAAGACGAAAAGATATACATAGTTTGCGCTCAAAAAATAAGAACTAAGCATGCTTTTACGTCAAAATTTTACTTCTTCCTGGGTCCGCTCCTCTATAATAGACTAAATTCAATCGCAGACATCTATTCCCTGAGCTATAATAATTGTAAAAAAAAAATTAAGAATGCCCTTCAACAGATGTCGTACGAAGATACAGAGAAATTGGTAGTCGTACTAAAGTAAGTAGTATTAAGGTAGTTAGTATTTAGTTTATCGTAGTTTCTTTAAAAGTATTGTTTGTTATAGTGTTACCTCCTACTAGACAGTTTTATTGTTTTTATGATTGATTTCTTTTAAACAATGTCAGCTCTTTTCGCCTGAAACACAGGATTTCCTAGTTCAGGCACATGAAATGTAAGATGTTTATTATATAATCTGGGACTTTGTATTTATTACGTATTTTGTAAATTTTTGAATAAAAATTTTTATTTTATTTATTTTTTATTTTATTTCGATCTGTAGGTATCTAACTCGAAATGTCTCTCACTAAGTAAACAGATTAATATTGGTATGGCTCCATAGTAATCGCTGTTGGTATTCTTCTCTTCATCTTCTAGCTTTAGCAATCTATACAAATAAATAAAACTAAAGTGTCTGTTTGTAATGTCAAAATAACAACTTTTTACTAAATGCATATATTATATGTACTACGGTACTTAAAACAAAAACAATTTTTTAAAATTTTTGTCTGTCTGTTTGTTACGGCTAATCTCCGAAACGGCTGGACCGATTTTGACGGGACTTTAACTGGCAGATATCTGATGATACAAGGAGTAACTTAATCTACTTTTATTTTAGAAAAATAAACCATGAAATTATGAAAAAAGACCGTAATTGAAAAATTCTGTTTGCATTTGGTACCCCAATTCTCGAGGATGGTTATAGGCTATTTAACATCACGCTACGATCCTAAGGAGCCGAGCAAAAGTAAACAATTCAGTAAGAACGCTAAGCGAAAACGAAGTAATAGCGCTGGCGGCCGATGCAACGCGGCGGGTCGTGGGACGAAGGAGTTTCATTAAAACGTGGCAGTTATTTTATCATAGTATAGATATTGTGTATCTTACAACTACCACGCGAACGAATTCGCGGGGCACAGCTAAGACTAACTAAGACTGAATAACTTACAGTGAATAGTGAATTAGTGATAACGAAGACTGATCTAGCCTCTTGTCTCATATGTAGCCAAGTATAAAATATATTCATGTGTGTTTATTACGTATTTACTTAACGCTCGTAGTCAGTCTTAGGTTAAAATCCAGTCATCACAGACAAAGTTTTCAACTTAGTTAGACCAGCCTAACTTAATATTATAAATGCGAAAGTGATTTTGTTTGTTACGCTTTCATGCAAAAACGGCTGAACGGATTTGGATGCAATATGGCACATGGGTAGACCATGACCTGGGTTAGGACATAGAATGTGTTTTATTTCAATATTCCTACGGAATCAAGACTTATGCGGGTGAAACCGCGGTGCGCAGCTAGAAACTCATGCTTTTGAATTGCCAAACTGCCAAGCACCAAGGTATGTATACTACTTGGTACTTGGAAAATTTACAAAAGTGCTATTCCACCAATTCGCACTAAGCGTTTCCAAATGTCTTTTGTGATGCGCACAACAAAGGAGTGGAACTCTCTGCCTGCGTCTGTGTTTCCGAACGCATACAACCCCGATCTCTTCAAAGTGAGAGTGAACAGGCTTCTTCTGGGTAAGCTCGCTCCATCGTCGACTTTGTCTCTGTCATCTCTGACCTAGACTAGAGTCAAGAGCAAACCTATCTCAAATAAAATTAAAAATTAAAAAAGTGTAGATTCCTTGTACCTACAGAGGAACTTGAGCTAACACCATTAATCACACTCCTTCCACTTAACAAACTAATTATAGGTAACTGTACACATACCACACTAACCTCATTCTACAACTAAGTCATTTTCCCGCAAACCGTCAATAAAAACTAACCAGCCGCAGCCCGGTTCACCATACACGGACGGCAGACGGTACGGTTCCGCTCTTTTTAGATAGCTCCATACTTCGATAGTTCTACAGAGGAGCTATATATCCCGATAGTGTTCAGTTAAGCTGCTTAGCCTGACGATACTGATACTGTTGTTTGTAAAGCATTGACAAATTGAGCCCAAATTCCCATTCAATCTTCAAACACCTACTTTTGGAACTTAATAAAAAATAAATAAGAAAACTTTTCGGTAAGTTTGACGACCGCTTGAAAAGTCCCGGAAAACGTATCTGACATTTTTAGATTTCATATAAATGCTTTTCAATTTTCGAATATTATATTTTTCTCAAACATGCTTGGGAATGCGAGCATTATTTTGACAACCTACTTCGAGATAAATTGAAAATGCTGGTCAAATACATGCGAGCAGGCGGCCGGCAATGTTAGTATGAAAATCCATATCTGTCGTGTTTAGCGGCCGAATAAATTACTATGAAAACTCATCTATTGTGCAATTTCATAAAATGAAACGAACTTTTTACTTCGACACTTGGAAACCAAGGAGATAACATATCAAAGCTTTTATTTAAATTACGATTTGCCTTGAAAATAGAGCTGTTTAAAGTAACATAGAAACAAATGAACATATTGGCGCGTGAAAAATTATCTTTGTTTGTCATTGATTCAGGAATTTATAATTAATTTACTTAGTTAGAATTGCCGCGCATTATTTGAGAAAAGTACTATATAAGTCTTGACCGCAACCAGGCATTGATGGTCTCACGTATGTGTGCCTCGGTTCCGCCTCGGCCCACATTTTCACGTTCGTCCATCAATGCCCCTTTTGCAGGCCGCGGCAATAATGTACTATATCACTATAAATATGTCACTATGTACCAAATATAAGTTATATTCGAAGATGCAATCCGAACATTGAGAAACAGGCCCTCGATTGGATTCACGAAGATTATCTATCAAGAAAAGAAAATTATACAGATTTACATTTCAATTCAATTCACAAGATTCAACGCCTCTTTAATAAACAACTAATCATAAGTTTACTCGCTTCGGAAATGAGAAGCAGACAGACATCGCCACGGGGTGAAGCTAGTGCAGCATAAACTCAGTTGCTTGCATCTCCTACTGTGCTACGCAGGTAATTATTTAATCTTCAATCAGTCACGGAAAGCTTAATATAGACTTGAGTAGTGTAGGAAAATCAGAAGGCCAAGGCCGTGTGCAGACCTAGATGAAAGTCACTCACACTCTTCATAAAGCCATATAGTAAATAGTCTTAGCGTAGTGACACACCAGCCGAAAACTACGCGACGTAATTTCGGCTCGTCGTGAGTACCTACATTTAAAAAGTATTGATGGCGTAAACACAGGACCTTTCTGTCCACTAATTGCGGCAGGATGTGTTGCTAGACTTAGTGCTGTGCCTGAAAAAAGCACAGGTCACTGAAAATAAAGACATTTTCTTTAAAAAAAAAATGTAAAATACCGTTACTTAAATGAAGAAGCTCATTTTAAAAACACATCAATCTGCTTATTTCAATAAGCAAAAAGGAAAGTTGTACCACAACTCCCAGTTTTCCGCTTTTCGCGTACAATTTACCCAATAGCCTTAAACCATTATTATTTTCGGTTTGCTCAACGAACAAAGAAAAAATAAAAATACTATGCGGTGTTACTTAGTAGCTAGTAAGTCCGCGCAGATCGTAAACCTCAATACAATTGTGACCCGAATGCCTGAAACGATAATAGTGCTAAAGGAAAAGTTTTCCTTTCGATACGACTTTGTTCTTGACCTTGAATGAATGACCTGTAAAATCTAGACCTCGGGGTAAGGTCAAAATGGGAAAAGGCATAATTATTTGCGAAAAAAATGTTCAACATATCGATGCCTAACGGCCAAAAAGGGATAAGCGACATTTTTTGTGAAATCGACTTAAATACTGCGTGCAAGGGACAGCCCTCCTCAGACTGATGGGGTGACTTCAGTATATCATACTAAGATGACCGGTACATGAAATTATTTCAGGAACGTTATGGGAATCAAATAAACCTGATTTGATTTATTACCTCACACGCAATGTATCGTTACGTAGCTCGCCTTCGGCCGCCGAGTATTTCAACATCCATTGCTGATTTTTTTATTTTAGCTGTTTTATTTACATAAATGGAGTGCTGCGTACATAGAATGTAATTTTACATTGAAATAAAGGAATAGTAACAGAAAAAACGATAAAAAAATGAAAATTTTACTGAGAATATTTCCGGTGGAATGTGATTCAAAATAAGTAGCTGAATGCACCCTGTTAGTTTGCGGAGCACATTTACAAAAAAAAAAAGCGAAATTGAGTTTTTACGGCCTAAGTGTTTAAAAGTGTATAATTTATAAAGCGGTAAAACGGCACGGTGTTAGTTTTATCTATTAAGGTCTATACTAGTTGCTAAAACCATAAAATCCATGATAAAATGTAAAATGAACTCATAACTTCGTTTCAAACATTTATAAAATCTTTGACCCTCATTTCTGTAAAATAAGAAAAAAGTAGATGTGTCATTATACTGCTAGGTGAGCGATATAAGTCGATTTCGCAAAAAAAGTCGCTTATCGCTTTTTGGCTGTTAGGCATCGATATGTTCCAGGACAATTTATCCCCATTGCGCGGGAGACCGGACATGTGAGTGGTTATATAATTTACGGTTTTATTTAATCACATGTTCCAGGATTAGATAAGGCAAAAACGGCGGTAAATGCTGAGATGACGGCTGAAATGGAATAAGACATGTGGAAGAAGAACACATACTGCGCATTATCCGACCAGCGACCATTCGTTCGCACTTAGATATCAACAAATAACCCTATGGGCACGTCATTTAGCTACACTAGTCAATTAAGGGGGAAGCGTTAAGGTAGCCCGCGAAATCAAAATTTTCTTACGATTTTTGCAATTTGCAGCTCGGTGTCTGGGTGTATGTTGATTAAAGTATGATTCGCGACCGTAACAAGTATGTATTTATAGAATTGTAATCATTAGAATCAGTAATACAACTGCTTAAATTAGTATAATCCTCAAATCTCGAGATTTGATGAAATAGTCATTCAATAGAATTACTTGGTCTTAGAGAGTTGTATTGATGACTTTAATGATTATAGTTCTGTAAATACATATTTGTTACGCTTGGGAATCATATTTTAATCAACATAAAACCTAATATTGACCAGCGAATTGCAAAAAACGTAAGAAAAATTTAATTTCGCCGGCTACTCTGACGCTTTCGCCTTAACATCAATAACTTAGCGACAAGGGGTGAAAGTCGGGGAAGCTCGTTATAGGCCAAGGTCAGCTTATATCATACCAACAATCGGATATCCGGCCGACCAGCTCCCGTTTACGACCGGACCTGACATTTGCGGTTGGCTTTAGCTCATATAAATCCATGATATTAGTACCGTAACTTCGGAAATCGGATCAGCTATATCGGTCCGGAATTCCTGTGGTTCGGTTGAAGGTGAAAGAATTAGGTCGTTAATATTAATTGCTTGGCACCTTTTTGGGAGAGGTTCAGTTACTGACCCCAAAAAGTTGAGTAATGGACTTTTTTCTTTCTAAAATCTTTTTCTTCTTATTTTCCAATTTTTTTGTGGGTATACTATAGATACATCTGTGCCCAACCCTTCGGGGAAACAAAGCGGGATGTTTATGTGTCCTTCCTAATCTGAGTGCAGACCCGAAAGAGATATCGTATTTTCTTTTAACAATTTTCTTGACAATGTTCTGTAGGCAATAGTAATACGATTTCATGCTGTGGTACAATCAGAAAAATTATTTGCCTGTCAAACTGACATACTACATCAATCTATACCTACCTATATCTATACAAATAAATAAAATTGAAGTGTCTGTTTGTAATGTCAAAACAACAACTTTTTACTAAATGCATAGGAAAGTATAAACGGTTCTTATAAAAAACAGCAATTTTTAAAATTTTTGTCTGTCTGTCTGTCTGTTTGTTCCGGCTAATCTCCGAAACGGCTAGACCGATTTTGACGGAACTTTCACTGGCAGATAGCTGATGTTACGGCGGGTAACGTAGGCTACTTTTATTTTTGAAAATTAATTAGGGTTCCGCGCAATATAATTAAAACCCATGAAATTATGAACAAAAAGTCCGATTTGAAAAAGTCTTTTTGCATTTGGTAGCCCAATTCTTGAGGATAGTTATGGGCTATTTAACATCACGCAAAGAAAAAAGTCAGAAAGAACACTAAGCAAAAACGAAGTAATAACGCAGGTGGGCGATTCAACGCGACGGTTGGCGACAGCTCGGGGGACGAGGGAGTTTAATTAAAATGTGGCTGTTATTTTCGTATATTGTGTATCTTACGACATCCACGCGAACGAAGTCGCGGGGCACAGCTAGTATGTTTAAGTGTAATTTAACCCCAAGAATCAAAGTTTCATTTCTTTGTTAAGACTTCAACTTCTGCACTACATTTTCCGTTCGCCAGATTAATCCAAGCGTACACGACAACCGTAAGGCGATGGTCAACAGAATTAATTGCCGCGGTAAATAATGCTCAATGGCCGTTCAGGTGTGTTGGCATCGGTATTTCCTAGTGTTCGCCATTTTCTCGGCAATTAAGGATGAAAGCTATCAATATTGGAGACATTTGACGAGTTATGAGTTCCCGTTATGGCGTAAGGCTTTTATAGTAATGGCGTGTGATATAGGGGTTTATTTGTGCTTGTGATATTGTTATGTTTGGAACATAAAAGACTTTATAAAGGACCTTTAAACAAGAATTTGTACGGGCATTTTTTTTCACGTTTCATGTAAAATGAGTTCTGAGATTTTTCTATACATACATATATCGAAACAATAATAATCTACTTAGTTACTAGTTAGTAATTTAATTTAGTACTTATGAAAATTGTTGTAAGCAAAAGCAATATATAAAAAATAATCTCTTTTATAAAAATACTTGCAGTGCCCCACGGTTTCACCCGTATAAGTCTTGATCCCGTGGGGATACCGGGATAAAAAGTATCCTATGTATTATTCCAGGTTATGAACTATCTGTGTGGCAAATTTCATCCAAATCCATTCAGGATTTTTTGCGTCAAATGTAACAAATATCAATCCAACCTAACAAACTTTCGCATTTATAATATTAGTAGGAAGTTCAAATTAACTATAATTAATTATAACTCAATTCTAGTTTAAGATTCTGTGAGTTTAAAATAATCTGCTTAAGAAAAACTAAAGGTTGTGTATGCCATGCCAGTTTAGTACCTAAAACTAACGACCTCTCTGAATTAGCCACCATATTATGGGCTCTGAAATTGAGAATTCCAACTAGCCAGGTAATTCAAAACATACACATGAAGAGAACCTTATGAATGGGGGCTTCGTTCGCGTCCAAAACTCAATTTGCAATAGTAAAACGAAACAAGCTCATCAATGTCAAGTTAGATGGGTACAGTCCGGGAAATTAATTGTTAAGCAAATTAACACCACGTCAATTTGTCGTATTATAGCCATTTCATACAACTGTCAAACAATGGTAGTAGTGATTTAAATATATTATGAACAATTTAAGTTGGTAGTTAATTTGCTTAGCAATTAATTTCCCTGACTTTACGTTACATAGATACCTTACCTAAAGTCTGTATTTCATAAAAGATTAAAGCCACCGACACATTACTGTGTCGTGTTGTGTCGTGACGCGGGATACACCAATCAAACGAATCTGTTCAGGACTACGTCAAATTACAACTAGTTTTGATTGGCTAACACTGCGTCAGAAGGCGTCACGACACGACACGACACGGTAATGTGAATTCGGCTTAATGGTGTTGTTTATCTACGCTGTGTGATTTGGAGACTTAACACGAAGATTTATGAAATTGTTAGAGCTGGATGGAGCACACGATGCGTTGCGGCGGCGGCGCGGCGCCAGAGTGGTGTCGCTGCGTCGTCTTACATAGAAATATATGTGGCATGTCATACGATGCGTTGCGGCACCGCACCGGACTTGCAACTGACGAGACGAGGCGGGGAGGGGTGAGTGCGTTGTGACGTCGGAGCGGCACCGCTCAGTTGTTTACGATCCATTTTTATTAACAGACAGTCCAACACTGCTGGGGCGCTGGCGGCGCCTTTGCGACATAACAACGTTGCGGAGCCGCACGGCTCGTGAGCCCGCCGATACGGCGAAATCTTTGCGATGCGGCGCCGCGACGCATCGTGTGCTCCTAACCTAAGAGTCTGGGGATTCATCGCAAGTAGATACGAGTACCTACAGTAAACGCAATTTTTATCTAGATGTCAAAGTTGCGCTTTTTAAAGCGTACTGTCAGTCCTTTTACGCCTGCAGCCTGTGGGTTAGCTATACGCAGCGGACATACAGCGATCTGCGCGTTCAATACAATAACGCGTTCCGGGTGCTGATGGGGCTGCCGCGCCACTGCAGTGCCTCCGCGATGTTCGCGGCGGCTGGCACAGACGGCTTTGCGGCCATCATGCGCAAACGATGCGCTTCTATCATGCGCCGCACGCGCGACAGTCCCAACACCATCCTGCGCGTGCTGGCGGACCGGTGGGACTCTCCGATGCTGGCTCGCTGGATACGGCTGCATGCAGTCGTGTAATGATTTGTCACCATCATTGGGGAGTCCACCCGGACCTGCCACTTAATCAATTATTAATTATATTATTACTAACACTAGTTTGTAAGCTTGCAATTTATTGTACTAACAAAATAATATGGATGTAATCGTAAGATGAATCTGAAATAAATGATTATATTATATTATTATTATCTAGAAATTCTACTTTCCCTTTCAACGCTTTCAGTGTAAACATACAGAATTGATTAATAACAGAGGCGAAGACATAATCCAAAGTGCAAACACTTGCTACGATACTAATAAAATAGGGTGGCCATATACAGTTGAATATATTGGGACAGCGAAATCTGAAAAAACTTAACAAAAACATTTTTGTTGTGTTCTCAATCTAAAATTGGCCATTTTAATTGGTACTTTGGTTCACAAAAAATACCTGAATTCCTGATTTATTATTATAAGTAAATATCGCGAATGGTATCGGATTAAGGAGTTATTTTTGGAAGTTTTCGACTGGCACGTGTTTTTCTCAAGGAAAAACTTGAGACAGTCGATTATGAATAATTGAGTGGGTTACGTTTTGATCAATTGATTTATACTAAGGGTACTAAAAGAACGAAAATAGGTTTATTTGCGGTAAACATGACGCAAAGAAAGAACACAAATACAAAAAAGAAACAAGTTGGGGGAAAATATGCGTCACATACAGCAAAACGGTCATCGCTCAACTTGATCTATTGTAACTGACATTGGCCTTAAAAAAACACTTGAATGTTGAAGTTATCGTTTTCTTTGATTTCATACAATAATGTAAATGTGAAAAGGATAAAAACCGATAACGTTAATGCTAGATAATTGAAGTGAAAGCTTTGTTACGCCCCATATCGTAATTAAATTAGTTTCATTGTTTTCCCCGAACAAAGTTCTATGAAAGAGTTCCCTTCGTCAAGAATTTTTGCTTCTAATTCTTCACATTCATTCCGGATTTTAATACTGCAAGTTTTCTTGGTTTTTCCCCGTTCCTGATGAATGTGATTTCTTTGTGGATTTAATTAAGGCTGGCTTGCAAAAGTTGAAGTGAGCAAAAACTGCAGATATTGAGTGAACTAGTCTCTGAATTGATTTTATGGCAGTTATAATATTTTATGCTACGCGGTCTGCGCTTTATGATGTAATATAATAAACGTTTATTGTTCTTGCGAAGTTGCGACTTGTAGATATTGGCTTAGAACAATTTATGTGATGTATTTGCGGATGAAGGGAAGATGCTGTAGTAAGAAAATAGATATGACCGTAGGGGTGTAACTACATTTTTTTTTTTTTTTTTTTTGAAGCATACGAAGCATTTGGAGCATACGGTGGAGGTCTGCCCGGCTTGGGTGGAGCACCGCCGTGTCCTCGCGGACGCGATCGGCGGCGGCGATCTCTCGCGTCCAGCCCTGGTCCAGGCCATGGTACGGGGCGAGAGTACATGGGAAGCCATTACCTCCTTCTGCGAAGCAGTAATGCTCGCGAAGGAGGAGGCGGAACGCGTGAGGGAGAGGCAAGCTTTGCGCCCTCACGCCCCTAGTCGCCGCAGGAGACGCCCTGGGCGTCGGGAATTGACAGCCGATTCCCGGCCACCGTAGGCGCGGGCTTGCGGACGGCGAGCAATGGGTAGCTCGCCGTCCGGTAAGGACAAAGCCCGAGTCGACGGCGCGTTGTGTTCCACGCGCGCCTCAAAGAGATGTCAGCACTATTGACGGGGTCCGCTAGGGCCGATGCCAGCTAGGGTTGCGGGATGTTCGAAAGAGTTACCGTGGCCCCGGCACAGGCAACAGAAGGAACACGGGTGGGTTTTAGTCAGTAAAAGTCTGACACGCCCTCCCGCTCCACCCAGAGCGGGAGAAGTCATTTGATGATTTCCCATCCACAAAAAAAAAAAAAAAAAAAGGGGTGTAACTACATAACGAATGTAATCGGTCTCTTGTCAATTTTGCTGAAAAATTATAAACAAGAAATTAAAAACATGAGCATTAGTAGGTATGTACTATAAAGGTGTAATTTAAATAACGCACAACCTCTTAAGGGGCCATTTTACTCATCATTATGAACAACTTTTACTATAGGACTATACCTGAAATCGCGAAAAAAAACACTGCTGTTCCCTACATTTTGACGAGTTATGCAAACATACATTTAGGGAACGGTTAGTACAACCACGAAATAGACAGATATTATTCCCATTTTCTCTCAAAACATATAATTCAGTACCAAACAAAATAAAAGACTTAACAAGCTCAAAGTACTTCCTCGCATTACTTCTCAAGGACCGTGTTTCCTCGTCCTTGAACTCAAAGGATTCTGTAACCAGCCTTGGCCTTATAAAGCCCGCGAAGGTCACCGACATCAAACACCGTTCCTTCACCATAACGCGTCAGCTGAGCATAAAGCGTACTTATGAGCACGCTAACTGTCGCCTGGCCCCTTGACCGATACTCCGCATGTCGGGCGTTTCTTACGAGTTCGAGTTTGTGGTGTAATGGAGGGGAGGGAGCGGCTGAGTGACGTGATTTGCGGAATGTTAGTACAGAAAGGTAAAATAAATAAGCTAATTAAAACATACACAAGCAACAGAACGTGCACGACCTTAACATAAAAAAAAAAACAAAAATTAAAAGTCATTTATTCAAACTAGGCTGAGAATCGGCACTTTTCGAACGTCAAAAATTACATAAGACCGTCCCTCAAAATGCCCACCCTTCACCACTTCCTAGTGCTTTAGCTGGGAAGAAGAAGTGGCGCAACAAACTCCCCAGCAGCACAGCTGTCTGTTTAGTTAGAAAAACTTGCTTCTATACAATAGTGTGCAAAATTTTGCTTCGTTCACTTCCTTGGCGAGAAAGTAGGAACTATAGGTATTTTACAGTCCCTTCTGCCTAACAAGGTAATTATTATCTTAACAAACAATGAGTAGCATAATCAGCCTAAAATGTTCCCACTGCTGGGATACAGGCCTCCTCCCTGTGAGAGGAGCGGGCCATAATCCACCACACGGGCCCAGGGGGTTGGTAGATGTCACATGTCATATGCTGGATTCCTCGCGATGTTTTCCTTCACCGTTTTGAGAGCAGTGGTGATAAAATAATTTACACAAAGTAAAGGACCTATCTCAGTTCACACTACAACTCGCAAGTCGCGGTCGTTAGCACTGGACCACCACTGCTCTAAACAATGAGTAATAAAAGTGAAATATCCCAAAATCCATTTCCCATTAGCTTTAGAGTTTTGAAACCAATTGAGACGGGATTTTGTCGAGGCAGATGTCTGGCAGTACTTTGATGGGCTGGATGGAAGAAAGAACTCTGATAAGAAATTTTATATCCCGCTGACCGCTTATGTCTTAAAGCAACAATCATTACGGCGCAACTTTTTGCCTGCTGTCGCCGCGTACGGTAATTCAGTTATGCTTGTGACTTCATTGATTGAAGCCTCCTCGCGTTTAGCGGTCACTGGGGAGCAACTGTTCATACCGGCCTCCTTGTGATAATTGATTACCGCCGATTGAACTGAACCGAATTATTCTCTAGGGAAACAATTATTTGATTATAGGCACTTAAGCGTTAATATGAAAGATGAATGGATTGAACAATGAGGGTAGAATGGTCACTTTATTGTTACTTAGATAAATTTGGTCAAGTTTAAGAGTTCATTTGTGGTCATGATTTATGTTGGTATTCATTGAGTAACCGTCGTTGTCATCAGATAATATTTAAAAAATACATTCTTGTTGTAATAGCCGATGTACGCGCGGGATGACGCAATTGTGTGAATCAAACTTAGGCTCTGTTTTTGTTTCGTACTAAATAAAAAGCTCCAACAAAATAATAGGCTGATATAAAAAGAGGATTAACCGGGGGGAAGGAGAAATAAAAATGTTTTTCTGCCTCCGAAACCACTAGTACAAAGTAGTGTGCTGTACAGTGGTACTCTCATACAGGATAACACGTATGTGGCTTAGAATCGCGCCTTGCCAAGGACCTTTGACAAAGTAATGACGGAGCGCAGACAAAGGGCCCAGACCCTCCCCTCTCCCTTCGAGGTACTTGTCTCCCTCCCCTGTGGAGGGTGGCACAGCCTAGGGGCAAGGGTATCTATGGCTTGAGAGGATAAAGCTCTGTTTGAAGTACGATTCTTGGAAGGTTTTTATTGTATTTTTGGTTCAAGTGATCCTTTGTTCAATGTTATTAACTGTTTTCTGTTCAGTACAAGAGTGTATTTTCAGCTTACTCAACGGAAAAGTTTTGTAGTTTAGATGTGTTTTGCAGTATACAGCATAAAGATGAGTTTATTTAGGATTTAATTCTAGTTAAATCGAGCAGTTAAACGACATTCTCAAAAGGATCTACACAAAAATGAATATCCCAGCAAAATCGATTTTTTTTTTCTTAAAAAAAAGTATGTCCCAAAAGCACCCACAATAACAGTCACCCTACAAATGCAAGTGCCACCCGCCATTACAGATCGTACGTTTTGATTCGCCCGTGTTCTCGACGTGACGAGAGGAGACTGGCTCAAGTGAGGCCTGCGGCGTAGTAACCCTACTGCAAGTTACCTACGATGTTTATGTGAATAATGTAGCGGTTAGGTAACCCACTGCTCACTGGATTGTGGGATTATGAAATCTGTTATGTATTGAGGGAAAATTGCACTGAGGTAGGGTTTAGTAGTGTTGGTTTTAGCGTTTGACCTTTGGTGCTTGTTCGGACATGTAGAACATCTTTATGCTGGACCGGGAAAAGCAGAATTTTATAAGTAGGTATTGTGCTACAGGATAAGTGAAGGCCAAGGTAACGGGGGGGGGGGGGGTTAAGGGCTGAGGAGGGAATATATTCGCTTTTTTATTTTGTTATTTTTACTTTGTGTTTCACGAACTGTGTCCAAATAAACATTATTCTCTCTTTCTTCTTCAGTATAAACTGTTAAAATATTTTATTGCTAGTAAGCATTGTGAATTTATGTGTAAATGATCAAAGACTGTTGGTTTCAATTCATTTTTCAACCTATTAAAATTTTGCCTTTTATCTAGGTCCACTTAATTCATACGTCCGATACGAAGAATGAATAGAGTGTTATAGTACACAAAATAAATAATTAAGTACATAATAAGTGCTCAAGTGGTCGCAAGCGCTAGTGCTGAGCATGACGTCTTGGATTCGATTTCCAGGTCGAGCAGTGTTATTGGGGTTTCTCATCTGGATTTTCCCAGTAGCAACCCGGAGTCTAGATTTGTGCGCAGTTGCTGGCAATACGCTCGCCCCCTTTTACATGGGACTTAAACATAACTAGCGAAATGTGGGTATACTATAGGTACACCTCTGCCTAACCCTTCGGGGAATACAGGCGTGATGTTATGTTATGTTTAAAGAGAAATGATGAAAACCGTTACAGTTCACAAAGGAACCTGACTTACGCATTCACAACATAAAATTATTAACTAATGTATTAGGTATACGACAAAACCATAACTTGTGAATTATTTCTATCATCTCACGTCCGCATTACAAATATGTGGGAAATACTTTTACTTTGCAATAGAAATGAATGGCCGCCTGAGGCGTAGCCTTCGTACAACTCGATTCCTACCGGCTTCCCTTCGGAACAAACATTCTTCTTAATGTCTACTATTGCCAAATAATATGGTACACGGTACATCTGTGTACAGTTTTTTGGCTGAGTTGATGAGAACTGAACAATTTTTTCTTCGGCTACCCTCTAATGATAATTGTAGCTGCGCCACTGATGGCTGAACTTGTTTAAATTATTAGAAAATGTCGCTGGGTGCTGAACATTTAGAATTACTTCTGTTTTGATGTCGGGAGGTAAAAATAAATGGACACTGATTCGGAAAATTGAAGTCACGACGATAACCGACTTTTAATCATTTTAAACGAGTAGTGCTAATCATTTGGAAAAATATATGTTAAATTAGAGCATTTTCTTAATAATTTAATATTTGAATATTTTAGATTATGTTTACGATTATGTCTGACGCGATTAAAAAACTGAGAATCACTCAAAAACTATCAAGCATATTTTTATCAAACCTTCACCATTTTAAATATAATTTAATTATTTATCTTTCAGTATACATGTTTTATTATAATACCTTTTGTTTTATGTATCATCATCATCTGCCTAGCCTTTTCCCAACTATGTTGGGGTCGGCTTCCAGTCTTAGCGGATGCAGCTGAATACCAGTATTTTACATGGAGCGACTGCCTATCTGACCTCCACAACCCAGTGACTGGGTAATACGATACCCCTTGGTAAGACTGGTTGTCAGGCTTTCGGGCTTCTGACGACCCGTAACGACTGTCAAAGATCCACGAATGACAGCCGGGACCAACGGCTTAACGTGCTTTCCGAGGCACGGAGGAGTCTCAGTATGTAAAGATGGTTTTGTTTTATGTATAATAAATGAATAATACGTCTAATTTGGGACAGCGCTCCTTGATGGGCGAGTCCTATTACTGGGTGGACGTACGACGCGTTGCGTGAGCTCAGCACAGAACACGCAAGCTATGCACTCAAGGCTGTTGGCATATATCTGTGTTTTAAGCTGGGATATGCAATGTAATGCAAGGATAATGAGAAGCTCGTGGCTCATCGGCACAATAATAGTAGTAGTAGTAGTGTTCGTGAAGGATCTTCCAAATATTTTTATCTCGTATCAAAGATTTTACACCGCATTTTGAGCGTAATGAATGAGGATCGATTAATGGCGGGAGGAAGGAGGAGAGGGGCTCGTAGCTAAATAATAACAACTGCACGGGTCGATCGAACAGGTTAAGCTACGCTTGCTGCGGTCAGTTCATGGATGGGTGACCATCCACTACATATCGAGACCCCTCCGTGCCTCGGAAAGGTCCCGGCTAACATTCGTAGATCTTTGACCGTCGGCGTCGTAACTGGTAGTAAGAATCAAAAGCCTGAAAGTCTGACAACCAGTCTTATCAAGGGGTATCGTGTTACCCAGTAAGTAACTGGGTTGTAGAGGTCAGATAGACACTCACTCCATGTAAAATACTGGTATTTAACTGCATCCGGTTAGACTAGAAGCTTAATTGAGAAAAGGCTAAGCAGATTGAATACGGAAAATTAATTAAATTTTAAGCTGGGATTTGCAACGTAATGCAAGGATAGTGATGTATCACTGACTCTAATTTCGTTCTTTTTGCTTATACCCCTTGAATTTGGACCAACTCTTCTAGAGTTATTATTAATAACCCATTAGCAAATAACGCTCTGGAAGGACATGCATTATAGTGATCTTATTGGTGATGTTCTTCAGAAAGGTCAAGTGCGTAGTAATCGCAACCGGCGTGCGTGTATGACCAGATGTATGAATGTAAACGAGGCAAAAGGAGTATGTAAGGATCGTAGCAGGTGGCGTTCTGTAGTGTCTACCTACCCCTATGGGAAGAAGGCTTGAGTTTTGATATGTAATAACTAACGATATTTTTATTCAATGCCCCTGTAGGTGACCCATTTCTTCGTCTATGATAGATGAAATCCCTCGGGGACCTCGAAGTGGATGTGGATACATTGGTTAATTGGGAAAATGTACCCCGAAAAGATGGAGTGGATCCTTGCTCCAAAGAAACTACTGACTAAAGTAACTGGAAAGTACCTAATATGAAATGAAAACAATGTGATGATTAGAAATAGGTACTAATTACTTTGTCTCTCATACTTCCACACTAACCAGAAAAAAAAATACGGAAATAACTCTGTTTGTCTATCTGTATGTTACCTTTTCACACCTAAACTACTGAACGGATTTCGATAAAATTTGGCAAGGCGATAGGTAGTTTCTTGTGGAAGGACATATGCTACTTTTTGTCTCAAAAATAATCCTACAGGAGGTGAAATTTTGTTTGGGAAACCCAGCATTTCTTAAGTTAGAGGTATGAAAATTCTATTTTATGCTTTTGGTAGGATTGGAATAATTATGTATTCCTGCGTTTTTTGAAAAATGCTCCCATAAGGGGATAAAACAGGGATGATTTTAAAATTCACAAATAATATTAAAATGTTTGTGTAAGTACCTCTTCTTAAGAGATTTAAGGGATTGGAAAAGTAGTAATTGTAGTCATAGTTCATGTCTTAACATTAAGTACCATTTAGTTTTTATTTCATTAAAATCGGTCCACTCGGTCAAAAGTTATTTGTTATTAGAGCGTGACCGGCATAATTTTAACAAAGTCCCCCCGCCGCGTCTGTATGTCTGTCTAAGCGCGATAAACTCAAAAACTACTACTATCTACTACTATTTTAAGGTTTAGTGTAAACTGACTAAGACGTCGGAAAAAGTCATGCCGACCTGGTGGCGTGCGCCGCGTAAACCAATAGGATTATATGACAACAATGTATTACGGAATGAATACATTGTTTACCTGGTTTACATAGGGTAGGTACTTTTAATCCCGGTAGCACCTTCCCGTGGGATATTTTCCGACCTCCACGGGGGTGGAGCCGCGGACAAAAGCTAGGCTATCTATATAAATAATGAAAATTAAATGCTCTTCGTTTGTAAGCGCATCACTTGAGAACGGCTTGACCGGTTTGGCTATTTTTTGTTTTAAAATATTCGTAATAGTTCGAATTAGGTTTTTATTGCTAGAAAATTTGTAAAGTTTCCCGGAAAATTTTGAAATTCGGGAAAAACTGTACGTCCTTTTTTCTATGGGACTTTTGTATGAAGTATTGTTTGGCCGGTCCAAACAATACTTCATACAAAAATTCAACAGTACAACTATGTCGGGTCGGCTAGTTGTTAATAAAACCTTTACTGGAAAATAGTAACTGATTAGTTTACGTACCTACCTGCTAATTAGTTTTAATTTATTTAAACTCATTTCACAAATTAGAACCGTAGTAATTGCTTTAGACAGTGGTTCCCAACAATCACAACCAGCGGCCCGCAAGAGGTAAACATGGACAGCGAAAGGTTTAAAATGTCTTAATTTTATCATTTAAAATTATTAATTGCTACGAGGGCGGTGAAGTGTAGTGGCGAACGTGGGGAGTTAATCATATTGATGAAACCGAATTTAATTTTATATTAAGAATGCTGTATTTTTTATTACAATAGTTATATATAGGTAAAAAGGTGTTACAAAGTTTTGATTCAAGTTTATTTTAGACTAGCTGTGCCCCGTGACTTCATTCTTGTGGAAGTCGTAAGATGTAGGTACTATACATATATACTAAAATATCAGCCACATTTTGATAAAACACCCGTCGAGTTGCACCGCCCGCCCGCGCTAAAACTTCGTTTTCGCTTAGTGTTCTTTCTGACATTTTTCTTTTTGCTCGACTCCTAAGGGTCGTAGCGTGATGTTAAATAGCATATTACTACTATCCTCGAAAATTGGGCTACCAAATGCAAAAATAATGTTTCAAATCCGACTTTTTGTTCACAATTTCATGGGTTTTAATTTTTTGCGCGGAACCCTATTTATTTTTCTAAAATAAAAGTAGCCTTAGTGACTTTCCGTAACATCAGCTATCTGCCAGTGAAAGTACCGTCAACATCGGTCCAGCCGTTTCGGAGATTAGCCGGAACAAACAGAAAGACACACAAAAATTTTAAAAACTACCCTTTTGTTATAAGTATGGTGTACACGTTCTTATGCATTTAGTAAAAAGTTGTTATTTTGACATTACAAACAGACACTTCAATTTTATTTATTTGTATAGATTAAGACTGTTTAATTATACTTCTCTTAATTATGATTCCTGCTAACAACAAAGAATTCAAATTTGTTCCTGGTCAAAACGGTTGGAAGCCAGTGACTTTAGATTAGGTCAGTCAGATACTAGATTAGTGTCATCTTACGGGATGTCATGCAATTAGTTGACAACCGTAACACATTTACATTACTTTATAGAAAGTGTTCCGGCTTAACCTAATTAGATCATTTTAAAAGTGAAGGTGGTAGTGATAATTATGAATTAATCTATAGTATAAATTCATTCTTTACGGACAAGAGGAAACATAGATTTCTTAAAAACAATGGTAATAAAATATGCAGAAATGTATTAGAGTAGGACTATTTTCGTAGGTATTGTACTTGTTGCATATTAAACTAATCATGGTGGACAGAGAACAATGTTTACTTACGGTCGAACCCAATAACCTATCACCAGTTTTGGCATACTGGAGATAAAAAACCTATCTACCTATGGTTTTAACGTCCCAATCTATACATCATCATCTGCCTAGCCTTTTCCCAACTATATTGGGGTCAGCTTCCAGTCTAACCGGATGCAGCTGAATACCAGTATTTTACATGGAGCGACTGCCTGTCTGACCTCCACAACCCAGTTACTGGGTAATACGATACCCCTTGGTAAGACTGGTTGTCAGACTTTCGGGCTTCTGACGACCCGTAACGACTGTCCCAATCTATACATATATACAAATAAATAAAATAAAAGTGTCTGTTTGTAATGTCAAAATAACAACTTTTTACTAAATGCATAAGAAAGTATAAGCGGTACTTATAACAAAAAAAACTATTTTTAACATTTTTGTCTGTCTGTCTGCTCGTTCCGGATAATCTCCGAAGCAGCTGGACCGAATTTAAAGGGACTTTCATTGGCAGACAGCTAATGTTACGGCGGTTAATTTAGGCTACTTTTATTTTCGAAAAACAATTAGGGTTCCGCGCAAAAAAAAGTAAAACCCATGAAATTATGAACAAAAAGATTTGAAAAAAAAATCTTTTTGCATTTGGTAGTCCAGTTCTCGAGGATAGTTATAGGCTATTTAACATCACGCTACAACCCTTAGGAGCCGAGCAAAAAGAAAAAGTCAGAAAGAATACTAAGTGAAAACGAAGTAATAGCGCGGGCGGGCGATTCAACGCGACGGTTGGCGACAGGTCGGAGGACGAGGGAGTTTTATTAAAATGTGGCTGTTATTTTAGTATATTGTTTATCTAACAACATACACGCGAACGAAGTCGCGGGGCACAGCTAGTAATCTATAAGATATTATGGAATCTGTGCGGCCTGACATAAGAACAGATAGAATTATACTGTCTACCATCAACAGCGATCTGTCTTTTACTGAAAATAGGTTGTTGGGTTCGGCCGTTAAGCAAAGTACTTGTAACAAGAAGTGAAAAACGATGAATCGTGTTTGTTTATAAAATAATATAAGATATATTTAGTAGGTAAGTACTAAGTACCTACTAGGAATATTTAGGCACCCATAAAAAGCTTGTTTTGGGAGGATTCTTAATCAACTTGCACAGGAGCTAGACCACCACCTCTTAAAGCAGTATTATTTTAATGTTACTTCAGTGTGGGAAAGAGATGGAGCTAGACGTCCTGTATAGCTCCATCTATTTTTCACACTGCAGTAACATTAAAATAATACTGCTTTAAGAGGTGGTAGTTGGCCTCCTGATTGAGTATCTCTAAAACTTCAGCCATGTTTGGCACTACTTTAATATAAGTATAAGTCGTATTTAATTATATCAGTCCTAACTGGACAGTACAGGACAGTAGCTCTTCTCATACAGAAAATGAACATATACAAGGTAATTGCGTAACACATTTTCGATAAACGATTCAGACTAGTTGGCTTGGTTCCGATCGCAGTTGGTTTTATTTTACAACTTTGGTATTGTGAAACAACACTATCGTATGATACAGACTGCAGTTTGTTTGGAACGCTAAAAGAGTGAACGATATGCAGGAAAAATTGGGCACACGTCTATTTTTCGAATTGTGAAACCAAAATGACAAGCGACAGTTTACTTAAAACGTGACATGAAACCAACGGGCAGTCTTATTAAGAGCGAAGACAACCTTCTGGCCGCTATCGTTTCGAAGACCACATTATTTTATGATTTAATCGTATAATCTCCATAATTATTTAAAAAAAAATCTAAGGGTAGTCTTCCTGATAAATTGTGAATGTGATTCTGTGTAAAACCTCAATGATAAATCAATATTAGTGGTATTTTAAATATCGAAGCAGCGAGTTCAATTTTTTACAATAATTGTGAATGTTTTCTTCTGTTACAAGTGCTTATAACCTAAACTAAACAAATAAAAATTTGATGGCATTTTAACGAAAAACAAATTCGTACCTTAACAAACATATCATAGGCCACATGATAAGCTATCAAGCCAGTCGAGCTTTTACTTCATTGGCAAAGCAAAAAGCAATTAAAGAGGAAGAACTAAACCCATTTAACTCCTACCGCAAGTCGCGTTATAGACCTTGGTTCCAAGAGCACAGTTTGAAGCAGAAGTTTATGACAATGGATTATGTAAGGACTTCGATGAACATATCTACACACCATACATAGATCTATTTCCACATCATTGTCTGTTCAAGGTACCTAATATCAATAAAGTCCCACTTAAGTTGACAACACTGCTTTTCTTTGATTTTTACAGTGACCACAGATAACTAAAACGTGAAATAAAACGTTTCATTACGTATTCAATATTAAAGTGTTTTAAAAATTGATTTTAAATTTTTCGGCAATCATTGGAAATTTTCTTTATATTCATTACCCACACACCACACACACACCATCACACCACACCATCAGTTGTAATTAAAACAAAATTAGATTATAACACAATAATTCGGAAACAAATAATTCCTATTTGATGAAACAACACGCATCTACGAAACAGATTAAGTATGGGCAATTGGTAAGCACAAAACTATAAAATTCTACCCGATTGGAAACAAAATGTATTACACAATTCCAATTAGGGAAAACGATTCCGATCGGAGTTGGTTTAATTTTGGAATCTGCTTCCGAAACAAACTCAGTTACACAATTAGGCTGCTGGATGTACGACATTAAATTAAAACGAGCTCAATACTAGTCCATCGAAACAGTTTAAAGCACAAAGATAAGTAATTAATGGAAAATTTAAAAAATGCAGTTTTCAAACAAAATAGATAGCAGAATCAACTGCATAAAAAGTTAACACATTGCAAAAATCACTGGCCAACGGTGCGGTGCGGGGTGCGGGGCGCGGGGCGCGGGGCGCGGCGACGGCAAGGTTTACCTATTATTACGGACTCAGATCTACATCATGTTGAAAAATAAGAAAATGAAAAAAAAATCCTGTGGCTAAAGTATTCATTGGATTTGATTGATTTTTTGCATACGGGTAAAGAACATGATTCTCTTTACGTGGTTTACAGGAATGTCAATTGCCCTGTTCCACCTTGTATTATATTCCATGGGAGAAACGACCATCTATACACCGTAATGACTATTCTTACTTGCAGCGCTCGGCCACTATAGTAACGCTTGCTAACAGATGTGGTCATCGTGTGCACGGGATTTTGTTTTGAAATTGGTCAGATGTAATTTTCCTCGATAGTACATATATGTACGTACATTGGTCACTACACTAGAGCAACTAAAACTACATAGCTATTAGATAATTTATAACATAACATCACGCCTTGTTTCCCCGAAGGGTTAGGCAGAGGTGTACCTATAGTACACCCACATTTCGCCAGTTATGTTTTAGACCCATGTAATAGGGGCGAGCCTATTGCCATCAATAGCCACAAATCCAGATTCCGGGCTGTTACTGAGAAATTCCAGGTAGAAAACTGAAGGTAATTTATGCCTTTATTTAGTGCCGAAACATTGTCACTATAGGACCTTTGTAAAGTCACTTAATGACAGTGTGAATACAGGTAGTTCAAGATAACGGTATTGTAATTAATAACGTTAGATAGATAGATGCGTTAATTTGTCGTTAAGTGTTGATCGATTACTGATAGGCAATTATGAACTATTGACTATCACAGGAAGGTTATGCAATTAAATTTAAATTATTAATTGCCTGGACTGCCTCGTTGGTCTAGTGGTCGCAAGCGCTACTGCTGAGCATGTGGTCCTGGGTTCGATTCCCAGGTCAAGCAAAGTGTTATTGGGGTTTTCCAACTGGAATGTTTCAGTAGCAGCGCGGAGTCTGTATTTGTGCCCGGTAGATGGCAATAGGCTCGCCTCCTATTACAGGGGACTTAAACATAACTGGCGAAATGTGAGTGTACTATAGGTACACCTCTGCCTAACCCTTCGGGGATACAGGCGTGATGTTATGTTGTTGTTGGGTAATAAGGGTAGTCTAGAAGGTATTTATAGCGAATCTAAGCAGTGAAGCGTGGGTGTTTCGGGGGCTGTCATACAGGGTTTATCCACACCGCCACCGCCAACGGGATGTCAACGAGAAAAGAGATTATTCGAACCGAACGTGACGCCCCGTTGACGGACGTGCGGTGGACTCGCGGCTATAATAAATGTATGTATCGCTACGTCGGCGCCGTCATCTCGGTCGTGACGTATCGTTGACGTGGCGGTGGACAAGCGGCCTTAGATAATTTTCAACTTTTCACAAGAGTTTATTCTCAACCTTATTTGAATAATCGAGTTTAGATATTTAGACATTGTTTTACAAGTCTCTTAAAAACATATTTTTTCTTGTAGAATCTTATAAACGAGTAGCTTTTCTATAAAACAGTAAAAGGTTAAGAGAGTGAAAAAATCTAGACAGCGGCAGCGGCGGAGAGATGAAAGAGAATGAAAAGTTTTATGAATGTATCCATTGAATCCATTCAGTAATACGCGTATCGCTCAATAAGACCGCCATTATGTCACCCCGTGTAAAATTTATACATGTATGTCAACAACAACTTTTAATAAGAGACCAAACCTGAACTCGCGATTAAAAAATCAGCTGTTCCCTATATTTTAGCGAGTTATGCGAACATAAATGTAGAGAACAACAGATTTTTTTTTTCGCGATTTCAGGTTTGGTCCCATAGTAAAAATTGTTCATAATGATGAGTACAATGACCCCTTAAGAGGTTGTGCGTTAATTCCGGGACATGTTGTACATATAGTGAACATAGTAAAGAGTAGGTACCTACTCTATTCAATGCAATTTAATCGCTCCTTGTAAACGAGGCTTACAATGTTGAAAGAGTATGAATAATAGGTAGGAACTCAAACTTGGCAGCTCTCACTACAATGCCTCCGGACTTAAACAAGCCAAATAATTGTTCCGAATGGACCGGTTACCGATGTTATCGTAAGGTTATTTAACCGTGGGTTTCGTCAGAGCAACCGTTAATAACTGGTTATGCAACGACACCTACATAAGTGATGGCGTTTAAAACTGTAAATTGATGTAACGGAATAATAAGTAAGTCAGCTGTGATTATTTTGGGACGTTAAGCCGTTGGTCCCGGCACTCCCGGCTTGTGGAAGTCAGATAGGCAGTCAATCAAATCAATCAACTCAGCCTATCGCAGTCCACTGCTGGACATAGGCCTCTTCCAGGCTGCGCCACAACACCCTGTCCTCCGCCTTCCGCATCCAGTCTGTCGCCGCCACCTTTTTAAAGTCTTCGGTCCATCTAGCTGGTGGCGTGCCACACTACGCTTGCCGATACGTGGTCTCCACTCCAGGACTCGTCTGCTCCAAACATGTCCAGCTCACTGCCATTTCAGCTTGCTTACTCTGCAGGCTATGTCGGTAACTCCGGTTTTTTTCCGGATTACTTCATTCTTGATCTAATCCTTCAAAGAAACTCCGAGCATTGCACGCTCCATAGCGCGCTGAGCGACCTTAAATTTGTGGACCAGCCCGACTGTCAGTCAGTCGATAGGCAGTCGCTCCTTGTAAAATACTGGTATTCAGCTGCGTCCGGTTAGACTGGAAGCCGAACCCAACATAGTTGGGAAAAGGCTAGGCGGATGATGATGACTGGTGAGGCATGGCCTAAGTTGTCACGGTTCCTGTTTATGGGTAATCTTAGCCATTTCCTACCATGATACGTGAAGGTTCTCTAGAGTCTAGTTTTTCCAGAATCTACACGAAACGCCCAGTATGCAATGAGAAGCGGGAATTCTTCTAGGTTCATGACATGAGCCTCCACAGGTCAGTTCGACTTGCACACTCGGCCATCTTCGCTTCCAACATAGCTTAACCTAACCGGCTTATCGTTTACCATGACATGGGCTGTTCTCATATAATTCCCTTGTCGACTCGGATGTTGCACTTACTAGTACAAGACCTAAACGATGACTTATGATTATGAAGGAAAAAGTTTGTTTAAAAGAAGATGCATGAAAAGAGTACGCTTAGATGGTTTGGTCATTTTGAGAGAATGAATAAAAGGCGACTAACAAAAGGTATTTACAAAGTAGATGTGAGCGGAATGCCCTAGACGGACCTATAGTAACCTTATTGGTGATGTTCTTCAGAAAGATCAGGTGCGTATATGAACGTAAACGAAGAAAAAAAAGTATGTAAGGATCTGCCTACCCCTATGAGAAGAAGGCGTGAGTTGATGTATGTGTGTATGGTGATTGACTTATCAATAGAAAATAATCATCAGGACATCTGTTCCAATCCATGATGACACTAATCACTCAACACAAACAATCAAAACCAAATACTAATCACTGATCAGAGATATCAAATGCAAACACCTAATCAAGCGGCAAGCGGTGAAAGCTGGCTAATTAGTTAGTGGTGTAATTAGGTCGATGAATGTGCATAAGCTATCGATATGTGGCGGGATGAAGTGGAATGGAGTCAGGCGTCGCGTTGCACATCACTGACTGCGCTTTGGTGGTTTTTTTTTATTGGCGTCTGAGTTTGTGAGTTGCGGTATAAATACTTAGATCGGTATTTTTAGTACGGAATAAGACATTATAGTAGGTATGTTGTTCGGGGTCTGTATTCCCAAAATGGATGGAACTAAAATCTACAATACTATGGACATGAACTACGCAGTTATAAATAATCAATCTAGTTTAGCAATATTTTATCATTGCATGGCATCCTAAGATCTTTTAACTGAAATGGCCCCAACAATGGGCTATCAAGTTGAGCTCTCATGAATCTCTAGGCATTCCTATTAGGAATGGGGAAGCGCAAACAAGTGTGTGGTGGCATCATGTTTACATGAAACAACTAACAGCCCGCCGTTCTGTCATCAAATACAGATTGGTATTTTCCAAGCAACTTCTCTACCAGTTTCTGCTTAAACCCAGACTCCAGATTCGCACATTTAAAATATTGTTAGAAATGTTTATCACAACGCAACACACGCAGCAATAAATAAATAAAGTGTTTAAATAAAATTACCCATCTTATGCGGTTTCAACAGCCAGTAAACTAATGATAATGATTATGAATTTAATTTAAACCCTCTTCCTATTGACCAACGAATAATTTGCGGACATTAGCGGTATTGGTACAAGAGTAGACATCGAACAGAGACTAAGCTTGCATCAGTTATCTACACTATGATATAACCGTATACGTATGGTGATCATCAACACAGCACGCAGGTGGATGGTTGTTATGTAAGACCATTGCAGCCACAGGAAAACGGGTTTTGGTAACTAGACCTGACTGTTGAAGTAATTCCATTTCCGGTTAATTTTCATTACGTTAACCCATCCTGTCTCGTAAAAATATCTAGAAGAAAAATAAAAAATATTTTCCCATACGAAGATAAAAATAACTTAAAAACTTAAAATGATAAGGTAGCTCTTATACATCTAGGTACTAGAAACATGAAATTTTGTACAAAAGTTCCTTACACAGGGTTATTTTAAATTGGCTAGCTAAACTCCACAGATGCGATGGGTATCGATATCCAAACACGATAAAATAAAAAATAAAAAGATATAATTTTTACTTGAAGTATGAGTTGAGAAAAACTGTTTTTTTAATGTTTTACTTATCGTGTTTAGTGATTGATGATCTAAGATGTCCATCACATCAATGAAGTTTACACAAAAAAAAAACTGATTTTTAAATTGATATTTCAACTGACGACGATAACTGCGGTCGATGACCCCACAATTTTTTTGTATCATGTTTAGATATCTATACCCATCGCGTCTGCGGAGTTTAGCTAGCCAATTTAAAATAACCCTGTATAACGAAAATGAGCACTGAGGGCATGTCTCAAAAATTCAATAGTCGCCCCTCGCCATATAGTGTACTATTTAAACTATCGAAGAGAGTTCGTATAAACCTTGGTCTCTGACAAAGATATACTCCATGTGCTATTGATGCAATGAGTGACAGATGTGTTGACGGACATGCAATGGTTTCCTCAATAGGCAATTTATTTGCACTTTGTGTCAGAAAATTGGTTTGTATTGAGTCTCTTGTATTAAGTTTAATCTGCTGCTTTTATTATAGTTTATTAGGATCGTGTGTTAACAGATTATGTCTTTTGCAAGAGACTGCTGAGGGATTACATTAATCTGTAGACCAAGAGTGTTACAACATTGATACTGAGTTACTGCGAATTTCAAAGTGCATGCGGCGAGGGGCTTGTGGCCAAAAAATAGCAGCCGTACGGGTCGATCGATCAGGTTAAGCTACGTTTGCCGTGGTTGATCCGTGGATGGGTGACCATCTTTACATATCAAGACCCCTCCGTGCCTCGGAAAGTACGTTAAGCCGTTGGTCCCGGCTGCCATTCGAGTATCTTTGACAGTCGTTACGGGTCGCCAGAAGACCGAAAGTCTGACAGCCAGTTTTACCAAGGGGTATCGTATTACCCAGTAACTGGGTTGTGGAGGTCAGATAGGCAGTCGCTTCATGTAAAATACTGGAATTCAGCTGCAGTCCGGTTAGACTGCAAGCCGACCCCAACATAGTTGGGAAAAGGCTAGGCAGATGATGATGCGACGATGCGTATGTTCTGCTTACGTTTGCAACATCTAAAGTATTTAATCAAATAAAGTCTGTAGATCTGAATGTGATTATTGTTCATTTAAAAGTCTCGGTTTTATGAACTGAAAAGACGGTCTATTTATTTATCATGTCAGCCAAAGTACTGCCAAGACTGACCAATGACGGCCGAACTCAATAACCTATCTATCACCAGTTTTGGCATATTGGAGATAGAAAAACCACTATCTATGGTTTTAACGTCCCAGTCTATACAAATAAATAAAATTGAAGTGTCCGTTTGTAATATCAAAATAACAGCTTTTTACTAAATGCATATGACAGTAATACGATACCTTTAATGAAAAAGCAATTTTTAAAATTTTTGCCTGTCTGTCAGTTTGTCCTGGCTAATCTCCGAAATGGCTGGACCGATTTTGACGGGACTTTCACTGGCAGATGTTATAAGGAGTAACTTAGGGTACTTTAATTTTAGAAAAATAATTAGGGTTTTTAGATCGGGGCTCGTGGCTAAATAATAACAGCCGCACGGGTCGATCGATCCAGTTAAGCTACGCTTGCCGCGGTTGGTCCGTGGATGGGTGACCATCTTTACATACCGAGACGCCCCGTGCCTCGGAAAGGACGTGAACCACCCGATCCACACGGTTTAAATCTCTATTACTACTTTTAATTATGGGCTAATATCTTGTGAGGGCAGTTTTAGTCTGTGGTCCGGTAGATATTCTCGTCAACTAAATGATTCTAAACGTAAAATTTTGTTAGGAAACTTGAAAAAAATTAAGTTAAAAATGACGTTTTAACAATGACATTTAGCGCGAGTGATATGATCTCCGGTTGTTTTTTTATTGAAAATAAAGTGTTTTCGTGTCTAATCGACGGTAAGTGGATGAATATCCATTTATAAGTAGTTATTACATCGTTTTAAATAATATTTGCACGAAATAACATCATAGATACTATCATTGTTTGAGCAAATAATGTTACGTAAACAAACGACACTTTCGACCATACTCTGTCCTCATTATATTTTGTTTATAAATACATCTCTCGTAATACAAGTATTGTTTAGATTTTATAGTATGGTCTATTTATTCAAGAACACAAAATAATTTACATTGAGTGAGTGCGGTTGATAAAAACATTAGTAGACCATTTTTTTGTGAGCGGCGTCATCCCGGATCATAACACCCGTGCGGCTTTGGCTGAAGACTAAAAAAATCTGGTGAAATTTAACGTAATTTGATCGGTTAAGACGTTGGTCCCGGCTGTCATTCATGGATCTTTGACATTCGTTACGGGTCGTCAGAAGCCCGAAAGTCTGACAACCAGTCTCACCAAGGAGTATCGTATTACCCAATAACTGGGTTGTGGAGGTCAGAGATATACTCCATGTAAAATACTGGTATTCAACTGCATGTGGTTAGGCTGGAAGCTAATTTCAACGTAGTTGGGAAAAGACCAAGCAGATGATGAATTAGGGTTTCTAGATATTTAGATAGAATTAGGTAGATATTTTAGAAAAATAATCAAAAGCGATCTGTCTTTTACTGAGAATAGGTTATTAAGTTAAGCCGTGAATCGGTAGCCTATTCTACACCACACGGATTTTAACTGGTTATCTGGATACCAGCCACATTTTCACAACCACCTGCATCATAAAACATCCCACATTAAGACCTATTCCTAAAAATAACAGTGCACCAGCCACTCAATCCCGTACGAACACGGAAGTAGTGACCGCGTCAATTTCGTGCGATTCTCAACGATTCTGAGCGGCACCGCGCGGAGTGTTGCGGTTTCATGTCATTACCACATGCTAGACGGAATGATACTACGAATGTGCTTTAAGATGATTGCTTGTTATTGTGGAACGTCATGCTTTGTAAAATGAGCTGGAATTACGAGTAATGTGAACAATAAATTACAAAATGCAGGAAATATTCTCTCGAGATAAGTCATAGTAACCGTAACGTTTAGGGCTTTAGGGCATGCTCGACATAATTAGAATCTCCTAAGCTAACTGCTAAACATGGGTTTCGTAAAATACCCACAATGAGGATATTGTTTTAATTGCCACGCCTGACATTAATTGTTTTGATCTAGCAGACATGAGGATGAGGACATTGCTCACCAATAATTCTTGACGTAATTCTTATCTTCATATTCACATTCATTTATTATCTTTAAACGATAGGTTGGCATCGCTATCAAAGTTATAAACCCTAAGCTGAACCGGCCACTGGGATACGGGTCTCTCATTAACTGTCAATGGGCATATTGTTTGGGTATCGTAACCAAAGGGTGCCAACGGGACCCTATTACTAAGGCTCCCCTGTCCGTCCGTCCGTCTGTCTATCCCAGGGCTGTATCTTTTGAACCGTAAAAGGTAGACACTTGAAATTTTCACAAAGCATATATACTACTATGGCCGCTATAACAATAAATAAGAAAAATAAAATTAAGTTAAAAATTAAAGGGTAAAAAATTAAAGGGTAAAAAATTAAAGGGTAAAAAATTAAAGGGTAAAAAATTAAAGGGTAAAAAATTAAAGGGTAAAAAATTAAAGGGTAAAAAATTAAAGGGTAAAAAATTAAAGGGTAAAAAATTAAAGGGTAAAAAATTAAAGGGTAAAAAATTAAAGGGTAAAAAATTAAAGGGTAAAAAATATGTAGTGTTAAATATTGTACGGTGGTACGGAACACTTCGTGTGTGAGTCCGACTCGCACTCGGCCGCTTTTAGGGTTGCGTAGTCAAAAAGCCAACCCTTATATGTAGTTTCGCCACGCATGTAGGTTCGGAAGCCTCTGAAGGCTCGGAAGCCTCAGAAGTTCTAGAAAGTTTTAATTTGGCATGGATATACATATTAATCACGCCGACCAAGTGGTAAAATAAAATGACGTAAAAATACTTTTTAGGGTACCTCCTGCACACGTAAAGTGGGAATGTTTTTTTTTTTCTTATCTACCCCATGGTGTGGGGTATTGTTGGAAAGGTCATTCAAAAATATTGCGGGTTTGTAAAAACAATTTTTCGATTAAAGGATCTGTTTCTGAAATATTAAGCTTTAAAGTACTCATTTTTGTTAAAGTCAAGTGCCCCCCCCCCGCCAGTTAAACGATTAGTTCTAGATAGGTGAAAGAATCACGGTAGTAGTATATATGATAGATACAACGAAGTTAAAAGGAAAACTATCACAGTTAAGCAGGCTTTACAAGTTAACGATTAATAGTCGACCAACTTACATTTGCAGTTGGAATGTTTTCAACTACAATGTTAAGTTTGTCCTTGGGATAACTCATCCCAACAACGGAACCCTTCATTGTACGTGGTGCGACACGCACTTGGCCGGTTTTTTTTTATCGCCACACCTGAAATTAAGTTTTACGCTCAAACAAACATCAGGATACTGCATTCCCTCTTCTGGCGCATTGACTTTGTGTTATTAGGATATGTTAGTGGAAATTTAAGTCTAACACACTCACGATGACCACAACTCGAGTAATGAGTGTACCTAACCTCTAAATTGAAGCTAGCCATGGAAGCATTCCATACGAGTATTAAAGTAAACGTTTCCTCCATATTATTTGTTTAACAACACAACATTACCTACAAAATTACGTACCCTCGGGAATTTCTCAGTGAGAGAGAAAATATAGCATTTCATGGCATCCCTGAAGGCTTTGTTTACCAAGCTTATAGCTTACAAAGGAATGAGATAGCGTGAAATCTGTCCAGCTGGAAGGCAACAGCTTGAAATCTGTCTCCATCCCTTGTTTTTAGGTGTCTTGACCTTTTGTTAAGGTGCTAGCTTTGACGAAGTTTGCATTTATTTCAATTAAACCATTTGCAAGCACTTTTGAACTGTCAAGGAGTCGTTCAGTCAGAAATATGAAGCTAGTTGCCCATTCCTAAGCGTAGTAGGTACCTATGGAGAAGAACGGGCATGAAACTCCATGAATCTATACTAATAATCTATCTATACAAATAAATAAAATTGATGTGTCTGTTTGTAATGTCAAACTAACAGCTTTTTACTAAATGCATATGAAAGTATATACTTACGGTACTTATAACAAAAAACAACTTTAAACATTTTTGTCTCTCTTTCTGTCGGTCTGTTAGTTCCGGCTAATCTCCGAAACGGCTGGACCGATTTTGACGGGACTTGCACTGGCAGATAGCTGATGTTTTATGAAGTAACTAAGACTACTTTTATTTTAGAAAAAGAATTAGGGTCCGCGTAAAAGAGTTAAAAAGACCCATGAAATTGTGAACAAAGTCCGTTTCTAATAGGGAAGTATTGACATCCACGCGGGCGAAGCCGCGGGCAACAGCTAGTATAATATAAAGAGATAAAAGTGAGTTTGTATGTAGGGGGCAATTTTCGGAACTTCTGATCCGATTCCGAAAATGCTTTCACTAATGGGATGCTGCAGTATTGCCGCGTGTCATAAGATATATTGTTATGTAAAAAATATATATTGACTTCAACAAGAAATTAAATCAAAATTATGAAATAACTTTAGTATCGGAAATAGGTGTCTTGGGGTCTGTATTTTAGTTTTTTGTTACCGACCGAAAGGAAGCTTACATTTTAATACAAGAAAATTCCTCGCTAACAAGAATAGCTTTACAATGAATGGTTTCAAAACAAACACCAACGAATTGAATTCAAAATATTAATCAAAGGACGAACAGTGGACTTGGGAATGAGCAGTCTCCTTTGTAACAAAAGGTCGGAAGTATCGAAATTAGTTTCCCAGAGGTAAACGTTGGAAGGTTCAGTGAGAACATCTCAATATTGTTCAGTATTACCATATTATTGGAGTTTTGCTAGAATATTGTGGAGCGAGGCTTTACCATAATGCCTGATGTAGGACGCGGAGTTGTCTTATTGTTTGTATGGTAATAAATAAAGAAAGAAAGAAAAATTGTTTATTCTGCACAAACAAAACGCACATTACAAACAAAAAATTTAACAATTTTTATTTTTTTGTGTCCATTGCTTGATGTCCGAGCCAGGGACCAGAGACAATTTACGTTGCCATTGTAAATTATTTATTTCTGTAAGTAGGTTTGTACTGTAAACATTTTTATACTTCAATCATATTTTAAAAACTAGATGAGGCCGGCGTTTCCTATCTGACTACTCTGAGACGAAAGGCCGAAACAAACTCAGAGGTCACAGTCTCTTTTAAAGTCCAGACATAATCTTGGTCAGATCATGTGAGAACCACGTAGATTGGTGTCTGAAATGGTCTTTTGAGGAAAGAACCACACAGATTTGAGTGGACCTGTCCAGTCAGTGCACGCATTTGTCAGTAATCGTGCGAAGTCCCAGGTTTTATTAGATAAGCAGCAGCTGCGACTCAAAATTAATTAATAAAGATTTCATGTATACAATTTCATAGGTACATAACTATAATTAGCAGGTAGATTATTACGACCAGAATAATATGCAATATAATGCTATTCAATTATACCGTCTTCATAACTTTAAGACGACACGATCTCCGCACGGACGTAAAAATATCGCGGCGATTTTTTTTCATCCGTGCGAACGTCGGCTCAAAGTTATGAAGACGGTATAATTGAATAGCATTATATTGCATATTATTCTGGTTGTAATAAAATAAATCTATCTGCAAATATCACCATAATTATAGTTATGTATGCGGTTCAAGCATATTGATAAACAGTACCTATAAAATTGTCTACATGAAATCTTTATTCTTTAATTTTGAATCGCAGCTTATCTAAGTTCTGATCAGTTGCTGTAATTAAACCTGCGACTTTGCTCTCGGTGTTGAGCCGAGCATTGAGAATCCAAGAGTGCATCCTAGAATCTTAGCGCGTCGAAAAAACACTCTGTTGGATTCTCAACTCTCGGCCCTAAGCAGTGCGGTGAAAATCCAGTGCGCGATAAAATCCTGCCACGATATTTTTACGTCCGCGCGAACGTCGACTTACACAAAGGTACATATATATGTCTAGATAGACAGACAAAGCTGTGAACTCGTCGAAAAAATAGCGTCCAACTGTTCGCCGCAATTTGCCCGCACATTAGAAAAGCACAATGCAAGTACAATGACAGGCGCGAGTGAAAGACGTAAGCTGTCACGCACACCAGCATAAAAAAGTTGGCCTGTTTGTTTTAGTTCTTTTGCAGCGCGACACTCTATCTAGACATTTACATCAATAATCAAAGCTTTTAACACTAAATATAGGTACTGGAAGTTCCAGTAGAGCTGCAATTTTATCACAAAATCAGATTGCAAGCACCTACTAGATAAGTATTTCATCGAGTTTCGATAGTTGCCAGAGCTAAAATTAGTCAGGTGTCAAAATTATTTATCGGTTATGATCATATCGAGACATAGTCGACATTGTTATTTGATTAGACACTAGCAAAGGGTAATATACTCGTACAATCATTTGTGGAATGGACACCGTTAATCGTTTCGCCACCCTGCGACTGATTTGCATCGGAGAGAATAAAAAATTCGACGATTTTATCGGTTTGCTCAAATATTGAACGACTGCAGACAGAACTAAACTTGGGAAATGCAGACTTATAAACATTAATTTGGACGATATTCATTAAACCTGACTTGGTTTCTGTCAGCGCTGTGCTGTGGGTCCCTCATAGCACAGCATCACGCTGAGTGGAAGCCTTCTTGTCACAGTCATGACGTGCAGCTGCCGACTATTTCTGTTTTGTGCTCGTGATTATATTATGTAGATGTATTTTGTTTTATTTTTGTGTGATTGTATCACTCGAGTTAGTTATCTTTTTGTATGCACGTGTTTCTGTGACAAACAAACTTAGTTTTCTTTCTTTTTTCTTTTATATTATTCGTCCAAGACGGTATAACTATTAAATAAGTCTGACAGGCTTGTGTCAAATTTTTAAGGGCTCTAATAAAGATTTGGCACAAGCGAAATTAAAAGTATTTAAATTTTCTGCCCGCGATTTTTTTTTATTATTTAATTTAATTTCCTTTGTTTCAATCAGCTGTTGGATCATATAATAGCATTAATATATATATATATTAGAAAAATAAATAAAAAATAAGAAAACACAACACATAATTTCATTATTACTTACAACACATTAAAATTAGAAATAATCATAAATGTTAAGTATATATTTAAAGGTAATAAACTCATATAAAATTATTATGCCTATATCCTTAGCGCAAATGCTAGCATTAAGTTGACTAAGTTTTGTCGCAACACGAACGAACAAACATTGATTTTTATATATTACTAGCTGTACCGCGCGACTTCGTTCGCGTGGAAGTCGTAAGATATTAACTAAAATAACAGCCACATTTTAATAAAATCTCCCTCGACCCGCCGCGTTGCATCGCCCGCCCGCGCTATTACTTCGTTTTCGCTTAGTGTTCTTTCTGAATTTTTTCTTTTTGCTCGACTCCTAAGGCTCGTAACGTGATTTTAAATAGCCTATAACTATCCTCGAGAATTGGGCTACCAAATGCAAAAAGAATATTTCAAATTTTTCAAATGTTCACAATTTTATGGGTTTTCATTTTTTTGCGCGGAACCCTAATTATTTTTCTAAAATAAAATAGTAGTAGCCTACGTTACTCCCCGTAACATCAGCCAGTGTGAAAATCCCGTCAAAATCTGTTCAGCCGTTTCGGAGATTAGCCGGAATAAACAAACAGACGGACAGACAGACAAAAATTTTAAAAATTGCTTTTTGTTATACGAGTAAGTACCGTATATACTTTCATAATGCATTTAGTAAAAAGTTGTTATTTTGACATTACAAACAGACACTTCAATTTTATTTATTTGTATAGATATAGATTTAAATACGACAGAGTAAACAAGATATTGTACCTACTAGAGCCACAAAATCACAAAAGTGAAACGAGTTCAAGTAGGTATTTAATATTGTTTAAGCCAAATTCTTCCACAAATCAAAAAAATTACATAACTCAATCTGAACATTTACAAACCTCAATCTCCTTTGAAAATCTCAATGCAAAACCACAATATTCTTAAGTCTTAGATTCAATTAAAAATTCACGACAGGATCTGGGGGCCACCCACCATATCTTAAAGCAGTATTATTTTAATGTTACTTCAGTGTGAGAAAGAGATGGAGCTATACAGGACGTCTAGCTCCATCTCTTTCCCACACTGAAGTAAGATTACAATAATACTGCTTTAAGAGGTGGTGGTCTAGCTCCAGGTTTATGTTCACTATCGCCTATAATTTATTCCTGACAGCCCTTCCAGTGGTACCTAAATCTTAGTTAAATATCCTTCAGCGGGAGGCGTCATGTGGTGACAGATAAATGAGGCTCCTAGGAGAATATCTTAATTGATACATGGATATTTGTTTTGATATCGGATATTTACTAACAACACTAGAGATCGTATCTAAGATCAGGGTGGGTAGATTCCTCTAGAACTGTTAAATATAAGTAATATAAATACAAATGAAATGCTGTTCGTTGGTAAGCGCATCACTTGAGAGCGGCTGGACCGATTTGGATATTTTTGTTTTAAAATGTTCGTAACAGTCCGATTTAGGTGTTTATGAAAAAAAAAACTGGAAAAGTTTCCTGGAAAATTTTCGAATTCGGGAAAAACTGTAGTACGTCCCTTTTTCTATCGGAGTTTTGTATGAATTATTGTTCGGAGAGGGCAACATCTGTCGCATTAGCTACTACCTACCTATGTTTTTTTGTTCAGGATAATCGACAGAAAGAATATACATGAATCTTAAAAGTCTCGCGAAATAAGAAATCCTTTATAAAAGACTAGGACAGTGAGGAGAAAGATGGCGAACATAAAATGTATTCTATTATTTTGTTCAATGAAATAATGAAATGCTTTTTATTACTACAGGGAAAGTGACAATACTTTAGTTAAAACGTTTAAACAGGGAAGCACGTTTTAATAGCCTAAATAAGACTCTAATAGCTTAAAGAAGACTTTAATAGGCTAAAAAATACTTTTATAGCCAAAAAAAAGACTTTAATAGCATAAAGAAGACTTTAATAGCCGAAAGAAGATTTTAATAGCCTAAAGAAGACTTTAATTGCATAAAGACGACTTTAATAGGCTAAAGACAACTTTAATATGCTAAAGAAGACTTTAATAGCATAAAGAAGACTTTAATAGGCTAAAAAATACTTTTATAGCCAAAAAAAAGACTTTAATAGCATAAAGAAGACTTTAATAGCCGAAAGAAGATTTTAATAGCCTAAAGAAGACTTTAATTGCATAAAGACGACTTTAATAGGCTAAAGACAACTTTAATATGCTAAAGAAGACTTTAATAGCCTAAAGAAGACTTTGATAGCCTAAAGAAGACTTTGATAGCCTAAAGAAGACTTTAATAGCCTTATAAAAACTTTAATAGTATAAAGAAGACTTAAATAGCCTAATAAAAACTTTAATAGCATAAAGAAGACTTTAATAGCCTAATAAAAACTTTAATAGCATAAGGAAGACTTTAATAGCCTAATAAAAACTTTAATAGTATAAAGAAGACTTAAATACCCTAATAAAAACTTTAATAGCATAAAGAAGACTTTAATAGCCTAATAAAAACTTTAATAGCATAAAGAAGACTTTAATAGCCTTATAAAAACTTTAATGGTATAAAGAAGACTTAAATACCCTAATAAAAACTTTAATAGCATAAAGAAGACTTTAATAGCCTAATAAAAACTTTAATAGCATAAAGAAGACTTTAATAGCCTAATAAAAACTTTAATAGCATAAAGAAGACTTTAATAGCCTAATAAAAACTTTAATAGCATAAAGAAGACTTTAATACCCTAATAAAAACTTTAATAGCATAAAGAAGACTTTAATAGCCTAATAAAAACTTTAATAGCATAAAGAAGACTTTAATAGCCTAATAAAAACTTTAATAGCATAAAGAAGACTTTAATACCCTAATAAAAACTTTAATAGCATAAAGAAGACTTTAATAGCCTTATAAAAACTTTAATAGCATAAAGAAGACTTTAATAGCCTAATAAAAACTTTAATAGCATAAAGAAGACTTTAATAGCCTAATAAAAACTTTAATAGCATAAAGAAGACTTTAATACCCTAATAAAAACTTTAATAGCATAAAGAAGACTTTAATAGCCTAATAAAAACTTTAATAGCATAAAGAAGACTTTAATACCCTAATAAAAACTTTAATAGCATAAAGAAGACTTTAATAGCCTAATAAAAACTTTAATAGCATAAAGAAGACTTTAATAGCCTTATAAAAACTTTAATAGCATAAAGAAGACTTTAATAGCCTAATAAAAACTTTAATAGCATAAAGAAGACTTTAATAGCCTAATAAAAACTTTAATAGCATAAAGAAGACTTTAATACCCTAATAAAAACTTTAATAGCATAAAGAAGACTTTAATAGCCTAATAAAAACTTTAATAGCATAAAGAAGACTTTAATACCCTAATAAAAACTTTAATAGCATAAAGAAGACTTTAATAGCCTAATAAAAACTTTAATAGCATAAAGAAGACTTTAATAGCCTTATAAAAACTTTAATAGCATAAAGAAGACTTTAATAGCCTTATAAAAACTTTAATGGTATAAAGAAGACTTTAATAGCCTAATAAAAACTTTAATAGCATAAAGAAGACTTTAATAGCCTAATAAAAACTTTAATAGCATAAAGAAGACTTTAATAGCCTAATAAAAACTTTAATAGCATAAAGAAGACTTTAATAGCCTAATAAAAACTTTAATAGCATAAAGAAGACTTTAATAGCCTAATAAAAACTTTAATAGCATAAAGAAGACTTTAATAGCCTAATAAAAACTTTAATAGCATAAAGAAGACTTTAATAGCCTAATAAAAACTTTAATAGTATAAAGAAGACTTTAATAGCCTAATAAAAACTTTAATAGCATAAAGAAGACTTTAAAGAAACCACAGAACACACAGAGACACAGACACAGAGACACAGAGAGAGACTTTGAAGAAGACATAAATAGCCTAAAGAAAACTTAACTGTAGACGAAGTTGACGTCGTAATTGCTTTACCACCCTAAGGTTATACGTCACTACCGCGTCATAAAACGACAAGGCATTGTTTATTTGACAGTTTGCCGACGTTTGAGCGGACGTTAAAATATCGCGGCGATTTTTTTTTTCGCACACTGGATTTTCAACGCTCTGCTTAGCGCCGAGAGTTGAAAATCCAGTACGCGATAAAATCCCGCCACGATATTTTTACGTCCGTGCGAACGTCGGCTTAGATAATTTCCACCTTAGTGTAAGGTCTACAATAATGTTGACCACTCCAGAAGCCTATAATAGCTTCACAGTAATGACGCTGGCTTAATCATTCTTCAGGCTCTATAGACATCGCCGGCGCAGTTACATATTTCATTAGAAAACAATTAACGCATACTTAGCTTCTTCATAAGAGGATAAATTATGACATCTTTGACGCTGCTTCCCTAAACATTTGAAAAAGGAACATTACACATACGTCACCGTACGTCATCAGACCATACTTGCCTCAGTTTAAGAATTTGATACCAAATACGTCAACCAAGAACTAAGAAGCGGCTAAGTGCGAGTCGGTCTCACACACGAAGTGTTCCGTACCACTGTACAATATTTAACACTACATTTTTTTTAAACGCCGAAAAAGCACGTTTATAGCGACCATAGTATTATGTACATAGCCCTAGGCTTAGTAACATGGTCCCGTTGGCACTTTTTGGGTACGGAACCCTAAAAATAAAACATAATGAAATGTTCCACGAAACCATTGAATACCTAGTTCTTAAGAATAGTTACAGATGGACTAATTACTTTTAATCACTGTTAATGACGCAAACGGACCGGTATTTTGCTCAATCAGTCAGGCAAAGAATGGAAGCTCCTGCGATTAATCGAATAGTTGAGAATCGATTTGGTTTGTATTGTCGAGAATGATGCTGTTCTGGCCCTGTTGGTTAAAAGAAAACGATCGAATCAAAGAATTTAATCGAAAAAAAAAATGCCTAATGATTCAACTTTATGTAATGGTCAAAGAGTCAAATATAAGTAATAGTTCATCGTAAAAAAACTAGTGTCTAGTTAGTCCATAGCTATACAAATAAATAAAATTGAAGTGTCTGTTTGTAATGTCAAAATAACAACTTTTTATTAAATGCATAAGAAAGTATATACGGAAGTACAGTCTGTTGTCAACATTATCTGACCCACCCTAAAAACAAACGAATTTGGACCCTCTGCTTGTAACATTAAGGTTTATTCAATTTATATGAGCTTATCAGACAAGTGCTCGAGGAGTCGATGAACAAATACAATAATAATACAGACACGCAAATTTGATCTTTAGCATGTAACGTTAAGGTAAACCCACCCAATATTGTCGGAGCCACCGGCATTATATATCATTTTGTGAAGCTATTTTAATCATTAACTCGTTGACATTAAAGTTGAAAAGCTTTTAAGTCACACTACATAATTACAACCCAATCTTTAATTTCGCGTATTACCAACAAGTTCTTGTGGCTTAGCGGTTTGATGCTGGATTGGCGACGAACAACATGTGGGTTCGAAAACACAGTCGTCCACCTATTTATTAGCAGTTCCTTTTTTAATTTGTTGTCATTTCTACAACATTGCTTGCATTATTAAAGAACGACCAATATGATTTACGCCTAATAACTTATCTTGTAAACAGATGGGTAAATTAAAAATCTTCAAGTTCACAGAATTTATATTTACCAAGAATGGTTGGATACGAAGTAAAACATACATTTGCTTCGTGAGATAGATAATAAATTCATATAAGTGACAAAAGTTACACTACGCCTAATAGCCGTGACTGCGCACACACATTTGTAAATCGTTCCACATAACTCGTTAAGTATTTTTAAGCAATTTGGTGTAAAAAAGCATCATGTCTCAACTTGATGACTATACCAAACATAAAATCATATTTTAACATGAGCAGAAAGTTGGAATTAGAGAGATGGGTTGTCGACTTAATATAGCAGTAAGTGTTTTTTTTTATGCCAATTTTATTTTATTGATTGTAATTAATGAACGCGTAGTTGGCTGTTTTACCATTACATTCACTCCTTACAAGTTACATACACGGTTCCAAAAATGTTTTTTGTTTTAGAGAAATACGGTCAGGCTATGGTTAAGACGTTATGGAGACAATGGAAATATTCAGTGGATTCGTCCAGGAGCAAAAGCCATTAAGTATAGTCCCGAATCCGAACGCCACCGGGCCATTGTTTCAAGCCATGATGAAAATCCATTTTGTCCATTCGTGTAACCGCAATAAACCACAATATTTCAGTGGAAACAGTGAGAAGGCATTTACACGCTGCTGGGATAAGGAATTATAAACCGGCACAGAAAATTGCATTGACACCTGATCATCGCGAAGAAAGGGTCCGTTTTGCCCAGGAATATTTAAATTTTAATTGGGTAGAAAATCTTCAAAGTGAGAGTTAACAGGCTTCTTGTGGGTAAGCTCGCTCCATCGTCGACTTTGTCTGTGTCATCTCTGACCTAGACTAGAGTCAAGAGCAAAACTATCTTAAAAAAAAAAAAAAATGCTGTGATCTTCACTGATGAAAAATCATTTAAATCGGACAAAGATGGACGTAAAATCTTATGGCGAAGGAAAGGAGAACGCTACAATAAGAAGTGCTTGCTACCTTGTAGAACCAGCGGTAGAATAACCCTGGGCTACTGGGGCTGGATGTCGTCTATGGGACCTGGTGAATTGGTGGAAGTTGGTGGTAGGATTAATAGTAGTTTGTATTTGGAGATTCTGCGTGACGTCATGCTGCCGACTGTGCGAATTGCCTATCCAACATCACATATTTATTTCATGCACAATAACTGCTCCATCCACCGTGCAGGTATTGTGCAGGATTGGTTAGCTGCTCAAGAAGGTGTGGCAGTTAATAATTAGCCATCTAAAAGTCCTGATTTTAACCCTATAGAAAATCTATGGGGTCAAATGGTTTTAAATTGGGACACTACGGAAGTGGGGAACAAACACAACTTGGTTGAGATCGTGACATCGACTTGGGAGCACATGAGAGGCAAAGATTTGTGTTGGAATACGGTGCGCGGTATGCGTAGCCGCTTACAGCAAGTTATAGCAGGGGACGGTGCGCCAATCCGCTACTAATTAATCTAGTAGGTATTTTTAAACACACCATGTAAGTAAATGCTCAATGGTTTGATTGTTAAACCATTAAAATGTTGCAGATTATGTGGTGATGTTATTGTTATAAATAGATTTTTTCTATTTAAATAACATGTTTATTCACTACATATATGCAGCTATAAATCTGTAAAGTATTTCACAGATGAATTCATTTTCTCGATAACAAACTTTTAAGCATAAGCATGCCTTTTTTAATGTTTATAAAGGGTTAAATTTGATTATGCCATACTAATATGAAATGTATATTAATTTGGACATATATGAGCAATTACTTACTTTATCTTACCTAAGTGTTTTAATGAAATAATAAACATTTTAAACTTGCAATTGTTTAGTTTTATTTCTATACAAACTGCCCGTTTAAAAAGACAAGACCCTACGTCGTCCATTAAAGAAATGTAAAAAAAGTGTAATAAAATAATTTAAAAAAAAAACAGCTGAGCAAAAAGCTATATTTAGGTTAAACTTGATTCGAACGTAGATAACGATGAACATCGCACTACTTCAGTGACCACAAGACCAACTCAACTGTTATAAGCCTTATTGAAATTTAATCTTAGTTGTAATGCTAGACGCAATATTCTAAAGAATTTGAACCATATTGTATACTTTCATAAAGTTTATTCTTGCACTCCACAAGCAACCAACCTTCTCCTCGTGCAAATAGATTATTTTGTGTTTTAAATAATCAGTCCATTGAGACATGATAATAAAAAAATTACTTATAAAATACAAAATAAAAAATTGTAAAGAGACATTGTTTTTGCAATTTAGTAAGGCAAGGTGAAATATGTTTGCGCGTAGTCACTGCATACCCTTAGTAGCATTTGAATACCAGTTTTATAATGAATACGAATATTTATTTTTCAGCTACCCACTTATTACAAGTTATGCGAAAATATTACCATTTTAGAAAGTTTATATTTGAAGGTAATCCGTCTGTATATTATTGTAAAGAACTATGTTCTTTACAATAATACAAGAAATAGTTTTGGAATAAATTCTAAAGCAAGCAAAGCAAAGAGCAAGCAAAACAATATCTTCGTCGCAGGACTTGATCTCGCAACTTGTTTTTCTCAGTCTTATACACAGACCACGAGACCAGAACTACTTGAACACAATTATTAAAATAAGCTATTACACTAATTATATTATAACAAGTAGTTATAACATATAACCTAATGCTAACGTTTTAAAGATCAAATTTGCGTGTCTGTATTATTATTGTATTTGTTCATCAAGTAAGAGCACTTGTTTGATAAGCTCATATAAATTGAATAAACCTTAATGTTATGGTCAGAGGGTCCAAATTCGTTTGTTTTTAGGGTGGGTCAGATAATGTTGACAACAGACTGTACCGTATATACTTTTGTATATAACGAAAAAGCTATTTTTTAAATCTTTGTCTGTCTGTCTGTCTGTTTGTTCCGGGTAATCTCCGAAACGGCTGAACCGATTTTGACGGGACTTTCATTGGCAAATAGCTGATGTCACAGGAAGTGACTTAACCTACTACTTACTTACTTTACTTACTTTTATTTTAGAAAAATAGGGTTCCACGCAAAAAAAATTAAACCCATAAAATTGTGAACAAAAAGTCGGATTTGAAAAATTCTTTTTGCGTTTGGTAGCCCAATACTCGAGGATAGTTATAGGCTATTGAACCTCACGCTACGACCCTTAGGAGCCGCAGTTACAAGTTAACATTTTCGTTCAATTATATCACTCATGTTTACCAATAACTCACAACAATTCGATCAGTCCGAGCCGTTCTGACTCACAACACACATATATCATGTAACTGATTTTCGAAATACCAATTTATGACTCAAAGATTTATATGACGATTAAGAGAGCGAAGTAGCGGGCGCAGCTTGTATTGAATAAAATATCTGTTTATAGTTATTCGCATTGAGAAAGACATACCGAAGTTCCGGACCTAGTAAGGGACCGCAAAAGTGCCTACTGTTAGCGATAAGATCGGCATAACTCTGTTAAAGTCGTTGAAACGCGATGTAAGGCGGGGACTACAACGGTCAAGTGACGCTTTCGAGCGAAGCGGTTTTGCGTGAGCACTGTGCCCTTAAGTATCGCTTGTTCTACGTCTGTGTGAACCTGCTAAGTATTTAATGAAGCCCCTCTTAAAATTGTGCGTAGGAATCAGGACGGTGGGTTCTTTGATTTAGAATTTACATAAAATTCTCGACTTTGCAGAAGTGAGTGTTTAAGTTCCGACAGGCAATTGAATTTACCTATAAAAGCTTTTTCTTTTCTATTTTGAAATTATCTTTCACGGAAAATGAATTACATAGGCACTGAAAGCGTAAACGTAAATATTGAAGAATAGTAAGAGTTGAAAAATGAAATAAAAGCGTACGATTCACGGAATTCGTTTTATTATGCTTTTCGGTAAGGGGAATGCTCGTGCAAACAAGAAAGATTTATTGAGGAAAAGTTGAAATGTTTTTACGACTCCCCCATACATATTACATTGCTACATAATTAAATAAAGTGCTATAATCTCAGACCTTTTATCTCAATAGTCGAATTATGTAGCTGAGAGCTCTCAACGGCAAAATTCTCTGGTTAGCTAAAATGTATGATTTTTATTAAATTTTTTGGGTTTCAAGTATTAAATTGGTTGAGGAAAAATCAAATGGAATTATATATTTTTATTTCAACTCTTACCTACTTAAAACCATTTTCATCAAGCTTTAAGCGATAATATATCGAATAAACAAGGAATACTTTTACTAATTAATCACCAGAATCTAAGCTGTCTCTCTCGTATGCACCAGGCTGAACCCGACTGACTTCCTATGTTTATAACATACTTAGTTAATAGGTACCGCTCCTAAGAATTTTAAGTAAGTATACGTATAAACGTCCTTACTGTTCTCTATATGGGATCCTGGACTTTTAAGCGAACTTGTTTAATTAAGCGACGTACTACCGTTGTGCACTCTGCATTATAATGAGATGATAGAATGATTGTATAAGCTTACGAAACTGTAAATTGTGTCTGATTTGAGACTATTGTTCTGGTTTTAATTATCATAATGATGTAATTATGGTTTTATGGACGTTTTAAAAGCAGTATTTTAAGATTGTTTCTTACCTTTATACAATTACTCCCAGCTCCCTGCAGCGAGACTGGCTTCTGTAAAGAACAGAACAATTGGTTCGTCAACGTTATTTCGGGCCTGAAGTTTCATAACACAGATTCATTGAACAAAACGAAAAACATTTGAGATTAACGATAAGACTAGGTCTACTTTCTGATTAACTGTTTTGTAGAGTTTTACACTCCAGCTTCAACATGGATGATAGAAAAAAAATAGCTTCCAATAACTACTTCAATTAACGGGCTAAGCAGATACTGGCACATCCACGCCTTGTACGCGAATTAGCGATCGTTTTTCTTTTCTTTTTAGAGATACAAGAAACTGTTGGTTTGCGTTTGAAAGTTCATTGATAACTTATACCTTCGAGAATATTCACAATAAACATCATGTTACAACTGTTTCAGTCAATTATTTTAATATTTACGCAAGGACGCTGATGTTTCAACCGATACTTCAAATTTATAAGTCCCTATGTCTTCAGTAATGAGGTCTAAAATCGCCTGTCTTTCGTGTTGAAAATAGCGTAGTCCTGTGGGATTGTATTTCAGCGACTCCCGTTTATTGCTCGATAACTGCCCATCCCCGAGGTGTGTTCGATGTCACGCAAATTTCGGTCGTTCTGTTTTGTTTTTATTTATTTGTCTATAAAGTTTTGTAGGCGATTTTATTATAGAGCGGATGTAGGGTAGTTCAGGTTGTTAACGAAGGAAATGAGAAAAAGGTTCGCGGGAGCGCGGGAGGTGCTCTAGTGCGGTCTAAAATTAGTTTGAAATTGGAATTCACTCTCAGCTCTTGAGACACAAAAATGTGGCTTGTCAGCAGACTTCCCAGCCACTTTGATTTATAGGTAGTTCTTCATATTTTATTTCAAGTTACGGAGTGTGAAGCTATTTCAGGTTCCTGAGCATTTCCTTAAACCAGCAGCACAGTATGATCGTGATGGTGCCTGTGACAGCTTACAAATTATAAAAATAAAACTCATCCATTTGATAAATTTATAATTTTAGCGGTATGTTATTATTGCATTGTACGACTAAACGCCGACAGATAGGTACTACGCCGATAGACTGAACACCGACAAGACTTTATTCCACGGGACTCTTCGCCGACAGGACACTTCACCGACAGGCACCCCGAGGGCAGCCCGAGGTTCGGTTTGGTTAGGTTCCTTTAAACCCTGCACGCAGAAATAGGAGCCCCGCGCAGCGAGGCTCCGTCGATCTGCTATCAGACATAAGGTATTAATGTACCTAGATTATGTACGTATATTATGTTGTGCCCTGTCGGCGAAGAGTCCCGTCGAAGTAAAGTCTTGTCTGTGTTCAGTCTGTCAGCGTTTAGTCGTAGACTCTATTATTGCAGCTCTTACAACAATGTAGTATGGCATCTGTTTTCTCACATTTAGCAGACAATATTAACGGAAATTACTGTGGTGCAGTGGAGCAGTGGTGGCCCAGTGTTAGCGGCCCCGAATTACGACTTTGTAGGTCGTGCGTTCGAACCCAGGCAGACTTTGTGTAAATAATTTCATCACCACTGCTCTCAAAACGGTGAAAGAAAACATCGTGAGGAAACCGGCATGTCCTAGAACCAAAAATTCGAAGACATGTGACATCTACCAACCCGCACTGGGCCCGAGTGGTGGATTACAACCCACCCCCTCTCGACGAGAGGATGCCTGTGTCCCAGCAGTGGGAACATTACAGCCTGATTATGTTATACATACGTGGTCATACATACGCTTGACATTTTGATCTATTGGTAGTTCATCAATTTTTATTTCCAGTTAAAGAGTGATGAGCTATTTTAGGTTTCTGAGAATTTCATTAGTCATCTTTATTTGTAGAACGTACTGTGAGAAACTTCTCTTTAACGAGACTTCAGGTTCCAGAGCGATGAGCAGAAAGCCAAAAAAAAAATTTTTCTAGGTTAAGTTTCTTTGTTAATCTTACCTGCTACAATTGAAGAGATTCCTCTCTTCTTCTCTATTAGAAAAACAGTCAACCAGGGTCATATTTACCTACATTGTGCTTAGCAACAATCATGCTAACTGAATCCACAAAATTCTTGTCCACGAGTCAGTAAATTTTGTAATATTGACATAATTTGCATATCTAATCTGTTACAGCTTGTTCAAGATAAATAACAGCTATGTCACAATGATCACATTCTTTGTCGATCATTATTAGGCAACTATTAGTGTTGTCAAATTTATTGAGCACATTATATCCTGGACTACACAATGGGGCCAAGTTATGAGCTTTGAGCGATCGTAAATAATAGCTAACTATTTAATGGATTTAATACTATTTAGATACCAAATACATAGTTCCGACAGGCGAACTCTTGATATCAACTAACGGCCAAACCCAATAAACTATCTATCACCAGTTTTGGTATACTGGAGATTGAAAAACCTATCTCTCTATGGTTTTAACGTCCCAATAATATATGTGATTATGACATCTTACCGACCTGACATAAGGATGGATAGAGTTATACTGCCTATTATCAATCAATCTATCTTTTACTGAAAATAGGTTATTGGGTTCGGCCATAAGGGTTAAAATGAAGAGAAATCGAATCTTCTCTCATTCTTTCCCTTTTTATCCTTTTTTTGCGTCCAAACAGTTTGCGTGTTTGTAAAGAGTACCATTGTCTACATAAGCAGTAGTAAGGCTATTCTTAAAGGCCAAGAATTTCGAAAAGTCAGAGCTAGGAACGGATACGTTCCACGCCGTCACGTGAAATTTTACGTGCGACAGGAAAACTTTTTAAGGGCGCACCGAGAGTTTGCCTTTGTCTCTGTCTTTTTCTTTACGTGTAAAGAGTAAAGAAAATAAGCACACTTTTACACATTTTCAATGTGTTTCGTTGTTATTTTCATCATATTATTCTTAAATAAAAAATTGTCATGTATGAACTTTATTTTAAGTAAATGAATCATATTAATTAAATTACTTTTTTATATAAGATAATAGGGAAATGGAGGAAAAAAATACTCGAAAAGAGGTAACTTTGTGAATTTATTCTATCGAGTCAACTTTATCAAATCGTGTTTCCATCGTGTTTACTGCCTAGTATATATCCCCTCTAATACCAATATATTTCTCTAGATCTTAATTTAATTGTTTACTACTTCAAACAAGGGTTATAAAAACGTGTTTCAATCAACAAACAATCAACTCAGCCTATCGCAGTCCACTGCTGGACATAGGCCTCTCCCAGGCTGCACTACAACACCCTACGCAAAAACGTGTAAAAAGCACAGTGCAGCGTTTTTTGTGTCCGAGTTTTGAACTCGAAATGCCAAATGGCCCATATACCAAATCCCCAGACAGTGTAAAATGAAAAGCTGATAACCGTAATAAACTGATTCAACGCAATTCAAACTAAAAACTTATTCATAGCCCGCCTTTCTCTTAAGAAATGTACTACAAGCTACCGCAAGCGGTGAAGTCAATATTTTAGCCGCAAAGCTGTGGCGCCACTGCGATTACTGCGCGTAGGCACAATTCTAGCTAACAATATATATTGTACTTAAATATTAGTTGGAACTATAAACCTCTACAAGTACACTATAATTTTCTATTACGGAGCTTAACTTTGGCAGTAAGGGTTTAAAACTACTATTAAGATTGTACAAAAATTTAAAATTGACATTTAAGGTAACGTAGGTACGACTATTAAGTAAGATATGGAAAAAACAAAGGCTTATTATTAATTACTAGCTGTTCCCCGTGAATTTGTTGAAGTCGTAAGATACACAATATACTAAAATAACAGCCACATTTTAATAAAACTCCCTCGTCCCCCGACCCGCCGCGTTGCATCGCCCGCCCGCGCTATTAGTTTTCGCTCAGAAAAAGAAAGAAAGAAAATACGTTTATTTGCGGTAAACATGACGCAAAGAAAGTACTATCTGTCAGTGAAAGCCCCGTCAAAATCGGTCCAGTTGTTTCGGAGTTTAGCTGAAACAAACAGATAGACAGGGAGACAGACAGTCGGACAGATCGACAGACAGACAAAAATTATAAAAAAAATAATTTTGTCATAAGTACCGTTTATACTTTCATAATTATGCATTTAGTAAAAAGCTATTATTTTTACATTACAAACAGACACTTCAATTTTATTTATTGGTATGCATGTATGTATGTATATGTATAGATTTAAGTTACGAAGTTTATTATGATGGCAACTTTAGTTAGGTACTTCAAGAGCATTTATGTCAACTCATTTACTAAACACAATACTATGTTTAAAATCAATTTTGAAGCACTAAAATCCAAAGAAATGCGCATATAACACATTTCCCAATATAATTCCTTAAGAGCGTTGTCACATTTTGCACCTCTCTCGCTCACACAGAACCAAATTTTTAAGAATGTTAAATGAAAAAATGCTTTTTTGAAAAATGTAATCAATCGGCGATCTACAAAATAATATTAATTTAATAGGTAGTTATCAAAAACACTTTTCTATTGTGTTATCTAATAAACTCAGGTAATTAAGTGTTATGATTTGTTTTTGAGATGATGTAAATAAATGCCACAATAAAAATGTGTTTGTTTGATTATATTTTTCAAAAATGCATCTTTTCATTTAACATTATTAAAAATTTGGTCCCGTGTGAGCGAGAGAGGTGCAAAATGTGACAACACTCTTAAAATATCACTGAACTGAGACAGTAAGTGAGATTTACGATTAAAAACAAATCGGTCATCATCATGTCTATACATGACGTCGTGCTACGTCTTGTTCAATACTAGGTACATTCTGATGACCGTGGGATCCCAATTTCTACTAATTACTGGAATAGCATGACACGTCATCATAAAATAGCAACTTTATAGGTAATAAATACATCAGTTGTTATTACTTGACATTTACAACTTGTTCCAAGTGCCGTACTCACAGACATCAATTTGATTAACGTTAATTAATCATTAATATAAGGCCCCGGCCGGCTAGACCCTCCACGGATAAGCAACGAACTTTAACGCACACTGAGATAGTTGTTGGTTGATTAAGGAAACCCACCACCCACCCAGTATCGGAAGAAAGAAAAACTGTGTGGATAGTGTGAAGTTCGGCTCCAGACTTTACCTTACTTAGGTACATAATATTATTATTTGGAGGTCATGTCAAATGCTCATGTAACACCCAGTCTCATAAAGACCGGAGGAGCTACACTCGAAGTTGGGGACGAGAATGTTTACATAGGACAAACTGTCCAGTTAGGTAGGTCCAACTTCGAGAAAGAGGTCAATCGTCGAATCCGACTCGGCTGGGCAGCGTTCTTGAATTTACGCAATATCTTTTCGTCCCTTTGACCAGTGCCAGTGATGATCTATGCCACTGAAACGTGGTCACTCACAATGGACATTATTAGAAGGCTAAAAGTCTACCTGATCGAATCAGAAATGAAGAGATCCGCAGGAGAACCAAGGTAACCGATATAGCCCGAAGAATTGCCAAACGTAAGTGGCAGTGGACAGGACACATTGCTCAGAGAACAGATGGCCGATGGGGCTGAAACATTCTGGAGAGGCACCCCCTTGCCGAAAGACGTAGCGTTGGAAGACGGGGCGGGAAAGTGGAACGATGACCTTGTGAAGGCCAGGAAACCGCTGGATGCGAGAACCGCAGAACCGGTCGAAGTGGCGGTGCTTGAGGGAGGCCTGTGTCTAGCAGTGGTTGTCTTTTACCTAACACTACTGAATGGATTCACTGTGGTCTGATAATAAAGGTTTATTATTATTTACTTACGAATTTAAATTTGAGGCCATATAAACCTTGAAAAATATGAAACCAAAGTGTGTACCAAGATATATTTTCCGATTCTTACTAAAGGAACTAGTCGTTACATAGATCATGAGCCGTCAACGTTAATCAACGTCTATGAATACGGGGGTAACAATGTACAAGTACTTAATCCTTACAACAGGTTTTTAACCCAGATAACCACATTAACCTAGACCGGGAGTACAAGTAAATCAACCAATCAATCTGCCTAGCCTTTTCTCAACTATTTTGGGGTCGGTTGCCGAGTACCAGTATTTTACATAGAACGACTGCCTATCTGACTTCCATAACCCAGTTACTGGGTAACACGATACCTCTTGGTAAGACTGGTTGTTAGACTTTTAGACTTCTAACTACCCGTAACGACTGTCAAAGATCTACGAATGACAGCCGGGACAAACGGCTTAACGTGCTTTCCGAGGCACAGAGGGGTCTTGATATGTAAAGATGGTCACCCATCCACGAACCAAATGCGGTAAGTGTAGCTTAACCTTTCGATCGGCCCGTGCGGCTGTTATCATTAGCCACGAGCCACTAAGTAGTGCAAGTAAATCTATTATAATTCACCCTTGTACTTACATGGATGTTTTGATCTCATAATATGACCTCTAGAAGCCGTACACTGTAAGCCGAGGTTACGGCTGAAACCTATACAATGTATTGTGTGTATATAGGCATGCGTATGAGGGTAATGTTATGGTAGGCCTGAGATTTACGAACAATCTATTTAACAGTTAGTTTGAGAGTAGTGGTGGCCCAGTGGTTACGACCGTGCCTTACGAGTTGTAGGTTCGAACCCTGACCGGCGCTTTACTTTATATAAATTATTTCATCACCACTGCTCTCAAAACGGTAAAGGAAAACATCGTGAGGAAACCGGCGTGTCCTAGAACCAAAAATTCGAAGACATGTGACATCCACCAACCCGCACTGGGCCCGCGTGGTGTCCCAGCAGTGGGGTCATTATAGGCTGATTATGCTTTATACTATACTATATATCTCGACGTAAAGGGTTCCCTTTACGTCTTCCCCTCCCTCCTCTTCTCTTCTTTTCGTTCCCTTTGGAAAAGTACACCCAAAACAAAAATAAAATACACACAATTTTTCTAAAAATCACATTTGGACCCGACTGTTCATAGAACAAAATATATTATGGTTATACTGACATAATGAATTATGCATAGTATGTAACATAGTGTCTAATAGTTATATTTAATCTACTAGTAATATTTAATCTTAATACTTGCATAGAGGTATCTACTAATAACAAAATGTGTTAAGTACCTACTTTAAATAAATACTTAACTGTATTTCACTTTTATTTCTAACTGTACTTGCGGCAGTCGACGTAAAGGGAATAAAAGTGAGGAAGATATCATTTGCCCGATTAGAGGGAATAAAAGCGAGATGAGTCTCACCGCTCGACGTAGAGGGAATAAAAGCGAGATGACTCTCACCGCTCGACGTAGAGGGAATAAAAGCGAGATGACTCTCACCGCTCGACGTAGAGGGAATAAAAGCGAGATGACTCTCACCGCTCGACGTAGAGGGAATAAAAGCGAGATGACTCTCACCGCTCGACGTAGAGGGAATAAAAGCGAGATGACTCTCACCGCTCGACGTAGAGGAAATAAAAGCGAGATGACTCTCACCGCTCGACGTAGAGGGAATAAAAGCGAGATTACTCTCACCGCTCGACGTAGAGGGAATAAAAGCGAGATGACTCTCACCGCTCGACGTAGAGGGAATAAAAGCGAGATGACTCTCACCGCTCGACGTAGAGGGATTAAAAGCGAGATGACTCTCACCGCTCGACGTAGAGGGAATAAAAGCGAGATGACTCTCACCGCTCGACGTAGAGGGAATAAAAGCGAGATGACTCTCAACGCTCGACGTAGAGGGAATAAAAGCGAGATGACTCTCACCGCTCGACGTAGAGGGAATAAAAGCGAGATGACTCTCACCGCTCGACGTTGAGGGAATAAAAGCGAGATGACTCTCACCGCTCGACGTAGAGGGAATAAAAGCGAGATGACTCTCACCGCTCGACGTAGAGGGAATAAAAGCGAGATGACTCTCACCGCTCGACGTAGAGGGAATAAAAGCGAGATGACTCTCACCGCTCGACGTAGAGGGAATAAAAGCGAGATGACTCTCACCGCTCGACGTAGAGGGAATAAAAGCGAAATGACTCTCACCGCTCGACGTAGAGGGAATAAAAGCGAGATGACTCTCACCGCTCGACGTAGAGGGAATAAAAGCGAGATGACTCTCAACGCTCGACACCGACGTAGAGAGACTCGACGTAAAGGGAACAACATATCAAAACAATGGTTCTCAGAGACAAGTGCCAGTAGCACAGATACCACTCAATTGTAGTCCTTACAACATTAACCCGCTCTCGCTTCCGCCCATTATCTACTGTCCGCCGTGCTTTATTACATCCTTCATTGAAACTTATCATCGGTTATTAAATTAACTGTTTTGGAACAGCGTGTTATGAGATTTTTGAGTGTTAATTAGGAAGTTAGGGGTCATTAATTAATTAGAATGAATAAAGGGGCTGAATTGTTGTTCATTGAGACGGTTTTGTTTGGACGTAGTTTGGAAAAGGGATCGGTTTGCCCGGCTGAGTAGCCATGATCCGGGTACAAAATATGTTCCAGTGTGTGAATGGCATCAAGCGGTATCTAAGGTCAATAAAATACATTATATGAAATAGGTTTCAGAAACATTGAGGAAAAATTTTCTCAGATAAAGATTTTCCTATAACTACTGTCCCTGTGAAACAAAACTTTATGTAGTGTGACGGGTCCAGGTAAAGATAGTGAGATTGGCTCATGAACGGGTTGATTGCACAAAGAAAAGGGAGGTCTTTCCCCCACAGTGAGATACTTTGCGTGGATTTGACGCATATTTTATGAAACAACCTAACTATGGCTTAATCAAACCTAGAGTAATTTAAAGTTTTTAGTATCAAGATTCTATTTTTAGATAAAGTTATACCTAGGTACATAAATAATGAATAGGTCTGAAAACCGACACCGACCTTGTTAGAAAATCCTAGACGGATGAGGAGTACTTCAGATAATGAATTCGTATAAATCCTAGACGGATGAGGAGTACTTCAGATAATGAATTCGTATAAATCCACTTTGTATACGTCAAAAGTTTTTGATGAAAGATGACGTAAAATGGATTAACATTTAGTATAGCATATTGTTTAAGGTTTCAATGATAAATGAGCTGTTGGTCTGTTAGGTACTGAATTGATAAATGATCTTGTCCAATTTGAAGATCCATTGAATGAATCAGTAGATGGATGGATATCTTAACAAATTTTCATCTCCACTCTAAATTATAAAATATCTAGGTAAGTATGTACGTAATATAAATTAAAGCTTTTGCGAAATCACAAAGAAAAAAAGGGATCCTGGAAGGAGATAGAAGCAGTTTTCGTCTGAAGTCAAGCGGAATCGAAACCTATGAGTTAATCTTTCTCCTTTTATAGGATTTCTTCTCGGTGCTTTAGTTAGTAGGCAGATATAGCGCTACAAAATTTGACGCGTGGGTGATCAAAATCGGAACTACACACAACCGAACGTCGCATTCCTTCGATAACTAATAGATGGCGATATAGACGCGAACCGCGCGTGCGCGTGTTGTGTGGATTTAATATTTGTCTCAATTTGGGCCAAAGTTATGCCCTAGAGTGAAAATAACCCGCCTTGACTAGTCAAAATCACAAGCGGCCTATTTCACCACTTCTCTGAAACAGTCTCCCTGTTTTATTCAAATTATGAAAAAAAAAATTAAATGAAAAAGTGTTTATTCACAGAAATAATTTTTTACAGAATATATTTACCTCCGCCAAACTGCAAAGCAGTTTGTTGGCAGACGTAGCCCCTTTTTTTCAAATATTAACATATTTTATTTTTATAATGACACTTTTTCACATAAAACTATAAAACATCACTTCTTAAATTTAAAAAAAAAAAAACAGACATTTTAATTTTATTTTTAGTTATTCTCTATAGTTAATATCTACTTTTACATTTTTTATAAGGTAATCTGGTAGATACATACTTAGTGCTTTTCGGACATTACAAAATGGATTTATTTTCTTTGCACACCGTATCAATATATTCAATCGATAGCCTAAGCAGGTTACCACTTGTTATTTTTTATTAGTTACCGGATCTTGAAAAAAATATCCACCATTTTTGTCTCATGAGGGAAAATTTAAATTCTTTTTAGACTCTCAACTACATCTTTACACAAATTTTATTATACTTAAGCATAGTACACATAAATAGCAGAATTATAGCCGAAGGTACATCGAAACAAGTACTCATTATTATAAGGCTTTTTTCTTTGGTATTTTTATTTTATTTTTCAGCCTGTAGATGTCAGGAGTGTGTCGTTAGTACCGATAATAAGCTGTTTATAAAAGCTAGCGTCATTATAGCTCATTGTTGCGGTCGGAACAGCATTAAAATAGCTTCATCGCATAATGATAGTGGGATGTGTCGTGATCGGCGGTGATGTGAATATCGATTGGTAAAGATTTGTATTCATCACTCTATTTTGTGAAATTAACGTACCTACCTTCATAATCACGTATTTTCTTGCGATACGGGGTAGATCAGTGGTCTCGAACCTACCGATTTTTCGGTATTTCTACCGATATGGGCTCTGTGCTACCGAAATATTACGATTTTTCTGTCTGAAATCGTAGAAAAATCGTTATATTTCGGGATTTCGGTAGAACAGAGCCCATATCGGTAGAAATACCGAAAAATCGGTAGGTTCGAGACCACTGGGGTAGATACAGTAGATATACTAAAATAAATTGATACATAGTTTATCTATAAAGTAACTTTAGGATTGAAAAAGAATTGATAAATAAATATCTGAAAATATTCTTATCTACCGCATTTTTCAATTTCCCCTTTAGATGACTAAGTTTTTGAACAGTTCTGTCTGTGTTATGTCTAGTCAATTTAACTTTTATTAAACTGAAACCCACACAAAGGAAATTGAACCAAACTGAATTTAAAGCTAGCATAGCCAACAAACCTGTAGTGACAGGTATAACCTAGTTGCCGCAAAGCCACCAAAAAGGTTAAGAAACAAAGCGTCCAGATTTTTCGCATAGCCGCACATCCCTAGCTCATAGTAATAAAATTACTTTATACAGCGCGTCTCAACTTTTTTTTATCACGTCAATATCGATTTTACATCGTTATAAATACAGTTGAATTTCACTTGACAGCTCGAAAGCAATCGATGGATATGCGACGACACGCGGGTTGTAAAGTGGACGTGCTATTTTTTTTTAATGTCGTTTAATATCTACGAACATGTCCCGTGCTCTATGCTGCGAGTGTGACAAAGTTGTACAGAGACTGAAATCATTTGAAAATGGATTCTATTACTTACGCGGTTAGGTTTGTTTTAGAATGTGTAGAAGTGAGGTCAACGTTTTCATGAAGTCTAGTACTTTTTTTAAAGATTACAGTTGACTGATTCTCGAATGCAATTCAATAAAAAAGCGGCTGTGAAGCTCGTTTGGATAATGATTTACGAATTTATTTTATTTTTAATACTCTTCTGTAAGAAATTGCAATTAAAAATACTTGGTGGCATTCTTTAGAAAAGTATTTTATTTACAGAAGCGGCGTAACTTTTGAAGTCGTTTTGGACAAAAAGCGTCGGTCGTTGAAATCTTAAAGAAAAAGAAAGGAAAAGCTTTTGCATGTATTTAAAAAAGTTGTAAAGGATTGTGTCCTTGTCGTTACTAAGTATTTGGGTCATTTTAAACGTGACATCATTTTTTTTATGAACCATGAAAGTAACCCGCGCAGAGGCGCCGCCGCCCTTTCAAAATATCTCTGGAAAAATATTAACGGTCCAATTAAAAAAAAAAAACTTTCAAAAGTCGTGGTGTTGATTCATCAAATCCTCTGATCATTTCATCAACTGCCGAGCCTTTTCCCAACTATGTTGGGGTCGGCTTCCAGCCTAACTAGATGCAGCTGATAACAGTATTTTACTTGGAGCGACTGCCAACCTGACTTCCACAACCCAGTTACTGGTTAACACCCTTAGCAAGATTGGTTGTCAGACTTTCAGGTTTCTGACTACCCGTAACGACTGTCAAAGATCTAAGAATGACAGCCGAGAACAACGGCTTAACGTGCTTTCCTATGCACGAAGGGGTCTCGTATGTAATGGATGGTCGGTCACCCATCCATGGACCGAACTAGGCAAGCGTTGCTTACCCCTAAAGATCGACCCGTGCGGCTGTTTGTTAAAACAGCCGCAGTCAATTTGACGGGGTTACACGAGCTCGTCAAATTGACTGATTTTGTTACGAAAACCCTCTTTCGTCGTTTTGTTTGAATTGAACAGGATAAATCTTGGATAAAATTTCAAGGCGTTGCTTTTAGAAAAAATACCTGGAATAAAGTGCTAAAATACCTGGAATAAAGTGCTAAAATACCTGGCATAAAGTGCTAAAATACCTGTCATAAAGTGCTAAAATACCGGGAATGAAGTGCTAAAATACCTGGCATAAAGTGCTAAAATACCTGGCATAAAGTACTCAAATACCTGGAATAAAGTGCTAAAATACCTGTCATAAAGTGCTAAAATACCTGGCATAAAGTACTCAAATACCTGGAATAAAGTGCTAAAATACCTGTCATAAAGTGCTAAAATACCTGGCATAAAGTGCTAAAATACCTGGCATAAAGTACTCAAATACCTGGAATAAAGTGCTAAAATACCTGGCATAAAGTGCTAAAATACCTGGAATAAAGTGCTAAAATACCTGGAATAAAGTGCTAAAATACCTGGAATAAAGTGCTAAAATACCTGGAATAAAGTGCTAAAATACCTGGAATAAAGTGCTAAAATACCTGAAATAAAGTGCTAAAATCTGTCTCTAGTGCACAAATCTAACCCTTCGTACTAACTTCTAACTCGTCGTCAAACGCATAATCTAAGTCGCTCGCTCCAGCTACAAGTTTACTTAGGCGGTTTTGAGTGAATTAATCCTGTATGTTTAGGGCTAATACCTAATGGTAATCCCGCATATCGATAACAGCATATCGATAACGTCATGACCATTAAAACCCCTGCCAAACGTGTAAGTCCTGTCCTTACCATATCACTATGTGCTTGGTTTGATCTTACAATAAGCATTGCATAATACATAACCCTTGAATTGGGTAAAGGGTTTTGGGATTCACCCCTGATTTAGGATTGACACAAAGACAGCTTGAATAGAGCTGTTATAAGTATCCGGTCTGTTTTGTAAAAATCTCACCATGAAAACATAAGTGAAGTGAGCTGTCATTTCAACTGATGCTAAGGATTGACACTATTGACAGCTCACTTAAAGCTCACTTCAGCTAAGTGCTCATTGCTGAGGCCACTGCAGCCGCGGACACACGTCGACGGTTGCCTCTGTCGTTGACGCGTGCCGCTCGTCTGTATTCAATGAGCACTAAGATTTCTCGATGAGATTTTTGCAGAATAGATCGGGTGAAGTCAGTCTTTAAGAGGCAAGAAAGAATAATGTTTATTTGGACACAGTTCGTGAAACAAAAAGTACAAATAACAAAATAAAAAAGAGAAAATAAGGTTTTAACAACAATAGTGTGTGCCTCATGGCTGCGCAAAAAAGGTTCATTTCAGCATTAATGCCAGACAGATGCTGTCCGACGCTGGTTTTCTAATGAATCTTTAGGGACAGGTGACGGGAAGTACAAACAGTTTTAACATACCTAATACATAATTTATATATATATATACATAACTTACATAAACTCAGGCCTTCTTCCCATGGAGGTAGGCAGAAACTACAGAACGCAACCTGCTACGATCCTTACATACTCCTTTTGCCTCGTTTACGTTCATACATCTGGTCATACACGCACGCCGCTTGCGAGTACTACGCACCTGACCTTTCTGAAGAACATCACCAATAAGATCACTATATGTCTTCCTAGGGCGTCCTCTCCCGGCGTTTCCACTCACATCTGCCGTGTAAATACCTTTTTAAAATGTAAAATAATGTGTGTGTGTGTGTAACGTGTCTGTATGTGTCTTTTTAAATGTGTGTATGTGTGTTGTAGTGTAATGTGTCGTGTAATTTTATACTTATAAATAAACAAACTAGTCATCAAATATAAAAGTAAGACAAGACAGAAAAGTATTTTTTCTGATCATGGAAAGATTGTTCCAAATTAACATGCATTCGGCCATAACCTTAATTCGTTACTGCTGTTTCGGCCCTACATATTATATTAACATATTTCCTTCGCACTTCTATTTATGGAAGCACACTCACCTTTTAGACAAAATGGACCAAATTATCCGGCTTGAATTAACTTCGATCTTGAATGTGGCCATGGACGACCGAGCTTGGTCACAAGCTACTCTTCCAATTCGTGTGGGAGGCCTCGGCGTCCGCAAAATTTCTAGTGTCAGTTTACCGGCTTTCATATCCTCGGTCCACGGCACTGAGAATTTAATCAGGAAAATCCTAGCCTGCACACTGATTAATTTTGATGTGCCGTGCTTCACCGAGGCTATGGATGCCTGAAGACTCGCTTGCCCGAATTCAGATCCACCCGGCAATCCATCTTTCCAGAGACGGTGCGATGAGCCGCTTTGTAGAGTAGTACAGAAAAATTGACTAAATACGTCTGCTACTACTGCGAAGCGTGCGCGCCTGCTGACTGTGGGTAAGTGGGAGACGGGTCCGTTTCATGCACTACCGTCGTCGAACATAGGCACTTTGTTCGACGACACTACTTTCCACCTCGCTGCTTCCCTGCGACTTGGAGCTCCTTATTGTTCTCCTCATCGCTGTCACTGTGGCGAAATTGTCAATAGCCTCGGACATCACGGCCTGTCTTGCAGCTGAAGTGCGGGTCGCATAGCACGGCACGCGAACATTACCGTCGGCGTTCCAGCTGTATTAGAACCCAATGGCTTGGCACGCGACCATGGCAAGAGACCGGACGGCATGTCTTTATTTCCATGGAAGGTGGGTAAGCCTTTAGTGTGGGACGCAACTTGTGTCGGTAGTCTTGCGTCATCCCATCTTCCTGGCTCGGCGTGTTGTGCTGGTGGCTACTGCGGCTGCGGAAAACCTCAAGCGGCGAAAGTATAATAAATAACCTTATCGGTAATTATAGTTTCGAGCCGTTTTGGGTTGAAACTCTCGGGCCGCCGTGAGGTCCGAGTACTCATGGTTTGTTCAACGAAATCTCTAAACGGCTGGTTGACACTTCCCATGACCCAAGGGCTGGCTTGTACCTTGGCCAGAGGCTAAGCATTGCCATACAACGTGGCAATGCCGCCAGTCTCTTGGGTACATTACCGATCGATAGCGATGCGAAGGAATTTTTCGACGCCATATTTTAGTTTTTTAATAGTTTTAGTTAATTTAGGATATTATATTTTTGTGTTAAATCTGTTTTAAATAATTACGTTTTATATCATGGAGTAGGTACTGATTTCTATTTCCGTTACCTTGTGAATAGTCAATAGACCTATCGTGAATACAAATAAGTACGTATCTAGATGTTTGTCATCGTTCACAAACACACGTGTTTGCACCAGATTGGATCTTTTGTTTTGTTTGCATCGTTTCATATCGGAGACACCAATTTGTATAGACGAAGGTCGCTATGACAATATTTTTTTTGCAATCAGAAACGCTGTTGTACTAGCATGTTTTTAATAGACCTGAGGGCTTAGACAAATTGATATTCTATCAGCGAGAACGATGATGGAAAGTGAAAAATGTATTGGATTGACATAAACTATCGAAAAGCTTATGTCACGTCATTGTTGGAATACGAAACGCTTTTAAAGGCGATTGTCACTTGGCTGGGCCTTGGACATCTTTATTCGCTTGGTTGAAAGATTACCAAAGATTACCCTTTTTTTCGTCGTGAAATCCTCATGGATACCCTCCGTCTGGGGAGAACGGAGGGTTATGTCGGATTCCTACCGACTAAAGCCCCATTGTTCCTTCTTCTACCATAAGTCGGGGGCCTGACTGTTCGAGCACATTTGCCGCATACCCGACTGGTATCAGCCCGCCATGCCTAGCGGGCCGTATCACCAAGTGCGGCTGATGCCGCGACCGCACGTCCTCCCATAGAGGTGCGCATGGAACGCTGCGTGCCACCTCTTTGGGCCTGACTGTTCGAGCGACAACACAGCCCCAGTTTCGCCACCCGCAAGCCCCTCCCTGTGGTGTGATTACCCTGAAGCAGTATACAGGAAGGTCTTCATCAGGGATTCATCTTCTGAGCATTTATTATACTTTAGATAGTTTTTCCGACGCACAAACTTGCAATATTTTTGTTCAACAATTAACATGAGATTTAACTGCAGATTTCATTACAACAGCAACACCAGACGAGGATGAGGCTTTCAGCAGCTGGCAACACTTTCATTACATAATAGGAAACTACCAAAGTACAGTCACGCGCGAAGCGATATTCTCCAAAAGATAATCCTAATTGATTTAAAATGATGTCATAAACATAGTGTTTTCGAAACCATTCAATTATGAAATAAGTATTTTCTTACAGTTGCAATCGTTAGTTAGAAAATGGCTTTTGAATTTTGCGTTAAGTTTAACTTATTTTAAATGCTCGTGACTGTACGTAAAGCAGAACAAAACACATTTAATCAACTCGTCATTCAACAGTACACAATAGTAGCGAAGAGGAAGTGAAATGAACCAATAGAAAAACTCATGGATTCTATGAAAACTTCATTCCCGTGGGATTCCTACGTCCTGATGCGATGGGAAATGGGAATTAGCAGACAATAACGTTGCAATGTTCATTGGAGCACTTTGACTTTGTGATCATGCGGACCGCAGTGTATGGAAGGTTAAAGGTCAGAGGACAATGTATTGCAGCTGTGTGTGAAGATATTGAAGATCCTTCCTTTTACTTAGATTGTATGATGAGAAAAGTCTGAGTAGGTAGCGAAGGGTTCTCATTCTTTGTAATAATCACAAGTTTTTTTTTTCATATTGCCATCCTGTCAGACCTGGATTGAGCTTCTATCCATCAGTTTATTTAACTGGGATTAAAGGGCAGAACAGCATCTTGTATACCGGTCTATGGTAGATAAAACTGCGTTCATAGTTATTAAACTGAACGGCTTGAGCCTAATTTGGCTTAAATAAAAATCTAGAAAAACAGCTAGCTTACAGCGTATTTAGCAGTCATGGCAATCGCCACTGGGCCACTTAACATGGGTATAATATACCCCGCCCCTATCACATCTATTCTTGACTGCCCCGTTGGTTTCCCAGGTCAGGCAGTGTTATTGGGTTTTTCCATTAGGAATTTCTTAAGTAACAGCCCGGAGTTTGGAAGTTGGCGGTGTGATACCTCCGTGCCTCGGAAAGCTCGCTAAGCCGTTAGCCCTGCGCTTGATCTCTCTCCGGTCGTGTCGGATTTCCGTTCCATCGGACTATGAGAGTGAGGGAAGAGAGAGTGCACCTGTGTCTGCGCACACACGCCTGCACTATAATATCTCCCGCGCCGAAGGCTGGTCTCCGCTGAGATTGGTCACCATGACCGAAATTCGGTCTGGAGAACATTTTTTTTTTTCTCCAACATCAAAAACAATAATATTGGCCGACTCTAATGTGACAAGCGACAAGCCTATCCCCATTATGGGGCAATGATCCAACCCCAGTCTGGACTATATGACCTGACGACATTATACCAGAAGCATGGCATATTCTTGGCTCATGCTGCATCCACGTAGCACCGGTATATCATGTCCTAAACCGGTAGTTATCGTCTATTACGGTTTTAAAGACATTGTAAGCTAATGAGGTTCTGTTCTCACAGTATTTCGTGCCATTCGATTGATGTAAGCGATAAATTCCGATCGTAATGTGGGGAAAATGCATTGGTTTTGTATTTTATCGCTGTATGATACATAAATTGATAATCGTGAATGCAAAATTTACTGTTATAGTTAACTGCTCGTGGTATATCAATCGATCGTGATGTAAGTTATTGCTTATGCCTTGCTGAGTAGATTAGCCAGTCAGAAGGGAGTATGTACCTACTAGGATGTGTGATCAGGGCAGGGCTGATCCTCGGAGAGAAGTAATAAGGGAGGCAAATATCTTGGAACTTAGTCCAATTCCAAACTTTGCCCAATTCATCATCCCGCACTACGCGCGTATTTTTCTTTTTTTGGGCGTCATGTCTTTTACCGCAAATAAACGTATTTTCTTTCTTTTTTTCACTATCCACTAACCCGTATTGGGTCCACGTGGTGGATTGCAGCCCACTCCCTCTCTCAGATAGGTCTGAGTCCCAGCAGTGGGAACGTTTTAAAGGCTGATTATGCTTATGCCTTTATCAGGCACGGAACGTTTCAAGGCTGACTGCCCAGAATGCATTGGATGAATCTTAATTATTCTTAGTCTTAATTATAGAATACCTAATTTCATAGTGAGAGTCCTCCTGCCTTCAATATTCTAATGCACTACAAGATTAAGCTATTACTAACAAACCTATAAAATACATAGTAACTTTACATCTATGACATCATAGTCCGAACCTCACCAACTCGCCATAACCTTTACAGCCAACACAACCTCTTCTATGGTTTCACAGGCTTCTCTATTTCTATCCCGATAAGGTTCATTTCTCGTTAATTTGATGGTGTTATACATTTGTGGTCGAAGTCGTCAAGTAGGTAGATAGTCGACCACAAACGCACTCACCTCTTCCTCCCTCGTGGGAACTAACGTTGTGTCCGGTGATTGCTTGCGGGATCCAAACGTGTTTCAAATTAGCGTTATAGTTACATCAAAAACTTGTGTTCTCACGTTAATTGAGTCTATGGGTTTTGGGTTTTTGAAACATGTTATAGATGTTCAATTACATCAAATGCTTTATTAAAAGTATCGACGCAAAATCCTGCATCGCGCAATCATAGTTTACCGCGCGTCTAGCATATATACAACATCCCGACATCAGCCGTCGGGCAGTAGCCCACCAGACACAACACCCGTCTGGTCGGAGGATCCTCCCTTTTCTATGGAGGATAAGTGAACTTCACACCCTGTTCCTTTATACCTCCATACGCCAATACCATGTTCCTAACACCATAATACAATATCTATCAATATTTTAGGAGAACATCGATTTTGAATCTTGCGTAAGCTTGACCGTACAAACGTCTAAGGTAACACGATATGGATCGTATAACTACTGGCAACACAGCAACACGCTTCACGAGACAGCTACACTTGTTTGTAACGTATTGAACCATTCGACAATAATAATCGCATGGCGCTCGGAATAATTCGGCCGGCGCTTTATATCGAAATCGTAGTCACGATTTTTTTCTCCTAACCAAACACTGAATGCACTATTGAATATGCCTTTAGTCTGCTACAGGGTAATCCTTGGGAATCCTTCAATCAAGCGAATGAAGATGACCAGTGTGAATTGCGTAACACACTATCAATCACAATCTGAATTTTTTGAAGCAAATTGCTAATCCATTGCTTCATGTGTTCGAAAAATTTGTTTGTTCAGCAACGTATAACGCAATGAATGTTGTTGAACTGTCAAAATGAAATCGATTCCTACTGTAAGTATGTTACGCAACTGCCCCGTTGGTCTATTAAAAACATGCCAGCACAACCACAATAGTTCAGTAGACCGACCATTGGTGGTATCACTTTGCCCTTCAGCTGCCGAATAAGAGGCCAGCTTACGCTGCAGCTCGATTTCGTTACCACTGACATGCGTTCTACTATGCTAGACACCTCTAATTATTATTTACTTCTCGTCTTATCATCTATTATCACTCTGCCACCGGGTGTACCAGCCCTTTGAACAATTTAGTAAGTCCTATCTATACCTTCTATTAAGGATATTGAAGAGTCAAAATTCAATTCATTCCAATTGAGTCCATTCATAAAGAAATTCCCAGTAATAGCTCGGAGATTGCAATTGTACTCGGGTAACATACTCCTGCTCGTCCCCAATTACATAGAAATTGTATAACATAACTGGCAAAATGTGGGTGTATACCTCTGCTCCATCCATTTTCATCTCGTTCGGAGAATACAATAGGAATGTTATGTTATCTTAAAGATATATGTGAAGAGTCTCAAGCTATTAGTTGTGAATAGGGAATTCGTTCCCCGAAATTCTCCGAAGTATCTTAAGACGTATCCGGGCACATTGGCGCTTCCGATCGCGCGTTCCTCTCCTTTGTGCAGGGCACTTTCAAAGAATTTCCTTTACTTTGTATACGATGTGTGTATGGAGATCTTTATAAGCTATTCAGTACGTGATATTATATTTAGGTAATAGGTATCCACTTAAAAATATAGGTACCTACTACCAGTGTAGTATATTTATTTAATAGATATATGCACTATCATTCTGATGCACGTCAGCAGTGAAGTCGCTGTCACTAATGTCAACTGTCAGTTCACCACGAATGGCGGGAAACAGTAAAATGTGAAGCGGTGCCTGCACGAGAAGCTTGTGTGGTGATGAGCCAGTGTAGTGATATAATCGTCTTAAATACGGGATCAACAGGATTCTGCAACCAGTACTTATTATCCTGTACTAGCTGTTGGCCGTGGCTTCGCCTGCGTGGATTTCAGAAAATATCCCACCCTATGTTTTAATACAGGTTATAAGCTATTTCATCCAAATCCGTTCCGCCGCTTTTGCGTCAATCCGGAACATACATCCAGACAAACGGACAAAAATTCTAAAAACTATATTTTCGGCATCAGACTCATTCCCACGCCTAATAGCAATTACTTTTTTCTGAAATATTCAGTGTACAGTTTTGACTTCGTTACTATTTTATAACATGTATAGTTAAAGATACTTTCATTCTGCTAATTGTTTCAGCTACTAATCGGATTCCCATAAAACATATTTTTGTCCTACCACTAATCGTAAAGCATTAATTCCATAAAAGCTTTCATATCAATTCCATAAACTGTTTCCACATAAATCCTCAACATACAGACCGTTTAAAATTATTAGTGCGATGAACAAATACAGACCAATACACTTTTTCCAAGCGAAAACAAACGGCCATTTTTCACGTACGCGGCAAAAACATTTACAAATACAGGGTTATTTGAACGGGTGGGTTTGAAACCTGCGAGCATGTCACGGCATATTTTACAAGTCCAAACAGCTCGGGCAAAGTTCAGGGACTGGTATGTTCAACAGTTAGAAGTTCCACGGATTAGTTTTGCCGTGAAGCCTTCGTTTGATAGTGATAGATTTGTGGAAGAATGTTATTCAGGCTTCGATAGAGTGCTGTTATCGGTTAGCGTTAAAATAGTTTTTATCAGACAGTAATTTACATACCTAGTTAAAAAAAGCAAATTATTAAAAAAAAAAACCCGACTGCAAAAATACTGCAAAGAAAAAAACAAACATTATTAATCTATAGAATTTGGGTATCGCAGGCGGAGACAAACAAAAGTTACATCATATTTGAGGTTATTGGTTTGTCTCCGCCTGCGATACCAAAATTCTATAGATTATAATGCTTGTTTTTTTCTTTGCAGTTATGTTTTAACAATCAGGTTTTTTTTTTTAATAATTTGCTTTATTTCAAGCTTGTCAGTTTTGTAATTATTTGGAACTGACTCATTACTAACTTTTATTTCATACCAAAATTGTTGTAATTTATTTTTAAAAAACCTGCCTTTCCCTTTTTTTGTATTTCCAGATTTAATATATAAATATTATATAGCCTATATCACTCTCACAATTAAGACGAATCTAATGACACCTCATATGTTAAAATCCATCAAGCCGTTTAGGCTATAGAGCGTGCTAAAGAAATAGACATACATACATACATACTCTTGAAAAACATTACCCTCCTTCTGAGGCAGTCGGGTAAAAAGGGTTGCCTGCCTATTTCCCACTAAGTCCCTACTGATATTGCCCAGCCCATGTGTATAAGTAGCCGTTAAGAACGGGAGGGGGCGTTTGATGATAAGTTTCTGCCCACACAAATAAATGAGTATACCAAAAAACTTGATCAATCAATCAATCTGCCTAGCCTTTTCCCAACTGTGGTACTTGGGATCGGCTTCCAGTCTAACCGGATGCAGCTGAATACCAGTATTTTACATGGAGCGACTGGCTATCTGACCTCCACAACTCAGAAATTGAGTAATACGATACCCCTTGGTAAGACTGGTTGTCAGACTTTCAGGCTTCTGATAACGACTGTCAAAGATCCATGAATGACAGCCGGGACTAACGGCTTAACGTGCTTTCCGAGGCACGGAGGAGTCTCGGTATGTAAAGATGGTCACCCATTCACGGACCAACCGCGGCAAGCGTAGCTTAACCTGGTGGATCGACCCTAGCGGCTGTTATTACTTAACCACGAGCTCCTCTCGCCAAAAAATTTGATCATGTACCAATATTTATTTTCATTCAGTGGTCAAGCTAAGAAAATAGAAACAACAAAGTACCGTCCGCTTCTTCCCACGCTATTGTTACAGGCAATTGAAGCAACTTATTGGGGAGGGTTATTGCTCGTTTTTACTAACACTAGGCGACACCTAAGTAAAAGCGCGCTGTTGGATTTTCAACGCTCGGCTCAGCGCCAAAAGTTGAAAATCCGACATCGCACTTTTCGTTTAGTGTTAGTGGAAGGGGGCATAAAGCGGCTAGCAAACATTACTTCTATCTAAGCCTTCGTTTAATACTTCGGACCAATAAGTATTGGGGAATGTGTCAGTAATTGAACTTTTCCTTTTTTAAAGGTATCGAGCCATAGCCGATATATCTACAAGAAAAATAAAAGTTTATCGAAGAACAAAAGACGATCAGAAACACTGAAGATTAAACAGGATCGGTATTTAATAAGCTGGATAGTCTTTCTTTCTGAATATAGCTTACAGTGGAGCTGTGGTGGCCCAGTCGTAACCAGCGCGACTTACGAGTTGTAAGTCGCGGTTCTTGCTAAAACTGAAATCGTTAAAATTATTATAATAATAAAATGTCACATTATAAATAAATAATCGAATAATAGAAAAGTAGTACATTATTGTTTTTTTTATTAATGTCTTTATTAAGTATGTTACCTATTTAATGAGTTTGATTATAAAAATTGAAATGTAAATTTAAAATTTTAATGTGTAATTATAAATTTGAAATGTTTTAGATTGCATGCAGTAGGAATTTATATTGAGTATTTTTCTTGTAATATTCAATCAGCAAGAAATAAAAGGCTATTTTATTTTATTTTATTTATAACCCCAGGTAGTATAGGAAAATATATTATTAACCTATTATTTGGTAGAACCAGCGTAGAAAGCGGATGATGTGACCAAAACTATGAGCCGTTGGTAGCGAAACTAAGTATACACGACAACATCTATATGATGTACCTTTGTCTACTTGAGTCCCAAGTAAAAACATTATGTATGTACTTGTAGACATTATTCTTACAATACATTAACCATGACTCACTAGTTAGAACACCTACATGGAGTTAGTTAATTTAATTCATCTGATTGGTGCTAACGAGATTACGTTGTCAGCTTTTACTGGCTGGTACTTATGTAGAAAACTTGCAGCTATGTATACTGAGCCTAAACTTAAATGGCCGTTTGTTAATATTGAACAAAAATACTCAACATACATTTATTATTACACTGGAATGTGATTTAGTCTAAATCTGACAATACCTAATATCAATCACTAAAATAATTAGCGTTGCCACACAATTCAATTGGACTCATTCAACGGGCCTCAATTCATGTCAATTTAAATTAATATTTTGTCTAACACACAGTGTGCAAATTAAACAAAATCGAGGACAAAATGATGATAAATAACATAACATAACATCACGCCTTGTTTCCCCGAGGGGTTAGGCAGAGGTGTACCTATAGTATACACCCACATTTTGCCAGTTATGTTTAAGTCCCATGTAATAGGGGGCCGGCCTATTGCCATCTACCGGGCACAAATCCAGACTCCGAGCTACTACTGAGAAATTCCAGATAGAAAAACCCAATAACACTTTGCCCGACCTGGGAATCAAACCCAGGACCTCATACTCAGCAGTAGCGCTTGCGACCACTAGACCAACGAGGCAGTCTAATAAATAAAATATGATAAAAAATAAAAAAAATAATAATAAATAAATATGGTACGATGATAAATATTTTCGATTATTGTTTTTTTTTTAATACGCTTACGTGGGTAATGTTCGTGTTGTATGTTGAACAGCAGAACCCAGTACCTATTTAATGCTGTGTTGACAATGTGTGGAGTCGTCAAACTGAATGGTTTACTTGACAGCATTATGCACAAACATGCATGGTATTTACCGTATAATATGCTGACAACGATATAATTAAATACAGATAAAAGAGCATCGTCTCTATAGTATGTGTATTTACTCTTAGATTATTTATTAGAAGGTAGACAAAAAATAGAAAAAATAATTGAAATAGATGATAGATAGAGTATCGTGGCGCAACCTGGGAGAGGCCTATGTCCAGTGCAGACAGCGATCAAATGAATGAATGGTTAATCGTTCCCAAAAAATATCGATTCTGTCATCTAATAATTAAGCATTGAAGAAAAACATTTAGGTGTAGTAACCATTTAAGTTATTTGCACAACAACACTCCTCGTTTTGTTGTTAAGGTAAAGACACTCCTAACTATAATAGGAAGTTAATCTTTATTTTTTTTATTTGAGATAGGTTTGCTCTTGACTCTAGTTCTGTATGCATGTGCGCATATCGCACATGTTGTCATGTGAACATTTTTTGAGTTACGACGGTACATGTTGCATGTACCGTCGTAACTCAAAAAATGGCCGAATTGAGTTAAGATTACCTATGGATCAAGTAATTTTTAATCTACTTACTGACAAGACACTCATACAAAAAAGTCAATTTTTGTAAGAGTTATGAACATTTACGTAACTTCAATAGTTTTGGTTCTATGATTTTTTGAACTTTCAAATCACTTTTACTCGAAATGTCTAATTTTGAGTTATGACTGTACATGTTGTCATGTGCGATATATCAAACAAAATTTAAGTATCTAAAACAATGAATGTAAAACTTATTAAAGGCACAGACTTGCTTTCAATATACGTTGTCATTTGACAACAAAAGCTATTGCCTCAATTGACGTGAGCAAAATTGTGAATTGGAATACATTGCCGGGAGCTAACGAAGTGAACTCAGTCGTAGAACAAACGTATTTAGCTTTTCTGAAGAGCTTTACAAACATTTTACTGAAGGAAAACAAGATGTTTTGTCTTTAAAATGACTACATTCAGAAGCTGTAGACAATCGATTAGTCATTGTCTTTAGTACGGTTAAATAAGTAAAAAAAGAAAGACTAAATTTATTTGGACACAGTTCGTGAAATACAATATACAAAATAAAAAAGTGAAAATAATGTTTTAACAACAATACCTCACGGCCTCACGGCTGCACCAAAAAAGGTCCTAAGGTACCTACTAGTCAAACTTAGATGCAGAGACAAAACATAGTACTTAGGTACAAAAAAAAAAAAATACGTTACAAAAAAACGATGGAAAAGATGCATTACCAAATCTTGTTGTGTCACGTCACGTTGTGTTTAATAGACTCCCGATGAGCTCTATTTTACAAATTTAACACACACAATTTTGTAAATTGTGCACAGACGTTGCATGCAGTTAAGACATAAGGTGCTTCCATCAATGTAGCACGCGAAATTTCGGCGCTAATATTTTCAAGATTTATTTATGTTTTAACACTCTCACCGCCACGCATATATACAGTTGCTTGCTGCACTAGAATTTACGTGGGCGGCCGGCGTACCACATGGCGGTGAGAGTGTTAAATTATTACTATTTAGTCATAATTTTATCATAACTGTCGCGTATTGAATTTTGACAAACATACAATGCAATTTACAAAAAAAAAAAAAAATTTGCAATTTCGTGGGCTACACTGACGGATCCCCTTAAGAATATTACCTACAGCCATCCTACAGCTTGGTTACACAAACCATTGCCAGAAGTAAGTTTGTACCATTAGGACATCAAGAGATATATGGTAGTTAAGCCTCTTGAAAGATAAGTTTTGACCTGCAGCAAGAGGATTTAGATAATTAATCCGCACCTTAAATGTAGCTCCACTGTGGTTTTACCAGGTAATACTTCAAATAAATATCTCAAAGGGATCATCAAGGAATTAGTGATTAGCATTATTCTGAGCCGGACATTAATTTGACTCATACACAATCTACTTAATTAAAATCTTGTATCCACGCACAGCCAGCGCAGTTTTGTAACGCACAGCCTAAACCATGAAAATTTGCACAAGAGTACCTTATCTATCGGAGGTGAGCACAAAGAATATTTGAAAATTCATCCCCTAAAGGGGTTCAATAGTTGTATGAAAGTTTGTCATTTTTGCCGACGGGAAATCTCGTCGAGAGCAAGGCTTGTTATTTAACTACATTAAAGACATTTTTAACTTGGCGGCTTTTGCTTTGAACCAAATAAATAAGTATGCTTCCCAGTTATAAGCCAAATACCAACATTTCAAAATTCGCCTCGGAAAAAATGTATTTATCTACCCCTCTAAATTCTATTCTCACATTAGCCTCAGCCCAGTGGCTCGAGCACATGCATTGTTGTGGCATATCTCAACTTTTTGTCGCCATAGACACGGTGCGACCCTCTATGCAGCTTACTAATCGATTTCCCATTTTCATTATTTATGACTTGCGACCTTTAGGGGAGAAAAAATTAAAATCTTTTTTTGGGTTTATTTGATTTTTGTTTGATTTGTGTTTGAGAATGTGAAATGGGAAATGTTTGTGTATTTTTGAGGGGTGTCAAGTTTTTTTTTAATGTCTTTCGAGAAAGAAGCTCTGGATAATAATATTCTCCTCTCGTATGTGTTATGCTGTAGTAAAAATACAGGGTGTTAGGATAAAACGAGGGACATACTTTAAGGGAGTGTACTATTAATGAAAATGAAAATAAATACTGAACCCTGAAACTCCCTACAAAATGCAACACCTACGCGATCAAAATGTAGGCAACAGCTGTTTTTTTCAGCAATTAGTAATTTGGACTGGTCGTCTTGCTGACCATGGTTTTGTTATTGATAGTATGTACATAACTGTTTATTTATTTTACTTCGATGGTCCTAGTTTATTATTTGTGACTTCGAGTTACAGCTAGTATATACCTATAGTATATAGCTATATGTAAGCGGGTACGCCCTTCATGCCTGGAGGCTTTTATTTAGGTATGAAGTTCTGTTTACGTTTTTAGTTTTTAATTGTTTTTATTTCTGCTTGACTATAGTTTTCGATTTTTTTTATTAGTATATTGGCGTGTGTTAGCTGATATATGGCAAATAATTTTACTTAATGTTTTGTATTGCGTAATGTAAATTATTTTACGTACTATTTATTGTATAGAAGCAAGTTTTTCTAACTAAACAGACAGATGTGCTGCTGGGGAGTTTGTTGCGCCACTTCTTCTTCCCAGCTAAAGCACTAGGAAGTGGTGAAGGGCGGGCGTTTTGGTGGACTGTCTTATGTAATTTTGACGTTCGAAAAGTACTGATTTTCTGCATAGTTTGAATAAATGAATTTTGATTTTAAGGTGAAGCTAGTTAGCTTCACCTCCAGGTCCAGGTTACGCCAGACGTATATTTATGTATCATCACACGTGGAGGCTATTCTAATACACCCCTTAGGCTAACTTAGGCCTTGATTTTATTAAAACTGGCTATAAAAGACGTGACAAATACGTCCAGACTATTTGATTAAAAACAACCGAATTGCCACACAACTAAAGTCCCAAATCAACCCATTTTAACTGTATACCTACTCTAGCAGCGCCCCGCAGTTTCACCCGCATACGTCTCGATCTCGTGGGGATATCGGGATAAAAAGTATCCTATGTGTTAATCCAGGATATAAACTATCTGTGGGCTAAATTTCATCCAAATACTTTCAGTAATTTTTGCGTGAAAGAGTAACAAACATCCATCTATCCATCCATCCTCACAAACTATAACATTTATAATATTACTAGGATACGATAGGATAGGAAAGACAAGATTATAAGCAAATAAATGATTTCTATGGCTATTTCAACCCTAGCTCACTCATTACAATATCCATTGCATAACCCACAATTTGCTTATACAAACAAAATGGAAACACGTTTTCAGAATTGTATCGAGTTTCAATAACACCCACGCAGTTCCAGTGTGCAGTGTGGTGTCAAAACAAAGCAATATGAGGTGATTGTCATTGTACCGCGAAGTGATCGTTTCAAATTGTGCTGTAAGCGTCCGATAGATGATACTTTTGCTATACTATGTGCTGCATCTGGTTTTGGTTGTGTCGTCAAGTATTAAAATGCATAAATGATTCACAATAATGGTAGCATGTAAGCTACTGCAAGATGAAGATTTCTCATGCAGAATAAAACGGGAACACAATAAAAACGTTCCAGTATTTTAAATCTTTTTTTACATGAATATGATTATATATGTGGGCGTCCAAGCAAAAAGGGTCCAGTCGTGGGGTATTGAGTTAAGACCAGATTTAGTATCTAGAATAGTCAATTGATAATAAGGACTTAAAAAATATTCAAAAACTGGCAGACATTTGAAATTGAAACTCTGAAAAAACTTGATTTGAGAAAAAGCATTTTGAAAGTTTGATTTTTGGTACTTTGTACATTTTCTGATATTTCTAAGTACATTTTCTGTTACTTAGAAATATCATATAAAGTCATTTACTATATGAACTTGTAAATAATTGAGCATTAATTAATAATCAATTAAAACCGAGAAAGGCAATTCTTTCACCCAACTTTACAAAATTGCATATATCTCGGAAACTAAATACCGAGAACTGGACCCTTTTTGCTTGGACGCTCACATATAACTGCATTATGTTACTAAACGAAAGACAAAAAATTATTATCAAGTTTTTTTTTTCAAAATTCATAGGTTTCTGGTTTCGATTCAAAGCGCTCACTGTATAAAAATCATAGGTATTAAAATTCCACGCATTAAAATTAAAAACAACCAACTACTTCGTTACCCCACAATAAACATAAAATACAATACATATTTTGTCCACATCTCCCGACGGGCGGCGCACGGTGCACTAATAGAATGCACAAACGTGCACTCTTCCTATCCCACATACATTGATGGTCCATTTGTATTCTAGTGTGGTTCGTAGTGAACTAATCAAGCGGTGCATCCTATCCTCCCCGGAGGCCTGAGGCCTGGAGGCCTCTGTCGCATATTAAAGGGGATGGGACAGGCCTCGGACTAGACAGGCGCGGAAGCGGTCGTAAAATGTATTGAATTTTTAATACTGCTTGCATAGTTGTAATATTTAAGAGTATTGAATTTGTGGTTGTTTGTGGATGTGGAAATAGAGGATTTGTTTTGTAATTTATGGGTGGGGTGTTAAATAGTTAAAGCCTGAGGATGAGGCCTAGGTGTAGAGTTAGTTTAGACACTTGTTGAATCTGTGTCTAACCTAATTTTCGAAACATGCTAAATGGCCTTTTGACGATTGACGTGGATGATTTTGTTGGTGTCAGTGGTGTAATGGCAAAGGTTATAGTTAAAATCAGACTAATTATATTTGACAGCTAGATACTTTGTGTTTTAGGGTTCCGTACGTCAGAATTAAAAAACGGGACCCTTATAGGATCACACGTGTGTTTGTTTGTCTGTCCGTCTGTCACAGTCGATTTGCTCCGAATCTACTGGACTGGAAGTTGAAATTTGGATCACATATGAATTTCTGTAACCCAAACACGAACGTGTAACGTAAATAAATGAATTTTGAATATGGGGGTTCAGTTTTGGAGTAAAAATTAGAAAATCAGTTTTGCAAACTGTACCGTGTGACATATCAAATGAACGGGATTGTTATGAGGATTTCAAATATACCTATATTTTTTTATAATTTTAAAATAAATAGTTTTAAAGTTATTAAAGAAAATAGATGAGAATTGACCATTCCCCCCTTATCTTGAAAACTGCTGAGCCTAAAATTTTGAAAAAAATACAGAGAATAGTTCTCTACTTATATGTTACAAGAAAATCTATAAGAAGACTATGGTTTTAAAATAACACGGTAAATCACTCAATATTTTTCGTATTTGCGGTTCGAAATGTATAAGGGAACATGTTTTCCAACTATAATGTTAAGTTTGTTCTTGGGATAAATTCACCCCAACTACGGAACCCTTCATCGTGTTTGGTCCGACACGCACATGGCCGGTTTTTTAGCATATTTTTAATCATGTGGAGCAAACTAACATACTCAAAAAGTGCTATTCTTTTTTACGTCCACGATCACATTCCTGTTATTTTAAAAGAATCAGGCCTTCAGAAACCTAGGTTTACTCTAGCACTATAACTAACTCGCTCTTCTAACCTCCTATTACCCGCTCCGCTAGATCCCAAGCCACAGCCTTACAAACGCAGGCATCCGCTGCAGGCGCCAGCGACACGTCGATAGTATCTTGTCGCGGTCTTGTCACTGGGCATTGCTGAAGGCTCTACAATGTAATAACATCACATCACACTACGAGAATAAAATTGATAATTTGCAGTCGTTACTGCATACTGATTTGTAAGAGTTTTATGGGGTCCAAGCGGGCAAGCGAAGGACTCGGATTCATCTAGGTTTTTGGCAAGTAAAGCGGTATTGAGCACTAACATAGTGAGCTGGTCTCCTATGTCAGGTTTCTATTATATCTTTCATTGGCATCTACATGTCATATTGGCATATTGACACAGTCTTATTAAATGTTTAAACGATTAGTTATTGCACATACGTAGTTCGGACAACGATCAAATGCTCGATTTGATCGTATGAACTCTAGTATTAGAGCTAAGCTGAACCTGCTCAACAAAGGCTTTAGACATGTTCTTTCAATCCACGAGCAACGTAAAACTGGTGGATGCCAAGCTTCACAGCTTGGCTCATCGCCGCAAGGTTCCCTGCTTGTCGGTCTTCTACAGATTGTACTTCGGTGAGTGTGCTCGAGAACTCCACGACCCCATTCCGCCGGCCCCTTCTCGCATCTTCCTCATCGCCCTTCTGGCATCGGACATCTAGACGCACTGCAGGTTACCATCCCTACTAAGTTGCTATTCCACCAATTCGCACTAAACGTTTCCAAATGTCTTTTGTGATGCACACAACAAAGGAGTGGAACTCTCTGCCTGCGTCTGTGTTTCCGAACGCATACTACCCCGATCTCTTCAAAGTGAGAGTAAACAGGCTTCTTCTGGGTAAGCTCGCTCCATCCTCGACTTTGTCTCTGTCACGTCTGACCAAGACTAGAGTCAAGAGCAAATCTATCTCAAATAAAATAAAAAAAGAGCAGTGGCGGCCCAGTGGTAACGGCTCCGATTTACGAGTTGTAAGTCGTGGGTCGAACCCAGGCAGGCGCTTTACATTGTGTAAATTATCCCATCACCACTGCTCTTAAAACGGTGAAGGAAAACATCGTGAGGAAACCGGCATGTCCTAGAACCAAAAATTCGAAGACATGTGACATCTATCAACTCGCACTGGGCCCGCGTGGTAGATTACAGCCCACTCCCTCTCACAGAGAGGAGGCCTGTGTCCCAGCAATGGGAACATGATAGGCTGATTATGCTTTTAACGCTTACTCTTTATTGATAGCCAAAGAATATTCATCAGAAGATTCAGAGAGGAATATGGGCCAAGGGCCGACCCTACTAAAATATTCAGCGACGGGAGGAATAATAGAGGAGATCTCTCAACAGACAGTTAGGTATCACTTATCCAGATCTAGTATTATGACTAATATACTAACTAACCTATATTATAGACTGGGTCCCAACTACAATTAATTGTCAGACTGGTTATTGGAAAAACGGTATGGCAAAGTATTGTGAATGTTTCCTATTAAGATGTGAATATTCGCATCGAGCATTTGTTCGTTGTGAGCTCGCCATCGAGCTGCACGGCTCGCTGTACTGACATGCCGAATATTCGACTTAAACATGCTCACATCAAGCGAATATTTATGTCAGTCGCTACCTTTAGGATTTTTGTGGCAGTTTGGGGCCTTGTTTTAAAAACCAACAGGCGTCAGGTGACTGGCGACAGTCCGGCAATCTAATAATTTTGTAAGTTTCTTTCATAGACTTCTGTTTTTAACCGACGAAAAAAAATGAGGAGGAGGAGGAGTTTCAAGTCGACGATTTTTTTTGTTTTTTTTGTTTATGTATTACCACGCATTACTTTTACAGGGTAGTCCGATTTGAACGATTCTTGTTTTATTCAGGAGAGTATACCTCGAAGTTGATTCAGTGTAAAATTGAAAACTAAAATCCACCCGTATGGATAGAAAAATTGGCAAAGATTGATTTTTTACCTACTGAATTTTCTTTTTTTTTTATGTATGTTTTCTGATTACTCAAAGACGGCTGGACCGAATTGGATTTTTTTTTTATTGAAAGGATATACTCTATATAGGTTCCATATAAATTTTATTAACTTTGCTTGGGTAGCCCCTAAGACGACCCACTGATCAGTTTTTGAGTTGGCTTCAATAATACGTATTTTTCTCACTCATCTTATGTGGATGATGCTATACAGTGTGAGTCTTTATAATGTGCACATATCGAAATGAGGGAATCTATGCTTAATTTTATCGACGGAAAAAATGTTTAAAAAAATCTAAATATTTATTTATATTTTTTATGGATTTTTAAAAAAAATTGTTTGCTTTTGTGACCCCAGTGTATACAAAACTGTGTAACTTTTTGTGTGGCAAAAATCTGATTTTTTTTCATTAATTTTTACAAAAATTGTAAAATTTCTCAATAACATGCCCCCATCACCTTCTTTTTTTATAACTTTAAGTTATTCTTCATTGTATTAGGAACCTAACGGTAAAAATTGCATGTTTTTAACTCAACCCCAACATTTTTTATCAACTGTCAAAGAAAGGCCCAACGCATAGCTACGCACATTGTTTAGCAGGTAGATAAACTTTTTTTTGTTAACTTTGTTGTGAATGCGCGCGGGTCGTTTCAAAGATGGCACTCCGAACGCGGAATCGTATTGTTCTCATAAGGGTGGTTTGTTTGGGATGATAATTAATGCAAAAGAGTTCAATTGAAACCCATTTATTATTAAATACAAAATTTAATGCATCAGGTTCTCAAAATGTCCACCTCGTTGTTGTAAACACAAAGCCGCGCGAATTAGAATTTGGTGTGTCGCTCTCCTTATCATTTCGGGATCATTGCGAATATCATTCGCACAGTTTATTATGCGGTCACGCAAATCGGCCTCACTGTTGATGGGGGTACTGTAGACGCGTTGCTTCATGGTCCCCCATAGGAAATAATCAAGGGGCGTCAAATCGGGTGAACGCGCAGGCCACCCTACAGGTCCTTGCCGGCCGATCCATTTGTCATGATAATTTTCGTTTAAAAATCTTCTTACATTTGTAGCGTAATGGGCAGGACATCCGTCCATCTGAAGAAACATCCTTTGACGCACAGCCAGTGGGACATCTTCCAATAACTGAGGCATATCATCTCTCAATAGACTTAAAAATCTTTCACCAGTCAACGTTCTCGGCAATATGACTGGTCCAATCAACATGTTATCGATAAGACCAGCCCAAACATTTATCGAAAATCTTACTTGGAAAGTAGATGACCGTTTCAGTTTCGGGTTTTCACCTGCGCGGCACCATCTGTGTAAATTTCGACAGTTAGTAATACCGTCTCTAGTGAATGTCGCTTCGTCCATCCATAGTATTTTTCTTGGAAAGTTTGGGTTTGCTCTGGTTTTTCTTTGAATCCATGTGGACATCACACACCTTGGACGCCAGTCTACGTCTTCATGTAGATGTTGCACCCTTTGATAGTGATAAGGATGCAATCCTTCTTTCTTTAAAATACGCCACACTGATTTTTGGGATATTCCGTGACGAAGAGCCAGTCGTCTAGTACTTATGGATGGATCAGCAAACAAATCACTTAATACTGCTTGTTCAGTAGCCGCATCAATAATTACTTGAGGTGGCTCGCGACGATCTCTACTTGATCCAAGTCCAGTGATCGACAACCTTCTGTGAACTTCCTGGAAGTTTCGGGCAGATGGCACTGGTTGCCTGTTAGGATACGCAGCTATGTAAGCCGCGCGCGCAGCTCTGGCACTTCCTTGTCCCACTCCATAATAAAAATGTATGTCGGCGATGTGTGCCGGGGAAAATTCACTTAAACGCGGCATCATGTAGCAGCGAACGAAAGTTATGAAAGTCCAGCGAACGAAAGTACCGAAACACATGTAGCAGCGGCGAATAATTCGGAGCGACTGCCAGTCTGACATCTGTCATAATTCAAGTTCCTTTGGCTGGCCCTACCTCCCCGACCTGCGCACATTCAAAAGAACGTTTATCTACCTGCTAAACAATAGCTATGCGTTGGGCCTTTCTTTGACAGTTGATAAAAAATGTTGGGGTTGAGTTAAAAACATGCAATTTTTACCGTTAGGTTCCTAATACAATGAAGAATAACTTAAAGTTATAAAAAAAGAAGGTGATGGGGGCATGTTATTGAGAAATTTTACAATTTTTGTAAAAATTAATGAAAAAAAATCTGATTTTTGCCAAACAAAAATGTTTATTTTTAAATGTGGCTATTTTTTTTCCATAATTTTTATTTTATGACGACACCTAATTACTTCCAAACATTATAGAGTTTGTTTCATCGTGATAAATCGTTTAGTTTAAAAGTTACACAGTTTTGTATACACTGGGGTCACAAAAGCAAACAATTTTTTTTAAAAATCCATAAAAAATATAAATAAATATTTAGATTTTTTTTAACATTTTTTCCGTCGATAAAATTAAGCATAGATTCCCTCATTTCGATATGTGCACATTATAAAGACTCACACTGTATAATACCTTCCTGTCACTGTTTATTTATATTTATATAGCAGGTAGGTGTCTTTGGTTTTGTGTTTTCGTTTTTTGCCACCGACTTCCGAACTTAGTTATTTTTCATTTTGTAGTGTTCTTTTTTTGGAAGTCGGTTGTTTTTTTTTTTGTGAAAGAGTTTTTATTTTTCACTTTTTAGTTGTGGTACCTACCACCTACCCCATACAAATTCGAATACCACTACTTGCTACGTAAATTACAGAGACAGGAAGTTATTATCACATCATCCACATAGACTCAAGTGGGCAAAATACGTAGGTATTATTGAAGCCAACTCGAAAATTAAAATTACCCAAGCAAAATTAATCAAATTTATATGTGACCACCCACATGGATTTACATCTGTCGTGAAGATGTGTACATGTTTTTAGTTTTTGACAAATACATATGTCGCATTGTCAGTGTTAAATGATAAATGATTTTATTTCTGTAAGTAGGTTTATACAAACAATTTTACACGTCAAACATTTTTTTTTTTAACTAGATGAGGCCGGCGTTTCCTATCTGACTACTCTGAGAAGAAAGGCCGAAACAAACTAAGAGGTCACAGTCTCTTTTAAAGTCCAGACATAATCTTGGTCAGATCATGTGAAGACCATGTAGGTTGGTGTCTGAAATGGTCTTTTGAGGAAAGAATCACACAGATTGAGTGGACCTGTCCAGTCAGTGCAAGCATCTGTCAGTAATCGTACAGCTCAACTTAAAAGTTAAGGAGGTCAACGATTCGACGAACAATACCAAAGAAAGGACATTTGGGTAGGCCGCATAATTTACTCAAACTGGCAGACTATGATTAAAGCTGAGAGAAAAAAAAAACAAGGACCCACATAGTCTTCACATTCACAGTAATTAAAATAATATAACATTTTACAAAGTAAATATTCATGTAGATATTACTTAAATAGGGCCCTGTTACTTATCATATGGAACTTACACCATAACTATAGCGAAATGTGAGTGGGCTACACACTCTGTCTACCTCTTTGAGGAACACAGGTGCGATGTTACGTTACGTAGACAATATACATGTAAAAACAGCTCATTAATAGCCTGCTTCACGTACAAAAGTTGTGAGTGTTTCTCTCATTTTCTAAGTAGTTAAAATTAGGATTTATTATTTCTCAAAAAGATACTTATTAAGTTTATAAATAAATCTCCATAAATCTCATGGCAAAAGTTTCCATCTTATCAGTTCGAAACAAAAGTTCTAAACTTCTGGAAATAAAATCGATTGCATCAGAACTCCTGCTAAGTTCACCAAGCAAGGTACGAAACTTTGGCAGCCGATAATTGTTTAATTTACATACTTATTAAGTAAAGATAAACGCAGGAGGATATCGAATTCCAGAAAGTTCGAAAGTGATCCTGTGTTGTCGAGGAAAACAACGGAAAATTGAAAAAAGTTTCGCAGAAGATCCTCGTCAATGATCGAAAAAGTCTTTTTATTTTTCTATAGCAAAATGGTAAACAATCGATAAAAGAAAATTAACACTTTTAAAACGTTTTTAAACGTTCTATCGACGATCTACGGATTTTGGGACCCGAAAGAATTTGATAGGCAAATCTGCATTCACCAATGAGATTCAACAACAAATCACTTATCTATGTATACATCTATAAAAATTGAAGTGTCTGTTTGAAATGTTAAAATAACAGCTTTTTACTAAATGCATAATTACGAAAGTATATACGGTACTTATAACAAAAAAGCATTTTTTTTTAATTGTCAGTGTGTCTGTCGGTCTGTCGGTCGGTGTCCAGCTAATCTCCGAAACGGCTGGACCGATTTTGACGGGACTTTCACTGGCAGAGAGCTGATGTTTTAAGGAGTAACGAACTTAGGCCACTTTTATTTTAGAAAAATAATTAGGGTTCCGCGCAAAAAAAATTAAACCCATAAAATTGTAAACAAAATCCGATTCAAATAGGGAAGTATTGACATCCACACGGGCGAAACCGCGGGCAACAGCTAATTATATATATGACAGTTGCCAACAGATTTATAGTTCCGAAGAAACTGAGGGCTAAGATCACAATTTCTAACATAATATTTTAATTAAAGCAACAATAACTACACTTAGAAAGTGGATTTAACTATCGGAATATGAGAGAAAACTCCATCAGCATAAAATAGTACTTTTCCTTCAACTATTTCAGAAATAGTTTAGTTAGGAGCTTGGTCTTAATCATAGCCCTAAGTGAGTAGTTTTAACTTAGAGGTTAAATAAAATAACATAAATGGCGAAAAGTGGGTGTACATTGACCGAGACATAGGTATGGGCAATTCTCGTTTAGTTTGTGCTCACTAACAAGCGACTCAAACACAAGGCAGGACGTCCTCAGGGTAGGTGGGGTGACGATCGCAGTGTGACTGTTAAAAGCTGGATGTGAGTAGCCGAGAATCGAATAGAGTGCGATTTCGTGGCCAGATCTTAGAATTGATCATTACATGAAATGGTTGTGTTTCATGAAATGGCCAGCTAAAATTGACCATATCGTTTAAACGGCAACGTTTATCAATGTAGAGTGTCCGTCCGTGTGTGTGGTCGTATCGTGATCTGCCTGGCCATTTCACCAGCTGACCACTGGACACATCGCAAAGTAGTTGCATTTCACGCCGCTAGTGGCACCCCAACCAAATGGGTTAGGTTAGGTTAGAACTGTGACCAACCGCGCGCGAGCCGAGCGAGCAAAGCGAGCGGTGCCACGGCAGTGGCCGGCAAGCGCTACATCCAAGTTGATCGCAGTCATATTTAGTATTTTTAGGACACTAAAATAGGACTTATTCGAGTAGGAATAAGTAGATGCACAACAAAAACAAAGCAACATCAACGCCTCTACCGGTGGATAATGTAACTGTTTTACGATCTGATCACTAATGTTTGGCCACATCATGAAGTAGTCGTGCGTTTAACTGTTCATATTGTCAAACGTTGGGTGTTCAATGATCTGACCAAACCACATCATGATGTGACCAGCGGTCGATGTTCTGTTTAATGAAACAACCATTTCATGAAATGATCAATTCTAAGATCTGGCCACGACATATAATGTATATATGCTGCAGTGACGCTGGCTGTGAAAAGCACAGGACTGATCGATGTGGCGACGCTTGGGGGAGGCCTATGTCTAGCTATGGACGTCTTTCCACTCAAATGATGATGATGACGCTGCAGAGAACTACTATTAGGCTGACAATAGTGATTAAGCGACTACACAAATTATCAAACTGTTAACAAAATCGTATCAAACAATGCACCTTGCCTTCTGCCCCTTTCCTTCATGATACAAAATTCGGACCAGGTATGAATAATTTAAAAGCAATTCAGCTAGCCACGAAACCCGGGTGCGCCTGTTACAAATTATACAGCTACCGCCTACCGCCTTCGCTTACGGTGCTCGTAAATAGGACTACTGCTAATGGGAATATAATCGATTCTATAAATAATGTAAATATTTTCTATTTGTGTTTGCGCTAAATAGAATAGGTTGCGTTTGCACAGACTGGAGTATAATCAGTGCTGTTGCATAAGGTACTTTACAATTTTGTCGACGCCAGCTTCTCTATTTTTCCCTAAGTCTGCAGTTTTGTTATTTTTACGCAGATATGTAAAATAGTCTTCAAGACGCATATTTTTACGAGCTCTATTGTCTACCAGCACCATAATTGCGTAACACCCTTCTTACAGTAGGAGTCGGATTAATTTTGACAGTTCAACAACATTCATTGCGTTATTTACGTTGTTGAGCAGACAATTTTTTCGAACATATGAAGCAATGGATTATTAATATGCTTCATCATCATTCAGATTGTGGTTGATAGTGTGTTACGGGATTAGGGTATTGCGTTATACATTTGCGAAATATACAGTGTAATCAAACAACCCAGTCTACAATAGTTAACTCTCAGTAAAGCACTCTCACGTTCCGACTCAAGATACACTTATGTCTACCTAAGTACCTGTCATTCATCAAACAGGCACTGTCTGCTGAGATACAGGTAGACAGATACAGTTCAAGAGGCAAAGCTTCTTTGTTTTGTTTTGGTCATATCTATCCATTGGAATAGATTAATATCAAAAGTGCACACATTATATAAAATAATCCTACATCGGAACTGAGCTTCAATCAGTTCCTAATATGGAGCAGTTCCGAGCACCTTACTGACAGAGCTTTTACTGCATCCTTGCTGTATCACAATTTACAATGGCAGACGTGAATATTGGACTGTTGATAAAGTACGGGATAAGTTCCCGTAACCGACTAGATTTCGACAATCATTTTTAGGGTTCCGTACCCGAAACGAAACGGAACCCTATTACAAAGCCTCCTCTGTCCGTCCGACCGTATTTCTGTCAGTGGGCTGTATCTCATGAACCGTAATAGATAGACAGTTGAAATGTTCACAGATTGTGTAATTTTATTGCCGCTATAATATAACAACTAATAACAAATAATAAAAATAAAATAAAGTTAGAAATTAAAGGTTACCATACCTACAATAAACTTTTGATTTTGAAAAAAAAAAATTCTTACCCTAGCATGTGGAGTATCATTGTCTAGAATTCATCAAGTAGGGTACAAATACATATAATTTTCATTATGTTTATCTTCAAAAATGAAGAAATAGAGGGCCGTAAAAGTTGGCAGTTTAAGACCATTCTTGTACGAGCTCTATCGCAACAGCTTAGGAATTCAAATCTTTTTTGTGTAATTATGGGCGATTTTCTGCAACTGCAAAAAATAACTTTGTAATTCACAGTATCATTTGAAATACAAAGATCTTTGCCATTGTTAGAAAGAAAGAAAGAAAAATTGTTTATTCTGTACAAACAAAACGCACATTACAAAAAAATTACATAAACTACACACATACAAAGTATCCAAAAGCCTCATATTCAATCAGTATAAAGTTGCAAAATTTTTGTCCATTGCTTGATGCATTGTTGCTCGATGCATTTTTGCATTGTTAACATTTAAGACGAAAAATATTCTTCGTTTAGTATTTTCATTTATCTCAACTAAAAAAAACTGAAGTACGGAACCCTCAATGTGCGACTCCGACTCGCACTTGGCCAGTTTTTTCTCGATGCGCAAGCTTTGTCTAGATATACTATACTTTCTATTGCTGCACCATAAAATGTATACAGTCGTCGCGACTTTCAATCGTTCTTTCTCATTTTCGTTCCCTGACTACAACTGCACATGCAGCACAGAATCTCGTGTCAACAATCTTTTGTAGGAGATTCGTAGCAATGACCGTCATTGTCATGCAGAGTGAGAAAAACGATAGATACTTAAATCATAAGATCTTCTACGAGAAATATTTTATTTCATTAAGAATACTTACAACTAATAACAATGAATGGTTACAGTATTTAGTAGAATTAAGGCCAATTACAATGTTCCACTTGTAATATCTCTTATAATATATTGTTGTGTATTGTATGCTTAACCTATAACAAAAACAACATATCTAACCTACTATATATTCGTCAGTAAAGTAACTTTACGCAGTAATATTATTACCAGCCATTATAATCACAGCCTCATTAGCAATTATTTTAAAAAACCCGACGGCAAAAACACGTAACTGAAAAGAGAAAAACAAGCATTACTCTCTATTGTACTTTGTTTTTTTGTAAGTTATCGCAGGCGGGGACAAACAAAAGTTTCAGTTTATTGGTTTATCCCCGCCTTTTTTCTTTTGGGAAATCATCAAATGATTTCTCCCGCTCTGGGCGGAGCGGGAGGGCGTGTCAGACTTTTACTGACTAAAACCCACCCGTGTTCCTTCAGTTGCCTGTGCCAGGGCCACGGTAACTTTCAAACATGGCCTGCAATACCTTAAAAAACAAAGTTCAATAAATAGTAGGTAGTTTGTTTTCACTTTTCAGTTATGTGTTTTTGCAGTCAGGTTTTTCTTTTAATTTGCTTTATTCGAAGCTTTTTAGTTTTTTTGGAACGAAGTTCATTAAGGCGAAAGCGCCGGGTAGCCTGCGAAATTAAAATTTTCTTACGTTTTTTGTAATTTGCAGGTCAGTATTGGGTTGTATATTGATTAAAATATGATTCGCGACCGTAACAAATATCTACTTACATATTTACAGAATTATAATCATTTGAGTCATCAATGTAACTCTCTAAGACCAAGTAATTCTAAGAATGACTATTTCATGAAATCTTGACATTTGAGGCTTATACTAACTTAAGCAATTGTATTACTGATTCTAATGATTATAATTATGTAAAAACATATACTTAGATGGTTTGGTCATGTTGAGAGGATGAATGAAAGTCGACTAACAAAAGGTATTTGTACGTGTATTTGTACATTTTAAAAAGGTATTTACACGGCAGATGTGAGTGGAAACGCCGGAAGGGGTCGCCCTAGGAAGACATATAATGATCTTATTGGTGATGTTCTTCAGAAAGGTCAGGTGCGTAGTACTCGCAACCGGCGTGCGTGTATGACCAGATGTATGAATGTAAACGAGGCAAAAGGAGTATGTAAGGATCGTAGCCGGTGGCGTTCTGTAGTTTCTGCCTACCCCCATGGGAAGAAGGCGTGAGTTTATGTATGTTATGTATGTAAAAACATATTTGTTACGGTCGCGAATCATACTTTAATCAACATACAGCCAGACACTGAGCTGCAAATTGCAAAAATCGTAAGAAAATTTGAATTTCGCGGGCTACTTAGCGCTTCCCCCTTAACGCGGTTTATGGTAGAAGTTGACTGGTAGAAGACATTGTCATGCGCGTTCATATAATACTTTAAAAGCTTACGCAAAATCAATTCTTATACTCAAAAACTTTAAATTTGCCTTATTTTTTGTATTCATAATTATAAAAATTGAAGATTTTCTTTAGTATATTAATAGGGCTAAAACACGATGACACAATTTGCCTTGATACAATAAAAACGCAGTTTTCTGAAAATTAGCATGAAATTACACGCGGGCCGGCCACACCCCCGCTCCCGTACCGCAGCGCGCCGTAGAGAGCACCCTTGTGAAAATTACAGACATAAATGTAATTTTTTTAAGTCCTCAGTAAGACGAAAAAACTTGCCAAATACGCGGTATCTCGAATAAAGGCTCCTGCGCGACACGCGACGCTACACAAAGGCACCGTGTGTTGTGTCGCGCCTGTTGGCAGGAGCCTTTAAAAGTCAGACACCGTAAGTCGAAGTTAATAAAATATAATGACGTCTTACTTGGAATTCCCTAAAATCATTTTAGAGACATGAAACTTGAGACCATACTAGATGGCTCTGTACTATATTAAAACATAATATACAGCGAAAGGACTCCCGACTTTTCTTGTATTGGCAGATACAATATATAAATTAATATTATATCGCCTATGTCACTCCCACAATTAAGACGAATCTAACGACACCTCATATGTTAGAATCCATCAAGCCGTTTAGACTACAGAGCATGCCAAACACATAGATATAACTAAGTACATACATACTCTCGAAAAACATTGCCCAAGGAGGGTAATCGGGTAAAAACAATAGAGTGCCAAATGACTGGAAATTGGTAATGTGCCGAGCAGTCTTGCAACATTGCCACATTGAGTGTAAACCCTTTACTTCCTTATTTTCTTCCATTTCTTGCTCGGGTTAATGGCAATAGGCTCGCCCGCTATTACTTGGGATCTAAACATAACTGGCGAAATGTGGGTGTACTATAGGTACTACACATCTGCCTAAGTGCTCATACACACGAGCGGCACGCGTCAACGGCAGAGACAACGGCTGCCGTCGACACGCGTCGACGGCAGCCGCATGTATGAGCATTAGGGCTTTCCATCCCAGGAATCTCGCTCTCAAAAATTTCGAGGTCTCGACGATTTTTTAGTATTTTTGAGACTCGAGACTGATAATTTCGGTCTCGGAAATAACAAGACTTTTGAGACTTAAGTCACATCATCATCTGCCTAGCCTTTTCCCAACTATGTTGGGGTCGGCTTCCAGTCTAACCGGATGCAGCTGAATACCAGTATTTTACATGGAGCGACTGCCTATCTGACCTCCACAACCCAGTACCTGTGCAATACGATACCTCTTGGTAAGACTGGTTGTCAGACTTTCGGGCTTCTGACGACCCGTAACGACTGTCAAAGATCCACGAATGACAGCCGGGACCAACGGTTTAACGTGCTTTCCGAGACACGGAGGAGTCTCTGTATGTAAAGATGGTCACCCATCCACGAATCAACCCCGGCAAGCGTAGCTTAACCGGATGGAGCGACCCGTGCGGCTGTTATTACTTAGCCACGAGCTCCTTAAGTCACATAATTAACAGTATTAAATAATTAACAGAAATATTTTGAAATAATTTATGAACATGTGATTAATAAAGTCTGAAAAGTAGCGAAGCTAAGAAAGAGTTCCACAGACAACTAAAAATAATAATTGATTGCAAGACGAGATTTTCCAGTTTAGCTAAAATGCCTAAACGATTTCTTAAAATAAATATACTGCGTTCGAAAAGCTCTGATTGATGTAGGATCCAGAACAGAGTACACTGAATCTATAAGTATGAAGCCTACTTTTGAAGTAATCTGGAAAGTCTCAATTTTCCCGGGAATTTCGATCCCGCAGCGAGTCTCGATTATTTTTTCCCGGGACTCAGATATGCAGCGAGACAGAATGAGCACCCTTTGAGGAATACAAGTGTGATATTATATTAAGTTGTGTTCACGGCAAGTCAGCTTAAAAATAGGTACACCTCTGCCCAGTTTTTCAGTCGTCAGATAACTTTTACAGAGAAATAATTCATTATTTTCGTGGAAAAAGCCTTGACGATCATTCTTGATCGCCCTTAGCTATAAGACCACCCATTGTAAAATTTCTACTTTTATATCTGTAATATTTATGGTGTGCATAATAAAGAGTATTCTATCTATTAATTCTTCCAAATCAAATTGATCTGAGACAACCCCTTTTTACGTCATCACATCATTTTTACGACACTTTTTACGATCGCATTGAAATTCAGTAATCGTTTTATAACCACAAAATTGAAAATAAGGTATCTTCCTACTCTAAACTTGAAGATAATACCAAAGTTATTCTTATCCTAACGAGTTATGCCTACTGAATCTTAATTAAGTCTAGATATCGATTGCTCAGACCTACGCAATAATTGCGTTACACACTTACAGTAGAAATGGCTCCAATTTTGACAGTTCAACAACATTCATTGCGTTATTTACGTTGTTGAGCAGACAAATTTTTTGAACTTATGAAGCAATGGATTAGCAATATGCTTCAAAATAATTCAGATCGTTATAGAAAGTGTGTTACGCTATTATGGTGCAAATATTATAATATCAAGATACCTAGCAGCCAATTAATAATAGATATTATTATACGGCTTTTTAGGATTTGAATCTCTGAACATTTTATCAATATAACGCCTAATATTTCGCCTAAAATCATAACTCACATTACAAGAAATAATGACCCATCCCTAATGACCGCACGATCAATCTTTACCCAACCGTAGACAGGTTAAAAGCTACGAGGACGCGAAGAACGTAAATGATGCATAACGATCCCAATCTACCCTCAAAAACATAGCAAAAAAAAACGCACCGATCCGTCATACACAGTACCTAACCCTCCAAACGCTAGCCTGATCAGAAAAGTCCATTAACATGCAAAAATAACAAAGGTAACGATTAACCCTTTTCTGCCGTCCCTGGGGCACTTTTAACATGGATACGCAGAGCTCGTAATGGCAAGCTTATAAACACGTTTATAAACTTAAGCTGAGCTGTATATGATTTGATGTAGCGTACGGAAAGGTTTTTTGGTGATATAGGTAAGTTGGAGACATTTTTTAAATTTTATTATAAAATCACCGGCACGCGCACAGTAACGACACAGCGCAAGCAAGTCACTGTTAGTGCGAGGAAGATATACACATATACCTCACTCGTTTCGTTCAGCCACCCTAGTAAGTTCTAATGCAACTTTTTGTTGATGTCACCAACTTACCTATATCACCAAAAAACCTTTCCTTACTCTATAAGGTTAATTTTAGTTGTATGAAGTATAGAGTAGGGAATTGCTTGATATGATGGTGACTCATCTGCTTTTAAGATTAGGTATATAAAGATGAAATAAATGCGTATTCTACCCTGTTCACCGCCTCTATAGGAATAAGCAAAGGTCTACCCTTGATTCCACCAGTTATGTCAACGCTCCATGATATAGGAGGCGAGAGTATTGCCACTAACCGGGTACAAATGCAGACTCCGAGGAGCTACTAAAAAACCCCGTAACATTTTGTCCGACCCGGGGATCGATGTCAGGACCCCACAAGCTAGACCAACGAGGCAGTCTTAACCAAAGAATTACAATTAACTTTTTAAAACCAAACTTCTCGATGCACCCAAGAACCGAAGAGATGTTATCGATAAACATACCAGTATTAAATATAGTACTTTCGCTTTCGATCGTTCAACGATGCAATTTCGCGACCGATCCGCCATCCACCCATTTATATCAAACCTTGGAACACACAGAGACGGAATAAGCTATTCATATTCATAAATATGTGCATATTTTAAGCAAGGTTATTGATTCTCATCCTGATTTTGTGTAAAGGCAATATATATAATGTAACGTTGGTTAACTGTAATATATTATATTTATGTATGTACATATTTCTACAGTAAGTTCTACAGCATGTAGGTTTATGAATACATGAATGTCTAAGCGAAATTATCATTCCAGTTGGTAACTACACACAAATTAAAGATTCTGTATACCTACTACTTTCGTACGCAATATACATAATTACTAAACCATTCCTGGTTTTATATACAACATTAACACATAGAAATGATTCACAAATTATACCCATTTCTCTCTCAAATTGGTCTCTCCTGAATAATTCCGCAAGAAAGCTATTCCGCTAATGCGTGGTTTTTTAGAGCCACTAGCAAATAACCCTGTTATATTTCTTAAAGGTAGACCATTTTCATTCCAAACTGTATTAGAGATAGAAAGAAATAGATAATCAGGCGCACATAAAATGGCATTCTGCATAAGTAATTACTGGTTTAATATGTCCTGTGTTGCAGGGGTGCATAGCCTCCACGAGTGGTATTTACGTAAAAGTAGTATTTTATGGGCATTTCTTTTCTCATTAGCAGAGATCGGAATAATAGGTAGACTATATTTACCTAATCTTCGAGGGAGTAAGTAACATAGAGTGGATAATAAATACCTCCTCTAAAAACCCGGAATTTTAAAATCACGAATTATTTATTGGAAAGGTGCAATAGTTAAAAATTATCGATTTGAAGAATCATATTATATTTTTTAGGGTTCCGTACTAAAATTGTGTCAAATTCAAAAGTTTTGTTTTAAGAAGGTAAAATAAAAGTAAGTTGGCTGGTTTATGTGCTTGCTTATTTGTTTCGTAATTATCATTATTCCTTGTTTTAGAGGAGGTATTATCCACTCTATGTTACTTACTCCCTTGAAGTTTATGTAAACATACTCTAGGTACTTCATTCCGATCTCTGCTCATAAGGTTCGTGGCGATAAGAGTGGAGAAGAAGCATCACATATTTTCAAACAGCCAGCATCCCTAATCACCAAAAACACTTTACATACTACCGTTCAAATCACGTCATTAATGGGGAAGGTCGGGCAAAGCTAATTGTAGATGGCGTGAGCACATGGTCCCTAAGGCCTACAATAAATTTGACATTTAGTTCATTCATTCCATTTCGTATTCATTCATGAGTATGGTTTTATTTTTACTATCTCGTTATTTTCGGTAATTTCACTATTTTAAATCAAGTATTTGACATAGAAAGTGTCAGAATTTAAAATCTTAAATATTTCCTCGTAATCACTTTCTTCAAAATGTGTCTGACATCACTTCGAACTCTAGTTAATTATGAATCTAATAAAAAAATCTCTACGAATAGCTTTAAGCCAGAATCTTCTGATTTTAGGGTCTCTCTGGAATTGGTGGACTCCAATTTCGGAACGCTTACCCAACAACGCTGGTTCGATAGGAACACAACAACGCGTCATTTTCGCAAAAATAAAATAAAACCACCTCACGCCGTTGGGAACTACTCGTAGCTACGACAGCGCCATTTTGACAGTTGCCTTCCCCATTCTCAAGTAGATCACGGTGGTAACATGCGATTCCATGTCCAGCACCTTCGAATTCAGGACTATAACAATAACATCAGTGTTATAAGCGACTCATCGAACGAGATAGCTTGCAGATAAACTTCATTGGATAACAACCCTGCTGTTTTATGGAGATGATTTTGATCCAATGAACATTTTAGTTTGATTTGGGCCGTAGATGGGAGACGATGGGTTTAAGGCGAAAGCGCCAGGGTAAGCCCGCGAAATTCAAATGTTCTTACGTTTTTTGCAATTTGCAGGCCAGTATTGGGTTGTATGTTGATTAAAATATGATTCGCGACCGTAACAAATATTTATTTACTGAATTATAATCATTAAAGTCATCAATACAACTTTCTAAGACCAAGTAATTCTAAGAATGATTATTTCATGAAATCTTGACTTTGAGGATTATACTAATATAGGGAGTTGTATTACTGATTCTAATGATTATAATTATGTAAAAACATATTTATTACGGTCACGAATCGTACCGTAATAAATACATATGTTTTTATATAATTATACTCATTAGAATCAGTAATACAACTGCAGCTCAGTGTCTGGGTATATGTTGATTACAACATATACCCAGACACTGAGCTGCAAATTGCAAAAATCGTAAGAAAATTTGAATTTCGCGGGCTACCTTAGCGCTTCCCCCTTAAAGGAGGTGTTTGAGGAGACGAGCTTATTTATACATACGCGTATTTGCAATTGTAGAAAGCCAAAGTTTTGGACTGAAAGCCACAGTTTAAACCACAAACGTTTACTATTATTATAACAAACATAACGCCTGTTTTCCCCAAAGGGTTAGGCAAAGGCGTACCTACGTTTCTTCGCCAGCTATGTTTAAGACCTATGCAATAGGGGCTAGCCTATTGCCATCAACCGGGCACAAATCCAGACTCCGGGCTGCTACTGAGAAATTTCTAATAGAAAAAGCCAATAACACTGCCCGACCTGGGAATCGAACCAAGGACCTCCTGCTCAGCAGTAGCACTTGTGACCACTAGACCAATGAGGCAGTCAGGCGTCAATTAGTATTATTATATCATAGCATTCTCTCATGTTTTCTGAAACTCGGGGCGGAAGCAGGTTTTGTTAGTACATAAATTTCAGAAAGTGTGATATCAAAGTTAGAAAGGAGGCAGCTTTGAAAATAAACTCAAACTCAAAGCATTTATTTCAATTAAACAAATTACAGGCACTTTTGAATTGTTAAAAATTCAGTCAGTTAATCAGAAAATTGAAGCTAGTCGAATATTACCGAGATGCCTTAATATTATGAGAGATTAATTACCTATTCAAAGAACTCCTTAATAAGGAGAACACGATTCTCAATAATATTATCCTAAACTAGATGAATTCCAAAAATATCTATTTGAAGCCTCTCGGCTATAACCTAACTCACGAAGACTTAGAATACCGAGAATGTGAAGATGATCGAAAAATAATTTGGAAATCAACAATTATACCTAAGCATATTACAGACAAGCTGAGAACCGAATAAATGCATTTAGTAACAAGTGCGATATTTCTAAAACCAACCCTATTCACAGCGCAAAACTTTTTTCGATCAGTGCACTACAGCGGGCCAATTGCATTACACACACAGTAGGAATCGGCTTCATTTTTACAGTTCAACAAAATTCATGGCGTTATTTACATTGTTGAGCAGAAATTTTTTTCGAACATATGAAGCAATGGATTAGCAATATGCTTCAAAATTATTCAGACCGTGAATGATAGCGTGTTACGCAATTAGGGTGCAGTTCACATCTATCTAATATACATATACAGCCAACAGTTACCATCAATTTGTACTAACTGCAGATTGCCAGCATAATCGGGAGGCGTGCAGTAGTAAACAATTGACGGTCGATATCACCCTGTGATTGATGTTATAACACGGGTCCTGTAGGCCGAGCACGAACGCTGGAGTACACGTAACGTAAGGCTATCCCTCGCACGAGGAAGCGACTAGCTGTGAACGATTTTCTTACTCAAGAAACGTACAAAAGATTGCAGGTCCCTTGTAAGTAAAGAGATACATAAACAGGGTGTGAGGGACAGCCCTCCGCAGACTGATGGGGTGAATTCAGTATATCATACTAAGATGACGGGTACATGAAATTATTTCAGGAACTTTATGGAAATCTAATAAATCTGTTTTGTTTTATTACCTCACACGCAATGTATCGTTACCGTGGCGAAGCGCGCTTAGCGAACCGCAGCGCAGCGAGCCTTCGGCCGCCGAGTATTTCAACATTCATCGCTAACTTTTTGATTTTAGCTGTTTTATTTACATAAATGGAGTGCTGCGTACAGAGAATGTAATTTTACATTGAAATAAAGGAATTAAACTATTACGGTTCATGAGATACAGCCCGCTTACAGACAGACGGACGGACAGACAGCGGAGGCTTACTAATAGAACGCTGTTTGGGGTGCCAAACGGCATCCTTCGGGTACGGGTCCCTAAAAAAGTACTTGCTCAGCGACGCTCACTCGTGGGGCAGAACACTCGCTGAGAGGCTCACGCTTGGTACATTCGCACATAGCAGCGAGTAATCACCAGTGTTGGCATTAATCAATTAATTTTTTAATCAATTAATTAATTTGATTAATTTTAATCAGATTAAATTAATCATGATTACAATAATCATGATTAAAAAAATAATCTTAATCATGATTATTGACGTTAATCATTAATCATTAATTGATTAACTTGATTGTAAACTAATACATCCATCAATGTTATTAATTCTACATATATAAAAGAAATGATGGAAAATAATGACACATTTATTAAAATATTTTTATTAATTATTCAAAGAACAAAAAAATAATTTATAACTTTCAAATACACTGAATTCTAATTTTGAAGAATATTTTCAATCAACTAATCTCCGATCTTTACATTTCTGATTTCTTGATGTTCAAGTTACATTTCATAACTACTTTTTTTTCAAATAAGTCGTCAGATAATTTGTGTGACCTAGGTTTATTTAGCATAGTTGCAAAAGAAAACATTCTTTCTACCGAGCCAGAGGACGGCATTGGTGTATTGTTCTTAATAAACACTTTGCCTATAACAGGATAACTTCGTAGAAGCTCTCGTTCTTGGCTTCCCTCGGCAAAAAAATTTGAAATTATCATATCCGCTCTCTTTTTATCATCAACTGATTCCGCTTCACTGCCAGAGTCGGAATTGAAATCAAAAAACTCGTCTTCTTGGTGGCGTGTGTTATTGGCTGCATTGTTGACTGTTAAAAGCTCTGGGATTTCTGATATTTCCTTCCTTACGACTGATTTAAAAATGTTTATACACTTCTTTTGATCAGCTGCAGTTAGACATACTAGCCACTTTTTTTTAAATCTGGGGTAACAGAGCTGCAACGGCTGCATATTTACTAGTTTCACTCGAAAGAGTGTAAAACTCTTCAAATCTTTTCTCTACGCTTTGTAGATATTTTTCAGCAAGTGGTTCACAGAATTTTAGATTTGGAGTAGTCGTGATCTTCTGTAATTTTTTTTTTAGTGCATGCAGGCAAGGTATGATATTATAGTAATAATATATAATATATTATAGTAGGATAATATTCCATAAAATGAGTCATCGCCCTGCAATATGTCCAAAGCAGTTGCAACTGGAGCAGCGCATTGGCAGTATTCCTCAATATATTGAAATTCAGAGTCTCGTAATGGATTTCTTATACTAAGTGCTCTAGCTAGTTGAGAGTAACTAGTTCTGATATTCAATATATTTCTCAAAGCGTCATAGTAACTATTCCATCTAGTTATGCCAGGTCGTGTTAACGTATGTCCAAGAATGTTATGTATCACCTCAGCTGATTTTGGGCGAGCAGCAGCACTCCATAAATCGTTACATTTTTCCATTATTGTGGAATGCAATTTTCCAAGACATGTCGATTTATCAGTCAACAAGGCTTGGACGTCCTTACTAGCAATCAAATTTAAAGTGCGCGCATTACACCTAAAGTGAAATGGTAACAAATTGTTTTGTGAATGGTCGTCTACTATATTTGCTTCTAACAGAAGATCATCATGTTCGTGTTCCTGTCTTGTGCCGAACTCTCCTTCAGTCACTTCGAGTTCTTCTCCACTTAACTCGTTCTCGCTGCTACTTGGACTTGAAGATTCATTATCTTCATCATATTCGATTAAGGATGTCGTATTTATTCCGAATATCTTGAAGGCTTTCACAAAATTTGACCCATTGTCAGTAACAGAGCATACTATTTTAGTGGGGTCAGTATCAAAATCTGAGTATATTTCCAGAAGCAAATCTTTTATGCGGTCAAATGTTTGTGCCCCTTTAAATCGGCGACAAGCTAAAGCTGCAGAACGCCTCTTATAGTTATTATCAATCCAGTGCACTGTAACACTTAAAAAACTTCTTTTCTTCTCTGACCATATATCAGCGGTGGTGCACAAATATTTCACAGCAGCTAGGTTTTGTTTTATTTCGCAAATCAGATCGAATGATTGTTTAGCTACTTTTTTTCTGAGAGAACGTCGCCCGGGTATCTTGATTCCACTATTTGTCACATTTAAATCCTCCATCATCTTAATGAAGTAGGGGTCTTCCACGGCTCGAAAAGCAATCATTGAGTTAACGAAATAATTTACTAAGTTACGGTCAAAAGTTTCTTGAGTTACAGGTGTTTTCGGAGTTTGCCTTGAAGTCAGAACTGTATTATTTTTATTTTTCTTTCGCTTATTGTCTTTCATATATTTTTTACATTCCTTTTCTGTGTCAGCGCCATGCTTCCGTTTTAAGTGTCCCAAAAAGTTAGATGTCGTTTTGCCATAGCCCTTAACTTCTTTACTTTGATGGTCCGATCACTTCAGACAAACTGCTACTGTGTTCTTGTCTGTGCATTTGTCTAGTAGAAGCTTATAATAGGTACCGTCAAATTAAGCAGAAGAAGAAAGATCTGATTCCGATTGCACTGTTAAATTCTCGGAATTGTTTCCCGACACCGACGGATCATTTGAAACACCACTACTATTAGAGTCATGATCACAATTCATGTTTGTTTTTAAGTTACTCACTGAGTGAAACAATATCACAAAATGTTGCAAAATCTGGAAAAATTATCCCCAACCGAGTGCAAGCGAGCGTGTGTCAGCCAGATAGTGTTAAAACGTGACTGTTAGTTCCAAAGTTAAGAAAATTAATGAAAAAAATAATACCGAATTCCTATTTATATAGACTAGACAGGTAAATCCCGGAGCGGGAAGCCCCCTTGTAGGACACAAGGGTATTCCCCAAAATATATGGAAGATTCTGCACTAGGTCCATCCATACATACTATTGAGGGCTTCCCCGTAAAATTAAGCATACATGAAAAGGTTTGCCAACTTAAAATCGGTAGAAAAATCGGGAGAACAATTAAATAAATAAATGAGTAGTTAATCAAATAATCAAATTAACGATTAAAATTAATGATTAAAAATCATAATCAAAAATTTGATTACGATTAATTAATCATAATCAAATTTTTTGATTATGATTTTTAATCATTAATTTTTAAACGTTAATCAGATTAACTTTGGGCCTACACTGGCTAATCACGCATAGCCGTCGCACACTCGTAGCTCGCCTACTCGTTTTTAGTTGCTAGCTCTACTCGCTTCTCGCGCTGGGACAGGTGCCTAAATTCGAACGATTTTAAAATTAAAAATACTCGTTTCGCAACTAATATTGACATAGTTTTAGGACTTAATGCTCGTATGAGTGATACCAATTTTGTGCTTGTCACAATAATTTAAACCATAATGCTCTATAGGTATGATAGTTGTATTTTCGATTCAACAATCATTTGGATTTAGCCCACAGATTAGCGCCGGTAATGTCGATCGACATTTTGACCGACACACGGACACAAGGCTAATAAGCTACATCAGTGGCTGGAGTGCGACCGATTGAACTTTACACATACGCTGTTTGTTGTGGTCAAAAGTTTAGCTAGTCAGCCGATCTATTCTGTAAACATCACACCGTGAGCACTTAGGTGAAGTGAGCTCAATCCCTAGTAGAGTAAGGTGGGATGACAGTTCACATCACGCTCACTTCACCTAAATTTTCACGGTGGGATCTTTACAGAATAGCACCACAGTTCGACTAGGTGTTTATTTCATGAAACTAATGAGAGTGTAATTGTTTGAGTTTCTGAAAACAACAGGTGAATTCATGACACGATTTTGGCGAAGCCGGGATTGGAAAGATCAATCTCGCGATATCTCGCTATTTACGAGATCTCGGCGAGATATGGTGGATTTGTTTTTTTTTTTTTAATTGTCACAATATTAGAATAATTGATAGGAAAATAATAAGAAATTTTATGTATTTTTTGATAGTCATTTATTTATAACATCTTGTTTTAATCAATCAATCTTCTTTTTAATTTAAGATAGTAAAAATTAGTCCTCAAAATTTTGGAAGTAGCTTTGTAAAAAGCATAAAGTATCTAATGTGTCGTCCGACAGATGGCTTCTAATTTTCCAGACTAAATAACCAGCTGCGGAAAATGCTCTTTCAGCCCTACAGAGAGCAAACAATTGTCTGCAAACTGTAAGAGTTCTCCCTTAGACCTCCCGAAACATCCTCCGCTTCGATAAACACATGTCTTCATGCTCCTGCGCAACCTCGTTAATCTCGCGAGATCTCGTTCGATATTCGGCCGAGATTAATCTCGATAAATACGGCCGCGAGAACGATGTATGGCGGCACATCTACATCACCACATTGGAACGCTTCACACTGACGTCACGCAAAATCCTGCATTGCGCAATCAGAGTTTACCGCGCGACTAGCATATATACAACATCCCGACATCAACCGTCGGGCAGTAGCCCACCAGACACAACACCCGTCTGGTCGGAGGATCCTCCCTTTTCTATGGAGGATGAGGGAACTTTACACCCTGTTCCTCATGCCTCTATAGATGCATTCCCTATGATTTTACTCGTAGCCCATTCATAACTTTGTAACGACTTTGATCTTCAAAAGTAATTTTAAGATTTAAATCATAGGTATCACACTTATCCTAAGGTACCTATTAATATTTTTATTTACTGACTGCCTCGTTGGTCTAGTGGTCGCAAGTGCTACTGCTGAGCATGAGGTCCTGGGTTCAATTCTGGAATTTCTCAGTAGCAGCCCGGAGTCTGGATTTGTGCCCGGTTGATGGCTTGCCTCCTATTACATGGGACTTAAACCTAACTGGTGAAATGTGGGTGTACTGTAGGTAAACCTCTGCCCAACCCTTCGGGGAAACAAGCGTGATGTTATGTACGCAATGTTTTTATTTATTTAAGTGCAGGAGAAGCAACATCTATTATAGTAAGTTTATAAGTACGTATGTGTGGGTAGAGTGAAAATGTATGGAGAATTTTTTTTGTTTTTATTGTAATAGCATAGTGGTAAAAAGCTGCCTATGTGTGAGTAAATGAAGTATGTTAAATATCATTATGTACTAGGTATAATGGTATGAGGTGCCCCAGCACGAAACAATTTTGAAAAAAAAAAAGTATAATTACGTTCATTTTTGACAGCCTCATTCAGATTGGATGAGAACAAAAAAAAACAAACAATAATCTCCATACGTTTTCACTCCACCCTAATGTGTATGATAGGCACCTACAGCAGATTTCCCACAAAATTTCAAGCCCATATTTGCGACATACAAAGATAATAAAAAAACCAGCAAATGTGCTTATAACTTACTTCATGTTAGAATTTGGAGTGTAGACGAAAACTTTACCTCACGAGAAAATTCTCACCCGTGAATATTGCGAACTTGCGGCGAGTCGTATACCAGTACCACGCCAGTCTCACTCACGAAGCGACAAATGTCTAGCAATATGTCGCGAGCGCTGTCGTGCGACAAGTATACAAATGTCCCCATGTCGTCCGCGACACTGCGACAAGGCGCCGCATGTTTACGTCCACACTAGCTAGTCACGACCACGTTGTCTGACATCAAACGATGCAGCTAAAGTTAAACTCTGATTTTTATTTTTCTAGACCAAAATGATGTGATCGACCTTTTTTGCCATTTTGACTTTTTTGACATGTTATTCCTTTTAGTCTAGTAAATTAAAAATCTGATTTTAGAGACTGATGTCGATTCGGTTTCACGATTTAGTAAGCTGAAGAGTTACCCGGTCTCGGAAACTTTGAAAATTGTTCTGTTTGTCTCTGCATCACCCAAAGGTTGACTGGTAGAAAATGCCTATGGCATTAAGTCCACCTCTGTACTTTTCTGTGCATGAAGTATTAAATAAATAAATAAATAAAATTGGAATAAGCAGGGCAGTTTATTGATTCATAATCTCCCGATTTGGTTGAGTGGTTTATCTTTGCCCAACCTTAAGAATCTTACGACAGTCAATGTTTTAACTATCCGGTAACAAAAGTACGGTCCATCAATGGTACAGACAAGGCGAGAAATTGTGTAGACACTTTAATTAACATACATGCCAAACACTGCCAGAACTTCTGAACTTTATTTTTAAAACATGACACGCGTCACGTCAGTCACACACTAATAACTTAGTGTCCTTTTTTGTATTTATTAGTATTGTTAGTTAGTTAGTCATTTAATTCATACCTAATGTAAATAGTTAGGAATTGGTTTATAGGTTGTGGAGGTCAGATAGGCAGTCGCTCCGTGTAAAAAACTGGTATTCAGCTGCATCCAGTTAGACTGGAAGCAGACCCCAACATAATTGGGAAAAAGCAGATGATGAGTGTAAATGATGTGAGTTGTCTTATACATCTACATATAGGGTGACTGGTAATTAGTGACCGATACTTAAACACATGATTGTACTCATGATAACAAACAACTTTTACTATGGGACCAAACCTGAAATCGTGAAAAAAAAAATCAGCTGATCCCTACATTTTGATGAATTGTGCGAGCATAAATGTAGGGAGCAACAGATTTTTTTTTCACGATTTCAGGTTTGGTCCCATAGTAAAAGTTGTTTGTTATCATGAGTACAATCATGTGTTTAAGTATCGGTCACTAATTACCAGTCACGCTATATATCTATAAAAATCAATGTGTGTTTGTCTGTATGTATTTTCCCTATAATGGACTCCAGAACGGTTGGAGCAATTTTGATGAAATTTTCAGGAAATCTTCAGATTAGTCTAGCTGGTGATGCTGTGAAGTTTGGTAGCGATCGGGCTACCCGTGCGAAACCGGGGCGGGTCGCTAGTTGTATATACGCATCTTAATAAACAAATAAATAAAATTACAATAATTAACTAATCATAAGAGTCCACAAGACAATCTGCATGAAACACAACGTTTAGCCGTCTAACCACGTTGCGTACTCAACACCCTAAAAATCTACTCTCAAGACTGCTTTAAAGAAACAATAAAAATTCAATTCCCTTCATTTCCATACACACGAATATTCTCCCAGAGGCGAATAACAGTCTTCTAATGGTTCAATAATGAGATTTTTTCTATATTATTTCAAAGAATAGGACGAGTTCTAAAATGCCGCGACGTAATCATAAGGCGGTATGTCGACACCCTATTTTTACTTTTTAGGGTCGAGGGGAACTTTTGATTATGACGTGACTGTGTTACTATGTTTTTTTTTTGTATTTATTTCGTTTATAAGAATGGAATTTTAATTTCATAGGATGGATCATAAATTTTAAAGCATTCATTCAATTTCGGATGATTAGGTATCGGTTTTTCTGTACAAATTTTTTTTTTAACACTGAATTACCCCTCTATTTGGTTGATTTTTGCACATTTTTTTATCACTGTGTAAAAAAATAATAAAAATATTGAAACATTTCAAAATTTTAATAGTGTCTCTAGCTCCCCATATTAATTTAGGGTTAATTGAAACAATTAATTATGTACCTACATAAAAAAATCCATATTTTACCGCTCGTACCATGGCTTAGTCTCCATTTTACATTTTGGTCGGCAAACCGTGGTAAAAATAAATCGTGGTTAATCCTTTTTAATTTTTTATTCACAATAACCCTCGTTTACTCCTGGTTAATAGGAGGATAATGCTTTAATTCGACACGCCATGCACCGGCCGCGGACGGTCGAACACCATATGATTAGTGAGTTCTACCCAGCATTAGAGGATTTTGGAAATACCCATTTTTTTCCTCAGTTCGTAGAAACTGATTAATTTTGTTTTCCCCTTTTTTTTAAACGTGTTATCATGTAAAAAATTAAACGTTTGTGTACCCAGCATATATATGATATACCTACATACATTTTAATGGCATTATAGGGAGGCTCTTTGTAACTCTAAGGGGAAAGATTATTACAGTCTTATAAAACGTACTTATTCTGATTATTGCTAACAATTTAGGCGTATTATTAACAGCCCTCCTGAATTCAAATCAATATGACATATCGTCAATATTGTATTACTTATGAAAGTCCAGTTCTATAGAAATCAAAAGTAACCTTCGGCATGCAAAGTTCGTTCCAATACATTCCTTACGTAACACAAGCCCCATAACATAACCTAAACCTACTCGGTTGACCGTTAGAGCTGTGTCTACATTTTCCCAAAAATATCTATAATCCAAAATTGCGTCACAAAAATAGTTGCGCGTATTTATATATGAAAGCTGCTGATAGAGGAGAGATGGGGCATCCAAAACAGTGACCGCGCATGCGCTAAGCCTCCCCTAGTCTGTCTGTTCGTTAACCTCAGATGCAGGGTTGCTAACTAATCATAACGTGAACGAGCTGCTTTTTATATACGAGTGCAAAAAAGGGTGATTTTTTGACGTATATATCGACCCCCACAAGTGTGCCATGTTATAATGTCCCTGACCAAAATATAACCAAGCGCGATCTATTTAATCTTTTATTTGTAACCTTCAGCTAAAGATGTACTTGATATTTCACAAGATAATGGCTTAAACTATGTATTGGTTAAGTTGAAGTTAACTACCGTCTTAACTAAACCTAATTGACAAGAAGTTTACCGTAAATACTATTATGTAGGTTATCCATTTCAAAATTGTACCAAGTAAACGATTTAAAGATACATGCGGATTTATAGACCGGTACACGTTAGCCTTTTCTCTTGCCTCACTAAATTCTACTTTTCTCCGCCATATTAGTTTTAAAACAGTTCTAAATTCAAATCCCCAGTCCAGATTTCGAACTACTTATTTCGAATTCAGAATCACGTCTTCAAATGTACATTTTGAATCCCCTGTTGGAATTCGAAACAGTTTTATATTAAAAAATCCGAGTATGTTGGGCTATGTTGGCAACCCTGCTTGGAGATGTGGCCATGCAGTAGCAAGGAAGCGGACTTGTCTCGAGCCCTGCAAGGTCGGTGGAAATAAAGTGCGCGGTGGGGCGGGGGCGGGTTGACGCGCAATTTTTCTTTATCATTTTTGCAACCGAATTGGGCAGAATAATTATGGGCGCTTTGTAGTGCGCAGTTTAGGGTTGATTCTTTTGATTTTGTACTTATAGGATGTATTATTGAATTCCCTTTTAATATTTGATTGGTTTGTAGAGGACTCGTTCAATTTAGGGTTTGATGGTAAAAAATAAATGTGGAATTTTGAAATGCTCTATAAATGATTAATTTATGCTTGTATGTTTAGATCGGTTAAAATTATTCGCACTTTTCAAAGCACTCTTATGTGCACTGACATAGAACTACGATAACATATGTGTAGGTAGCTTATTAATTAAGTTCGTTCCTTTTCAGGAACGTGACGTAGAGAAAGTGGCCTTGATTTCGTCACAACATCGTAAAATAATATGTTTCAAACATTACACACATGACGTCTCGTTTAACATTCTGTTCAAATAACACAGCTAATTTGCTCATTCGTCTCTTGAGTAATAAGTGTAACGTGCGTAATTAAATAATGATTCAACTAATTAATAAATCAAGACGACGACAGAGAAGTGTGACATATTTCCATACATCTTGCCTAAAAGATTTAAAGTTGTGAACAGAATTAAAAGTTCTTAAAGGCTCCTGCAAACACTCGCGAAACGAGACGCGACACAAAGGCACCGCGTGTCCCGCGACGTGCGGTGCCTTTGTGTCGCGCGCGATTCGCGTCGCGCGTCGCGCCTGTATGTGGGAGCTTTAATTCGTAACATTAGCACTTGATAAATCTAAAAAACCATTTACTTAAATAATTGTTTTCACTATCATAGTAATTAAGTAAAGTAAAGAGATATTTGAGAAAGAGCTTGTGTGATACTATAGGTACTCAGATAAGATTTTTATTCTAAAACGATACATAGTTTTAATCTCGATGAATTAAAAGTAATCTCTCAAATCTATGTTTATTCGAAACTGAGCATCAATCTAAATGCTGTCACTCGGTTCCAGTTTGAAGTGGAAAGCTCTAAAACACATGAATATGAGAGTTTCAACTTTGCCTCTTTTATTTTTTATTTAAGATGGGTTGACTCTAGTCTAGGTCAGAGGTGACAGAGACAAAGTCGACGATGGAGCGAGCTTACCTAGAAGAAGCCTGTTCACTCTCACTTTGAAGAGATCGGGGTTGTATGCGTTCGGAAACACAGACGCAGATAGAGAATTCCACTCCTTTGCTGCGCGCATCACAGAAGACATTTGGAAACGCTTAGTGCGAATTGGTGAAATAGCAACTAGGCATGGATGGTATCTTGCAGTGCGTCTAGTGCGTCTCTCATACTAATAACGGTAAAGTCTATGGTGTTGTAAATTGAACGACGGCCTTTTTGCTATAAATTACGTCAATCATTATGTCAAATACAACTGCCACTCTATTTCTGTTTTTACAGAAAAGAGATCTCACCGTGAAAATTTAGGTGGAGTGAGCTTGAAGTGAGCTGTCAATACTGTCAATCATAGCATCAAGCCGAATGACAGCTCACTTCAGGCTCATCTAAGTTTTTTCCCGTGAGACTTTTACAGAATATATCGACTGTACCCAAACTTCAATTCAACAAAAATGACAATCATGTCACAAAAGACATGAACTTCGTAAACTAGAGTACCTACACAGGCACCTTTCAAGCCCACGCCACGTGCCAGCGACGTGTAGGGTTAAAAGATCACAACTGTACCCGAGCACTGACAGGTTGATAACCCATCCGCTGCAAATGCCGTTCGAATCAGAAGAAGTTTTAGGTTTTTCCCCGATTGTCTCTGGAAAATTGGGGAAAGAAATATTTGCTTTTCTATTTAGCGTTGGAGAAACGTGCAAGTGATTTCAAAAATAGAATAAATTGGAATTCATAGACACATCTATGAAGGATGACAAAACATTTTTCATATACTTACCTATATATTGGAAACAGCACGACATATTTTACTGAATGAAAGACTACCATTACAGTCTTCAATAAAAGAGCCTCGAGAAGTTATGTCATAAGTCGCTTATGCAAGATACCTATGTAGGTTCTTGCTTTATATCTTGATGATGATTATCTCATCCTCATTATTATTCTCTCCGTCTCTAAACTAAGACTTTTCATAATTCTTTAGATTTTAGAACCATTTGAACCTACATCACAACCATAGCCAATAATCGTCTTTTAACAGACGATAAACAGCCACACACACCAACTTCTTCCTTTACTCACATTTCAAACTGGCACCACCAAAGACAATAATGAAAAAAGTTCTACCCATTTCCTTAGGGTTACCACCCATTAACTAAAAGTATTTACGGCCAGCGTCACTTAGTTCTACGTAAACAAAGCCAGAGCCTTCGCTGACACGGAAGAGGATGGCATGGCCTCGACTTTAAGGAACTTGGAAGGGTCAACCCTAATTAGAGATACGGTTCACAAGCGTTTGATTTTGTTTTATTCGTTTTTTAAGGTCAAAGGGTTTGGTGAGTATTTTTTTTTCATAGGTGTCAGGTGGAAGGGTTTGTTTTATTTATACCCAATTTATTTTGTCTTTCTATTGTCGGAAGGACCGTTATTATTACTAAGGGCTGATTTCACTAGTGAAACTGAACGCGATCTGCTCATAAACCACGTTATTTTACATTATTTTCTTTGGAATAATGTCACTGATAGCTCTTGAATACGATCAGCATATCTAAGCTACGGTTTAGATGTGCTGATCGCGTTCTGTTTCATTGGTGAAATCCGCCCTAAGACAATAGGAATTAAGGACCTTTTTATGGTATAAACAATATAGTCCTATGTAGTTTGGCCAATAACGAAGCTATAGACCTCAGAGTCCTCTTATTCAAAGACCTCAATAAAAAAAAAACTTATCAAATAATATTCCGAGGGGCTCGTGACTAAATAATAACAGCCGCACGGGTCGATCGAAGGTTAAGCTACGCTTGCCGCGGTCGGTTATTAGATGAGTGACCATCCATTACTTATCGAGACCCATCCGTTCCGCGGAAAGCACGTTAAGCCGTTGGTCCCGGCTGTCATTCGTAGATCTTTAACATTTGTTACGGGTCGTCAGAAACCCAAAAGTCCGACAACCAGTCTTACCAAGGGGTATCGTGTCACCCAGTAACTGCATTGTGGAGGTCAGATAAGCAGTCACTCCATGTAAAATACTGGTATTCAGCTGCATTCGGTTAGACTGGAAGCCGACCCCAATATAGTTGGGAAAAGGCTAGGCAGATTGATTTTATTTCTCAATTGTAGCCATAGCACAGATCTTAAGGCCACAATTTGATAGCTTTGAATTTTGATCTTTTTTCCGAAATCCCAAAAAAAGTGATCACCATCGTACCGTGGTAAAAAGAAACAGGCCAACCACAAAACTCCTTCAGCCCAGCTGACGAACCCAAATCCCACCACCAGCCACCATCATGCACCACATAACCTATTCAATAATGCACCAAGTCACCAACTCTAAGTCACGATGCCATTCCTCGTGACACCTGAGGCACTCGATTCGCATTCCCAATGACCTTAGACATAAGATGCAATGCCGTCGTCAATGGAAGGGTCACTGACCTCAGTACATACGTTATTTAATATACAGTTTTATTTGCATGCATTGTGCATTATTGTAAGACGTCAAGCTGTGTCCAGGATGAATTATGGCTCTGGTTATTCTTCAGAATATGCCACTACTATAATATATTGAAAATCATAGCACCTGTCATTGAGTGAAAAATGTTCCTAAGAGAATTATAGTCCTTTGATGCCTGCCAGAGAAATGAGATGGATTAAGGGGATGCTTGGCCGGCAGGACATGTACGACATGCAAGGGATCCAATCTATTCAACTACATTATATTATAGTAACGTACATTATTGACTGCCTCGTTGATCTAGTGGTCGCCAGCGCTACTGCTGAGCATGAGGTCCTGGGTTCGATTCCCAAGTCAGGCAAAGTGTTATTCTGTTTTTCTATCTGGAATTTATCAGTAGCAGCCCGGAGTCAGGATTAGTGCCCGGTAAAACTTAAATGGCGAAATGTACGTACGTGTACTACGTACTTATAGGTAGGTACACCTCTGCCGAACCCTTCGGGGAAACAAGGCGTGATGTTATTTTATATAGTAATATCAGCCGAGTAGTGTATCTCATGATATAGTAAAAGATTACCAAGTCAGTAAAGTTATTTGGGGTTACCTACTCAATTGTGGCTCTTTTAGTGCCTCGAGTGAGTTTTTGGGATTATGACATAACATGTAAAAAATCTTAGCATTGATTACCTGCGTTTTTTTTAAGCGGTGACAAACCGAATCAAATTGTAAGTCTGCAGTGAAAAGTCCTCTTCTCTTTAACAGAAGTAACCAGCATTAATGACCATGCTTGCTTATTGAACGAAGAAGAGGACCAATAACCAAGAGAAAATAGTACCTACTAGTACTAAAAACTAAGGAAAACGGCTAATTTTCAAATAGCATAGCACATGACACTATGTTTATTAAAACAAATCCCGCAGCATCCCTCATATTCCTAAAGATTCAGCGGAAATCCTACGAGATGCTGTCTGTTACGATAACAAACAGCAGAATAATGTGCTTTTAAATATATGCATAAAAGATATACTAATTACGTGGTTACGAAGCGTTATTTTTATAGGTTCTTTACCCAAGCAAGAAGGTTGACTTAGATTTAAAATCAGAGCCAGAGAAAATGCACGATCTGATTGAGAAAATTCGCGTCTACTGTCACGAGCAAATACCAAGTTTAAGTCATTTTTACAACCGTCAAGAAGATCGTAAAATATACTGCAGTATTAACTTAATGCGACCACATGAGCCATATCAAAGTTAGCGCCGAACATTTAGCAAAAACACACGCAATAATCATACGCAGTAATTAAACAAGGTACGCGATATTAGACCTTAACGGCTTATCTGTTTATCCGCACAACACTACTTACCGTGCTAACGAAAGATTCAGGCGAACTAGTGCTGCTAACAATCCAACAAGACAATGCTACACTCACTAACGATCATGGTCACAACACTAGCTCCAGGTTCACAATAGGGGTTTATTTTTATTTTCGTTTCGATATCGGCGACGATAGCGAAGCGAACGCGCTCGGGTCTCTCTCACGACTGGCCCGTATCGAGCGGGCGGCCGGCGACTCCCCGCGCCGCTCTAAACCAATTTATAATACATACAGAGGCGCAGCATCCCCTGAAACCTCTCCATCCAAAACCCAACCTTAACCTCTTCATAATAAAGTTATATTTGATTCGCATCCAAGATGCCGCAGAGGCAAAAACGTCGCCAGTCCTCGCAGAAAAGCCAAGGGTGCGAATTGTGTACGTTTCCTTCGTTTATAATTGAAATCAACGTACTTAAAAGGAAGGTCTTTCGGATTGAATATTCATAACAAGAACTAAATTAATTGTCATTGAAGTTTCACGTGACCCTGATTAGTTTTAGTAGTCAGGTATTTTCGAGGGATACACTGACAGTCTGGCACTGTACTTGATCTAAGTACCCTCGTATGTAGACTTAATGTTCCGCATAATTAGATATAGCTCATACGTCATTCTGACGACAGTAACCGGAGATGAAAATTAACCTACTACCTACATTTTACACGTTTATAGGAAACTGCTTTTGTTGAGATCAAAAGTAATTCTGATACATTGAATGCAATGAACGGAAGCTGCGAGTTTAGTCTCACAGCTTCGTTTCATTGCATTCATTATCAGAAATACTTTTGAAAATTCGTAAATAAATCATTCTGTTGTAACTTTTCCTTGAGTTCTTGACTTTAAGTATATCAAAATTGTTGATGTATCTAAAGGAACTCGAGGAAAAATTACAATAGAATCTTTTATTTATATTTGCAAATACAATTGGATCTTAACAGTTGTGATTTTCTTTGAAATAAAACAAAACGGATAAAACTGTAGCGTTGTAGCGTAGATGAAATGAACTGTTTTGTATTCAAGCGCGTTCAATTTACTCGTGTTGAATGTTTTGAAGACTTTATATAGGGTGCTTTAAAAGTCCCTCTGCGAGTGACTACATTATAAATGATCGTTCAACATCCTGCTGACTGGGAAATCTTTTAAAAACTTGAGACTAGAGATGCATTCCACCAGCTTTTATGACAAGTCTTTTACAGTTCAAGCAGTGCGGTTATGGAATGCTTTGCCCGTGTCGATAAGGCGTGCTCAATCTATGCCCAATTTTAAAATTCTGGTAAAAACACTTCCTCTCTCCTTAAACATCATCATTACATAAAGTTTCTTGCTCTTGTTTCATGTTTATTATTGTATACAAGATGTAACGTAAATAACGCACTAGCTCTTAAGGGGTCATTGTACTCATCATTATGAACAACTTTTACTATGGGACCAAACCTGTAATTGCGAAAAAAAATCTGCTGTTCCCTATATTTATGTTCGCATGACTCGCTAAAATGTAGGGAGCATCTGATTTTATTTTCACGATTTCACATTTGGTCCCATAGTAAAAGTTGTTCATAGTGATGAGTAGGTACAATGACCCCTTAAGAGGTTGTGCGTTATATAAGTTACACCTTGTATATATATATGTATTTATTGTATATGTAGGTAACTGGTACACCTACAGTATTGTCTCTCCTTCTCCCTTTAATCCATTCAAAGGTTGTTTGTAAAAGATCGCTTTTAGCGATAAGACCGCCCATTTTGTCACCTTATGTAAAATTTCTACATTTATATCTGTAATTTTTATGTTGTACATAATATATTCTATCTACCTTTTTACCAAAACTTGAACTATTTTGGTACAACACTATAGCAGAATATAATTATTATCCATCGCATTATCAGATTAAACAATTAGCAGATTTACAGTTTATGGGCTAAAGAAGGGACATTGTCAGCGCTGATGAACTTTTAAACAAAAGAAGAAACAGAAATATAGAAGAAGATATGGCTGATGCTACCACTGTTGGCATCTTCTAAAAGATGTGGCAGACAAGACAAAATCAAAATAAGTCAACACACAACACAGAAATGCTGTTCGTCTGAATAGTGGCTGAAATAAATATGGTGGGTAGTGGGTAGTCCTTCGAATTGCTTTCAGAAAGAGTCACCGATTTCGGCATAGATTCTACATCATTACAATCTTAACTAAAACGATGACATATGAACCTACAGAGTCCCTATTCTTTGGACATCGCCTTTCTCTTCCGGGAAGGGGGATTAACATTCCTCCCCCATTGTGCCCATACGTGGCAGGGAGCCAAAAGATCCTCGCTTCTTGCCCAGAATATTTAAACTATGCATTACGACACTGGCGTAAAAGGGAAATATTGAATCATAGTCAACAAGGAACCTTCAGTTTACCCGTAGTCTGTCTTTCCGCGGTTTAGCTCAGAGACTCTTAGTACTAGAAAGCTGTAATTGGGCACGGATATACATATTAATCACGCCGACAAATTGGTAAAAGGAAATCTTGAAAATATTTTTTTAGGGTGCTACACGTAAAGTGGAGATGATTTTTATTTTCTCTATTGCGGGTGTGTGAAAACCATTTTTCGATTCAGGGAACCATTTGCGAAATATTAAGCTTTAAAATGCTAATTTTTGTTTGAGTCCGGTATGTCCGGGACCCCTACCTGCTAAATGGTTGAACTATCACAGCTAAATAAACTTCACAAGTTAACAAGTAATAGTCGGCCAACTTACATTTGCAGTTAGAAATTTTGAGAGAACATGTTTTGCAACTACAATGTTAAGTTTGTTCTTGGGATATGTTCACCCCAAATACAGAACACTTCATTGTGCGTGGTCCGAAAGCACTTGGCCGGTTTTCAAATTATTTTCAATATTGTAGAGCAGATTGTGGTTATTCATCAAAATAACAGCTACATAGATATTACTGAAAACTTATGGCCTAGGTAATGAAAGTTACTGTTTAAAACTGAAAACTGTTTTCCCATCTCCTGAGGGGCAATTCCCGTATTTAAAGTTCGCATTCGATAGGGATAATGACTAAATTTTTTTGTCCGTCATGTAGATTTATTAAAAAATATTGGACACGTATTTTTTATTTTTATACGTAATTAAAAGATTACGGCGATACATCGAGTTAAACTGTGACATGACGTCACGCCTTTCTAGATTTGATACTGAGTTGTGACGTAGCGAGCCCCCACTTCCCAACTTTAATGCGTATTGTCTAAGTAATTTTTTATTAATATGTTACAGCAAAATATACATGTCTAATAATTTTTATTATCTTACTGACGAACTAAATAGAATGTATTTTTTTATCCAGACATCATCCCTATTCCCGTATTTAACGTTCGGTTTCAATTCACAATCTGTCAATAAATTTTTGACAAGTTTTTGACATTGACAGTCGCTGAGACGAGATTGTGAATTATTGTGAATCGATTATTAAAATTTTTAACTACGGGAATTGCCCTTCTGATAAGTTTCGGTCAATCCCTATATATTTATACCTAACTATTTTCATAGAAATTGTATTTAACTTGGTAGATAGTATTTTTTCCGGAAAATGGGATTTTTTTATATTTGGAAGTGGTTTAACGTTACTACATAATCTATGATTGTGGCAACCCTATTTTCTGTTAACAGATCAGTTCCTGGTGAGATTAATTATCATAAGCTAACCAACGTAATTTGTAAAAGTCAAGGCAGATCCGGATGATTAATCCTGGTTATAAATACGAAATTAATTCTATCGTTTTTATTTGGTGGACCGTTTGGTGTTGTTATCTTGCTTGGGAGGATTCTTCAGGGCTTACACAATACAGTCGGTACCTACGCTGCCGTTCATACGGCACGTGAGGTTTTTGGCAGAGAAGTCATATGTGTCAAGTCAGGAGATCTAATTGTTAAGCAAGATGACACCCTTTTTTTTGGATGGGAAATCATCAAATGACTTCTCCCGCTCTGAAAACGACACCCTGCGTCTCCTAGCGCATTATAGTCATTTCATACAACTAGGCTGCCAAAGAATGACAGTTATGACTTGAATATACGGACAATTTAAATTGGTAGTGAAATGAAATTAAATAGTAGTCAATTAAAGAAGATGTAGTGACAAAAATTGAAAAGAGTATGCTTAGATGGTTTGGTCATGTTGAGAGGATAAATGAAAGTCGACTAACAAAAGATATTTACACGGCAGATGTGAGTGGAAACGCCGGGAGGGGACGCCCTAGGAAGACATATAGTGATCTTATTGGTGATGTTCTTCTGAAAGGTCAGGTGCGTAGTACTCGCAACCGGCGTGCGTGTATGACCAGATGTGTAAACGTAAACGAGGCAAAAGGAGTATAAAAGGAACGTAGCAGGTGGCGTTCTGTAGTTTCTGCCTACCCCCATGGGAAGAAGGCGTGAGTAATAGTGGTAGTCAATTTGCTTGCATATCATGAGATTGAGAGGCAGAGACAACGTTTTAAAACGTTCATAAATTCCTCGTTCGTTCGTTCATTTTTCTAAAACTTCATTCGCCGTGGTTAGGTATGGCATTGATCATGTTGTTAGTGGTTTGTTCAGGGGCGAGATCGCGATTTGAACTAGTTCTCCAAATAATCAACTTACGAGAAAAGGCTTCTTTTGAGTCCAAAACTTTTCGAGTATACAATACCCGCCTGTTGTCCTCCCACTGCAGAACCACCGCCTCTTCTGATACAGATAAGGCATGAGCATTGACCACGATTGCTCAAGGTGGATTGGCTGACACCAAAAAGTTTACGTCATAAACTATTCGAGCGCACGTGAGTAAAACCAGAAACACCCGTACTTCAGATCAGACCATGCACGATGGCGACGATAACCGACTTTTAATGATTTTAAACTGAAGATCGCGTCTAAACGAGTAATTTCAATGATTTGAAAAAAATATATGTTAAATTAGAGCATTTTCTTAATAACTTAAAATGTGAATATTTAAGATTATCTTTATAATACATAGTGGAATTCATTTGTAAATTTATGTCTAACGCGGAGAAAAAACTGATAATCAAGCAAAAACTATCAAGCGTTTTTTTATGAAACCTTCAGCATTTTAATGATAATATATACCTACGTGTTTTATGTATAATAAATTAATAATGCGTCTTATTTGGGACAGCGCTCCTTGATGGGCGAGTCTTATTACTGGGTGGATGTACGACGCGTTGCGTGAGCTCAGCACAGAACACGCAAGCTATGCACTCAAGACCATTGGCACATATCTGCGTCTTAAGATCTCCCTCTTCATTAGAAGAAGACGCAATACACAATATCCTCGTCAACACGTACGCTTTCCTACATTTACCGACATAATCTTATTAAGGAACTTATTTAGGAGCTCCGAGCAGCTCAACACCACCTTAAGCTCAACATAATGAGAGAAGTTACCGGGAAATGAATGATGAGGCGAAAATGAGTTTATTTTTCGTCTAACTGAGTACGGATAGCAGCAAAAGTTAACGGATATAAAAGTGTTTGGAAACGTGATTTTGTAGGTGAGTGAGGATTTGCTAATTGATTTTCTTTTGTGTTTGTAATAAGTAAAGCAAAAGAAAAAGGCAAAAAAGTTGCAAAAAAAGCGATGCTAAAATACTATTAATTATGAATTTAGTATACTTAATAATTAATTAATTTAGAATTGGACTGCCTCATTAGTCTAGTGGTCGCGAGTCCTGGGTTCAATTCCCAAGCAGGGCGAAGTGTTATTGGGGTTTTTCTATCAGGTATTTGTCAGTAGTAGCCTGGAATTATGCCCGGTTGATGGCGTGATGATATGACTCAGATCCAGATTCATTTATTTGCAAAAACATGTGTAGATAATACACAGGGTGTGGCGTAAAGTTTTACACCTTCCACAGTTATAACCAGAAAAAAATAATGATAATTTAATGTTTTTTTTAGAAATTACAACCACATTAGTAAAGCAAGGTAAAGCATTAGCAAGCAAAAAAATCAGCTGCTCCCTACATTTATGTTCGCATAACTCGTCAAAATGTAGGGAACAGCTGATTTTTTTTTCGCGATTTCAGGTTTGGTCCTATAGTAAAAGTTGTTCATAATGATAAGTACAATGATCCCTTAAGAGGTTGTGCGTTATTTATGTTACATCATGTATATAATTTAGAATTTATTATTTGACTTCAGCTGCTATCTGTCCAAGCAATTTATTATCAAAATTTGCGTCCACCGGCTTAATGTTGTTTGAAGTTTAATCTGGACTGTTAAGATAGAAGTTTTGGGTAAAATTAACACTACTAACTAAGTCAGTGCCGTCGTTTAAGAATACGCCATTTTATTTCTGCCCTTGGTGTCATTCACCTGTTGTACCTGCCACTAATGTTCAGTTCCTATAAACAAATACGAATCGTTTTGCTCACCAATGGTAGCATTTTTTATTGCCCAACTGGGCATATAAATACATAGATTCGTAAGCTAATTTTACTTGTAATAGCTACTTCCATATGTGAGGGTCTACTATGCAAAGCTATGAGGTCTTTGCTTCATTATTAGTAAAGATACAAGAATCTTAACCACTAACGATCCGTAAATTATAGGAATCTGTTATCGGACAATAAACAGTGTGCAATGTTTGATTAGGCATTTTGTTGATACTGTAACATCAGCTCGACCGACATCTGGGGAAAGGTACCTAGCCCAGGGGTAAAAGGCGTGAGTATATAAGTAGGTACCTAGCGTACCTACAGTTTTACCAGCCTGTATATGTACTATCGAGGAAACTTACATCTGACCAATTTGAAAACAAAATCCCATGCACACGATGACCACAGATGTTACTATAGCGGCCGAGCGCTGCAAGCCAGAATAGTCCTTACGGTGTTATAGGTGTTCATGGGACCTAATATTGGCATGTTCCCGTTGAGTTACACCATTTTGTGTTACACTGTTACCCATTAGGATAAAAATTACCGATTAATAACACTGTAACTCAAAGCCACGTTTTTTTTCCATCAATTGACATTGCAACCTAATAGTACGTAATAGGGTTACATATCGGTTGTTCTTTTTTTTTGGTGGTTTGTGGTTCTTGGTTTTTTTTCGGGTTAGGTTCGGAATAAAAGGATTATTCCGAACCTGACCCGAAAATCCTAACCCTAGACGGTCGACGTCAGGGGCACCCCGAGGTTCGGTTTGGTTAGGTTCCTTTAAACCCTGCAGACGGAAATAGGAGCCCCGCTACAATGCAATTACAATGCTTCTGAGCGGCATAAGTAGACAAAAATTGTTGGACTCTTATCAATGAAAATCACACAACTTCATCCACTAGTGCTCTATAAATACTGTAATTTTACTGAGGATCTTTACTGAGGACTTTAAACTAGCAGAAATCTTTAGGAATGCACCAGTAACGTGCTAAACATAACCTAAAGGTACCTTCTTTATAAGTACCCGTACTCATCATCTGCCTGCCTTTTACCAACCATATTTTATGTTGGGGTCGGCTTCCAGTCTAACCGGATACAGCTGAATACCAGTATTTTACATGAAGCGCATGCCTATCTGACCTCCACAACCCAGTTACTAAGACTGGTTGTCAGACTTTCGGGCTTCTGACGACCCGTAACGACTGTCAAAGATACACGAATAACAGCTGGGACCAACGGCTTAACGTACTTTCCAAGTCTCGGAGGAGTCTTGGTATGTAAAGATGGTCACCCATCCACGGACCAATCGCGGCAAGCGTAACTTAACCTGATCGATCGACCCGTGCGGCTGTTTTCACTTAGCCATAAGTACCCGTACTCCGTCAATTTAAAATAAACGAAGAAATTTATAAAAGTAACGAAATAAAATGAGTTCAGTGCCATTGAATGACACAAATCCCCAATCGAATGGATTCAGTGGTTTTAAGATCATCCCGAGCTGATAGATTCTAGGTGCCAGCGAGCAAGGGTTTTCTATTTTTCACGTTTATTCAAGCTGAAATATAAAATCTATCTTTTTTATGTTAAAGTTACTTATCTTCACTGAATTTGTGGGATAGATTTCCAATAGCGTTTTATGTAAATGAAAATGTATCAATTTCTGCCCGTCCCCATGGGAAAATGATGTGGAGTACCTTTTTATATGTAAGTTATATGCCTACTTAAGAAAAAATTATTATAATGTGGTCTTACTTACCTACAATCGGGTCGGGTCGTCAGAAGCCCGAAAGTCTGACAACCAGTCTTACCAAGGGGTATCGTATTACCCAGTAACTGGGTTGTGGAGGTCAGATAGTCAGTCGCTCCATGTAAAATACTGGTATTCAGCTGCATCCGGTTTGACTGGAAGCCGACCCCAATATAGTTGGGAAAAGGCTAGGCAGATGATGATGACGTACCTACAATCGAAGGTTTTTTTTTGCCAATTACTAAGTCTTCATTATTAAAAAAAATATTGTAGATTATCACAGAGCTGACTGCAGGCCCCTTGGACTTATGAAAAGTAATCGTTGGTCTGGTGGTCGCAAGCGCTACTGCTGAAGTCCTGGGTTTGATTCCCAGGTCACGCAAAGTGTTATTGGGTTTTTCCATTTCCTGCCTAAGCTTTTCGGGGATTACAGGCGTTATGTTGTGTGTTTGAAATTACAGGCATAAAAAATATTCATTTATTGTCTGTAAGGCTGATAGCCAACTAAAAAAACAATGTTTCTTGGTGACTCACGTAAAACAAGTGCGGTAGGTAACTACGCGCTACGGTCACGTAAAAAGACTATCCCAGACGAATTTATTCACGAAAAGCTCGACAAAAAAGCTCATTTTTCAGGCTAAAGTTAAGAGAAATTCTTACTTGAACGTCTAAAATAAGGCCTAGAAATAAACTGGGATAACACAAGCTGGAAAAGTTTAAGAATTGTTTAGAAAACTGTCCCTATTTGGTATTCATTATTCTAAGTTCCACCATAAAAAGTTGTCACTTAGTATCAACTATAAAATCCGCCAAAATAGTCACTTGCTTTTCCCAAAAATGGAAATAACCCTAAACGACTCACCATAAAGTTTAAAATTGAACGTGTTTCTCTCAATCAACTGCATTCATCAAAGTTTTCCTTTTAAGTTCCCGTCCTTTTGCCTAATTAAAAATACAATTCGATTTGTTCAACAGAACGTTTTTATTCGACAGAGAAACGCCATAGCATTTCACAACTTTGTTTTATTTTCTCATAGATTATGCACAAGTAGATAAGCACATGCTTAATTTCTTTAACATTGAAAGAAAGAAAAGAAAGAAAATACGTTTTATTTGCGGTAAACTTGACGCAAAGAAAGAACACAAACACAAAAAGAAATAAGTTGGTGGAAAATATGCGTCACATCCACGCAAAACGGCCATCTCTCAGCATAATGCTGCGATCCTAAGCGGGACAGTGCCCCAGCGCTGGTTTGAAAATGGCTTTTGAAGATGTAGACACTTTTTTTAATGGTTGGAAAATTGACAGTCAATAAGGAGGACGAGAAGTTAAGTGGTCACTTCGGCCAATGAACATCTGCAAGACCAGCATTGCAGGGGTGTAGCTATCCCAGAGGCAAAACTGAAAACGTCTTATACAGGGTCACATTAAATTAGATGGCGAAACTCCGTAGCCATGATGGGTATCGATATCTAAATATGATAAAACAAAAAATAAATGAATTTGACTTGATTTGTTATGTGGGGTCAATCGACCGCAGTTGGTATAACTCACTTGAAGTATCAGTTTAAAAATATTATTTTTTTATGTAAACTTCACAGATGCTATATCTAAACACGATAAAACAAAAGAAAACCGATTTTGTCAACTCGTACTTCAAGTTACAAAACTACCGGTAGACGTTGACCCCCCCTCCCCCAAACGAAACATAAAATCATTTTTATTTTTATTTGATCGTGTTTAGATATCGATACACATCACGTCTGCGGAGTTTCGCTAGCTAATTTAAATTGACCCTGTATACCTGTAATCAATTAAAGTACCTTATGATCAAGTAATACCTAACGTATTTCATACAAAGCAGCAACATCAAACAAACAAATCAAAAGTCATTTATTCAAACCATGCTGAGAATCAGCACTTTTCGAACTTCAAAATTACATAAAACAGTCCCTGAAAACGCCCGCTCTTCACCACTTCCTAGTGCTTTAGCTGGGAAGAAGACGTGGGCCAACAAACTCCCCAGCAGCACAGCTGTCTGTTCAGATAGAAAAACTTGATTACAGGCATAAGCATTTATCATGGAGGTTAGGTACTAAATACCCTTCTGCACTACAATAATCTATGACGCTATCAGAGTGCTATCATCGGTCGCGGCGCATTTCAAGGTGCAAACACATGAATTATTGAGACGGTGCATCCTTTGCAGTCTACTGCTACCCTTTATTGTATTACCTATGTAACTAGCTAGTGCTTCGAGCTGTAAGCTTTATCCAAGCTGGATCGAAGCTTGTTAGAGAGGATACTTTAGAATAGGAATGATGCCTGGGTAAAAAAAAGAAATTATATTTATTCCATCAGTCAGACAATAAAAAAATATTAGACACGTATTTTTTGCTTTATCATACTAATAAAAAATTACTTAGATAAAACTCATTAAAGCTGGGGGGGAGTGGGGGCTCGCTACGTCACCACTAAGTATAAAATCTAGCAAGGTGTGACGTCATGGCACATTTTTACTCGAATGTATCTCCGTAATATTTTGATAACGTGAAAAAATAAAAAATACGTGTCCAAAATTTTTTTTAAATCTACCTGACGGACAAAAAAAAATTTATTCATCATCCCTAATTGTATAAGTTATAAATGATTCACGTTAGGTATAATGACGAAGTTTTTTTAGATGAAAGGGATTTTTTTTTAATTCTTAGTTAGATTGTGATGATTCACATTATATTATAAGACCTTTTAGATTGAAAGACGATGCTTAGCTTCCAATATGTCCGACATTCCTTGGATGGTAGAAGTCATTGCTACTACCACCATTGGTAATTAGCAAATCGTGTAATCACGTCTTGCCAATTAATAAGAAAGAAAACGGTAGCAAGAAAGCGAATTATATCAAAAAAGATTTTATATACTGAATACTATGGGCAAAGAAGCAGTGAATGTAGCTTACATTCAAGGACAACGTGTAGGTAAAGTATCCTGGAAAATAATATATATTCCCACGTGTGAGTTGATGTAGATAGATATAACAGAAATACAGGGTTATTTTATATTGGCTAGCTAAATGCACGCACGATGCACGATGGGATATCTAAACATGATAAAACAAAATACAAAATATAAATTTATTTTATGATTTTTTTGTGGGTTCATCGACTGCAGTTATTGTCACTTGAAATATCAGTTTAATAAATCAGTTTTTTTTTTTGTGTAAATTTCACAGACGTGATGGGACACTAAACACGATAAAGCATAAGAAAACAGTTTTTCTCAACTCATACGTCAAGTAACAACACTAACAGCGGTCGTTGAGCTCGCAAAAAAACAACAAATCATTTTATTTTTTATTTTATCGTGTTTGGATATCGATACCCATCGCGTCTGCGGAGTTTAGCTAGCCATTTTAAAATAACCCTGTATAACGTCCTTCACATTCGTAAGACAGTGTGAAAAGAATTGTGGAAAGAGGACTTGGGGTTTGGCTTTTGCAAAACCAAAAAATGTGGTTTTAGTTTTCTCCAAAATGAAGCTCGTGGTTTTTTTCTTTATATATTACTAGCTGTGCCCCGCGACTTCGTTCGCGTGGATATCGTAAGATACACACTATACTAAAATAACAGCCACATTTTAATAAAACTCCCTCGTCCCCCGACCCGTCGCGTTGAATCGTCCGCCCGCGCTATTACTTCGTCTTCGCTCAGTGTTCTTCCTGACTTTTTTTCTTTTTGATCGGCTCCTAATGGTCGTAACGTGATGTTAAATAGCCTATAACTATCCTCGAGGATTCGGCTACCAAATACAAAAGGAATTTTTCATATCCGACTTTTTGTTCATAATTTCATGGGTTTTCATTTTTTTGCGGGGAACCCTAATTATTTTTCTAAAATAATAGTATCCAGAGTTACCCACCGTAACATCAGCTATCTGCCAGTGGAATTCCCGTCAAAATCGGTCCAGCCGTTTCGGAGATTAGCCGGAACAAACAGACAGACAGATAAAAAAATTAAAAATTGTTTTTTTGTTATAAGTACCGTATATACCTACTTTCTTATACATTTAGTAAAATGTTGTTATTTTGACATTTCACAAAGTCACTTCAATTTTATTTATGTGTATAGATATCTCTTTCACATTGCTCTATTTATCATGGCTATGCGTTTCTTTCTGAAGTCATATTTCACATATTCGCCCGGTTTCTCTCGTATGTCCTGATCGATAATATTTTTTATTTATACCGCGATTGTTTGTTGGAATATTGTACCAGGTGGCGGCGTGTTGGTGTCTGCATTGCGTGCGATGTTGTTGATAAGAGGCGGCGACCTTTGCAAGCCGGCTGTTTGCTTGTTTTTAATCGTTTTTCGTCAGATACTTTTACTATTTACCGAGTTATTGGAGTGAAAGATTGTGTGGGCAGTCGTTGGTAGATATTGAAGCTAATAATAATTTATAAAAGTTTTAAGGATTTCTAACCGAATCGGGTAATCATTTGCAGACAGAAAATGCGAAAAACGAGCCCGTGATTCGTAGTGCAAAAACCAATTGACAATTTAATCTACTTGACAACAGCAAAAGTGTTTCGTCGAACAAAACAAACACTTCATTTTCACAAATTGAGAAGAGGAGACAAGTTTACATTGAAGAAACGTCGCAAGAGAAAATTACTGAAGCGAGAGAAGCCTTACTTTAGAATTACATATTATTTCTTTAAACTATCTCGTTGTGTCCTATGGCCGCTTTATATAATATATCTCAATCCCAATCACTTTGTAAAATGTTATATTATTTTAATTACTGTGAATGTGAAGACTATGTGGGTCCTTGTTTTTTTTTTCTCTCAGCTTTAATCATAGTTTGCCAGTTTGAGTAAATTATGCGGTCTACCCAAATGTCCTTTCTTTGGTATTGTTCGTCGAATCGTTGAGCTCCTTAACTTTTATGTTGAGCTGTACGATTACTGACAGATGCTTGCAATGACTGGACAGGTCCACTCAATCTGTGTGGTTCTTGCCTCAAAAGACCATTTCAGACACCAACCTACATGGTCTTCACATGATCTGACCAATATTATGTCTGGACTTTAAAAGAGACTGTGACCTCTGAGTTTGTTTCGCCCTTTCTTCTCAGAGTAGTCAGATAGGAAACGCCGGCCTCATCTAGTTTTAAAAAAAAATGTTTGACGTGTAAAAGTGTTTGTATAAACCTACTTACAGAAATAAAATCATTTATCATTTTATCATTTATCAATCTTGATCCCTATCCTTGTCTGTAACCAATCAACAATAAATTGTCATCTTTAAATCTCTCTCTCTTGTATTTGTATATATGTATAAACATATATAATAAAGGTTTATATTATATTAAATAAATAATTATTATATTAAATAAATAAAATTAAAGTGTCTATTTGTAATGTCAAAATAACAACTTTTTACTAAATGCACAGGAAAGTATTAACGGTTCTTATAACAAAAAAGCAATTTTTAACATTTTTGTCTGTCTGTTTGTCTGTCTGTCTGTTTGTTCCGGCTAATCTCTGAAACGGCTGGACCGATTTTGACGGGACTTTCACTGGCAGATGTAACGGCGGGTAACTTAGGCTACTTTTATTTTAGAAAAATAATTAGGGTTCCGCGCAATATAATTAAAACCCATGAAATTATGAACAAAAAGTCGGATTTGAAAAATTCTTTTTGCATTTGGTAACCCAATTGTCGAGGATAGTTATAGGCTATTTAACATCACGCTATGACACTTAGGAGTCGAGCAAAAAGAAAAAGTCAGAAAGAACACTAAGCGAAAACGAAGTAATAGCGCGGGCGGGCGAGTCAACGCGGCGGTTGGCGACGGGTGTTTTATTAAAAATGTAGCTGTTATTTTAGTATATTATTGTGTATCTTACGACATCCACGCGAACGAAGTCGCGGGACGCAGCTAGTAGTAAATATGTATGTATGTATGTGTATTATAAGTTTATAAGCTATTTATGTACTTGTGTACCTATTCCATTTGAACTTAATTCTTTATTTTATATTTTTAATAGTTTTTTATAGCATTGTTCCTCTCAAACAGAGCACGTGCCATCTAATCTCTTCACCACCCTTCGTTGACTGGTCGAAAATGCCTAAGGCATTAACTCCGCCTATGTACTTTTTTGAGTGTGAAAAGTTTAAATAAATAAATCAACGGTCGAGTTTGTCATTCCGAGTCTTTAAAAGGGCGAATCACAAGTAGCCGTCAAAGACTGCGGATCAAGATTGGGATTGAGATACATTATAGAATTCTGTCTTTAAATGACCTCCCAGGTTTTATCGCGTTTGGGATCAGATTCATTAAGTTATTACTAATCAGATTGAATTTCCCTTCCGAAGACTGAAACTAAACTTTCAGGCACATACAGAGTAGGTACTTAATACTTATGTACTGATCTCAAAGCGTGTCTTCGCTTACATAATATTGAGGTATGTAAATATAAATAATCATTCCAACGTACACTGACGATGACGCCGTCTCTCTAAGCCCACACAAGTACATTATACTCTCACAGATTACATACTAAGATAAAGTTACTTTGCTGCGCCATTAGTCTAGTCATGTAGTGGTTGCAAGCGCTACTGCTGAACATGAGGTCCTGGGCTCGATTCCCGGGTCAGGCAAAGTGTTATTGGGCTTGCGGACGGCGAGCAACGGGTAGTTCGCCGTCCGGTAAGGACCAGGCCCGGGTCGACGGCGCGTTGTGATCCACGCGCGCCTCAAAAAGATGTCAGCACTATTGACAGGGTCTGCCATGGCCGATGCCAGCCAGGGTTGCGGGATGTTCGAAAGAGTTACCGTGGCCCCCGCACAGACAACTGAAGGAGCACGGGTGGGTTTTAGTCAATAAAAGTCTGACTCCGCGCAGAGCGGGCGAAGTCATTTGATGATTTACCATCCAAAAAAAAAGGCAGTGTCATTGAGTTTTTCCATCAGGAATTACTCAGTAGCAGCCCAGAGCCTGGATCCATACCTAGTTGATGGCAATAGGCTCGCCCCCTATTATATGGGAGTTAAACATAACTGGCGAAATGTGAGTGTAGTGCAGTTTTAAATTAATCGAGTTCTTCTTCGTCCGAGGGATAAGTTTAGTTATTTGCGAATTCCTCCCACTCATATATCCATGTATTACAAGGTTATTTAATCAATAGATTTTAAAAAAAGTGAAAAATAAAAACTTTTTTACAAAAAGAAACAACCGACTTCCAAAAAAAAACTAGGTACAAAGTATAAAAATTACTTTAATTTCGGAAGTCGCTGTCTTTGGTTTTTTTTTCGTTTTTTGCCACCAACTTCCGAAATTATAGTAATTTTTCACTTTGTAGTGTTTTTTTTTTGGAATTCGGTTGATTTTTTTTTTTTTTTGAAAAAGTTTTTATTTTTCACTTTTTAGTTTTGATACCTACCCCATACAAAATCGAATAAAACTACCTGTAACTAACTTAACTAAGTTATTAGAACATCATCCACATAGACTAAGTGGGAAAAATACGTATTATTAAAGCTAACTCAAAAGCTACCCAAGCAAACTTAATAAAATTTATATGGGACCATCTAGGAAGTATCCCTTTCAAACAGAAAAAATATTTACCAAATTAGTCCAGCCGTCTTGAAGTAATCGAGGAACTGACATAAAAAGACTCCGACGAACTGAGAACCTCCTCTTTTTTTGAAGTCGCTTAAAAAGTGTGAAGTTTCCGTTTTATGCTGACCTTATTACGCTTTTTACTCTCGTTTCTATACGAGAATAGCTCAAGGGATTGTTTAGTAAGTAAGCAAGGACGGAGTGACAGCTCCGGGTGAGCCTGATGTCCGATGGAATGAATGCTCTTTTAAAGGTCTATTTTTCGGAGGATACCTAATATAATATGCACTTTTTCAGCAAAAGGGATGATGACAAATTTTTTTTTGTCCATCACGTAGATTATTAAAAAATAATGGACACGTATTTTTCCTCTTTTTTTTAATGTAATCAAAAGATTACGGCGATACATTGAGTTAAAATGTGTCATGACGCCCGCCCTTGCTAGATTTTATACTGAGTTATGACGTAGCGAGCCCTCACTCCCCAACTTTAATGCGTTTTATGTAATCATTTTTTACTAATACGATAAAGCAAAAAATACGTGTCTAATATTTTTTTATTATCTGACTGTCAGACTAAATAGAATTTCTATTTTTTTAACCTGGCATCATCCATATTATAGGTACTCGTATGCACGCGTCGAAATTCTGAAGGCCCATAATAAGTCTATCAAAAGGCACGTCAAGTACGATGTTAATATTTATTGTGAATAGCATAAAAACAAGGTGGCTGGACGCAAACCAGCTGCGTACTTTATTTTTGTAATAATTATTTTCAGTACGACGTAATTAATTAACGCACCTTAAAAACACATTCCAGCCCGTATACTTATTTTATCGCAAGATAAAACAAATACCTACGGCCTAATGTTCCCTGCCGTTAATATTGGTTCCGTGCCCCTAATTAGATAAATATTTCCATGCGCTACAGGAAAACGGGCATGGCGTGGTAATAACACCTATGTGCTACCATTTCGTGTATTATGTATGTTACTAATTGCTCCTTAAGGAGTGTGCTAATGTTACATAATGGAGGGTGTATTCATGTGTGTTTGGCTAAGAATAGTTTCACTGATATTAGAAAGATGATTACCTGTCTTGGTAGGTGAAAACTTTTTGTAGGTAGATGGTACAATATCGGAAGAGGTAACAAATCCAGCATCTGCCAGCCTTTTGGGCATTTTTCCTGTTGACAGCGATGCGGACGAATTTTTTGATGCCCTATGAATCATTTTCCTTTTTTTTATACATGGTGTGGTACAGACTATCAAACTGAACAACTTTTTCTATGGAACCAACATCGTAATCGAGAAAAAATTATCAGCCGTCCCATACATTTGGGTCGAGTAGGTTTTGATGCTTTGTACGGGATAGCTGATAAATTTCTAATAATTTTTTTTTAAGCACGAAAAAAAATCTGCTGTTTCGTACAAAAGTTCAATACCTACTCGACCAAAATGTATGAAACAGCTGATTTGTTTTCGTGATTTCAGAGTTGATCCCATAGTTTTCAAAAATATTCAATGTACAGTTTTGACTTAGTTACTATTTTATTATACAAGAGTCTATGTATAGATGTAATGAACCATCTCATTGAAAAATTGCTCTCATAACAATCCCATCTTTAATAAAATACTATTCTTAATTTCAGGCATCATGCACATCAAACCAAACACAGGGAGAGAGCACAATATCTGTTGCCGCTCAAATGCCTCCAAGACCTGAGGCAGCGTGAGCAAATTTGCTCCCTAAAAATTAGGAATGATGATAACGTGTAGATATACAAAGGGTGGTAACGCCTGAGGGTGTTGGGGGTATCAGGGGGTGTCTGAGGGTGTTGGGGTAGTACGTCAATAATTGGCATCAGAGGGTCTTCAGCCGACTGGAAAGTCACGAGACGAGATAAGAACATGTTTCGAATCTCAATAATGTACGAGTATGTAGTTACGGTGTTTATCTAATTGTGACGTGAATAGAGATGTTGAGAGATGGGTTATGGTAATGCCATTGTCGTCTGCAGACGCCTCGTCGCCATTGAGCGTCATAGCGATCTAATCGGCCATCTCTAGAGACAAATTTTCACAGTCAATGATGATGTGTATCGCTCGTGTAAAACCCCACTAATGTGCACAGATTTTGAATAGATTTTGGCACATTGCAATAAAAATAATCAGTATTTGACATGGAAGTAGTCTTTTAATGAAAAAAAAAATTCTATTTGGTAATGTGTGGTCGCACAAACGTGCACAAATGTGTGTCGTGGTTCGGTGATGTGTGGCAATGTGTGGTGTGCACTGACAGCATTAAAATCTTACCAGTTAATAAGCTTGCAGTGTCTTAGGAAAAGATTTTCTACTCAGTAAGCGACATTTTTAATAAGAGGTTGAATAAATAACAATCGCAATCACCCTCGGACATTATTAGTATTTTTTTTAATGTAATAGACATAACAATATTGCTACTCAATTTAAATTTATATGGGATAATAACTATAAACCCAAATGTTTGCGTGTCACATATTATGACGAAGTGTTATGGATCTGTATGATTATTAATGTTAAGACTGAAATTGTACCAATTTTTATGGTGAATAAATTGATTTGAAAAAAAAAAATTATCTGTCTTCTGACAGATATTTTTTTTTCAAATCAATTCGAATCGAGGGTAATCTTCAAAGAAAACGACCTCAACCATGGAACTGACGGATGACCTTGCACTGAAGTGACTACAAGTGCTGAAGATCGTCTCTTAATATAACAGTAGTTATTTGGTAGGGTTCAATAATTCTTTTCATTTCGACAAAAAATACACCACTGGGAAAAGCAAAAGAAAACTCAAGAAACCGCCAAACGCATTTCGCTAGAAGCAAGCGAAAAACTTGTAACAGCTTGCACACCATTTTCCAGCACTTCCACAGTAAACACAAACAGACCATTTAATTTGTATCAGTTTTATTTTAGACCTCTCGTGATAGTTCGGCGAGGTGCAATTACATGGATGTTACACTTGCTGAAGCGAGAAACAGTTGAATAATTAGCGAATAGCTGATTAAAATGAAGACCGGTTTCTGGCAAGGAAAATGCGTGCTTTCCTCGCGAGATGTGAAAAGTTAGGAAGGTTAATTATTCTTGTGTATTGTTTATCTCAGATTACATTGATCCATAATGTGTTAGTAAAACTCACTTATAAACTATATTAATAAAATTCATTTAATTTCAGTAATAATGAATTATGCCAAGAGGATGAACACTTGAACAACAGCATCCTCTTTTTAGGTGCTTATGTAGGGAATGCAAGGAGACGAAAGTAAAATAGCAGGGGAATGGCCTGTATGTATGAGTACCTATTTAGTTTTTTTTTTTAAGAAGAAGAATAAAACTAAACTACCTCGTTGGTCTAGTGGTCGCAAGCGCTACTGCTGAGGATGAGGCCCTGAGTTCGATTTCCTGGTCGGACAAAGTGTTATTGAGCTTATTTGCCTGGATTTGTGCCTGGTTGATGGCAACAGGCTCGCCCCCTATTACATGGGACTTAAACATAACTGGCGAAATGTGGGTGTACTGTACACCTCTGCCTAACCCTTCGAGGAATACAGGCGTGATGTTATACATATTAAGTGAATAAAATTAGAAACATACCCTTGCATATTGTGTTGATTAATTAACAATGTAGCAATTTAACATATAATAGGGTCTTTGGAAGGTAATTTTCGGCAGCAGACTTCTTAAAGCTAATTACAAGATACGACCTCTAAAGGTACCGTAGTTAGGTACGTTAATTTTTTAATCAGAGCCGTTACAATCATTAGATTAAACTATTCTTACGTACAAATGCAGGAGATTCTCACCTGTGAGGTACGCTCTCGTACAACGCTACACCTGCTTCCCCATTAACCACTTTAACACACACTCATAGGGTTAAAAATCCCTAGTTTTTCAAAGCTATTGTCGATTACACTGTGGCCATGTAATTAACGGTGTTAGCATTCGGTTTTATTGCTTATTAAAATAAATGGTGATCACCTTAGAGTGCTTAGTTCCTAAGTGGTAATAAAGAATGAATAAGTAAGACAGGCTATGTTAGGGCTCCAGGTCTTAAGTTAGGGTTGTGGATATTTAGTAAGTAGGTAACTATTCTTTTTTTTGGTAGGAAATCATCAAATGACTTCTCACGCTCTAGGCGGAGCAGGAGGGCGTGTCAGACTATTACTGACCAAAACCCACCCGTGTTCCTTCTGTTGCCTGCGCCAGGGGCCACGGTAGCTCGAACATCTCGCGGCCCTGGCAGGCATTGGCCCTAGCGGACCCCGTCAATGGTGCTGACATCTCTTTAAGGCGCGCGTGGAACACAACGCGCCGTCGACTCGGCCTGGTCCTTACCGGACGGCAAGCTACCATTGCTCGTCGTCCGCAAGCCCGCGCCTTCGGTGGCTGGGAATCGGTTCTCGATTCCCGATGCCCAGGGCGTCTCCTGCGGTAAGTAGGTACTGTAACAATCCAGACGGACTGGTACATTTCATTTCATTTATTCATTTAACAATATTAACATTGTGTTGAATATTACATATTAAATAAAACAACAGAAACAGAAACAATACATTTAAAAGCCCAATTAAAATTGATGTGAAAAGTATATCCAAGAGTCAATTAATTTAAAATATGTCCACACTTCAAATAAATATAAAGTCAAATCAATAGCAAGTATAATGTCAAAATTCAATGTCAAAATATTAATATAATAAAATATCAACATTTACGGGGGATTTCTGTGTTAAACAGTGGTCTCAAACCTACCGATTTTTCGGTATTTCTACCGATATGGGCTCTCGTTATAAATTAGTCTGTAAGTTTTTTTTTTCAATAAATAAACGAATTTGATTGAATATTGTATTTTTTTGTCAAATACCGATTTTGGGTACAAATATACCGATTTTCTACAGATCTCGCTCTATGACGTTCGAGACCACTGGTGTTAAATGATACACTTTAGGACTTTTGCAATTCTCTAATCGTTTAACGGCCAAACCCAATAACCTATTTTTAGTAAAAAACAGATCGCTATTATTGATGGTAGACATTATAATTCTATCTGTCCTTATGTCAGGCCGGTAAGATTCCGTAATCTCTTATAGATTATTGGGACGTTAAAACCATAGATAAATAGGTTTTTCTGTTTCCAGTATGCCAAAACTGGTGAAGATAGGTTATTGGGTTCCGCCGTTAATGGTTCTATTACATATTTTTATCACTGTATGTCAGCGCCCGTAGGCTGACTGACAAGAAGCCATCACCTCCTTCTGTGAGGCAGTAATGCTCGCGAAGGAGGAGGCCGAACGCGTGAGGGAGAGGCAAGCTTTGCGCCCTCACGCCCCTAGTCGCCGCAGGAGACGCCCTGAGCGTCGGGAATTGGTAGCCGATTCCCGGCCACCGTAGGCGTGGGCTTGCGGACGGCGAGCAATGGGTAGCTCGCCGTCCGGTAAGGACCAGGCCCGAGTCGACGGCGCGTTGTGTTCCACGCGCGCCTCAAAGAGATGTCAGCACTATTGACGGGGTCTGCTAGGGCCGATGCCAGCTAGGGTTGCGGGATGTTCGAAAGAGTTACCGTGGTCCCGGCACAGGCAACAGAAGGAACACGGGTAGGTTTTAGTCAGTAAAAGTCTGACACGCCCTCCCGCTACGCCCAGAGCGGGAGAAGTCATTTGATGATTTCCCATCCAAAAAAAAAAAAAAAGTCTGACTGACAACCTAACAACTTCTACAGTACCGGTCCTAGGTATTTAAACGATAGGTAAGTTAGTAAGTTTCAGTAATTGTTCAAAATAATTGATCTTCTCTGAACAGGATTTCAAATTGCACTTAGCCGACGACGTTCGGACGGACGTGAAACTACGCGGTGGAATTTTATCGCGCACTGGATTTTCAACTCTCGATGTTGAGCCGAGCATTGAGAATACAACAGGGTGTATTACAACGCATGGAAAAAACTGTTGGATTTTCAACCCTCAGCGCTTAGCAGAACGTTGAAAATCCAGTGCGCGATAAAATCCCGCCGCGTTATTTTCGCGTCCGTGCACACGTGGCTCACACATTTAATTTTATAATTATTTGTAAGTCGTTAAGCGATAATGAACCTATCTTTTTGTTTGCTAGTCTTGAACAGGAGTTTGTTTGCTATATTTTCGAGGCTAACTAAATTACTGAACTGAACCGATATAAGGAAAATGGTAGAGTGGTAACTTTGCACTCGGATAAGGAAGTATTTGTATTGAAAAAAAAATGGGTAATTTTGACTCAGTAGGTACTTATTCACATAGTAGGTACTTGTACATATAGGTAAACAGAGCAGTACCTACGTGTCATAATAATTAATAAAAGATTTAAAAGATTACAGTACATCGCTAAATTCGCTGCAATCGCTTGTTTTTAAATTTCAATTACAGCAGTGTCAGTGGGTTCAGGGTTCGCTACAAAAAGAGACGCCTGCGCAGGCAACGAGTAGGTAACTATGGTGTAACGGAGCTGGGCAGATTGGCTGACACGTACTGTTGTTAGGATAAGAACAGCTACCACAAGTTGTATACCTCATCAATCGTACCTTTAAACCATGTTATCAAAAACACGCAAAAACTATTACCCCCGAACTGAATTGCACCCTTATAAAAGGAGACAAGCCTATTGTCCTCGACTGAACAATAATTAAAAAAAAAAAAAAAAAATTGCACAGAATAATAAACAAATCCAGACTACGAGCTGCTTCTGAGAAATTTCCTAAACTATTTAATACTAGCTGTTGTCCGCGGCTTCGCCCACGTGGATGTCAATGCTTCCCTATTTGAATCGGATTTTGTTCACAATTTCATGGGTTGCTCTACTACCACCCTACTTTCGCATTTAGTAAAAAGCTGTTATTTTGATATTACAAACAAACACTTCAATTTTATTTATTTGTATAGAAGACGTGCCTACATTCATTAACATAACTGCCGAAATGTACACCCAGTACTACACACCTACTCTGTCTAACCCTTTGGGAAATACAAGCATGATGTTATGTGTTATGAAATGCACAAATGTAATTGCCATCCCAACTTCAACAAAACAGTTGAATGCCTTCACGACAGACACCAGTAACAGCTCGTTTGAACTCTCTGTGCTCATACAACTCACAAGCTCAGTTCGCTCGGAGACCGGAATTAGGCGTGAGCGTGTCATGAGCATGTCTAGCGCAGCTTCCGGTAACGGAACCCATTTAGTTAGGTGAAAAGTTGTTTAGTGCCTGTTGTAATTTGCTTTATAAGTGTTTATTTATAAATATGACGTGGAAAGCTGCCCCAAACACATAGTATGACTTGAAAGAGTATGGCAGTTGAGAGTATGTCATGCTCACTTAAATGTCTCGCTGATGGTGGCGCGTGTGTTGGATCATTCGGTTCCCTACAAAATGGTTGAGCTGGATGGTGCTGATCCACGCGTCATGTTCGTGAACGGGTGCTGTCAGCGGAGACTGGTCATCTCTTAATTGCCAGAGCTTATTTTTAACCGACTTCAAAAAAGGAGGAGGTTATCAATTCGACGGTATGTTTTTTTTTTTTTGTGTGTTTGTTACGCGATTACTCCGCCAATTGTGGACCGATTTTCAAAATCTTTTGTTTGTTCGAAAGGAGATACTTCTGAAGTGGTCCCATAGTCACCAAGACAGGATCTGATGATTGGATCCTGGAGAAATCGAGGGCAACCCTCAAATTTTATGGGCCCACACATCGTTTTTCGCAAATCTTATGAAGTAATTTAAGTACTTGCGTATGGTAATCATCATCTCATGTAGCTCAGCTGATGATGGAAGGTACAACTCCTTAACAGTAAGGAGTAGGCATCGACTGATTTAGTAAATTATTTTTTTGATGTTTGAAAGGGCGTTTGCCATTTTGGTCTCGTGATCATCAGGTCAGGAGGTGATGGACTAACCACAGACGATAGAAATCTTCAAAAAACGACAGCACATGTCTCGCGATTGCTGCGATTGTTTGTGTATGCATAGTTTACGCCATACCATAACATAACATTACGCCAGTTCGCTTTTAAGGGCGCTTTTAAATTGTAACAATAATACAGTAAAGGTGTAATTTATCATTGTTACATCTACATTTTTTTTTACAGTTGTAGATGTGTTGTGTATGTATATAATTGTAATCCTTGTCCATCTACGACATTAAAAATTAAGAAAAATAAAATTAACAATAACAAAAAAGTGAAATCGACTTGGCATGGGCATTCCATATAGAACACACTAAGTCAGGATTTAACGAAATACCAACGGGATAGGAAATAACGGGAAAACGAAGTTTCCGCGGGTGACTACGGGGCGGAAAGCTAGTCATAAAATATTCTTAAAACCAACCTAGTTGTTGGAAAGATTACGCAACCGGGCCATTTCTGTTAAAGCTCTCTCATCGTGGGGTCGATTTAAAAGCTTATTTGCGGCCTCATTCTCTGGTGTTATAACCAAAGCAGTTAATGAGTACACATTGAGAAAGATATTATCCTGGGCCGTCACTTTAGTCGTCGGTGTAAACAAATTTCGTCGTAGTATGCCATGTAATTCATCTACATTTTTAAATTTAATGCAACAAGGCAGCACCACGTCTTGGAGCTTTAGCTCCCTTAGGCCCACGTGTATGTGAATCAAACAGCCAATATCTATAAGCATCCGTTTCAGCGTTATGATATACAGCCACATTCATAGAATTTGCAGTAAGCAGTCCGCAACAATTTTCTCTGAAAAACAATGTCAAAGCATTTTTTAGGTTGGGGAACCCTTCAAGACTCTGATCTGTGTCTGAATGACCATTATAATTGGTGTCAGAAACTGAGATATTAATTTTCTTTCTGTTGTATAATATTTGACGAGCAAGATCACTCGCGGCAAGATATTCAGGGTTAACTTCTCTTATTGCGGGTCCAGTCTGGAAGCAATGGACTCACGGTAGAGTTTGTCTCCGAGGATTACTATAAAATCAATGTCACTCTTTGACCATTGACTTGCCTCGTCTGTACAAAACGCTGCACATGCTACAGGTGCTACAGCAGTGCATTGTTTACCCCGAGATTGCAAATTAAATCTTAAATCGGCTTGATGAAACGATCCGTGTAGTATGGAAATGTCTTCATTTATATTCACGTAGTTGTTTTGAGGAGTAGATTGTAACTCCATAGACTCACCATCACAAATTTGTACAATTTCAGATAAGTCAATAACATTCTCGAAATGGGGTCTAATATCTCTATAGAGTACATTGTGTGATATTAACCAGGTTAGAGCTTGATACAATCTGTTCATATCCACAATATACTCTTGGGAGCGTTGCAGGTTCTCGAGACTTTCCACAATCAAAACTAGTCCTATTTGGCTTGGCATAAGTGGCAGTTGTTCAGCGATTTCGACAACGTCTTTTGCAAATAAAGTAACTTGTCCCTTGCACCAATCTTGAGAGAAACGGTTTTGTAGCTTCATTATTTTAAGAAACGGCACAACACGGCATAAAAATCGTTCTTCCAATTTTATCAAATTAGCTAGCTCCTGAGGTATAGTCGCGACTGTCATTTTATTCCAGAAAGCTGCTGGTGGAGTTTTTCGTTTCCTTATATTTTGACAGCGAGAGCATGTTACGATTTTACCCAGACGCACCAATTCTTCGGGTATTAACGTACTGTACATAGCAGTACGTAAATTACAGCGTTGTGGTGGATACAAAGCTTTATAACAAATAGCACATGGCAAGTCAGCGAAAATGTTAATAGCCTGTTCAAAACCATTTACTGATGATACCTCCCTACGATTACGACTAGCTTGTCGCATAATATCTAATCGAGTCGCTCTGGATTCGGCAGATTCATTGGATAGACGCTCGTATTGCACGTGAAGACGGCGGGAACTTTGCTCCTCGGTTTCGTTTGATAAGCGCTCCTGAATCAAACCGAGACGATGAGAACGTTGCTCCTCGGTCTCGTGAGACAAGCGTTCATGAATTAAACCGAGACAATGAGCACGTTGCTCTTGAGTCTCGTTTGATAATCGTTCACGAATCAAACTTAGCCGCTGAGCATGACTTTCTGGACTTTTCTTGATAATTTCGTGTTTGCTCTCTTCTGAGAAAGTCTATACGCTCGCTGCTCATCACTCCCATTTGAAATGTTTCTAGTATTTCTTTCCCTACTTTTCTTTAAACGTTCTACCCTTTCGTCGGTACTTTCTTCCAAACGGCGCTGTCTCATTTGAGCAGCGCGTTTAGTAGGCCTACCCATATTAAACAAAATTAATTTTCTTTCTATTAAAAATTGAAAAAGAAACTTAAAAACTATGAATTATGTATGTACAAACTTAAACTAAAAACTATAAAATAAAATTATTTAAAAAAAAAAAAACCGACTTCAAAAACCTAATAAACACTAAAAACTTAAAAATAATATTAAATTGAATAACTACATATAATCAAGAATTATTAACCTAAATAACCTTACCTAACTTTAATCTACACTATATTTTACAATTTAATAGTTTTTGGAGTCGGTGCCAAGCCCGCACTCACAAAATATTAACCTAAAAAAGGTACTATAGCAGCAAAAAAAATTAACAGACTCAACAAAACAAACTGAAAAAAAATTACCTACAACACAAAACAGAATATCAACAGAAGAAGATGGAGTTGTTTTTGTTCGGATAGTGGCGCGCTCTTGCGGACGAAATGTGAAACTCAATAGTTGTTTTTGGGGAATGTCATCTCGCAGTTCAACCTATAGGAGGTTGTCGACTGCTGAACCGGGCTTTCCTGTGGATGCCTCAATAAATTAAGGCCTCCAGCCAGGCATAAAACTAAAAACTAAGCGACTACACGCTAAGGGCACCCCTTGTGGGGTACGGACCTCGGCTTAGGGCGTCGCTGGGAGAGGACAGCAAATGGATATGCTGGATCGCTCGATAGTAATACAATTTGATCTTCATAGGTTTCTCGGTAACGAAACCTTATCGCGATTCAGAATACGGTACAACGCCAACTATCGAGCGCTGACTAAAACTTTTAACAGATTTGTAAAAATATCAGTAAGTACCTAATAATATGATATTAATTTACTCTCGTAAACTATTGTAATAATAAAAATTAAGGGAAAATATTTTATGGCCCTATTAGATAGATACACTTGGCTTGGCACCGACTCCAAAAACTGTTAAATTGTAAAATATAGTGTAGATTAAAGTTAGGTAAGGTTATTTAGGTTAATAATTCTTGATTATATGTAGTTATTCAATTTAATATTATTTTTAAGTTTTTAGTGTTTATTAGGTTTTTTAATCTTATATTTTGAATTGTTTTTAATTATTTATTTTTTACATTGTTCTCACATATAGAAGCAACAAGAACAATGTACCCAGGATTTTGTAATAATTTTGATTTAAAAGAGTGTCCATGGAGTTTCTTGCCCATTCTTCTCCATAGAGATCTACGTTTTGGAATGGGCGACTAGCTTCAATTTTCTGACTAACTGACTGACTCTTTAACAATTCAAAAGTGCCTGTAATTGGTTTAATTGAAATAAATGCTTTGAGGTTGAGTTTGAGTCATATTTAAGATTTTTTTAAATAATAAGAACACGAGGGATTTTAACATAACACATAACATCACGCCTGTAATCCCCGAACAGTTAGATAGAGATGCAGGTACTTATAGTACACTCATATTTCGTCAGTTATGTTTAAGTCTCATGTAATAGGGGGCGAGGCTACGAGAGATTTTAGAATAGTTAAATCAAAGTTCAATGTTGGAATTAAAACCAACTGAATATTTCATTAAAAAAAAATTAAATTAAAATTCGTTTATTTCAGGTCCTTGACCCATATTAAATACAAAAACAATACACAATTGTGACAATTGTATAAGTGTCCCTATTATGTAATAAATAAGCAATAATTAGTTGCTTGATTAATAATTAAATAAAGTTAATTAAATGTCGTAAAAATATGAATAACAAAAAAATGTCAGATCAAATCAATTAATTTCAAAAGCACAAAACAAAATAATATTTGATTAAATAGGACAATGAATTAAATTAAGTAAATGAAGTTATGTCAGAAGCAAAGGGTAGGGTTCATAAGATTACATTACAGCTTAGAGAATAAAGGGGTACAGCTGTTTGTTTACTAGCAATAAAAGAACCTATGTTAAATTTTACTGATATATGTACAGTAAAGATTCATGACTATATGACAGTGGCGAGGTGTGAATTTTTGGAAGAGAGAAGCCGAAGCGAAGCCGGTCTTAACTTACTTACTTATCAATAATGTAAAAATTAATTTATTAACTTAAAAAAATATGTTTTTTCTTTACTGAATTTAACACCACCAAAAAGACGCTATCACTACACAAACAAAACTTTCAATGTTTTAGAGAAATAAACTCAACTAAATTAGGTAGGTACTATCATTCTAAAATTATCACAGGAATATAAAGAATCGAATGCAATACAGTTGAAAGGTGAAAACTAAATAAAATGTGCAATATTCTTCCATCTCGTTCTCGCCGACGCATTTTTTCTACTATCATAACCCGTTATAAACCGGCTTGCTCTTGTCCATTATCAAGCGGTGCCACGTGACCTAAAGTGACGTCATGCCGGGATCGCTATCGTATGAATTTTTAGTTCCCGATTATGACGTTTTGGCGCCGGGTTATTTTAGAACATTTTTTTGTTGTTCTAATTCAAAGCCAATAATAGGCATTTTTGTTGTTTGAATGTTAAGGTCAATTAAATACCCGTAGTGTAACTATATTTTTTGGCAATAGTCGACATTATTGACTGTGCCATTTTTCAATAGCGGTAATACCTGTAGGAATCGTGTTATATGCTGCTTTCGCCACTGCTACATGATGAATCATGAATCATTTTTCACACACTGTCTAAAACTCATTTAAAATTATGTACCGTTAATCATCTCAATAAAAACTAGATATAATATAAGAGAATGTATAAAATCTGGTAGAAAATCTTATGGCATACCTTAGGTAGGAACCTAATGTAAAAAAACACACACAAACTTTGTCTCAGCCTGAGCCAGGATGCTCACTTGAAATTGAATTTGAAATTAACTTCAGATGGTCTTAGGTGAAGTAAAACATGACGATGGTGTGAGCTTTGTCTTTAGATTCAGTAGTTTCATTCCATTGCTATTTGATAACACCGCACGTAGTCAAAATGTTTCTGTGAATACATACTTTAACTTGTACACTTGACCACCTTCTTCCCGTTCCCCTATTTCCAATAAGTGCACAATTTAAAAAAAAAAAAACTGCAGTTTGGTAAGTACAGCTTTGAGAGAGAGGCTAACATAAGAATTCAGCTGGGCTGGGCAGCGTTTGGGAAGCTTTGTCGAGTCTTCTCGTCGCATATTCCGCAGAGTCTAAAGACTAAAGACTTCAATCAGTGCGTCCTGCCTGTTATGACTTACGGAGCCGAAACGTGGACACTCACGGTACGGCAGGTCCATAAATTCAAGGTCGCTCAGCGAGCTATGGAACTGACTATGCTTGGAATCTCTCTGAGGGATAGAATTCGGAAGGAGGTGATCCGGCAGAGGACCAAAGTTTTCGACATAGCTCACAGAATAAGCAAGCTGAAGTGCCACTGGGCCGGCCATATTAGCCGTAGAACCGATAGCCGTTGGGGTAGACGTGTTCTTGAGTAGAGACCGCGTATCGGCAAACGTAAGGTAAGGTAGGCTAGGTGGAGCGACGATCTTCGCAAGGTGGCTGGTAGCAGCTGGATGAGAGTTGCCGAGAATCGAGCTGAATGGTGTGCAGTTGGAGAGGCCTATGTCCAGCAGTGGACTGCTATAGGCTGATGATGATGACACAATTAAAATGAAATTTGAATCTAAAATCTAAGCCGAGAACAATGAAGACAATAAATATTTATAATAAAAATCAATCGTCATTCCAGTTTGTTTCCGAGCTGAAAAATGCCAACTATACACATCAAGTCATCAGATTTAAAAACAATTTCAGTGTACCTTAGTCAATATCGCTCACCAAAATGCACTTCCACTAGTCAACGTTGAAATAAAACAATTTGTTATTTGTTCAGTCAAGCCGGCACTTACCTACATTTAATAGCAGCCAACCTTTCATTTCCCGACGAGTGCCCGACGAGTGCCCAACGAGTACCCGACGAGTGCCCGACGACCGACGCCGCCAAACACTCGATATTTCAATAACAGCATCAGAAATCAAAGTGAAAAGTTTATCATCTTATATCCGGGCGCTGCATTTGGCTGCAATTTCCGCCCCCTCTCCCCGTCAAGTGCCGGGAACGTCGGGAACGTAACCTTTCGGGAAATTATAGTCATTTCCCCCTCAACGTAGAGGGTAGACAGGTGAGGTGCTTCCGGGGCTGAACGGCTAATAAAACACGTGAACTGACCTCTTTATCTGTGTTACTAAATTATAGTAACGGGTAAATTGTTTAGTTTGTGATTTAGTTGAGTGTAGGAAACGGTCTTACTTAGCATACCCCGCTTGTAGTCTGTGAAGAGGTAGACGCAGGTGTTTTAGTTCCATATATCGCCAGTTAAGACAGAAGTTCTATGTTGGTGATATAGTTTTAAGTTAGAAGAAAGAAGCTCTATTCTCATACATAATGTAATAAATGATATATTTCTGAATTCACTTGAAAAGATTTGGTTTCACAACACTGATTTTCACGTACATACCTACCTACTTATTACTCTCAGTGTGTATCAGTAGCGAAGCTATAATTTCCATTAGAGGGAAGCCGAAGAAAAATTGTTCAGTACTCATAAACTCAATACTCATTTTAATATTACCTCAAAAATGTAAGTTATTCCTTTCCTTTTCTTAATTTAACGCCTATATAACTATAGATATGCATTTTGTAATGCTTTTTATCTTATGATATTGTATTCAATACGTGTAATATGTATGTACTATATTATTTAGTAATAATAAACTCAAGTACAGTCGTAGTTCCGAAGGGAAGCCGGTAGGAATGGGGTTGAATGAAGCCGTCGCCACTGGTGTGTGTACATTATTCCATCGATCGTGAATCTAATCCGAAAATGAGGCGTCACCTAAATCCTAACCACAATCACGTTTAGTAACCAGTAACAAGTAACCGTACCCTATAATAATATATTCCAATTTCCAGCATTCAATGCGGATGATAATTTCCCTTGAGAGCACTGGAACCTAAATCTTCAGTACACTTCTATGTATAGAGAAGGTTATTGGAATCAGTATTCTACTCGATTACGAATACAATATAAAAAGCAGTTTTTAGAATACATAGAAAAGATAATATATTTTACTGTAAAACTCAAACTCAAAGCATTTATTTCAATTAAACCAATTACAGGCACTTTTGAATTGTTAAAGAGTCGGTCAGTTAGTCAGAAAATTGAAGCTAGTCGCCCATTCCAAAACGTAGATCTCTGTGGAGAAGAATGGGCAAGAAACTCCATGGACACTCTTTTAACAATATTTATTATGTACTAGCTGTGCCCCGCGACTTTGTTCCCGTGGATGTCGTAAGATACACAACATACTAAAGTAACAGCCACATTTTAATAAAACACCCTGGTCCCTCGACCCGTCGCGTAGCATCGCCCGCCCGCGCTACTACTTCGTTTTCGCTTAGTGTTCTTTCTGACTTTTTTTCTTTTTGCTCGGCTCCTAAGGGTCGTAGCGTGATGTTAATAAGGGAGTTTACGACCGTTCGTAGACATTTATCTTGAATGCAAACTAAGGAGGAGGAGTGATCAGTTATTGTGGAGCTTAAGAATAGCCTATAACTATCCTCGAGAGTTGGGGTACCAAATGCAAAAAGAATTTTTCAAATCCGACTTTTTTCATAGTTGTTCATAATTTCATGGGTTTTAATTATTTTTCTAAAATAAAAGTAGCCTTATTTACGCGCCGTAACATCAGCTATCTGCCAGTGAGAGTTCCGTCAAAATCGGTCCAGCTGTTTCGGAGATTAGCCGGAACAAACAGACAGACAGAAATTTAAAAAATAGCTTTTTTGTTATAAGTACCGTATATACTTTCTTATGCATTTAGTAAAAAGTTGTTATTTTGACATTACAAACAGACACTTCAATTTTATTTATTTGTCAAATTTACACGATGCGATGTAATTGCCAGATGGCATACAAAATATTGTGCCACTTGCTTACAATAATTTTATTTATAATTATATGTTAATAGAAGCAATAATAATGCTTAAATTTTATTGTATGCCACAGGCAAGTAAGTTGCAGCGAGTAATTGGGGCTTTAGATCGTTTGAATAGTGTTTGTTAATAATAGACGTCAGAAAAGTGTGTATTTTATCATAACGAATGTACTTACTCTACAGTACCAACAACGTGCCGCTACAATGGTGACGATAATTATTTTAACACACGGGTAGGACTAGGGGCCGATGGCCGGTGGAGCAGACGAGTCCTGGAGTGGAGACCACGTATCAGCAAACATAGTGAGGGACGCCCCCCAGCTAGATGGACCAACGACCTTAAGAAGGTGGCTGGGACGCACTGGATGCGGAAGGCGGAGGACAGGGTGTTTTGGCGCAGCCTGGGAGAGGCCTATGTCCAGCAGTGGACTGCGACAGGCTGAGTTGATTGTTGATTGTAGGGCTAGTGGCCAGAAATCATAAATAATATAATAAAATAAAATAATTCGTGAATAGGAAAATTTAAATTTTCAAGCAAACTAAATAATAAAGCTCTCTCTTTACTTCAATTCGCCTACTATTTGCACGTTACTCGTTTTATTTAAGTGATGTGATGTTATGATCCGTGACCCCGGCAAATGATATCCGCGCTACAGTTCTTTAAGTACAGGTTGCTCCAAGATGCTATTTTAGAAAATTATACTTAAATAAATCAATAAATAATAACGTTTAATGAAATTAAAATATCTTCATAAAACGAAAACGTGAAACCGTATACGTGCTAAATTAATGTCGTCATTAAAGCGGTACGCTGAATAAGTATAAATTGGAAAAGTATATTTAATCGACCAACATGCTCGAAATACTTTAAAAGGGTAATGTTTTACGAAAATTGCACTAACATTTTTAATTTTATATCTATAATCCTGTGATAACATGATTGTTTAAATACTGTTAAGTCAATTAACTTTTTTGGACCCAATAATTGTTATAGGTACATATAGGTTTTTTAATTGACACCTTACGTCAATTTGCCGTGTTGTGCCATTTCAAACAACTGTCAAAGAATGACAGTTATGACAATTTAAGTTGGCAGTCAAGTGGCTTAACAAGTAATTTCCCTTACTTTATGTATCTAAGACATTTATGTGTTGCTAGGTAACTATGCAACATATCGAGAGCTACAAGTGGATTACCCCTGGTTAAGGATCCTGCAAACAGGCGCGACACGCGACGGAATCGCGCGCGACACAAAGGCACCGCTCGTCGCGCGACACACGGTGCCCTGTGATTCGCGTCGTGTGTCGTGCCTGTTTGCAGGAGCCTTTAAATGGACAAAGAATAGTTAGTAGGTATTTATTTACGACGCAGTAGATATTGTTCTCCAAATCATTTGATTAGACTAGGTGAATTTCGAGAAGTTCTACTTAATAATGCAGTTAATTAATTACGTCGAATGTTATCAAGAAATTCTCACCCTAATATTTTAGTTCAGAGATAACATAACACGGTTTTCTAGTAAATAAACAAAATTATCAGCAAATGACACCTATTCTAATGATAACCTATGACTTGTTAATAATAAATTGTTATTTAATTATTATAAACAAAATGATATGATAGAAATTGGTGCCGAAAGTCTTGTATAGTCAAATGCATATCAGTGCTAACACTTACACTACAAAAATCACCCTTAGTCTAACCTTGTCAATGTCCACCACCAATGTTTACCACTGATGTGTGGTTGACTGTACTCCGAACTGAATTAAACTATCATTAAAATTCCCTTATTTTACTCAATTAATCATAAAAGTTAATCAGAGAACAATCCTAAACAAACTTACCTAACATCTAATTTGACACAGTTATGTATTTCAATAGTTCATACAAAAATCCTATAGAAAAAAGAACGTTCAGTTTTCCCGATTTTTTTTTAATTTTTCGGGAAACTTTTCCAATTTTTCTTTCCCTATAAACATAATTCGGACTATAACAAACATTTTAAAAAAATAGCCAAATCAATTTAGCCGTTCTCAAGTAATGCGCTTACCAACGAACAGCATTTCATTTTTATAATAATAAAAATGAAAAAATAAAATAAAAATTCATATTTTTTTATTAATTTATACTTATAGATTACGAGTTGCGCCCCACGGTTTCACACGCATAAGTCTCGTTCACGTCGGAATATCGGGATAAAAAGTATCCTATGTCCTAACCCAGGTCATGGTCTACCCATGTGCCAAACTTCATTCAAATCCGTGAAAGCGTAACAAAGAAATAAACAAACAAACTCACTTTCCCATTTAAAATATTAGTTAAGATAATCAAGTTCGACATTAGCTACCATTGCCTATTGAAATAGGCAGGGTGAAAGAGTGAACGAAATTATTGTAAGTGCAAAAAAATAGATTAAAAACATTTTTGCTACTCGCAATAGTACTGCCAAGTGTCAATGCCACCGTACAATCACCTCCCAGTGAATGAATGTACGAATGTACGAATGCTTCTATCTTTTCTATCCACGAAATACATTTTCCGCTCTATCTAACTTAAAAGAAAATTCCATCTGAAAAATTCAAGGAATACATAGTGAATTCCGAGCTGCTCTTGCAGCTAGTTTAGTAAATGGCACTGGATGGCTGGGTCAACTCACTGCACTCGCTACACCTAAGGAAAACTGCCTGAAATGTTAAGACGAGAATACATCAGCGTTGCACAATGCAATGCATCAGTAAAAAATACGTCATACGTGAGACGGAATAGTCTCCGCATCGACCACTCAATATCACCAACCCTTATTGAGACCCGAAAGGTGGATTGTCATAATGACTGTAATATACTAATAACTTCGGGATGATACCTGTACTTGCTAAAATTATAGTAAACTGACAAACTAGTCTGAATTAAGTAGATCACAATAAATTATTATTTTAGTGATCATAATGTTGTTCCGTAACTGAAAGACCTTTAACTGCCATGTTATGAGACAAAATTAAAATTCTATCAACAGACACACACAGACAATATTCAGACAGACAGTATTTTTGTCGACAGTTGAGAGGATACGCAAAGATTACATACTACACAAGTCTGCAGTCTGCACCTACCCTTACATTCATTTCTATTTCCAATTCGCCTTTTACTAAAACAAACAAGCATTTACAGCACGAAACAAAGTTAACACTACTCAAATACCCTTTATCTACACTACAGCATCTTGCGTCGTTAGATTTCTAAACAATCTATTGTCTGTACTTAAAAATCTCTTGTCCGCCCACTGTGCAGTTGTCCCGCTAATTCGTTCATTAGCATTGAATGGCGGTTTGGCGCCACTTTCGCCGACAAGCTTGCCTTCGCCGACACAGTAAACCGAACGCCGACAATCTAAAGGCACAATGTGACGTATGTCGGCGAAGCTGTCGGCGGGCGTCTGAATTATGCCTTCACTAGCCGACTAGGGTACTAGTAGGATCATTCATTATTGATAAAATCAGAATAAGATATTTATGCGGGAATAACAGGGCGTAGATGTTTTGAGGCGATTTCTTGCGACGTCAATACAAAGTTTGTTAGATACCTACAACCAAATACATTTAAATATAAGTACTGTTAAATCGCTTTGCCTACAACTGAGCTTTTTCAAGAATTTTCTTTGGAAAACTTTGCTTATGTTATCAATCCTTAGCAATCCGCCAGTCCACTTTCCGAACCACTACGACTCATGTAAAGTGACGTCAGGGTAATCAGATTCATTTAGTGATCCTTTTTGCTTCATTCAAGCTGATATAGCTTCATCATGAGCAGTGGTAACGGCCGCGACCTACGAGTTGTAGGTCGTAGATTCGAACCCAGACAGGCGCTTTACTTTGTGTAAATTATTTCATCACCACTGCTCTCAAAACGGTGAAGGAAAACATCGTGAGGAAACCGGCATGTCCTAGAACCAAAAATTTGAAAACATGTGACATCTACCAACCCGCACTGGGCCCGCGTGGTGGATTACGGCCCACTCTCTCTCATAGAGAGGAGGTGTGTCCCAGCAGTGGGAACATGATAGGCTGATTAGACTTCATCTAAGACAACACGGTTGTACTGCGAACTGGCCCCATAATATGAAAGCTAATGTGATTTCTAAACAACCCATTCGACACTGAAAATTTTATGTCTCAAACTTCTGTAGCTCCATAGAAACTCCGACACTCTAAACCTGAAATACGCTTCCCAGTTTCAAGGCAAATAAATACCTACTATACCTAAAACAGTCATTTAGTATTCACGGTACTAAACCAGCTGAAATGAAGACGATAAAACGTACAATTTCAATTCAAGACAACAAAGTAAGTAATTTCATTTCGCTGCTAACTCGTATCTTGTAATTTTCAAGAACAAAATTATTCCACTTTTCAACAACTTGGTTTATACTTTATAATGAAATACTGCTAGGACTAACGCATACTACTGATTTGCGGGAGATTTTATTGATTCGTCAAGATGTATAGGTATCAATGGAGAAACGAACATCTATACGCGGTAAGGACTATTCTTGCTTGCAGCGCTCGGCCGCTATAGTAACGCCTGCTAACAGATGTGGACATCGTGTGCACGCGATTTTGTTTTGGTCAGATGTAAGTTTCCTCGATAGTACCTACAGTTACTTATACACAGCACAGCTATTCATAGAATAGGGATGATGCCTGGGTAAAATAAAATCTAATTAGTCCGTTAGTCAAATAATAACAAATATTAGACACGTATTTTTTGCTTTATCATATTAATAAAAACCGGCCAAGTGCGTGTCGGACCACGCACAATGAAGGGTTCCGTAGTTAGGATGAGTTTATCCCAAGAACAAACTCGACATTGTAGATGAAAAACATTCTCTCATACATTCCAACTGCAAATGTAAGTTGGTCGACTATTACTCGTTAACTTGTAAAGTCTACTTAGTTGTGATAGTTTTCCTTTTAACTTCATTGTACGAGTATATAAAGGGTGTCTCAGTAAGAGTGCACTTTTTAAAATTGGAATATTTTTTTTTCATGCAAGTGGCAACTCTGAAATTTGACAGCTGTCACCTCTGTTTATTCCGATTATTAAAAATGGAGCGCTTTTTGAAAGAACAACGCGTTATAATTGTGAAAACTCATTACAACGGTGAACGGCATTCGTTACAGGAATGTGATAACGGACTTCTGTGGCCTCAACTGGACGGCCTGAATCTGGACAAGATGTGGTTTCAGCAGGATGGCGCAACCTGCCACACCGCGCATGAAACAATCGACTTATTGCAGCAACAATTTCCAGAACACATTATCTCACGAAATTCTGATGTCAACTGGCCACAAAGATCGTGCGATTTAACGCCGTGCGATTTTTTTCTTTGGGGTGTTGTGAAATCTCGGGTTTATGCGAATAAACCCGAAACAATTCCTGAGCTCAAATCGGAAATCCAACGCGTCATCGGTGAGATACAGCCACATCTCTGTGCAAAAGTCATGGAAAATTTCATGAAAAGAGCATGAAGAGACGCTAAGTAGGGCCTGTCATCGCAGCCGTGGGGGTCATTTGCCGGATATTTTATTCCATACTTAATCGGAACATGTCTTCTTTACAATACAATAAAAATATCACAACTCTGTCATAAAATACTTGTTTTTATTTTAAAATGAAAAAGTGCACTCTTACTGAGACACCCTTTACTATTACTGTGATTTAGCTAGCAGGGGGGGGGGGGGGCACTTGACTCTAACAAAAATTAATACTTTAAGCTTAATATTTCAGAAACGGATCCCTTAATCGAAAAATTATATTTACAAACCCGCAATGTTTTGAAAGACCTTTCCCACAACACCCCACACCATGGGGTAGACGAGAAAAAAAAAACATCCCCACTTTACGTATAGGTAAAGGAGGTGCCTTAAAAAAATTTTTTTCATGATTTTATTTTACCACTTTGTCGGCGTGATTAATATGTATATCCATGCCAAATTATAGCTTTCTATTACTAAGAATCTCTGAGCTAGGCTGGGGACGGACGGACGGACGGCCGGACGGACGGACATGGCGAAACTATAAGGGTTCCTTGTTGACTATGGAACCCTAAAAAATGACTTAGATAAAACGCATTAAAGATGGGAAGTGGGGGCTCGCTTCGCTAACTAAGTATAAAATCTAGCAAGGCGTGACGTCATGCCACATTTTATCTCAATGTATCGCCGTAATCTTTTGATTACGTAAAAAAAGAAAAAATACGCGTCCAATATTTTTGTTAATAATATACCTGACGGACAAAAAAAATTTTAGTCATCATCCCTGTTGCCCATCGAATTCGTCATCGAGAGCTGGATGCAAACCAGGTCTCTCAGCTAACCCAACCATCCAAACGTTGTTTTGGGAATTTCGAATAAAAATACAAAGTGTTATTGAAATAACTGAAGACCTGAAGAGTGGCCATTCATCACCCAGAAATCGCGAAAAAAAACAGCTGCTCCATTATTTTCGCATATCTCGCCAAAATGTAGATCGAACAGTTGATTTATTTTGCGATTTCAGGTTTAATCCCATCGTAAACTGTGTTCATAATGATGAGTACAATTACTCCTCTTTAGATGTTATTTACGTGCCAGTAATCTTAATCTAATCTGCAAAGCACAGGAGCAGTACAGTAAAACTAACCTATGTTAATATGAAAACGCATATGATTTGCGAGCGCCCCGGTGTAACGTCGACGAGGGCTCACTAACAGGATTACCGAGTAATGCAATTACTTGCACCCCTGAACTAAGCGGTACTTGCAGGATATCACACCGGCAAGTAACGTGGGTACATCTGTTTATATTACATACTGTTTATAGACACCGCAGTGGTGAAACAAGTTTTCACAAGAGATTCTTTTTATAAATGTGAGCAAAAATTCGAAAGTTCGAAAGTTTGTGCAAAAAAAAAGGAAACCGTTTCAGAATGCATATTTTGAAATGAAGAAAGTCTTCTTTGTTTCGTAAACATGCAATTACCTAGAGTTACCTAACTAGTAGTTAGTAAATACTAGTTTTTTTTTTTTTTTTTGGGGAATCATTACACCTACAATTTTGATCATCACAATACCGAACAGTATGCATGATTTACATATATATATGTAGGTAACTACTTGTGGTGTAACTGTCACGGAGCAGAGAATCAATTGCCAATAGATTGAGTGATTTAATACGTGATTTATTGTCGTTGAACCCAACACCGATTAGGCTGACACCTCACTTTCACACTTATATTATAATTTCACTACGCATGATGTAGAACCTGGATGAGACTGGCACAGGAGCGTGGAGATTGGCACAAGCAAAGAAGCCTATCACCCACTGCTGGGCATAGGTCCAGCAGTGGGTAAAGTAGGGCTGAGCATAATGACGCATTATGAATAAGTAGTCAAATAGGAAGTAAAGAATCATGATTTTAATCTCACAAAAAAGAAAAACCAAGAGCATGCAACTAAATAAGCAAAGTGTGATGACCGTTTCTCCTCAAAATAAAAATGAGAAATGGTAATCGCACATTGCTTCTTTAGTTCTTAATTTTTTTAGGACCCTTCCTAGAGCAGTGACGAATCAGGCCTAACTCCCTTCTTCAGTCTTCTCAAATCGATGGAACTTTTTAAATTAGTTGTGGCCAGTAGCAGAGCCTTTCATTAGATCCTAAAAAGTGCAGGTGTATGGACAGACCTCCCGAAATCTGCTCTTCCATATTCTAAAACAAAAGCTCGCCATTTACCTCAACAACGTACCTGTCGTGTCTTCGATCTGTCACCCTGATCGGATCTAACTCCAAGAGTTACAAAAAACAAATTGGATAAGTTTGCCATTTCGTCGCCTTCCGTCACGAACGACGAACGATGAATGTTTGTTTACCAAGTCGAGCGCCTCTTCATGTAATCTGATGGATAAAATATATCGGTGTCATTGGTGATAGAAATAATGTTATAATTGTTTATTTCATTTAAAGGTTTCTAGTTTCTATTAATTATAGAAATAGATCAGATGTCACAATCTGCCACTACTCCATAAATTTTTCAACTTTATCTATAGAGTACATCTATACAAATAAATAAAATTGAAGTGTCTGTTAGTAATGTCAAAATAACAACTTTTTACTAAATGCATAAGAAAGTATATATGGTACTTATAACAAAAAAGCTATTTCTTAAATATCTGTCTGTCTGTTTGTTCCGGCTAATCTCCGAAACGGCTGGACTGATTTTGACGGGACTTTCACTGACAGATAGCTGATGTTATGGCGCGTAAATAAGGCTACTTTTATTTTAGAAATATTATTAGAGTTCCGCACAAAAAAATGAAAACCCATTAAATTATGAGCAAAAAGTCGGATTTGAAAAATTCTTCTGCATTTGGTAGCCCAAATGATGGTTGGTTTATTCTCGAGGATAGTTATAGGCTATTTAACATCACGCTACGACCCTTAGGAGCCGAGCAAAAAGAAAAAAGTCAGGAAGAACACTAAGCGAAAACGAAGTAATAGCGCGGGCGGGCGATGCAACGCGACGGGTCAGGAGACGAGGGAGTTTTATTAAAATGTTGTTATTTTAATATATTTTATATCTTACGACTTCCACGCGAACGAACTCGTGGGGCATAGCTAGTTTCCGATAAACTTGAAATAGGTAAATGGGTAAATTTTCCGCCCGTGTATATAACATTCAACTAGCGGCCTGAATGATATTCAATGGTTAGGTTAGAATTGCGACCAACCGCGCGCGAGCCGAGCGAGCGCAGCGAGCGGTGCCGCGGCAGCGGCTGGCGAGCTCTACTTCCAAAGGCTAGACAGACTACGACGATAACTGACTTTTAATAATTTTAAACTGAAGATCACGTCTAAACGAGTAGTGTTAATGATTTAGGAAAAATATATGTTAAATTAGAACATTGTTTATAAAATTTTATATTATATTTATTATTATTTATTTATTATTTTATTTTAGACAACTTAATATGTGAATATTTTAGATTATGTGTATATTACATAGTGTAATTAATTGCTAAAGTTATGTCTAAGGCGGTGGAAAAGCTAAGAATTACGCAAAAACTATCAAGCGTATTTTTATGAAACCTTCATCATTTTCACGAAAATTGAATAATTTATCTTTTATTTAACATATCGAGCCTTTTCAGGAAAAACATCATAAGCGCCAAAAATCACAAAACTATTTTTTCTTCGCAAACTCTTAATTAGACAGTTTTACATCTTGTCGCGATTACACTTAAAATTTATTTTAAATTTACACGACTTTATTGTTCCTAAGAAATTATCATCGTAAATGACAACATCGTTAATTAGGAGAGAAAAAACCCTTTCCTGTAAAAAGTGGAAATTGTCGCTTACGATGTTCTTCCTGAAAAGGCTCGATATAATAAATTAATAATGCGTCTAATTTGGGACAGCGCTCCTTGATGGGCGAGTCCTATTACTGGGTGGACGTACGACGCGTTGCGTGAGCTCAGCACAGAACACGCAAGCTATGCACTCAAGGCCGCTGGCATTTATCTGCGTCTTAACTAAACGGCTAATAAAAAGAAAAGCAAGGGAAGCTAGTTGGCTGCAACATATATATATTATAACAGGGAACTAAGTAGGTTATTTATATAAAAAAACAACAAATTACCTTGCCAATGGAAACGTTTCCAAAGGAAAGTCAATTGATATTGCAGGGAGAAAATTTCCATTGATATCAATGTTATAAATAGACGCCTCGTGTAAGCTTGGATTGTATGCGAAGGTATTACTAGGGATGTATGCGGAAAAAACAAAATATTTCAGCATTTTCTTCACAATTAATTGTTCATCGTTAGTCTCAAACTAGACAGACTCGTATGACTTGCACAAACATTTATTTATTGTAGATTTAATCATTTTGAAAAAATATAAATTTCAAAAATACGCACGGGTACAGTTGGACCCGATGGTGTCAACCCTGCATAATGATTGGAGTAAAACATTACTAATAGACGCTTAAACTCCTCTCTATACCATTTTAGAACCTAAATTGCACATCTAAATGAAATGCAATGATGACATTTATTTATGTAAGTAAACACTTTTGTACGTCAATTTTTATGGTCAGTGTTTCAAAACAAAGTAGATGGCGCGCGCATCTTCTAGCTAACTGATCCCCGGGAAGAAATGCCGAAAGAAACTCAGACTTATCTCCTTATACCCTCTTATATTAAAGAACGTTTCAAGTTTCTTCATGACACACATAATAGATATCTGAGGGTGAGGTCATCGGAAAACTTGAGACTGGAGATGCCGATGCATTCCACCAGTTTTTATGACAAGTCTTTTACAGTTCAAGCAGTGCGGTTATGGAATGCCTTGCCCATGTCGATAAGGCGCGCTCAATCTTGGTCCACTTTTAAAATTCTGGTAAAAAAACACTTCCTCTCCTCTCTTTAAAACTCATCATTACATAAAGTTCCCTGCCTCTGTTTCATGTTTATATATATATAAATATATATGTATGGTATGTATGTATTTATTGTGTATATAACTGGTGCACCACTGAATACCTACAGTACTGTCTCTCCTTCTCCCTTTAATCCATCCAAAGGTTGTCTGTAATAGATCGCTTTTAGCGATAAGACCGCCCATTGTGTCACCCTATGTGTAAAATTTCTACATTTATGTATATCTGTTATTTTTATGGTGTACAATAAAGAGTATTCTATTCTATTCTTATCCTATTGCAACACGGTGGCAATTAACAGAAACGAAATCTAAACTAAATCTACAACAATATTAGAAATTGTAGGTAGGTACAGTTCCGTTTTCCCCAAAATCCTTACGCAATATTACTACCACTGCTGCAACGAGGCACTAGGCGATCATATTAAATAAATTAGATTTCAGGGGTACAGTCATAAACGCGTGGTTCTCGATTAGAGGATAACCCCTTCGATCCCCGAGGAGACATAAAGTTACTAATGAGTTGGCAGCTGTGACGTTTGAAGTGGGTAGACCGAAGTGACCACCTGTGAACTAATTAAAGCAGACATGAATTTGAACAGTTAAAATAATGCAGGACAGTCAAATGAAAATCTAACTGGATAAGGACATAGTTGTAAGATAATTTGTCTCTCAATAATTGTAATGAGAATCCCAGTATACAGGGTGAAGGGACACTGACGCAAAACCTGTTAAAATGGATTCAGTACATGATTCTGGACGCCCCCCCCCCTGCGTTGAAATTTTTCGTCGGTTATTTTTTAATTGCTGTTCCATACTGACCGCGAAGGTAATTGCACTTTTGTAGAAAACAAGTTTTTTTTTTAATAACTAACGAAAAGTTTCAACGCTGGGGCAGAATCATGTAACTACTTGACGGAGAAGGTACATCTCTCTAGTTATCGTCAGCCATATTTTAACTACTGTGGGCGTGCTATGGGTAGTGTTGGTTATTGCGCAATAGAAAAACCCTTTGCAGTTCAAATCAAATTATAATTCACGTTAAAATAATCACACTAGCAATTCACACATTGTAGGTACATAACACAACTATACGGAACGCGCGACAGTTTCTAAACATGTTCCCTGCTTGACACCTACCGACAAACTCTGCTTAACTCCGGTGACCAGTCAACGAGCGTTATGTTGTAGACTCTGTCGAGCGCCGCTTGTTGGCGCTGGCCTCCCGATTAGTCAAACGACGACTAACGTATTTCCGACATACTGAATACAGCTAACAGGTTGTGCGTCGATGTCCCTGCCACCCTGTATATCTGTTTCCTTTGACATCGTTCTGACTCCAAATCCTATATAAGTGGTTGGTATAAGTGATATCATGATATATTCCGAATTACGATTATTAGACTCATGTAGTGTTTGTATACACTTATAACTATGCTAGAGATACAAATACAATAAAATGGTATTTACAAATAAAGAATCATTGCTTCGGTTATGTTTTCTTTAATTAAAGTATATATATTTGATGGTTTTAGCTGTGCACTGTCTGTTACATGAAATCTTTTTATAAGTGAACACAAAAATTACTTAAAATGCGAGTGTAACCGCGACAAATAGCTAGTTTCAAATACCTAAATATTGCACAAAAATCCGTCACACAGTAAAGCTTCGACAAGTCCCCCAAACTCCCCCATTCATCTAAAACTTATAGTGGTGCCCCTTGTAATAATGAGCGAATGAAATGAATGGCGGGGAGCGAATCGATTGCGTCGCCGTTGCCTAGCAACGCGGGAGGCGTCGCGACGTCCGCGTCAGTATGACGACGAGTGTGGGGTTGTTATTGTTTTGGGATGTAATTAAGTAGCTGTGTTATTAAAGTTGATAGGAATTTCTAATAATGGATGGTTTTAATGGTTTTAATAATAATTTCGTATTGGGTGAAAGGAAAGTATGTGTGTAAAAGGATTACTACGGAAATTCCCATAGCATCTAGTCTTTTCAATCATGACCCCGATCTGGGAACTCCTGCTACAAATCCCTGACTAAATGCAGAGTGAATGACGATGATAATTATCACGAAGAGCTATAGGTAAATACAGAAACACTTCGACAGAAAATAATTTAATTTACATATCGGTACTAACATAAATCTCATCATAATAAAAGACCTAGCCTAGATAAATAAATAAAAAGAAGCAGGAAAAATTCAAAACAGAAAAATTGCAGCATCATAATAATTACGCATCGAATAAATACACGGATACACTTGATATAGTTTAAGTTTATAGTGTACAGCAAGCTATGTATGGACAGCAAAGTAAGCCGAACAAAATATCCCGAGCTGTGTGATGTATGGCGAGCAATCGACGTTACGATCCGTTTGCGGACGGCCTAACTTACGGGCTAGCTCTGATATCTGAATGTGTGGCCCAAGTTATAAGGATTCGCACACACGAGCAATTACATTGTGCAATTCTTTTAACACGCAATCGTGCAATTAACGGCAACAGGAAGGTAGGTACAGAATGGAGTTCGAAGTCACAGTGGGGGAGTCACTGAGAAAATAGGGTGAAGAAAATAATTATTACGTAAATCTGATCTGCCAGAGGAGCGGAGAATACGCAATACGCAAGCAACTTGAAGTAAAAGTAACAAAGGTACTGAGTGACTATTGTGATCTGTTCCCCTTGAGAGCAATAAGACTGTTGGTGACCAAACTGAAAATCAAAACCAACTACATTTTTCTTTTATTATGTGCTTTTTATTTGGTATAAAAAAGAGAGGCGAACAGTGGTTGTGGATGATGATGATGATGAATGAAATAATCAGCCTATAATAAATAAATAAATAAAATGAAATTTTTGTTTAACTTCAATTGTACAAGAAACACTTATCTGAACACTATGCAGCGTTACAACTAGGGAAAAAAGAGTGTTTACGATGAACTCTGTCTAAATAATGTCCCCACTGGGGGGACACAGGCCTCCTCCCTTCGAGAGAGAGTGGACTATAATCTACCACGCGAGCCCAGTGCGGGTTGGTAGAAGTCACGAATGTCTTAGAAGTTTTGGTTCTAGGACATACCGGTTTCCTCACGATGTTTTCCTTCACCGTTTTGACAGCAGTGGTGATGAAATTATTTACACATAGTAAAGCGCCTGCCTGGGTTCGAACCCACGACCTACAACTCGTAAGTCGGGGCCGTTACCACTGGGCCACCACTGCTCCTGATAAATGTGCACTTTTACGCAAAATCAAAAACGCCATTCGCTCATAACTCATTTCGAAAGCGTGTATCTCACCGATTATCCGCGGCGGGCAGTCCCGGGGGCACTGCATATAGCAATTGATGGGCCAATCAGCGGCTAATAACTCGAATTCATAGTGCTATTGTAAAGTTATTTATTATGAACGGCTATGCCTGATTAATGAATGGTCTGACCGACGGGAAGGTGACCTAACGGAGCAGTAGGGTATTTGTTGTACGGAAATTAGATGGAGCAAATGGGCTTAGAGTCGAATGACAGAACATTTGAGATGTAGCAACGGCAGTTTGTAATAATTTGAGCGGTACCTATGGATCGAGCCGACACGATAGAAGGAGAAGACGAATGGCATCAAGGTGTACACTTTGGCTTTTATGGTTTCAGTGGCTTTCTAAAATATAAGGACCGGCTGCTGATAGGCAAAAAACAGTGACAGGTATAGAATGTCCCGTCACGGCCGCCGTGAAACTCTGTCATTTTCACCAGTATTTGACATTAAGTCAAACCCCGCTGCCCAAAGATTTAAATCGCTAGATTTGCCTTCACCGTACTTAGTCACGCGAAAAAGTGTCCATATTGAGAAGCTCACACATTATTAAATAGCGTTATCGACAATCAATAGTCACTGCGTCATTGTGTGTCAGAAGTGTCAAAACGAATCAGAAATGCGCCTCTTTTGACGCGGTAAGGCGAATCTAATGATTTAAATCTTTGCCACTGCCACCATTTTTATGACAGCCGTCACTGCGGCCGTCAGTGGCGACCACCGCTCTTCTAGGACACCGTAGCTTCAGAATAAGAGCCTATACATGCCTATGTTCTAGGTGGTCTGCAGTACTTACTGATAATGAAAGAAAACTTGGATGGACCCATAGAATGGTCTAAAATGTTCAACCCGACGTAAATAAGCAAGCGCGGTGATCAAAACTCTTTCTCTCTTCTCTTTGTAAGAAGAGGCATTTGACCATGTAGTGAGAAAATCACGGGCTGACAATATCATTATAATATCTGAGCTTCACTAAGTGCGGATTTCACCAATGAAACTAAACGCGATAAGCACTTCGATACCGCGTTCGAGAGCTGTCAGTGTCAATATTCCATAGTAATTGTGACACCGATAGCTCTTGAACGCAGTTTAGATGTGCTGAACGCTTTCAGTTTCATTGGTGAAATTGGCCCTAAGTGCACTAACTCAACATAAATATAGTTTGTAACTAAAATGACAGCTTAGTAGATGACAGGACAAAGCAATTTACTCGCCCGTTAGTGCAAGTTTCTACGTAAAGTCCGTATTTACCGTAACATAAAATGGAATACTTTTGAAACTACATATCATCACGCCTGTATCCCAAAGGGTTAGGCAAAGGTGTACCTTTTATAGGTATAGTAACACCCACATTTCGCCAGTTATGTTTAAGTCAGGGCGAGCCTTTTTCTGCATGCGTAGCATGACCACCATAGATACGGGTTTTGTCGACGGAAGAGTTGACAAAATGACAGATTGTAGAAAGATTTCTAACGTCTAAGCGTGTGTAATCTGTTATTTTGTCTACTCTTGCGTCGACAAAACTCATTTCTATGGTGGTCATATAACGCGTGCTGAATGAAACTAATAAGTTTATTATTATATTATAATACTAGCTGTGCCCCGCGACTTCGTTCGCGTGGAAGTCGTAAGATACACAATACACTAAAATAACAGCCACATTTTAATAAAACTCCCTCGTCCCCCGACCCGTCGCGTTGCATCGCCTGCCCGCGCTATTATTTCGTTTTCGCTTAGTGTTCTTTCTGACATTTTTCTTTTTGCTCGGCTCCTAAGGGTCGTAGCGTGATGTGAAAAAGCCTATAACTATCCTCGAGAATTGGGCTATTTGGGCTAATTGTGAATTGGGCTGTGGGTCCAGCCGTTTTGGGATTAGCCGGAACAAACAGACAAACAGAAAGCCAGGCAAAATTTTTAAAAATTGCTTTTTTGTTATATGTACCTACCGTATATAGTTTCATGCATTTAGTAAAAAGTTGTTATATTGAAATTACAAACAGACACTTCAATTTTATTTATTTGTATAGATATAGACTATACGTATATTACCTACGCGTAGCTAAGTGTGTTTATTATTTATTTAAGGACCGGATATCCTTTCTTTTCTTATCAAAATAACTAACGAGGGCTTGTTCACTCGAAAAGTCGGAAGTCATAACGACGTCATTCCGTAGCACCGGAGAAAATTCTAACAAGAATAAAAGTGGTGTTACTTAAGGAAAAATTCTATTAAGGGAATCCCTTCTATAGGAATACAAGATCTAAACGCAACCTTGGCGCCATCCAGTTCAGCTGGTCCTGCTCCATAGAACAATCTCGAGTCTAGGCAAACAAACTGGTTGCTAATTAAATTATTATTTTTATACCATTATTTCTACATTCTATATCATAACTCACATACTGATTAATTATAATGATAGATTGAGGAATGATGTGATAAGGCAACGGTGCGGTTTAAAAGAAGTTGTAGTGACAAAAATTGAAAAGAGTATGCTTAGATGGTTTGGTCATGTTGAGAGGATGAATGAAAGTCGACTAACAAAAGGTATTTACACGGCAGATGTGAGTGGAAACGCCGGAAGGGGACGCCCTAGGAAGACATTAAGTGATCTTATTGGTGATGTTCTTCAGAAAGGTCAGGTGCGTAGTACTCGCAACCGGCGTGCGTGTATGACTAGATGTATGAATGTAAACGAGGCAAAAGGAGTATGTAAGGATCGTAGCAGGTGGCGTTCTGTAGTTTCTGCCTACCTCCATGGGAAGAAGGCGTGAGTTTATGTATGTATGTATGAACGATTAATTATTTGTCTACGGTTGCTATATTGAATTTAATTAATTTATATTCTTAGACAACAATGATCCATATGTTAGTTAGTTAGTATACAATAAAAACTTAAACGCTATGTCGGTGTGTTATTATAACTAGGTACTAAGCTCACAGATATTTGTAAATATGTGAGCAGCATCTTATGAGGTCCTGGGTTCGATTCCCGGGTCGGGCAAAGGGTTTTCCATCGGGAATTTCTCAGTAGCAGCCCGGAGTCAGGATTTGTGCCCGGTTGATGGCAATAGGCTCGCCCCCTATTACATGGGACTTAAACATAACTGGCGAAATGTGAGTGTACTATAGGTACACCTTTGCTAACCTTTCAGGGAATACAGGCGTGATGTTATGTTATGTTTAATTACTTATCTGTCATTGCTTAATTTTCTATACTTTGTACCTATTGTAGTATAGTAATTGTATTATATGGACATACAAAATATTGTACTTAAACCATTTTAAAAGATAGAGATGCTTCCATACGAAACTATCTTTAGGAAGAGGCACCTAGAATCAATTCTGTTTTCTTGTAAATGTTGACGTTCAAATGTGCCTTTTAATGGCCTTCTTGAAAAAAAATTATTTGACTTTGACTTTGCAAAACAAGTCCTATTTTTATTTGTAGCGTGCAAATAAAACAAGACAAGAAATTTGTTTAGTTTTAGTTACAACCAAAACAGGGTTACTTTTCCTATAAACAGTTCAAAGGTACCTAGTCTTTTTATTATAAACAGTGGTTCAAAAGAATTCATCTTTGAAATGCTCACTTTGACGTCATGACAAACAAATACCAAGCGACAGTAATAAGCGCATGAATGATACGAACCTACGTAGGTACTGTAGGTATGACTCGTACACCCACATAGTCCAGGAATAGATCTACAATCTTAGTCTACACCCACATGTGTCTACGCAGCTTTTATAAAACTAAAAGTAGGATTTCTCTCAACTCAACTGAACGTGATCAGCACATCTAAAGCGCGTTCAAGAGCTGTCAGTGTCATTATTGTTGTGGAATAATGACAGTGACAGCTCTTGAACGCAGTTTAGATGTGCTGATCACGTTCAGTTTCATCGGTGAAATTGACACTTAGAGACTATTCACAAAGTGTACAAAAGTGTGTGTATTAAGGCAGGGAACAGTGCTGTGACATAATGCTTAATGTACAGTAGGCCGCACTTCAAATCTAACAAAACCAGTATAAGCTGGCCTCTTATTCTATTGAAACTCCGTACTACGCTAGGTCAAGGTCAAGTATTACCACCGACGTGCGGTCGAATGATGCTGACACGTTGCCAGCCCATGACTTTATATAAGCTTATGGCTTATGGCTTATGGCTTTGTATAAGCCCTGAAAAGTTTGCACCACTTTCTAGGGTTCCATACCTCAAAAAGAAAAAAAACGGAACCCTTATAGGATCACTTCGTTGTCCGTCCGTCTGTCTATCTGTCAGTCTGTCAAGACCCTTTTTCTCAGGAACGCGTGGAGGTATCAAGTTGAAATTAATATCAAATATGTATCTCTACGGTCCCTTGGAGCTCTAAAAAATTAAGCTTATAAGTCAACGCAATAAAAAAATACATATCATAACATCACGCCTGTATTCCCCGAAGGGTTATGTAGAGGTGTACCTACAGTACACCCACATTTCGCCAGTTATGTTTAAGTCCCATGTAATAGGGGGCGAGCCTATTGCCATCAACTGGGCACAAATAAAAAAATACGGCAATAATATACTTACATACGACATATTTTGATAATAGCAAATAAAACATAACCTACAGAGTACTTCCCGTTGCCCTATTATCATGAAATTTAGCAAGAAGCAAGGTCTCACAGCACAAGTAAAGGAAAAAGTCCAAAAAGCGTTAAGTTGTAGATATATCACATAAAAAATGCCACTACAAACTTACATTTGCAGTTAGAGAATTGAACGTGACGTATATCGATGTAGGGGAGAACATATTGGGGCGAAAATACACATGCCTGTAGCTGGTACAAAACTATGCAAGTAGCTGGCATGCCGTGTGCCATAACAACTTCTGATTGGTCAGTGTCACAATGGCATGCCAGCTACTTGCATAGTTTTGTACCAGCTCCAGGCATGTGTATTTTCGCCCTTATATTTTTCAACTACAATGTCAAGTTTGTTTTCGGGATAACTTCATCTACGAAACCCTTCATTGTGCGTAGTCCGACAGGCACTTAGGGGGTTTTTTGCCATTTACTGAGTGGCTTATGAAGCTGTTAGTAAAGAATATGCACTAGATAAAGTACCATAAATTAGTTTATTCCAAGCGTGGAAGGCCCTAAATAACTGATAACCAAGCCTATTATCAGCAACCTAACCCAGCCCATTCACCGGTCTATAAATCAGCATTCTACAACTATTGTCCCTGTATCCCCTAATTACAGCAAAATATTCTACGTCTGTCCGTCTGTCCCGATAATTAGTTGTCAAAAGTGTATTTTAATGGGCAATGGCGTAAGATCCGATCGAGTTTGCGATACCGATCTATTGTATTGGTATCGGTATAGGTATCGGGTGGTGTCTGCAAGTGTTATGCTGCTTTTGATAACTGTAATTATAGGCTAAAACTACACAATGTGTTAATCCAATGCCTTTTCAAATGTGAAAAAAATACTTTTAAAATCGACACAAGGTATCCATGTGTAGATTTTCAACGAATTTTTGTCCTGTAAAAAACTGACAATAATTGACTTACAAGGAAACAAATGTTTATAATCGGCCTATGTTTTTTTAACCGACGAAAAAAAAGGAGGTTCTAAAGTCGACGCGTATATTTTTTTTTTATCTATGACCACGCATAATTTTTTAAGTACAGAGAAGTCTGATTTGAACATTTCTTGTTTTATTAAAACATTTTAAGACGAGACTGCGCGCGCAGTGGCGCCCTCGTCGTTTGTTTGGTTATTTCTTTTATTTTAGAATGAAAATGCAGAAAATAAGCACGTTATGTTGTGTTCCACAAGACTATACGTTACTTTATTACAAACAGTAGTTTTATATTGTTATGTTTTATTATAATCCTTAAAAAACGGAAAACAGTGGCCACTAAGCTCCGTTTTAAGGATAATAATAAATTCGAATTTGTGTGGGTAAGTGTCACAACTAAAAACTGAAAAATAAAAACTTATTTACAAAAAACCGACTTCCAAAAAAAACACTACAAAGTGAAAAATAACTTTAATTTCGGAAGTCGGTGGCAAAAAATAAATATACAAAACCAAAGACATCGACTTACGAAATTAAAGTTATGTTTTTTGCAAATCGATAGTATTTTTTTTTTTTATTTGAGATAGGTTTGCTCTTGACTCTAGTCTAGGTCAGAGATGACAGAGACAAAGTCGACGACAGTCGAGTCGAGTTTTTTTTGTAAAAAAGTTCTGGAGTTCTATGTTTCTGTGAATTCTGTGCAGACGTTTATACTTATGTATTTACTAGCTGTGACCCGCGACTTCGTTCGCGTGGATGTCGTAAGATACACAATATTCTAAAATAACAGCCACATTTTAATAAAACTCCCTCGTTCCCCGACCCGTCGCGTTGCATCGCCCGCCCGCGCTAGTATTTTGTTTTCGCTTAGTGTTCTTTCTGGCTTTTTTCTTTTTGCTCGGTTCCTAAGGATTGTAGCGTGATGTGAAATAGCCTATAACTATCCTCGAGAATTCGGCTACCAAATGCAAAAAGAATTTTTCAAATCCGACTTTTTGTTCAAAATTTCATGGGTTTTAGTTGCGCGGAACCCTAATTATTTTTTTAAAATAAAAGTAGCCTAAGTTAATCGCCGTTACATCAGCTACCTGCCAGTGAAAGTCCCGTCAAAATCGGTCCAGCCGTTTCGGAGATTAGCCGGAACAAACAGACAGACAGACAAACAAAAATTTTAAAAATTGCTGTTTTTTTTATAAGAACCGTTTATACTTTCCTATGCATTTAGTAAAAAGTTGTTATTTTGACATTACAAACAGACACTCCAATTTTATTTATTTGTATGTATATGTATAGATTACGATCGTCACTGCTCTACTCGTCCTAATCAAACGAATGACATGAAAATAAAAAGCTCTTAGCAATAACAGCAAACAAAGTAAAGTCTCATGGAAACCTCAACTTTGCGGCAAATTCTTTATCCAACACTTAAATATAAGTAATCAATCGGGAATGTGTATTCAGAGAGGAAGTTCGTCGGAGATATTTTCAATGCCTCGCTAAGTTCCCAACTTTGCCCGGCTAGTTATGAATGGGAGTCGGTTTCAGTGCAGATTAATATACCGCCTTCTTCCTAAAATAGTTTTAATCTTGAGGATAGTTTGGCCAGCGAGTCGTGTCACAAGTTATTTATTCAAATTCTCCATAGGACAACACTTTTATCTGTCAAAAGAACGTTTCGACATCGGGTAAGTTCTTACCAAAACATGTTGATACTTATAATTTTTTCGATAGTTTCATCGTCTAGACATCGTAAATAAGTATGTACCTACATTTTATTTTTAAATACGTAATAATATCATCAAAAAACACTTACGTACGTACCTAACTACTTAATCAGTTGAATTATTGTTATTCTGTCTTACATTATGCTTACTGGTTTCTAGATTTATTTTATTTCTATTTTTTCTTTAAACCCTCTACTTAATAACCTCATCATTGTTAAGCTACCACTTAAGGGAAGAGTGAGACAGCTCCGACACAAGTACTCTTGTCTCTGGCTCTGTGTCTGGGGCTGCCTCAATTTATGTACGACACTAAGTTTAGTTGAAATAAATATTTTTATATATTTTTAGATGACTTGAATGACGAAAATATTAAAAAATGTACAATTAAAAGTTAGTACAAAATGCTCAAAAACAATCAAATAAATGTCATCATTATCATGTAAAGAAATTGATTGTACCTTTGATTGCATCCTACATTCCTACTCATATCAACAAGCTAATTAACATAAAAATACAAAAGTATCAAATCGTTTTTTTCAGACTACAATTTTGATGTTGCCACCTGAAGATTTTTTCGGTAGCCAAACTAGGATGTGTAAGTTTTAAAATAACTGAGAAGAGAAATGAACTGATAAAGTTCAGTAAAAAGATAGAGCAGAGCTTACATATTGCGATCACTTTTTTAGGGTTCCGTAGTCAACAAGGAACCCTTATGGTTTCAGAGACTCTTAGTACTAGAAAGCTGTAATTTGGTACAAGTATACATATTAATCACGCCGACAAAGTGGTAAAATAAAATCTTAAAAAATATTTTTTTTAGGGTGCCTCCCCTACACGTAAAGTGGGGATAGCTTTTTTTTCTCGTCTATCCTATGGTGTGGGGTGTCATTGGATAGGCCGTTCAACAATATTGTGGGTGTGTGAAAAACATTTTACGATTCAAGGATCCCTTTGCGAAATATTAAGCTTGAAAGTGCAAATATTTGTTAGAGCCAAGTGTGTGTGGCGACACACACACTTGGCTCTCTCTCTCTCTTGCCAGCTAAATGGCTCTTTTTGGAACTGTGAAAAATTCACGGCCGTAGTATATATAAAACAAAGTCACAAGTAAAACTATCACAGCTTAGTAGATTACTTACAAGTAAACGAATAGTAACTTGCATTTGCAGTTGGAATGTATGAGAGAACATGTTTTTCAACTACAGTGTTAAGTTTGTTCTTGGGATAAATTCATCCCAACTACGGAACCCTTCATTGTGCGTGGTCCGACACGCACACTTGGCCGGTTTTTAAATTTTACAGTCACTGAAATTGAGAGTTTTAAGTTTCATAATTAAATAAATTAGGTAAGTACCTACCTAAATAAAGTACAGTAGGTCGCACGGCAGTACTAACACAAGCAGTATCAGCTAGCCGCTAATTCGATTGGAAATTCGTAATGCCGTACTACGCTAGACCAGCTTAGGGTCAAAGTTTTACTACAAACATGCGGTCGACTGTACCTACCTAAGTATAAAAATATTCTTGTTAAAGCCTTACAGCTTTGACACATGACACATTAGACCTCAAAACAGGAATCAATCGTATAGAAAAAAAAAAATACGGTGAGGTGAGGTCAGGTACTCAGTTCAGTGATACCTATCATCACAAATTATGTGTAACTCCAGATAAGGGTGTACCTTCTTTCCATCCTTTGCAATTTATGTGTTACTAGCAGCGCCCCGCGCTTTCACCCACATAAGTCTCGATCCCGTACGGATATCGGGATAAAAAGTATCCTATATGTTAATCCAGGTTATGAACTATATGTGTGCTAAATTTTATCCAAATCCGTTCAGTAGTTTTTGCGTTAAAGAGTAACAAACATCCATCCACGCATCCATCCATCCATCCTCACAAACGTTCGCGTTTATAACACGATTCACTAATTTGCAACGTGCTGACTATCTGATACTAAGAAGGCATATAATATATCCTAGGTAAATATATCAAAACACACAATTTGCTGCGCCGTGTTAGCAACAAGACCATGTATCGTTAGGTAAGCCTTGCGGCCAACAATCGAGACACCGTAACTCGTGAGGCCTCTAGCCGTCAGAGTGTTAGACCCCATTAGAATCGCTACACAGACCTAGAGTTACCTACCTATCTAACTAACTTCGTATGCCGCTACTGCCCAAATAAGGTTCAATTGCAAACACAAACAACGGTTCAAGAGTTTAAGGATTAAATAAAATTGACGTATGGTCAACGGATTACGTACGGGTTAAGTCTGACAACCAGTCTTACCAAGAGGTATCGCTTTACCCAGTAACTGGGATGTGGAGGTCAGATAAAAGTCGCTCCATGTGAAATATGTAGTTGTATTCCGCTGCATCTGGTTAGACTGAAAGCCGACCCCACAGTTGGGAAAAGGCTAGGCAGATGATGATGATTTTCGGTCAATGGATTAGTGGTCGTACTCGTTAGTGTAACTGCAAAGCGTGGAGGTTCGATGCACAGGTCGGCCAAAGTTTTGTTCTATCAGAAAAATATCACCCCGTAGTCTGGAGTTGTGCCTGGCTACCGAGCGAGGTACCCCGGCCAGGTAATCCCACGTAATTGGGATGAGGTTATTGTCAGTAACTGTACTGATAATAACCTCATCCCGATTACATGGGATTTAAATATAACTTAAGAAATGTAGGTGTGATTTGATGTGCAACTTTTAAATGATGTAACCAATGACAAAGTCCAAGACCGAAGAAACGATGGATGGACTGTATGAAAGAAGAAATGGCTAGAAAGGGAGTGACTATTAAGATGACGATTAATAGTGATGTACTCGTATAGAAGAAGAAGAGATAAATAAATAAATTTATTTCACCAAAAGCCATTACAGTACAGGAACTAAAAACTAAGAACATATAAGGCTTATAACTAGGTCACAATCATTTTAATTCCCTGACTCCTAAACTAGGTGTATGTGCCTGTGTCTTAGGAGTCGGTGATTCTCCACAAAAAACAAGACATAGCCATAAATCAGGACGTTACAACAATAGGCAAATGGCGTAAAAGAAACCAGGAAATAATTTAAGTAAAGAAAACACAAGATGAAAAACGTTTAATCAGTGTGGTGAGGTGAGAGAAAAAAAAAATGTAGGGTCCAAAAGTGTATGTGTGTTTGTGTGTGTGTGTGTGATGTTGCGCCGACCGCAAATATTATACATTGAAATAAGGGCAAGAGAATGCTACTTAGTAGGACTTATTTGTGGTCTTTTAAAATACCGTCATCGCGGGTTACTTTGACTCTAGGGCATAACTTTGGCCCAAATCTAGACAAATGTTTCAACTGCCCGCCGTGTCGAGACCACACAACCGAACGTCATATTCCTTCCATAACTAATAGATGACGATATAGACGCATACTTGCGGAACTGCTTTCGTAGCATGACCACCACAGAGTACATTATAATCAGTGATAGGAATAGGTAGTGCTAATTTGCCTAAACTTCGAGGAAGGAAGTAACATGGAGTAGATAATACCTCCTCTAAAATCCCGGAATAATTTTAATGACGTTTAAATCCCGGGATTTAAAAACCACGAATTATTTATTGGACATTATTTATAGATAGATAGATAATACTCTTTACTATGTACACCATAAAAATTACATATATAAATATGTGTGTGTGTGTGTGTGTGTGTGTGTGTGTGTGTGTGTGTGTGTGTGTGTGTGTGTGTGTGTGTGTGTGTGTGTGTGTGTGTGTAACCCTAAAAAATGTTATAATTTTTCAAATCAATAATTTGTAACTACAAATATGTACAGTCCGATAAAAAATGCGTGGTTTTTAAATCCCAGGACTTAATCGTCATTAAAATGATTCCGGGATTTTAGAGGAGGTATTATCCAATCCACTCTATGTTACTTCCTTCCTCGAAGTTTAGGCAAATTAGCACTACCTATCCTATCACTGATTATAATGTACTAACTTAAGGACTTTTATATACTTCGTGATTATCGTTGTAACCACTGCCTTCCCCAGTTTTTTGTACTAAGATTGAACCGCCTGATGACCACTTTTATCTCTACTCTACGAAAATTAGACATATCTCTTTCTGTACAAAGTGACTTATTTTCTTCATTTTTACATCGCACCGTAGAAATATTTCTACAATCTGTCATTTTGGCTTCGGGCCAAAGTTATGTCCCCGAGTCGAAGTAACCCACCAAGCCGTTATGCCTGTACTTTGTAATTCATCATCATTCTCCTTATCCCAATTTATTTGGGGTCGGCGCAACATATCAGATGTCAGCTCATCTAAAAACAATCTCGCAAAACTAACTTTGCTCACATCCTGAACCAATTTCGATATTACCCAGATATTGAAAACCCTACTCCCCTCTACCATTATAAAGGCACTATAGCTCATATTACACTGGTCGTCCTAAACCAGATAAGTTTGACCTCTAATACAGACCAAAATGTACCAAGTCTTGTGTCAAGAGAGGTAAGTTTTTTTTTTTTTTTTTGTTTATGAAGCTATTAAGTGCTGCTATCTCATTACCAATAGACCGTGAAGATGCGTAGATCTTCGCAAATAACTGAAAATTGTGCACAAGTTATGTTATTATACTTATTATGCCTATAATATGGAATATTATTGACCTTAGGACCGTAGTAAGCAGAAATGTACAGAAACTTATGAATAATAAAAGTAAAGTAGGCAGGGTTCTATTGCATGTTTTACATTTATTTTCATTGCTTAGGGAATAAGCATGTTTGTTGAGGCCAGATTTTTGTGGCTCAATAATCTGGTAGATATTGCAAATATCTGATAGACAATAACAATATATGTATATCCATAAGGTCCAATTTTAGTAAGCGCAAATATTGTAAGGAGTTTATCTACTCATAAAACTAAACAACTTTTCCCAGTAAACATGGGTTGGAAATGTGAAAAAAAAAATTCAAAGCTGACACTAAACCAGTCAGCTGAGCGTAAAATTTATATCGACAGTCCAAAAAAAAAGTCGTATTCCGACCCATGTTTATTGTGAAAAGTTGTTCAGTTTTGTGAGTAGATAAACCCCTCAAAATATTTGCACTGACTAAAATTTGACCTTATATACTTTCCATAAGTTTTGTATCGCTACACTATTCAGCAGTTTTCACTGGCTCTTAGTAGAGAACAAATCCTAAAGGGTCCCTGAAACGAAGAATTGCAATAATCAATGTTTACATGATTGATACACATTGATGCGCAAATTGACCGTCTACCACATGCAGGGTAGGGGAAATAGATTCAGAGGAGGGCTGTATGAAATAATTGCAACATTTACGCGGGCCAAAGAGCATTTTTTTATAATTATGTAACAAAAATGATCATGTTTACTAAATAAATTTATTGTTTCGACGTGCTAGGTCGGTGTGACAGATTAAATGTTGACTGTTCATTAATTAAAGCGTCGTTGGCTCTAAGTTACTGGACCTACCTAACTCGTAAAACGCACTCTCGATGTTCGTCAGTCATCCTAAGTATTTCTTAATTTGTTTTTTCGAAGATTCATTGTTGAAAATATCTGCTCACTGATATATGAAAACCCGAACATAGAAATCATTTTCTGAGCATGTTTAATTATGGTTTTGATCGTGGATTTTGTTCGTGGTCCGGATTGAATCATGCCTGATCAAGTTCAGTTGAAGCTATTGTCAATATAACATACATACATAAACTCACGCCTTCTTCATATGGGGGTAGGCAGAAACTACAGATCGCCACCTGCTACGATCCTTACATACTCCTTTTGCCTCGTATACATTCATACATCTGGTCATACACGCACGCCGGTTGCGAGTACTACGCGCCTGACCTTTATGAAGAACATCACCAATAAGGTCACTATATGTCTTCCTAGGGCGTCCCCTCTCGGCGTTTCCACTCACATCTGCCATGTAAATGTCTTTTGTAAGTCGACTTTCATTCATCCTCTCAACATGACCAAACCATCTAAGCATATTCTTTTCAATTTTTGTCACTACATCTTCTTTTAAACCGCACCGTTGCCTTATCACATCATTCCTCAATCTATCATTCATAGTCACACCACACATGCTTCGCAAGGAACGCATTTCCACAGCATTTATTCTACTTTCATGCTTCTTTTGCCACACCCAACATTCACTTCCATACATAAGCGTAGGCACCAGCACACGATTGTGAACAGCCAGTCGGGCCTTTTTGGACATTAATTGGTTGGTCACAACCGCATGTATAGCACCATTCACTTTATTTCCCGCATTAACTCTCCTTTCCGCATCTTCATCAATCTTTCCATCCCTTGTAAACAGACTCCCCAAATATACAAACTCACTTACTTGCTCCACACTTTTATCATTTATTTTCACATCACACATCGATACGTCCTCTTCTCTTTCAAACACCATGACCTTCGTCTTATTCACATTTATATTCATCCCTTTTATTTTATAAGCTTCATCCATGACAGTCACCATGTCTTGCAACTGTTCTGCTGACGATGCAAGTAGAACTTGCTCATCTGCGTAGAGAAGACATTTGACAAGCAAAGCATTCATCCTCAATCCGCACTCACCCTCTTTCAAATTTGTCAGACAACTATTCATGTACAAGTTGAACAGCCATAGTGACGCTACACAATCCTGTCTAACACCCCTCGAGATGCAGAACCAGTCCGTGTATGTCCCATTTATCCTAACACAAGCACTGGAATCCTTGTATAAAGATTTCAGTGCCCGTACCAAGCGCCAGTCCACACCGTACACCGACAGTGTCGACCACAGTTCCTCCCTCCACACACTGTCATAGGCCTTCTCCAAGTCAACGAAAGCACAGTAGACTTTCTTGTGCTTTGCCAGATGTTTTTCGGCTATGCACCTTAGAGAGAAGATCTGATCCATACAGCTCATTCTCTCTCTAAGTCCCTGCACATCCCATATTTTCTCCTCTGTCACTCTTATCACTCTATTTATTAAAACCTTTGCATAGAGTTTGCCAACAACACTCATAAGACTAATGCCGCGGTAGTTTTTACACTCCTGCTGAGAGCCTTTTCCCTTATATAGTGGTACGATTACAGCCTTGCACCAATCATCCGGCACACGGCCATATCTCCAACACATATTAAAGATCCGGCACAACAGACTTGCTACTACCCCGCCACCGCCCTTCAGCATTTCAGCAGACACTCTGTCGTACCCCGCAGCTTTCCCAACTTTTATCCCTTTCAGCGCTCTTACAATCTCATCTATTTCTATTTCATTCTCTTCATCTACATCTGAGCTTGAGTTTTCAAAACTGGCGTCTGCCCAATTACCCACTCCTTGCACACTATCCTGACAGCTAAATAAACTTTCAAAGTATTCCTTCCATCGTTCCAAGACCTTACATTCTTCGCTTAGTAAACATCCATCTTCTGCTCTTATAACATTCATACTCGATGTTCTTGTCACTCCGCGAGTCAATCTTACCTGTTTGTTTAACATTGGTCCTGAAGTTTTCAGAGAACTTCCTGTTATACTTTTCTTCCTGTTCATTCTTCTTCATTTTTACCATCTTTTCACTTTCGTTTTCATTTCGGAGTATTTTTTCTTCACTCTTTCTAAGTCATCTATCATATTTGTTGCCTGATTCATCCTATTTTGGGCCTTATAGGCTAACAAATTAAGCCAGGCCTCTTTTTTCTTCCTCACAACCTCTTTTACTTCACCATCTACCCAAGAATCATTCGTTCTACTACCACATTTCCTCTACGCTAGACCACATACTTTTGTGGCCACTTGCACCATACTATTTCTCGCTATATCCCATACTTCTTCTAGAATGTAATCATTCGTATCATCAAATATTTTATCCGTTTTCACTTTTACTTCCCTCTTATATTCCTCTTTTACTTATGAATGAAGCCGAGATTCATTTATACTCCCCGTCATTGTGATATTTTATTTTTGTACTGGACCATATCTGGGATCGTACTGGTTACGGAGATATTGAAGATCAAAGTTCCAATCTTGCAGTCTTTCTACTTTTATTCTCTCTAGAGCAGTCACAGGAACTCGAACTCGGTGACGCCAATGTCTGAACAAACCATCCACCCGACACATAACCAGATAATGATCAGTCCCTACATTAACACCCCGATATGCTCTAGTATCTGTCACTTTACTCTTTAATCTTTCATCCACAATCACAAAGTCGATCATACTTCTACTGTTTTGCCTTTCCCACGTATACCTGTGAACCTTCCTATGATTAAACATAGTGTTCTAACAGACAAATTCTTCTCTACACATATCTCCAGTAAATTCATCCCATTCTCATTCACTCTATCATTCCCAAATGCACCTAACACTTTTTCGTAGCCGTCTCTCTTCACACCAACCCAACCATTTTTTTATTTATCTATGATTACTACAATATAAATTGATGGCAAGGGATCAATTGCAAATTCGCAAATGATCGTTTCGATCCTTACCTACTAAGCTTACCTACTAAAATAATGACTGTAAATGTTGTCATTTAGTTAGCACAACACTGGTTTGGCTAACCAATATTTTCATACCTACACAGAAGGAACAATTCTGACCATCATGTTTTAGTAATTTCAGATCCCCTACGCTATTATTATCCCATATTAACAAGCTAAAACTTCATAATTATGAATACCGAAACCTGCGTATCATACACGGTAGGTAGCTATCAAGAAATAAAGATAATGACTTCTTAAAAATTCTTAGCTTCTGGTAATTTTAACAATGGATCGGAAATCTTAGAATTGTGTAATAAATCAACATAAGTCTATTCTCCGAAAGAATAATTGGATGTGAGCACCGACAGCCGACCAATTATCGAGCTACTGAGAATTTGCTCTTAGACATTGACAAAGAGCAAATTAGCAATCGATACCAGAACCTCGCACTTGGCAACCAGCACCATAATTGCGTAGCACACTATCAATCACAATCTGAATGATTTTGAAGCATATTGCTAATCCATTGCTTCATAAGATCGAAAAATTTGTCTGCTCAACAACGTAAATAACGCAATGAATGTTGTTGAACTGTCAAAATGAAAACGATTCCTACTGTAAGTGTGCGTATCTAACGGCCATTAGGGTCAATAAGATGATCGTAGCTTGAGCACACAGAACATGATAATTTTAATATACAAAGACATTGTAGTTATAACCATCGCATTAGGTAATTAACCTATAATGATATAAAGGGAGAGATAAATCCTTACTAATATTATAAATGCGAAAGTGAGTTTGTTTATTTGTTACGCTTTCACGCTAAAACGGCAATACGGATTTGGATAAAATTGGGCACATGGGTAGACCATGACCCGGGTTAAGACAAAGGGTACTTTTTATCCCGATATTCCTACGAGATCGAGACTTATACGGGTGAAACCGTGGGGCGCAGCTAGTAAATAGTAAATGAAAAGAGAAATTAGCCTGATTACCTCAAGGAAACGTATCTTCCAAACCGTGGTTTAAGTTGTGCGTTTTCTGTCAGTCGGGCCACTCGCACATGGTCACTCGGTACCGCCACATCAGTGGCGGTACCGAGTGACCATCAGGTCAACGACAGTCACTTTTCATACATATAACGTGTGGCCACCAACGGCTACATGTGTGTTACGAGCCCCTAACTAGAAAATACATAACATAAATGATAATAAATGATGCTTTTTTTTTGGTATATTGGCGTGTGCTAACTGACACATGGAAAATAGTTTTATTTAATTTTGTTGTGTTGCGTAATGTAAATAATTTTGCATACTATTGTATAGAATCAAGTTTTTCTAACTAAACACACAGCTGTGCTGCTGGGGAGTTTGTTGCGCCACATCTTCTTCCCAGCTAAAGCACTAGGAAGTGGTGAAGGGCTGGCGTAGGCGGGACTGTCTTATGTAATTTTGGACGTTCGAAAAAATGCTGATTCTCAGCCTAGTTTGATTAAATGACTTTTGATTTTGATTTTTTGATAAATGATAAATGATTTTATTACTGTAAGTAGGTTTGTACAAACACTTTTACACGTCAATTATATTTTTTTCTAAACTAGATAAGGTCGGCGTTTCCTATCTGACTACTTTGAGAAGGAAGACCGAAACAAACTCAGAGGTTTTAAAGTCTCTTTTAAAGTCCACACATAATTTCGGTCTGGTCATGTATATTGGTGTCTAGAATGGTCTTTTGAGGAAAGAACCAAAAGTGGCTGATGTTGACCACTAATATCAGAAGTCTTGCGAATGATCAGTGTGCAAGTAGCCTCAATCATCAGTCATCTAGTCAGGAAAATTCATATTTACAGACATACTAGCGCCCCCGCCCTGTTTCGTATGGTTTTTACGACTTAACAAAACATGGATACTTATTTCTTTATTACACATAAATGTAAGCTTAAAATATGAGGTATTAATCAAAACCTTCCGGAATAAATTCTCTAAATGATAGTGAAAACCGCATCAAAATCCGTTGCGTTAAGAAGAACAGTGCGGACACACAGACAGACACGAAAAACTACTTTAATTTACAACTTGTTGTTGCCCGCGGCTTCGCCCACGTGGATGTCAATACTTCTCTATTTGAATCAGATTTTGTTCACAAATGCATGGGTTTTAATTTTTTTACGCAAAACCATAATTCTTTTTCTAAAATAAAAGTAGCCTTAGTTACTCCTTATAACATCAGCTATCTGCCAGTGAAAGTCCCGTCAAAATCAGTCCATCCGTTTCGGAGATTAGCCGGAATAAACAGACAGACAGAAAAAAATTAAAAAATTGTTTGTTTGTTATAAGCACCGTTTGTTATAACCGTATATACCTACTTTCATATGCATTTAGTAAAAAAGCTGTTATTTTGACATTACAAACAGACACTTCAAATATGTATAGCTGGGTATACATAGATATAGGCCATACCATAAAAATACCTAACTACAAAGACAATACTAATAAAGATACCTAAATCAAACAAACTTATAAACGCTTACGTTCCAATAACGCGACACAGCAGTCATGGGTACCTGATTATCAAGTATCAAGTAACATTCGGTGTAAGCAAGAGCCCTGACCAAGCGTAATGTTATACTGGACCCGAGGCACGTAGCTACTGTTGGCATTACCGCCCGCACTTCGTACCTAAT